>OY744521.1:23813082-23818082 GCA_963556195.1 Sepiola atlantica | reverse complement strand
ATGTATTGTTTGCTTAAAAAATAAAAAGTAAAATTATTTTAATAAATTGTTAAAAAATATTATGTACATGGAAATATTATTTAATTTTCTGCTATCAATTAAACAACAAATATCGATTTATAAAATGATTATCAAATAAAAACAATTAATATCCCTATCATTAAAAAAAAAACATTTTTTTAAACTATTCGAGAGGTACAGTCTTCCACATGGAAATTTCGCAATTTTTATTTAATAAAATGCGTGAGCTATTGTTTTAATGTTTTCGTTCGCATCCTTTAAACCAGGTCCGGACAACCTCCGGCCCGCGGGCCACATCCGGCCCGCGAAGGCTTAGCGTCCGGCCCGCCACCTTGCTATGCTTTATTATTGCAATCCGGCCCGCGGACCTCCCAGTAAAACTTATATCATTTTTTGACATAGACGTAAAAGTAGGTTTCAATTAAGATTTACAGTGGCATAAAAATGTATAAATATCAGCGAGCGATGATGCATGTATATTTCATTTTTCTTTAACTATTAATTTCAAATCCTTGGCCTGAGATAAAAATAGAAAAAGAGAAAGAGAGAGGCAAAGAGGAGACGAGGGAAGGGCATGACACAGATAACTTAAGTGAGGTGTGTCAAAACGAATGCTGGATCAACTTGCTACTTCCCCCGTCATTATTTTCTATGATTCCAAAATGGCTCTTCGTCGACACCTTTTATAACATCACGTACAGAAGTCTCTTGAGAAAAAAAAATCAGATGTGTAGAGTGTTCAATGCAATTTTTGTACAATTTATTCATGTAAACAAAATATAGTAATTTTGAGATTTCGTTTTTTACTCCGGCCCGCGATCTCCTTCCAAAAGACTCATCTGGCCCTATTTAATAAACAAAAGATATCGTAAAAATTTAATTTAACTTGAAAATCTTATCTAAAAAATAGCCCGGTTCGGAAACTGCACAAGTACCAAAAAAATAATATAAAAAATGTTCTTCACTGGGAAGGGGGTAGCACCGTATTTACAAGTATATCTCCTGTAAAAACGGTTCTAAAATCTATTTTCAATCGATATTTATTTGATAATTGCCGAATTTTCCTACTTGGCCAAAATTGCCGAGTTTTCCGTTGCCGAATTTTCCATTGACGAATTTTCCGTTGCCGAGTTTTCCTAAATTCATATATATATATATATATATATATATATATATATATATATGTGTGTGGGGGGGGGGTGTATGTGTGTGTATGTGTATTTTTTTAAATTTTGTAACACAAAGTACTTATAATAGCTCAATAGTTTTAAGCTAGAGCTATGCTATATTTAGTATTTTTATGTAGTTCAATACTACATCATTATCACAGAGGACAGATTCACGTCATTTTTTCCAACTATTTTTTTTTATTTCGTAGACAATTGTTTCGGCTAACATCAAGATATTTGTAAAATGCTCCCATGCATTTATTTATATCTTGGTGTGGCTATCGCCAGTGCAAATTGTACAAAAACAAATTAAAAAAACTTTTTAAAGAAAACTTGGCGATTATAGCTCGAATTACAGTCAATATTCATTATAATTTTTTTTATATACATGGAATTATGGTCCCTTTACATCTTTATAAGTAACCTGTACGTATCCTATATTTATATATTTCTAATCATTCATCATCGGCTATCATTGTTAACCTAACTATTCATAAAATTAAACTATATCCGAAACAATTGTCTGCGAAATAAAATAAAAAATAAGTTGGAAAAAATAAGATGAATCTGTCCTCTATGATAATCATGTGGTATTGAACTACATAAAAATACTATATATATATATATATATATATATATATATATATATATATATATTGATTTGTTTTCAGAAAAACATTGTTTGCATTAAGTCATCCAAAACTATTTGTTTTTTTGTTTTCGTCTCATCAAAAATATATTCCTATTTATTTCTTACTAAATGCGTGGTTGTCCTTTTAAAAGTTGTCCTTGCTGAATTTATTTGATTAGAGACTCCCTTCTATATAAAAAAATATTTTGGGAGCCTTATTTTTAAACTTTTGATAATTTTCAAGGTTCACCTGCGTAAACTTTAGATGGCTTATAATCCAATGAATGCCATCAAGTGCTGACGGAATTCAGCAGATAGTCCGAGTCTATAGCGGACAGACAGACGTTTTATTTATATGTTGTAAAATACATTGGTTTGAGTCACATCATCATTGATGTTATGAGACTAAACAAATTATGGTTACGAGTCTTGCAACATCAGACTACTTAACACAGGCGACCCAGCTTATATTGACCATTTACCAGCTCGTGACCCAGTGGATACTATAAAAATGTCCGATATCAAAACAGGAAAAGATGGTCGATTGACAAAATTTGACTTCTATATGTTCATTAAATAGAATGCAGGGAATATATTATTGTAGGCTTAACTGAGTAGATTTTTAATTTTAAAGTCATGTCGATCTGTTTGGATTAATTATATACATGTATATAATTCAAATGTTGTTGAATATGACAGACAACTTGTGTCTGGATATTCTTGTGTGGACCCTTTCCATTTGCCGAATTAGGATCTTTGTGTCCCAAGTACTTTCAGGCCCATCCGGGTCCATCTTCAGGGGAATCAGGTAAAGATCATGGTGTTCATGTAAATATTAATAGGTAGTTTTGACGGGAATTATATTATTAATATTGACATCAACACCATGGACTTTACCTGATTCCTTTAAGCATCGACCTGGATGGGCCTGAATATACTTGAGGCACCTACAGTTATGGCAGGTTCATCGGCCAATTCCTCACCGAAACAAAGCTCCTAATTCGGCAAATCGAAATGATCCATCCACACAAAAATATCCAGACATAAGTTGTCTGTCATATTCAACAACATTTGTATTACGGAGAAACTGCTGCCTAAATATACATATGTATATAATTATATACATGTATATAATTATAAACTTGTATATAATTATAAACGTGCATAAGCTGTTTTAGATACGTAATGAATATAGACATGAACATTTAAATAAATAACGGGTATTCTAAAGATGCGTGCATTTGAACGCTGCGTTTAGTAATGAAAAGCTTGACAGATCAAAGGTAATTGCATCTTTAAAATAACTTCAAATAACTTTAAGACTTCTGAATCAATCCAACTCAAATTATAGGCACATTCAGTACTAATACCATAATCGGTACACGATCCTCTTATCAAATAAAGCCAGTTTTCCCCCGGTATCTTTATCTTTAATAGCTTATTTTAATACAAGATAAATAATAAAATCAATTTTGTCAGTCATATAAGTTTTGTGTTTAAAAAGAAATAAGAATTGTATTTCCCATCGATTTTAATATTTAATCCTGAACGCTATTTTATTTTTGATTAGTCATACATAAAATAAAGCGGAGTTTTTTTTACCCACACATTCAGAAGTCTTAACATCACCACCCATAACACCGGGACAAATTTAATGACAGACAATTTTCTCGATATTCACCGGCGACTGTAAAGAGAGAGAGAGGGGGTAGAAAGAAAGCTGCCTGTACTTTGTTTACGTATTTAATGGCGTCACCTTTTCCTAATTGTCGAGATGGCTCAGTCTGTTGCCCGCCACACTTACAGATAGAAATTATGATTTTGAACCTCACCCGACGCAAAAGTATGTTTACTCTTATTTTGTCCCAAAATAAACTCTTCAAATTACAATATTTAGCAAATTGTTTAGTTTATTTTTATTTTTTCTCTGACCTACGTAATTTACGGAACTCAGGGCCCTAGGCGACGCCGGGTAGCCATGCTAGGTTTTCATAAAGCTTGATCCTGTAGGTGTTAAAATATTAAGATTAATTGAAAAACTTAAGCGTGACCGAAAAAATATAATCTGGAATGGAATGATAATACGTGCCCCCCCCCCCTCGTGTTCCATGAAATATTGACGTATAACCAGTTCTAGGAAGAACCACTTGATTATATTGTCAAAGCGGTCGAGTCTCGTACGTGGCGTGCGTGCATGCTGTTCGGTGTTTTCCATTGTGTGGTTAACGAGGCTAAAATGTTTTGGTCACACAACACCAGACAAGACTCGCCGCCACGCCCGCCACCACCGTTGTTGGTCGTCGTCCCCTAAATGTTGAAGCATTTAGTAATTAGGCCAATTACACTAATTCGATTAGGTTACATTTTCGAATCCATGTCACGAATGACGAAGAGGAAAAGAAAGTTATTGTCGCTCGGAAGCGGTGGACGATGGAGAAGTGGTGGTGGTGGTGGTGGGGGGGGGAGCTGTAAACAATGGAGGAAAAAGAAATCATAATCGGCGCCTTCTGTTCCCGCCAAAAACTATTATTACGTCCCAAGATAAAAGCCATTATCTCGACAACAGACTATCAGTAGCAATCTTTATTTCTCCCCCACCCTTCTCGCGTCTCGGTCATATTTTTCTTTCTTTTTAGATATTTCGCAAAATCGCCATTTTGCACTTTTGGGGAAATTTGGCAAACAAATATTCGTTCATATTATTTTTATTATTTTTATTTATTTTTTTGTAACGAAAAAAAAAACAACATAAAAAAGAAACTATACCAATCAGCTGATGTTTTTTGAACGGAACTTCATTGCTTATCACGGGTCACGGGGGGGGGGGGTCCAACATGTTTTATCTCCCGGGAAAACTACTTTTTTATTTCTTCGTTATCTCAATCCAAAAAATATATATTACGACTCTAGTGCATCGGTCAGTTGACCATGCTACAGTCATTTGGCCATTTTAGTACTTTCGTTTTTACAATCATAACGTGCATACGTTTTCAAATGTGTCTTCGCATCTCGGTGAGAAGCTTTGTCCGTTGGTCAGTCGGTCTGTCACGCTTAATTTTGAAATTGCATTTTCGTCTGTCTATCACACTCAAGTTAAGAATAGCATTTTCTTTAGTCTATCACGCTTAATTTTGAAATATCATTTTCTTTGGTCTCTCACGCTTAATTTTGAAATATCA
>OY744521.1:23805582-23808082 GCA_963556195.1 Sepiola atlantica | reverse complement strand
TAGAAGAGATCACACAACTGCGTGAGTTCCGTACCCGGGTACAAATAAATCGTATACAATTAAAGTGTGCATGTTTCGCGGGGATAAAAAAATATAGTGCTAAATCGTGCACCTTCCATGGAAATAACGACAGAGCAGAGAAAGACTGGTAACGCCTCTTCTGCTAGTACGTGGCTGTTAATCCAGAGAAACCAGTGCTTCTCTCCCCTACACTTCGGTGCAGTATCCAACGAAAAGGGAGCCTTTCGGTCGCCCTCGACTAGTGTCGATCCATTTATTTTATTTAGATATTAATGGGGGACAAAATTTTAGAAATAGCAAATAAAATCGCGTTCGTTTTGAATTATCCGCTAATATCTTCTTCCAACCAACAATCATCAGAGGAGTATCGATAAAATTCTCGTGAAACATAACAACAACATAATGCATTCGATGAAATCATTACAATGTTCTCACAGAAGAGACGCTGTTAGTCTTTCTTTACTCTATCGTTATTTCCATAGAAGATGATTGACTGAGCTCCAATTCTCAATTGAAGAAACATCATTTCGACTGTTTGTAAATTGGTGGCCATTTTGATCGTTAGTAAATCCTAGATGAGCTTTTGTAATGTCAAAAAACTGTACACGACCATGTTTTGAATTTCATTCTAAAACTGTTCTCGGAGGTTCCTTATAAAATGAGAGGCGGACAAATGAAAAGGGCTTTTCAAATAAGCGATTTAGAATACACTTTGGCTGGTGCGTCATAGGCTACCTATTTGTTGATAATATCGATTTATTTATTTAACTTTCTGTCAAATTACTGAAAAATTGCAGACGGGTGAGATTTGTCGCAGATTTGGAAAAATTGGTTAACGTTAATTTGGGTTTATCTGCTCATGTGTAACGTATTTTTTTATCATAGTTCACCCCAAACAAGGCAAGACGCCACTGTAGACGTAAGGGGCTACTGAGAATTAGGGTGTAAATTTTGGGGGTCATCCTAAGTTGTGAGCTGTGCAGCGAGATGTCTGTTTACATTAGTTTTAAATTTCTGCATGTTAGTAGAGTCGGGGAAACAGAGAGTAGACAGGGAGTTCCAGAAGCCGGCAGCACGAGGAAACAAGCGATTGTAGTAGAAGACTCTCTGGCATCTGGGGACCTCCACGGTGAATTGATTTGACTTAGCTAATTGTTGAGTTCGTCTAGTGTATTAACGTCGAGGGAGCAGTAGAGCAGCAAGTTCATCGGAGCACAATCCATTGAAGTACTTGTAAAACAGGTACAAGGACGCAATATTGCGGCGATGGGACGGGGGCTGGAGCTTGGTTGACAGTGAGAGACCTATTACGTTGACGACTCTTTTTTGAACCTTGTCTAAGAGGGAGAGACTAGTGGATGTTGCACCAGCCTAGATGTGGCAGCAATACTCCATGCATAGGCGGATGGTGGCTTTGTAGAGATATAGGATAATGTCAGGGGTGAGAAGTTTACTAGCACGGTATAGGGAGCCCACCTTCTTTGCTGCAGCCTTGGCAATGTCTTCAATGTATTTATTCCAATTAATGTTATCTGTGAATGCTAAGCCGAGGAGTTTGAACGTTGGACTCTAAGGTAGGGTGTTATTTGCCATGGCAATCGGTGGTTGAAGAGGTTTCTTGTAGTTGTTGAAGGAAAGGAGCTTTGTCTTTGCGGCATAAAATGTTACCATCCATTTATGATCCTATTCCACTACAGACTGCAGGTCACTTTCTAAGGGTTCAGCCATTGCCTCGGATATGTATGCGTCCGTTTTGTCCACATGACGAGAGTAGAGCGTGGTGTCGTCAGTAAATATACCAATCTCAGACTCTATGTCATCATGGAGATCGTTTATGAAGATCAGGAACAATAAAAGTCCAAGGATAGATCCCTGGGGCACATCAGCATTTATGCCATGTTGCTTAGATGAACGGCTATCGAGAACAACCTGGATCTTTCTTTTGGCTAGGAAGCATCTAATTTTATTAAATATTTGCCATATGAGCGTATTTTTAGGAGAAGCCCTTTATGCCATACCTTGTCAAAGGCTTTGGATATATCAAGCGCTACTGCCCTAGCTTCACCTGCGTGTCCAGTGTATGGTATATGCGTTCAGAGATGACCGTTAGAGTGTCCGCAGTAGATCGTGTTTGTCTAAATCCATACTGGTGATCAGAAAGAAGTTTAGCATTAACAAAGTGCCAGACTATCGCTAGATTGATTAAGGATTCAAAGATTTTAGGAAAGATCGGAAGTAGACTGATGAGGGGGATAATTCTGAGGATCAGTTCTATCTCCAGAATTCTTAAAAACTGGCATGATAGAGGCAATTTTCCAGCTATCGGGGAAGCAAGATTCAGCGAGGCATTTTGTGTAGAGTTTGAAGAGCACAAGAGCCAGTTCATCAGTTTTGCGTAAAAAAACGGTACTCTTATAGAGAACGCATCGCATTTCCGTGACTTTGCATCGTCAACGTTCGAACAGGTCTCGGAAGCGCC
>OY744521.1:23788082-23798082 GCA_963556195.1 Sepiola atlantica | reverse complement strand
CCCAGGCTGATGTCTCACAAGTAGGATGTTATAGTCGCTATATACTGACTCTTACTCCAGACCTTAAATGGATGACTTACATCAAATATGTTGCTAAGGTTGCTGGGAAAATGGTTGAAGCATTCTATCGCTCTAGAAAATATCTCATTCCTGACGCAATCTTCTACCTGTATAAAAGCAAGATCCGTCCTAAGATAGAGTACTGTTGTCACATTTGTGGAGGTTACGTTCGGGGAATTCTTTCTTGACTCGACAGAGTACAAGGAAGTATTGAAATAAAAGTGAAACGTTGATGAATACATACATATTTGGGGGGGTTTTCTATTTTAATTTTCCATATATATATATTGTAAGTTATGAAAATATATCTATGGCAATTAAGCTGCACAGGGGCTTCCGCGTTTCATCCTCGTAGGGAATCGTCAGGCTAAAATGCATGGAGTTTGTGTTGCCGGGTGTTTTTATATATACACGTGGTGTTTAGTCTCGCTAGTTAATCAATCAGATTCTTTGTTATTCTCGTAGTCAAGCGTTGGGCTTCTCACAAACAAAGGTTCGCTTGATTTTACTTCTTACTCTATTGTTCTGTTTTCTATAGGGTGACCCATCCCTGTTTTTTTGTTGTATCGAAATAATGGGTGACCTTATTTTAACACGTGCTTGCTTGTATTAATATTTTAGGTTTTAGTTTAGTTTTTTTTAGTTTTTTTTCTTTGTTCATTTATTTATTTATTTATTTATTTATTATGTATTGTTAACCTAAGGTGAATTTTATTCTGTGTAAACAGTTGTTTGCTATTTCACTTCTACAGTTTAATAGGTTTTGGGGATCTTTAAAGTTTAGGATTTCAAATTTCTCATTCAGACATAATCTACACGGGTCGTCGAAATGTCTACATGTACTAACGTGTCGTATTATTTTCCATTCAATTATTGGTGAGCGTCCGCTTTCTTTTAGCTCCCAATAGTGGTTCGCTGTTTTAATTCCGCGTTTTTTTGTTTTAAATTTTAAATGTGCTATTGTGGTCGTAATATCTGGTTTTAAAATCCAGAGAGGTCATACCCACGTAGTACTTTTTGTTATTCGGTATTTCTTTGGTAAATATTGAGGCTTGGTAAACAATAATTTTGCGTTGGAAATTTATTTTGTAGTGGGCAAAGTGTACGATTTATGCAGTTACAGCTTTTCTCTTCATTGCTAACTTTTTCATTTCTATTTGGGTGATTGCTATTCGAGTTTGGGTTATTACTATTTGTAGTGCTTATATTTTTGTTTTTCTAGTCTTATTTTTGCTATATTGGTCACTTTTTTACGCAATTTGTTATTTTTTTTCCTCTCTTTTAGTATTTTGTTATTGTGTCCATTGAGTACTGTTTACCAAGCCACGATATAAGTGACATATGTATTAGTCAGGGGCACAACTGACCGAGAGGTAAATGGTCAGAATACATTTGTCCGGGCCGCAAATGTCCGGGATGACCTAATCTGGTACGCAGTAGTCCGGTGCGCAGTGGTCCGGAACAGATGCGCCAACCCCCCTCTTCAAACTGAAGAGACGGACGTGAACGAGTGGGTGTTGTCACTGCAACAATAAATGAACAATTAATAATTGTTATTTATATATTAACAACTGCACCCGTTTCCCTTGCTGTATTGATGGGAGGGGGCGGTGTAAACAAACGGTACGAGAAAATGAGAGATCGTCAATTAATCATCTAAAAACAATCTCTTGTGAAACAAGCAAATCATCCAAAAACAAATAGAAATTACAATCGTGTAATCATCGCTAATAAAATTTGTTCCGCTTTTATGATTTTTGCTCATTTAAAAAAAAAAAAGGCTCTTCATCTGTCATTTTGTCATCAGATCTCATTAAACCTCTCTCGCACCAGGCCGCCATATTACATGAAAATCTGCCCGTCTGAAAAACCTGCATTTTCCCATTTTGATTCTTGACGTTTTTCCCCCATTTTAGTTTTGTTGCTCACCCTCCTGGTCTCCTTATCTTTTGCTGTCTCTGACCTCAACCCATTAACTCCTTGGGGGGACACTTCAGACCCCGTCTGGGGCCCGGGATACAAAACTGCAGAGTGAAATCTCTAGTCGAAATGTCACACTGGATTTATGATCGTTTTTATCAATAAAAGCCAATTGAACTTGATAGAATTAATCTCTAATTACCTTCAAAAGCAGGCGAGGACGAAAAATAAGTAGCGGGGAGGGTCTATTAGGCAGATAGGAGATGGCAGTGTAGGAAGAGTTCGGGTTAGGTTAGGAGAGGGATGAAAGCAAATGTTTCCTTAAAACAAAAGATGTGGATCCTACAGAATGGAGACTGAAGAGATCAGTTTTCGAGGATTGAAAAATGGATATTTGTTCAATTGAATCGAATCTAGGAAAAATGGTTTTGAAATCATGGAGAAATTCTAGAGTGGAAGTTGTCAGAAACAACACTTTTTGAAAAGAGCGAAACCCATTTGAAAAAATGTTTTCCCGTGCCATCAGTGTTCACCATCTTGACACAGAAAATAAAAAAGCAATTCATTTATATACAAAGTGAACTCAACCATGGAATCGTTACTAAAATTCATAATCCTTCCTACACTCAAACCATATTTGATTCTGACGGTGATGACCTTCTTCAGGGATGATATGGGGATTGTCGGAATAGACATTATCTTTGAGATGACCCCAGAAATGAAAATTGTTATGGTCGGATAAGTGTGAAGCCAATCGAAAATCGCACCTCCTACTGATTAAATGTCCCTACGTATCATTGAACGAAGATGAAGCAAAGATTGTTGGGCATCCATGTCTGAAGCTTGGTGGACAAGTCAGATATAGACTGAAGTTTATTAGTACTGAATATAATTGGATTGCAGAAAGGATGGTGAATTCGATTAACGATTATATGAGTAGCATGTGGAGGGGACGCCTTATATAACACGCATAGGTGGTTGCCTAAATATACGTATCTGATGATGATGATGATGATGATGATGATGATGATGATGATGATGATGATGATGATGATGATGATGATGATGATGATGATGATGATGATGATGATGATGATGATGCTGATGATGATGATGATGATGATGATGATGATGATGATGATGATGATGATGATGATGATGATGATGGTGATGATGATGATGGTGATGATGATGATGGTGATGGTGATGATGATGATGACGATGACGATGACGATGACGATGATGATGATGATGATTGCAGTATCATCATGCTTCTCGTCCGTGGTTACGTAAGTGGCTTTTTAGACAAACTGCAGATCTGCATGGACTGTAGCACAGGTGACAGACCCACGACAATGTTTATCAAAATGATATATACTTCTTGAAGTACCCTGAGTAAGGAAGTTTAATTATATAATATATATATATATATATATATATATATATATATATATATATATATATATAATACAATTTATATATGTATATAATATATATTATATAATATATAAATATAATATACATACATAATATATATACAGGGTGATTCATAAGTCACTTAGCTATTTATTTTTGAAATTCTAAAGTTAAAAATACGGTAATACAAAACAGAAAGTTTATTCAACAAATTCATTTTTCAGTTTAAAATTACAGCAAATTTTCCAAATTTCCACCTTCGTTCTGCATGCATAGCTCCATTCTTTTTTGCAAAGAAATTACGACTATTTGATTTTTTATGAAATAAATATATATACAAACAAATATATAAACGAACAAATGTTAAATAACAAATAGCAGTAATTAGAGAGTAAGATAACAATTATCAAAAGTTCATAGTATGTTTGTGCTTCATATAGTAATCATTTTAAATAGCTCAGTGAAGTGACTTATGAATCACCCTGTATATCTGTATCTAATATAGCTATATAATATATATATATATATTATATAATATATATATGTATATATATATATATATAAATATAATATATATAGATAATATATAATATATATATATATATCTAATATAGCTATATAATATATATAATATATATATATAATATATATATATATATGTATAAATATTTATATATAATATATATAACATATATATAATATATATATTTATAATATATATGTATAATATTTATATATAAAATATATATAATATATAATAATATATATATAAAATATATATAATATAATATATACATATATATATATTCTCTCTCTATATATATGTATATATAAATATGATATAATATATATATATGTGTGTTTATATATATAATATATACATATATATATATGTATATATATTATATATACATATGTATATGTGTATATATAATATCTATATATATATGTATATATAAATATGATATATATAATATATATATGTGTATATATATATAAATATATATATATATATATAATATATATATTTGTATATATATATAAATATAATATATATATATATATATATATATATATATATATATATGTAATAAACAATAATATTTTTAATAAATAAATATTAATTATTTAAATACATAGAGACATCGATGTTTCATGCTTACGCAATCTTCAGTCTAGGAACTAATTCCCGACGGTTGGTAGGCGCGAACCCCAAACACAAATCGCCACTGATTCGTAGTCGGTGATCTTATCCAAACGGCCATCGTCAATTAGTTAGTAAATATAGAGTAACTTTAACTGTAAATAGCGACAAGCGGCTGCTATTTACCAGGCAGCTAGAGTGATCTTACGAAACGGTGTTCGGATCGCGCATATAGCTATTTGTACTGCTTGTTATTAAAGCTATATATATAATATATATATAATATATATATATATATATATATGTGTGTATATATATATATATATATATATATATATATATATATATATAAATATAATATATATATATATATAATATATATATATAAATAAAAAAGAAATTATAATAATAAAAGAATAAATTAAATATATGAATAGATCATAATAACAAAGGAAAATTAAAGGAAAAAAAAAATCTATAAATCAATAAATAGAATTAATTTATGTAAATTTAGTTCTAGGAGTATTATACCCTTGGAATACTCTTAAATTAACTTATAATAAAATATAAATAATTATTTAGATATTTACAGTTCATATTTTTTAATTTTTTATCCCTAATCCCCCCTTCCCCAACGTTTCTTCTTATTCCCCCCCCCCTTCCACCGTTCCAACGATTCCTTCCTACCCCTTGGCATTGATTCATTCCACAATTCAAATTCCTTCTCAAATTTCAAATCTCATTTCTAAATATAGTTTTCCTTAAGTTATCCCCCTTTGATGGCACATATTATAATACGGCCCACACTTAAATTTAGATTTAGAATTGAATAAAGAAAAAGAGAAAAAAAAATTAATTAATAAATCATACAAAATAAAATATAAGAAAATTATAATAATTAGTATATAAATAAACAAATGTTTATAATATTTTAACTTTAGTTGAATAATTGTTTGATTAATTTTGACATTTTCTGCGTTCCTATTTCCAATTGTCTGCTGCAGTATTTCAATGGTTTGACACCGGTTTTTTCCCGTTTTTTTTTTCGACCCTCTCGGTTTTTTATTGTTGTCTTTTGAAAATGAAAGTTTTTTCTTTCGAAAATTTAAGATTACCCTTTGCCGAACTTTTATTTACCAGACAGTTTTTACTATTCTGGTATTTAATCAGTTTTTCGTGAAATTATTAATAAATTGTTTTGAGTTTCACTTTCTCTCTTCGTTTATTTCTTTTAACTTTTCCATCTTACGGCAACTACATCGCATTGCTACAGCCTCGGACGACTAATCTGCATTTATATATATATATGTTAAATTGGGAGAGTTCATATTTTTTCAAACATCTTTTTAAGAATTGAGTAATAATAAATGAGGCCAAAAGCCTTAAAAACATGTTCAGATGCGATATTTATTAATAAAAATAAAATCAGAACAGATTTTTTTTTCATTTTTACTTTGATCGTTTGACTGATGATTTCACTGTATACCTAGCTTCATCAGAGTATGAGATTGTAACAGAAAGTTTGATTCCAGTAACTATTTATTCATTTCTAAAAATATCATTTCTTCACGGACCGTTTCTTTAACACTTAGATGGACAAAATCTAATGAAACTAAAAAAGAATAGTGAGCTTACAAAATCTAATGAAACTAAAAAGTAATGGTAGGCTTTACAAAATCTAATGAAACTGAAAAGGAATGATAGGCTTTACAAAATCTAATGAAACTAAAAAAGAATGATAGGCTTAAAAAATCTAATGCAAGTAAAAAAGATTAAACAAAATCTAATGAAACTAAAAAGTAATGGTAGGCTTTACAAAATCTAATGAAACTGAAAAGGAATGATAGGCTTTACAAAATCTAATGAAACTGAAAAGGAATGATAGACTTTACAAAATCTAATGAAACTAAAAAAGAATGATGAGCTTAAAAAATCTAATGAAACTAAAAAAGAATGATGAGCTTAAAAAATCTAATGAAACTAAAAAAGAATGATGAGCTTACAAAATCTAATGAAACTAAAAAAGAATGATAGGCTTTACAAAATCTAATGAAACTGAAAAGGAATGATAGGCTTTACAAAATCTAATGAAACTAAAAAGTAATGATAGGCTTTACAAAATCTAATGAAACTAAAAAGAATGATGAGCTTAAAAAATCTAATGCAAGTAAAAAAGATTAAACAAAATCTAATGAAACTGAAAAGTAATGATAGGCTTTACAAAATCTAATGAAACTGAAAAGTAATGATAGGCTTTACAAAATCTAATGAAACTGAAAAGGAATGATAGGCCTTACAAAATCTAATGCAACTAAAAGAAGAGAATGATAGACTTTACAAAATCTAATGAAACTGAAAAGGAATGATAGGCCTTACAAAACTAATACAACTAAAAGAAGAGAATGATAGACTTTACAAAATCTAATGAAACTGAAAAGGAATTATAGGCCTTACAAAATCTAATACAACTAAAAGAAGAGAGTGATAGACTTTACAAAATCTAATGAAACTGAAAAAGAATTATAGGCCTTAAACAATCTAATACAACTAAAAGAAGAGAATGATAGACTTTACAAAATCTAATGAAACTGAAAAGGAATTATAGGCCTTACAAAATCTAATACAACTAAAAGAAGAGAATGATAGACTTTACAAAATCTAATGAAACTAAAAGAAGAGAATGATAGACTTTACAAAATCTAATGAAACTGAAAAGGAATGATAGACTTTACAAAATCTAATGCAACTAAAAGAAGAGAATGATAGACTTTACAAAATCTAATGAAACTGAAAAGGAATGATAGACTTTACAAAATCTAATGCAACTAAAAGAAGAGAATGATAGACTTTACAAAATCTAATGAAACTGAAAAGGAATGATAGACTTTACAAAATCTAATGCAACTAAAAGAAGAGAATGATAGACTTTACAAAATCTAATGAAACTAAAAGAAGAGAATGATAGACTTTACAAAATCTAATGCAACTAAAAGAAGAGAATGATAGACTTTACAAAATCTAATGAAACTAAAAGAAGAGAATGATAGACTTTACAAAATCTAATGAAACTAAAAGAAGAGAATGATAGACTTTACAAAATCTAATGAAACTAAAAGAAGAGAATGATAGACTTTACAAAATCTAATGAAACTGAAAAGGAATGATAGACTTTACAAAATCTAATGCAACTAAAAGAAGAGAATGATAGACTTTACAAAATCTAATGAAACTGAAAAGGAATGATAGACTTTACAAAATCTAATGCAACTAAAAGAAGAGAATGATAGACTTTACAAAATCTAATGAAACTGAAAAGGAATGATAGACTTTACAAAATCTAATGCAACTAAAAGAAGAGAATGATAGACTTTACAAAATCTAATGAAACTGAAAAGGAATGATAGACTTTACAAAATCTAATGCAACTAAAAGAAGAGAATGATAGACTTTACAAAATCTAATGAAACTAAAAGAAGAGAATGATAGACTTTACAAAATCTAATGAAACTGAAAAGGAATGATAGACCTTACAAAATCTAATACAACTAAAAGAAGAGAATGATAGACTTTACAAAATCTAATGAACATAAAAAAAAGGCTGATGAGTCTGTTTCCGACCAGTTTGATATTTACTAATGAAAGCGCGAACAGATTTGTTGAAACATTTCGTGGTTTCTTTCTGTTGTCCGTCGGCACCAACCAATTGTGCTCCTCGATTGGGGATCCAACAACCAAAAGTCTCTCTTAACAGACAAGCAGCGAACACTTATAGAGGAGGTCCCGGGAGGTGCACCAGATTCTGTCTGAAGTAGGGCACTTCTTCGGAGAGGGTTACCTTCTTGACTTAAATGCAAACAAAACCTGAAGACAGAATGAATTCCTTTCGAATGGAAGGATAATTATTTCGATATGTCGACAATTGGACTTGAAGCAGAGGGATTCTTATCCTGTGTTCCTTCTTCTTCATCAACATCTTCTTCTTCTTCTTCATCTTCTTCTTCTTCATCATTTTCTTCTTCATCATTTTCTTCTTCTTCTTCTTCATCTTCTTCTTCTTCATCATTTTCTTCTTCTTCATCATCATCTTCTTCATCATCATCTTCTTCTTCTTCATCTTATTCTTCTTCATCATTTTCTTCTTCTTCTTCATCATTTTCTTCTTCATCATTTTCTTCCTCATCATCTTCTTCTTCATCATCTTCTTCTTCTTCATCATCTTCTTCTTCTTCATCTTCTTTTTCATCATTTTCTTCTTCTTCTTCATCAACATCTTCTTCATTTTCTTCTTCTGCTTCTTCATCTTCATCTTCTTTTTCTTCATCTTCTTCTTCTTCTTCATCATCTTCATCTACTTATTCTTCTACTTTTCCAATTATTCTTCCTTTCCTTTCTTCTTATTCTCCTATTTTGCATTCTTTCTCTTCACTTTCTCCTCATCATACCTTTGTCATCTCTTCTTCCACTGTTAATTCGTTCTTCTTCTTCTTCTTCTTCTTCTTCTTCTTCTTCTTCATCTTCTTCATCATCATATTTTCCTTCTTTATCTTCTTCCATTTCTTTCTTCATATTCTCCTTTTTCTTATTGTTTTCCTTCTTCGTCTGCTTCTCATCATTTTTCTTTCTTCTTCTCCCTTTTTTTCTTCTCCTCCTCCTTTTTCTTGTTCTCATTCTTCGTCTTCTCATTCATCTTTTAATTCTTCATCTTTTTCTTCCTCTTCTTATACGTCTTTTCCTTTTTCTTTCTTCTTAATCTCTTTTTCTAATTGTTTTCATTTTCCGTCTTCGCGTTCTCTTTCTTCTCATTCATCTTTGCTTTCTCCTCCTTCTCACCCCCTCTCTCTCTCTTTCTCCCCCTGTCTCTCCCTCCTTCCCCGTATTCTTCCCCTTTTCTTCCTGTGTGCACGCGTAAGGATCAAATTAGTGTCAGAGAGAATCATCATCATCGCGCTCATTGATGATTTCTGCGTTTGTTCCAAAACCGCATGAAGAATTCAAGAATCTTTCTTCATAGAATCCGGTTCTTTCGAATAAACATTCCGCAGTCCGACATTTTCGGGAAAGAAAGTCCGCATTGCAATGCGACGCGCATTTTTCTACGTTCGTTTCTTTTTAAATCTATTTTTATTTTTATCTCGAACTTCAAAACAACAAAATTACTGAAGATTTAAAATAAGGAATCTTTCATTCTATAATAATAAAAGAAAAACAATGTGTATTTATTTGTATATTTATATATATAAATACATATATGTTCTTCTATCCCGTCACACAAAAGTTAGCGAGAAAAACACGTGCCTTTTCTAACCATTTCAAGTTGTTAGGGGAAGCGAGAAAGCAAATAGCAAGTCAGACAACCATCTCAGACTTAACCCGCAGCCTGAAATTAATTTAGAAAGAAAACCTCCACTCTCTAATAGAGTGATAATATAATCCATTTTGAATTTCTTTCCTCAGAACTGA
>OY744521.1:23755582-23783082 GCA_963556195.1 Sepiola atlantica | reverse complement strand
GTTTTTTCTGAGGAGTCGCTGACGTCGACGGTGACGTAGGGTCACGTGATATATAACATTCCTTATTTGGGGTTTTCTTGACTCCAATTAGTAAATTTGGACAGTCGAATTTTTGAAAGTGATTTTGACTCAAGTGTTTTCCTTTGGAGCTCAGTCATCATGGAGCTAACCATGCCAAAAGGTTCTTGGCCTGTCTTATAAGTATTAATATTCTTATGTATAGAAGTAAATAGTCTTATTATTTTGTCATCATCCAATTTACATGCATGTTTGTAGTGTGCAGGCACACGTATGAAAAATAGACGAAGAAACTGAAAGAAAAGAGTTACTCTTTCTCTAACTGCTCACAGAGACATTAAAAAACATTAGCTCGAGATTAGATTGAGGAAAGAGAAATAATAGATAGATAAGAGAGAGAGGGAGATGGGTGTCTTTTCAGTTGATTATAAATTACGGCTAATTAGAACAATTAAAACAGATGTTAAAACATCTGTTTTAATTGTTCTAATTAGCCGTAATTTAACTCAATCTAAAGATATAGGTATATTCTGTGTGTATTTTTGCTATTAAAGGGATTTGATTAAGTATATTTAAAGTGATTTCATGGGGAAACACCGTTGATGAACTCACACCCTATAATATATCGCATATAACTATTTATAAAAAAGAATTAGGGTATCATCATTTTTTATAAGTAAACAGCTCAATTATCCCAAAAGGTAAGAGCTTAACTATTAATTTATATTGCTTTAAAATATCATTCACAGCACAAAAATTTCCAAATACCAAATTGTCAATTGTGTAAATTCTGAAGATTAAAAAATCTTCAGAATTTACACGCGTTTCTGAAAAGTTTTATTATTATTATTATTAAATAACATTTTTAAAAAAATGCATCATCATTGTTACAATTGAGTTCATTTCATATTTTTCAGACCATATTTAGTTCCATCATCAGAATCAGATTAAACTAAAAGGTTTGTCATCTTTCCTTTTGGTAACCAGTGTTGCTATAATGTGTAGCATTAGTAAGTTTATGTGTTTCCAGGTAACAGAAAATGTGGAAATTCACTTAAAAAGCATTTTGTTCACCTCGGCCTTCGACCGTTAACGATTGCGTAAAGTTTATTATTATTTGATTCAACTAGTTTCCGTTTGAAAACTATGCGAAGGACTCATTTTTGGTTTTTGTATTCCTTCTTTTTTTTTATTTTGATCCAATAATCAGCGAACTTGCTTACAGGAATGCGTCTAAATCCTAAATATTAAAATGGTTTGATATTCTAAAATTTTTCTGCTTTGAATGAATTTTTGAAGAAAATTATATATCTCTATTTATTTAAAATTACGTACGTTTATATGTTTATATATTTTTATTACATGATTCACTCCTAAACTAATTCTTAATTTTGGAACAGCTGTTAGGCGTAAAGGGTGCAAATATGGGTGATATTTAATATTTTTACGGAGTACAAAGGGGTTAGAAGTCCTTCGTGAAAATTCAGATACATCTTATTTTTGTAAAATTTTACCAATACGTATTAAATATCAATTAATAAATATTCTCTAAATTTCAGTTTCTTTGAAATATTTTAAAGAGTTTTTAGGGGAATAATTTGGGCAGAACCTCCCATTTAAAAATTCAAATATTTCAAATCTGCATTGAATTTGATTCATAGTCATTTGACACTAATTAAGCAAGATTCCTTGAAGCACAACTTTATCTTAAGACCCGTTAAGCTTAAACTTTAAATTTTAGACATTTTCTCAGATAAAAATCATGCAATGGATTTTTTTATCGAAATGGTAATAAGGATTCTAGACATAAAAGTTAGTATCTTCGTAAGTGGACATAAAAGTGGTGCAAAGCTTTTCCGTTTGAGGAATTTAATTTTACCCGTCCTGCGATGGGTATTCTTCTAGTATATATATATATATATATATATATATATATATATATATATATATATATATATATATATATATATATATATTATTTTTATTTAAACAGACATGTACAAAATCTGCGACACTAGCATGTCGATGTTATCGATCAACAGCTATTATAAACTGAGATCTCATCAGGCAGAGTTAGAATCCGATCTTAACCTTAGATCATAAATTCTTTGGATTACTACCCTGTGGATGTTTTACTTTAATTATTATTATTATTATTATTATTATTATTATTATTATTATTATTATTATTATTATTATTATTATTATTATATATATGTATATATATATATGTATATATATATATATATATATATATATATATATATATATATATATATATATATATATATATATAATTTCATAGTCTGAACTCTGGCAATCTGTAAATAAAATGTTAGTAATTAAAAACATATGCTTATCTATTCGAGAAATATAACATTTAATATGATTTTTTTCTAATCTTTGATTCTGGTTCGTCAGTTTTTATGTGGATTGTTGCACCATGGTATTAAGAAGAATAAAATGTAATTCGATTTAATTCCTTCCAGAAAATATATTGTCCGAGTCGGAATTGTTTTTAAATTACCGTCAATGGATGTAAATCTGTATTCGTCCATACAGTTATTTGCTTTTGATTAGAAAAAAAACTAATATTTAAAAAACGGTATAGTTAAAAACAAATGCAAAACAAATTGCAAGTAAATACATTACCTAGTAACCCCGGGTAAGTAAAACTATAGTTTTGCATTTTTTTTAACAGTTTACAAACGTTGGAACTTTTCATCTACGAACGATAACTCTTAAGTAAAACCTGGTCGAAATTATCGCTACGCAATATGTACTTTTCAACTGTCATCATTTGTCATCTTCTTGATATCAAAATACGAAATTGTTAATTTTCCTAAGTTTTATCAAATCATCCATACAAATTAAAAATGGCCTCCGAAACTATCGAGTAAAGCCAACTTATATTTTGTTGTTGTTGTTTCGAACAATGAAAACTAGTTTCAGGTTTGTTTTTTTGTTTTTTTGGCTTCCGCATTTTTCGTGTTTTACTTTAATTGAAAGCTCATTTTGCGACGAATAAGTTACGTTGGAGTACCTCGATTATGCCTACTAATTGGTAAAATCGACAATATCAACGAATTCTTCAGTTTGACTATATTAATCAAGTGACCGTTTAAAAATATCGATCTATTTTTGTATCTATGTCGTTAAGTTAATCAATATCGATTTTATTATCATTGCACTGAATAACTGCACTCGTTCGTTGGTTGTGTCTGATTTCTCATTATTTTCGCGCCAAATCTTTTTTTTTTAAATCCTAATAAAAATGCTGCTATAGTCACGTTGACACACCGCTTTCTGTCAGATAACCGAAGTCAAGCAACAGTGAGTCTGGTCAGTATTTGGATGGGTGACCATTTAAGAATACCTGGTGTTGGGTATAAAACGCGGTCCTCGTTGCTTTTCAATCGAGACACGGCAACCAATCTGCAAAAACAACGTACTCAATAAATCGTCTTTGGCCGTTCATTGTGTTCTGTGCCGACCAGACTCTGGCCGGCGATGACAGATCGATTTTAAATTCCACATTCAGATACAAATCCAGCATTTTAAATGATAAATATTTCTGACAGCTTAAAAAATTGGCGCAACACAGTATTCCTGTCAATAGTTATTTCTATTACGGCTTTTAACATTTTAAAAATACTGCGTAAATATATTTTTTCAAAATATTTCTGTCATTCTAACTGAACTGAAATGTCTGTTCGTGGAAAACAAAATAATTGCTTTTTATCTCGAATATAACTGTTATAGGTATTTACTCCTCCCCAGGAGTTAGGCACAAGGCCAGTTTTATCTTACTCCCACAAGTAAGATGTGACCACAGCTTGGGTCGAGAAAGTGGGGTTAAAAGCCAGCGCTCGAGAGGTGAGCACTCTGGCCATTTAAAAATTGCCTGGGCAGCCCCGTCGGCATTCCCCGGTAGGGGCGCCTCAGACAGTAAGCAATAAACTTACTCCTCCCCAAAGAGGAGAGGCGAAGCCTGGGAGGGTGGACCTCCTAGAACTGCACAGGACAGGCGTGCAGTATCCATCGGAACAGATACTACACTTTGATCTTAGCCAAAAGACCAAATATAACTGTTATATTTCTGTCACTCTGCCCAAGAGGTACAAATGAAAACAAGACCCTAGAACAAGATCAAGAACAACTTTTCTCGAGGAAATTATTACAAGAAATCCAAGGGTTGCATTAATTTTGTAGGAGGAATTTTTACACTCATATTGTGGGGTCTGCGTTCTCGTCGGATATCTATAAATAATAACGGCGAAGTTTTACTTGTTTTATTAGTTGGAATTTTTACCCCGCCTAATAAACCGGTATTGTCCGGGCCTTGGGGTCTGGATTTACGCCGGTCTATTTGGGGTTGCCGGTCCTGTGCAGTTCTAGGAGGTTCACCCTCCCAGGCTTTGCCTCCCCTCTT
The DNA here is from genome assembly GCA_963556195.1 of Sepiola atlantica. NCBI lineage: Eukaryota > Metazoa > Mollusca > Cephalopoda > Sepiida > Sepiolidae > Sepiola > Sepiola atlantica. The sequence continues at coordinate 23,778,632 of OY744521.1, read as the reverse complement.
TAGGGAGGAGTAAGTTTATTGCTTACTGCCTGAGGCGCCCCTACCGGAGAATGCCGACGGGGCTGCCCAGGCAATTTTTAAACAACCAGAGTGCTCAAATTCTCGAGCGCTGGTTTTTCCCCACTTTCCCGACCTTGTGTCACATCTTACCTTGTGGAAGGAAGATAAATAAAATCGAGAAGTATAGAAATGAAACAATAAGAATAAAAATAGTAATACAGAGTCGAGGGCCCAGGATTGCGCAGAAGCTCTCGCAAAGGGAGGGGGAGGGGGTCAGCTATTTAATTGTACAACTAATAATCTCTATTGATAAAATTGTATGATCTCTTCTCGCGTGTTGCTGACTGTGTATGCGTTTTTCTCGCCTCTACGTGATTTACACATCATTATTCTTTATTTGCTATTAATCGATTATTTATTGAAATAAAAAATACACCAGACTGCATTTCGGTTTCTTCGTAATCAAGTCAGCCATTTTAATCTGTTCTTAATATTACAAAAAAAAAACATGAATGAATTACTTCGTGACCTTTCGTACTTTGAAAGGAATTTGGAAGCATTTAAACGATCAAATCGAAAGTCATTTAAAATTCTTTATTAAATCTTCATTTGATTAAAAGATTGAAAGTTTTGGAAACTGTTTAGATCCAATCATTTTATAGAGATTAAAACAAACAATTCATTAACAAAATTAGTTATAATTTTATAACAATTTGATCCAGTTGATAATTTAATGACGAAACAATACCGTGATAATTACATTTAAATTCCAAAATCCTATTTAAAAAAAATTATAACAGCAGCGTCAAAATGAAAGCGACAAAACTTCGGGCAACACCGGATAGATACAGTTCGTAAATAATAAAATAAAAAAACTGGCATACGTCACATTTCTCAAACATATAATGACGTCATATTCTGAAATACTAAACAGATAAGTATTGCCTTGTATTAACATGAATATTATCGTTGCTATAAGTATTTTTATGTAATTATTTTTATTGATGATTGTAGCGTTCGTTGTTATTTTGCTTACTATTATTTCGATTGTCTCACTTTCCTAAGTGATTAATTTGCAGAAAATTGCATTATTAGTCGCCCTTAACTTCATAGGACGTATTTTTTCCGTTAATATATATTTTTATTTATTTTATACGTACATAAAAGTAATCCATGGACACGTGTTTCTGGCTAATTTAGACAGAGATCGAACCTTCGATATTGATGTCTATAGTCCAGAGTTCTACTATCGGACCAAGACGCTCCGTCTAGAAATATGTACGATTTTTATCACCTAAATAGTTTAATGTAGTTTTATGTAATTATTTTTATTTGTGATTGTAGCGTTCGTTGTTATTTTGCTTACTATTATTTCGATTGTCTCACTTTCCTAAGTGATTAAGATGCAGAAAATTGCATTATTAGTCGCCCTTAACTTCATAGGACGTATTTTTTCCGTTAATATATATTTTTATTTATTTTATATTATATACTTATTTTTACTCTTACTTTTATGTACGTATAAAATAAATAAAAGTATATATTATCGTTACTATAAGAGTACTTTAAAACAAACTTCTCCTATTAATGCGTTTTGATTTTTAAGCCAAAAATATATTTTTGAAATCAGGTGATTGTCCGATCGTAATCAAATTTTCAGTAATCGTCGATTTATGAATAAAATAATTTTTACAATAGATTTTATGTTAGAAATGTTGATAAAAACGATTTTATGTCTTAGATACATGATACGAGGGATAGACATTTAAAAAAAATGGACTTTTGTCTCATTCAACGAATTTACATCCTGTAAAAATAAATATCATAGCAATTTCAATCGGTATGTTACACATTATCTATATAAAGATGAAAATCAAAATGAAAAGAAATATTAGAAAACGATTTTAAATTGTTAGTTGTTCATTTTATTAACTTATACTGTTCAAAATTAGAAAATGTTGAAATTTATTTTTAAACGATTTTTACGAACATTTCTCATTTTAATATTAAATCACAATTTGTAAAACAATTTATATCATTAATTTACATAATTTAATTTAAATTTATCTATTAAATATGTAAACACGGATTTATAATATATTATTTTTACAGTAAAATGTATTAGATATAATAATAAAAAATAATATTTACAACTAAAAGCAGAGCCTAGTTTTTTTGGGTTTTTTTAATATATATATATATATATATATATATATGTATATATATATGTATATATATATGTGTATATATGTATATATATGTGTATATATATATGTGTGTGTATATATATATGTGTGTGTATATATATGTAAATATATATATGTATATATATGTATATATATGTATATATATAATGTATATATATGTATATATATAATTTATATATATGTATATATATATAATGTATATATATGTATATATATATATATAATGCATATATATGTATATATATATATATAATTCATATATATGTATATATATATAATGTATATATATATATATATGTATATATATATAATGTATATATATATATAATGCATATATATGTATATATATATAATGCATATATATATATATATGTATATATATATAATGTATATATATATATATAATGCATATATATGTATATATATATAATGCATATATATGTATATATATATATAATGCATATATATGTATATATATATATAATGCATATATATGTATATATATATATATATATATATAATGCATATATATGTATATATATATATATATATATATAGAGAGAGAGAGAGAGATGGTAAGTGGAGACAAATAAAATTAGCACATTATTTATATCAGTTCCAAGAATTTAAAATCCACAAAAATAATACATATATGAATGAATATTACGCTCTTATTTTTTAATTTTCCTTATAGTCGAGCACTATGCTGGGGATGTCTTCTAATAACCTTACACACACACACACACACACACACACACACACACATATATATATATATATATATATATATATATATATATATATATATATATATATATATATATATATATATATATATATATATATATATATTATATCTGTCGCCCCTAATCTCGGCTATGCACTGTAGTCAGTAGTATTAATACGGCTGTCAAAATCGTAGCTTTAATGCATGTTTTTTCTATAAATTGAACACTGTTCATGTCGGCTGCCGACAATAGGTTTAAAACTCTCATCGTTTATATAGTTTTCTATGATGGCCGTGAGAGTTAAGGCGTCCGAATTTGAGTTATAAACATGACTTGTTATTTTGTATCACATTTTTGATGATTCTAAAAAGTTACTTCTTCAGCGCCCTTGATATGATAACAAATAAAATCAAGTAAGAAAAACAACATATTTTACCATCTGTTAATATATATATATATATATATATATATATATATATATATATATATATATATATATATATATATATATATATATATCCAGTTATTATACGATACATAACCTCGTAGTATATGAGTTTATACCACTCTATTTATAACTTTAATAATAAAATGATAATTTTAAAAAATAATAATATATGGTGTATAGTATATATATATATATATATATATATATATATATATATATATATATATATATATATATTGTGTGTGTATTTAGGCAGCATACTTTCATTTTGGCAAACATAATATAACAATTTTTCTTTTTTGAATATATATAAATATATATATATATATATATATATATATATATATATATATATATATATATAATGGTAATAATAATATATAAATAATGGTAATAATAGTAATAATAAGAATTAATAAAATAAATAAATAAAAAATAAAAATAAACACACAAAAGATAGAATAAAATGAACTCAGCCACACACACTCTCTTTTCTTTCATTTGCCCTTAACGATACCTATAAAACATTAACTCAAGTCTTCTGAATTAACAAAAAAACTAATCCTGAAGACGACTAAAAAAGTCGAAAGCGCTTGAAAAAAATGGTCGAATTAAGAACAATCGGGGAAATACTCTACGGACTGCAATCTGAAACCAGAAGGATAGCTCGACGGTTTGAGAACCTCACGAAGAAGCTTTACAAACGAGAAAGTTCCGTGACGATCAACAACGCTTGCTTGGATATATATATATATATATATATATATATATATATATATATAAGGATTATTAAATTCGAAGTATGGCGGTTAATACGTGAAATAATTGTCTTGTATTCTTTTTTATCAACAATAACTTTTCTTTTTAATCGCTATTCTTTCTTTGAAAAGACGGATTTACTGAAAAACGTGGAATTTTTTATTCGCGACAAATCTCGTATAATGTTTATTTTTTTTTTTTTTTAATTAACTTTTCTGATAAAATTTATTTACGAAGGAATTATGACTTTAAATGAGAATATATGAGACTTAATTAATTACCTTTGATTTTTTTTAGTTTAATTTCGTTTTTCATTTTTTTTTTTTTTAATAATTTTTGTTGTATATATTTTAACTATTTTGTAAGATAAATTAAATAACGTTCTGTAAGCAAACATATGTTGTTGTTTTTCTTTCGAGTTATCGATTTCATTCTAAACATTAAATTTAATAAAATCAGGCAGCTGAATTTAAAATCAACAAGGAAACATAGAATTTGAATGTGACTGGTTTATTTTTAGAAATGGGAGGACATTCTAAAAAGTAAAGGTGTTTTTAATTATGCACAAAAAGTAAACTATCAAAGTATAAGCAATAAAAATTAAAATATTTTTTTAAAGTAGAACAAAAAATACAACAAAACAAGGGAATTTGTATTATTCAGATTATTTGCTTCCATCTTAAATGTTATTCTCACAACGTTTCGTCCGATGTAACCTCCGACCTTCCTTGGGGGCATCTTGTCGAACGCTATAATCTATATGTCGAAATATTGTGAGAATAACATCCAAGATGAAAACATTAGTCCGAATAATCCAAATCCAAATTATCAATCCTCATCTTAAAAAAATCCCCCCCCCCCCAAAAAAAAAGAATATTTATATGAAAAAAGAAATTAATTGAAAATGTAAGGGGGGGGGGACGACTAGATTTCATTTTATCAAAATGGAAAATTTAAAACGGTCAAAATTAATATTTTGAGAAAATAAAATATAATAATTAAAAATCAATCGGATAAGAAATGTTAAATAGTGAAGAAGATTTAGGGAAATCTGCTAGGAAAAATAATTTTCATTCATAAAAGACTAAAAAAAAGAAACCAGAAATGCATGAAGTATTGTTGTCATATATGAAGTGGTGCACCATCCAATAGTCTCTCCTTCTTAGACAAGGTCCAAAAAATAGTCTTTAATCTGATAGGTCCCTGATTATCCACTAAGCTCCAGCCCCTGTCCCATCGCCGCAATTTGGAACTTTGTGTTTGCTTTACAAATACTTCAATGGAATGTGCTCCGATGAACTTGCTGCTCTGGTACCCTTCGACGTTAATACACTCGACTAACCCGACAATCAGCTAAATCTTATCCATTCACTGTGGAAGTCCCCAGATGCCGGAGAGAGCCTTCTACTCCAATAATGTTTTTCTTCGAACTGCCAGCCTTTGGAACTCCCTCCCTGCTCCCTGTTTCCCCGACTGTACCGACATGCAGAAATGTAAAACTAATGTGAACGTGCATCTCGCTGCACAGATGCCAATCTAAGATGAACCCTTTAAATGTTCACCCTAATTCTTAGTAGCCCTTACGTCTACAGTGGCAACTTGCCTTGTTTGGGGTGAACTTAGTTTTTAAAAAATAATCTAACATATTAAAGTCCTTAATTTCCTTGTTAATAATTTAATTTAAAAAGATACAGTACTATTAATACGAATTTTACACTAAAAAGAAACAACTGTTGTTGTTTTTTTTACATTCATGTGCATCAATTGCGCGCCAAATCAAGACATGACTCATTTCAAGATGGACGACAAGTTATTAGTAGATGGACTTTTCGCGACCGTAACTAAAAAAATATTTTCAATCACTCATATGTAAATCTGGTTTCATATACAGATTCGTTATTTTGCATTTTTATTGTTGAAAAAAAAAATATATATATAAAAATGTTTTTAGAATTTTAATTAAATTTTTATTTTAATTTTCTTTTATTTTACAGTCCAAAAGATCTAAAAATAGTAAATGTTGGCCTTTTGGCCAAGATCAAAGTGTAGTATCTGTTCCGATGGATACTGCACGCTGTCCTGTGCAGTTCTAGGGGGTTCACCCTCCCAGGCGTTGTCACATCTTACCTTGTGGGAGGTAGATAAATAACATGAATTCAAGATGTAATATTATTTTGCATTTTTTATGATGATACGCTAATATCTTTCAAATAAAACTCAAATTTAATCTTAAATAATTGATTTGAATAGTTTTATTAGTTGTTTTATTTGAAATTAAATCCTAAAAATCGTCCGTCCTCATTTTAGATCGCTGTTGAAACCTTCCGTTCCGGGGGGTCCCCAGTAGGGTTCGCCCAATCTTTCAACAGACAGCGCAACGAATCTCTTTAATGTTGTTCAAATGTAAACGAAGGAAGACGCGGGATTATAAGATGGTTGGTTTCTTCTTCATCTCCGCTTCTCGGGTTTTATATTCGGAACGATGTAAAGGGGGTGTAAAGGGAGAGTAAAGAGAGTGTAAAGGTGGGGTTTTGTTTACTTTAAAACACCTTCTTTCGCCCCGGATCCGACGCGAGTGGGTCGCAAATTCCGGCCACAAATTTCATCCAAATGACATTTGTTGTTTTCAACTTAGATCAACCATTTTTGTTGTGTGTGGTTGTTGTTGTTCAATCGAAGTGACATAAATCTGTTGGCGTTGGAAAGGACCATTAAACAAAAGAAGAAGAAGAAGAAGAAGAAGAAGAAGAAGAAGAAGAAGAAGAAAAGAGAGAGAGGTAAACAGTCACTGACCTTCATAGATAAACTAAGCCCACAAAATAATCCCTTTTTTATTTTATTTCTAATCATTGCTTCAGTTAGAATGCTTCGTATTTCATCCCATTTACATGATTTGCGACATTTACGGGTAAATCAATTGAATCATCATCCAGTCTTCTTGAGGGTTAGTTTACGTTAAACTTACATAGCAAATTGAAGACCCTTTTAAAAGTTGAACAGTGAGTGTTTAATAAAACTAGCTGTCCCTATCCGTCATTGCCCGGGATTAGTTTTAGTTTTATTAAAAATTTACGTTACTGAAATGTAAAAAATATTTGGCACCCTCTTAAAAATCGTGAACGGTCAACCAAACAAAGGGAAGTAACTCCGTATTCGTCAATACCAAGTTATTTCTTAAGATGGCATAATTTTGAAAATCATTCCGGTCGGATCAAAATAATTTTTAAAACAAGTTAAATCGAACTACATTCCATGATAAATGCCAGTATACTGAAATCATATGCCCTTAATAGGGTTAAGATGAAAATTCATATACACTAAATGTACAAAAGCAAAGAAATTCCCAAATGTTTACACTTTTATTGTCATTAAGGGTATGACTACATATCAGCCAAACCATTTCATTATCACATCACTACAATATAAATCTCTATGCATGAGTGGATGAAGTGTGTGGGGTGCGCTGAAGAAAAATTCCTACCACTAAAATACATAGCCCTGTTGTGCTCGCATACCCTTAATGACAATAAAAGTGTAAAAATTTGGGAATTTCCTTGCTTTTGTACATTTAGTGTATATGAATTTTCATCTTAACCCTATTAAGGGCATATGATTTCAGTATACTGGCATTTATCATGGAATGTCACTACTTTTGTAAAGGCTATGCCTTAATACAATGGTCATTTTTAAGGTTTTTTGGAATTTTCTGGAAAACTAAGGTATATGGTAAACTGAAATTAAAATGCCATCAACTAGACCATAGAACCTCTATCTCTGCCAAAGATCAGCTGAATCCATCAAATAGTTGATGAGATACAGGGTGGCACATACGTACGTACGTACACACGGATAACACACGATCATGCCTGACCTTTCTGGATCTCTGGTTTGCCTTGACTAATGATGCTGAAATTCTACATACTTATAGAACCTATCAAATAAAATTTTTGTGCAAAGTTTTAACTAATTTGGTTTATTGGTTTTTGAGTCATGATTGATCAAAGAAATGAGATTTCCCACATAGGCCATTCTTGAAGTCTATTAAGGGATAGAGCGCTCTCGCGCCTCCCTGGATTCCTCCTTGCTACGAACATGTACCAATGTTGAACAAACAAAAAACTTACTAAACAAAACCAAACATTTATTTTGCAGGACGAAAGCTATCGATAACAAAAACAGACTGATTTTACTTTATTATATAGAAAGAAAAAAGAAAGATGTTGCAATCATCCAAGGAATTGGTCTTTAAATGATAAATCAAAGTTTGTTTTTTTTTGATTGATGAAAGATTTCAAAAGGCAGTGAATAAATCTTTCGAAACATGAAAATAGAGTATTGGGGCGGTCAGAGTTTTAAAATACAAACAAATGCAACCCGTAATGATAAAGTATTAATAAAATTGAAAATCAAAATCAAAACTATTTTTTGTATTATGAAAAATGCACCGAATTCTAAGAATCTATTAGAAAACACAGTAACTCACGTCAAAATATTGGACTATTTAATATATAAAGTAAAGCTAGTCTTTTTGTAGAGTGTTGTGCATGATGCCTGGCAATACAATCTCAATATTTAATTCTGTTTCGACAAAAACATCTCGTTTCTATTTTACTATATTTTAAAGAATTTATTTCGAATTAATAGTATCAATTAAATACTTAATTTAAAAATAATAAAATGGCGCGTTTTTTTTTGTTTGTTTCATTGTGAGGTTGATGTAAAGTTGTTTCATTATAAACATTTTTTGATAAAAATAAAAAGTAATTATAATTGTGTAATAAGAAAGATAAAATGATTTTAAACTTTCTGATATACGCGTCGTGTGGCGGGTTAATCTTCTTAAAATATTTCAAAGATATCAAAACTTACATTTCTATGGTGAAGACTGTGTCAAAATGGAGCTTACCCGACTGAAGTTGTGGGTTTAGAAAATATCTGATTTTGTTGAGTTAAAATTCTGAAAATGTGAGCAAATTTCAATTATTATAATTAGGGAGCGTATTTGAGGAGATGAATTAAAAAATCATTTAAAATTTGTTCAAATTTTGAAAATCTGTGCAATTTTGGAACTTTTGCTTACGGTTCAAATCTCAGAGGTAAAATGTTTTCAGTGTGATGGGGGGGTGACATACCTCACCCCACGGGATCTATTTTATTTTAATTGTTTTAGAACAATCTCAATTTGTAAAGGACCATTCCGATCAAAGTTCAATTCCTACATTTAAAAGTATTTGGAAGAGACAAAAACAGTTTGGTTTGTCTGTCATTTATGTTCAGATAAAACGTGTTATCTTCTTCCAATATATAAAGAAAAGCCAGTCAATTTCTCGACTTTTGTCAGAACTTCTTTCCTACAAAATCAGTATTTGATTTTAGTTCGTCAGTTTAAGTTTTAGATCGTTGCAGTATGTCGCTAAGAATGATAAAAAAAACTAATTCAATTTCCAGAAAATGCGTAACTCTGTCTTTATCAAGACAGAGTTATTTATCTTTGTTTGGAACAAAAATAATATTTTGGAAAGAAAACGGCATCGTTGAAAAAACAAAATAAAATTTCCAAGTAAAAACACTAACGGACAACGCCAGGTAAGGACGGATCGTCTTTAAATGAAAATCGATTATGTTTTAACGGATCGATTTTACTCACAATAATAGATCGATAGAATGTTCTGCAATTATCACGAAACTGGTGTTCATCGAATTTTTTAAAAATAGATCATTTATTTATCGCTATCTCCATCGCCACTATTCGCTAAACCAGCAGGACATCCTATGCACTTTCTTGATATTTGCATATTGGTTTTGAAAAAGGACATTTTATTCATTAACTATTATTTATTGTGTTAGATAATTTTTGATTGTCTTAAATGTATATATATAAAATATATATATATATATAATATATATATATTATCTTTATATATATATATATTATCTTTATATATATATATCTTTATATATATATATCTTTATATATATATATCTTTATATATATATCTTTATACATATATATATCTTTATATATATATCTTTATATATATATATCTTTATATATATATATCTTTATATATATATCTTTATATATATATATCTTTATATATATATATATCTTTATATATATATCTTTATATATATATATCTTTATATATATATATATATATATCTTTATATATATATCTTTATATATATATATATCTTTTTTATATATATATATATATATATATATATATATCTTTATATATATATATATATCTTTATATATATATATCTTTATAAATATATATAAATTTATATATATATATCTATATATATATATATGTATATATCTTTATATATATATATATATATCTTTATATATATATATATATATCTTTATATATATATATATATGTCTTTATATATATATATATCTTTATATATATATATATATCTTTATATATATATATATATATATATCTTTATATATATATATATATATCTTTATATATATATATATCTTTATATATATATCTATCTTTATATATATATATATCTTTATATATATATATATATTTTATATATCTTTATATCTATATATATATATATATATATATATATCTTTATATATATATATATATATCTATCTTTATATATATATATCTATCTTTATATATATATATCTATCTTTATATATATATATATATTTTATATATCTTTATATATATATATATATATATATACATATATATATATCTTTATATATATATATATATATTTTATATATCTTTATATATATATATATCTTTATATATATATATATATATATATATTTTATATATATATATATCTTTATATATATATATATCTTTATATATATATATATATATCTTTATATATATATATATATATATATATATATCTTTATATATATATATATATATATATATATATATATATATATATATATATATATATATATATATATATATATATAATCATCCAGGTTCAATTTATATTCCAATAACCATGGTTTATCATTTATTTATTTATTATTTTTTGGCATTTTCAAAAAACATAACATTCTTTACAACTCGTTTCTCTAAATATTATTATATCAATCATCGACTCTACAACACCCTAAGATCATCAGAAAAATCCACAAAGAATAAAAGTTCTCAAATTGAAATGTCTTGAAAAACCCTACACCACACAGTGGGTCATTGTAGGCAAAAACAAAGAAAAAAACCAAGAAAATAAAAACAATTACACATGGAAAAAAGGTCATTAAAAAAAATTTAAAACATGGTAATTGGAATATAAATTGAACTTGACTTATTTATATATGCTCGGTTTTTACTGGATGACGACTATCGAGCTGAATTATTTTGGAAGAGAGTGCTAATTAAAAGATACTGATAGTATATGCTAACATATATTGTCATAATTTATATATATATATATATATATATATATATATATATATATATATATATATATATATATATATATATATATATATACTTCTAAAAAAAGTCCAATCAAGACGGAGGGATTTAATAGACACAACGATGAGTTACAGCGATCTGTATTTATTTATTTATGTTGTGGGTCAGACTTTTGTCTACATCAACGTTAACATGCATATGTAAACGAAGTGTGCCCCCCCCCCCGGACTTAGTTGGACGTATTCATTTTCCGTGATGTTTTCCTCCTATTTCAATACAAATGTTGTTGCGTATATATGTGTAATGGATACGCCAAAACAAGTCCAGGAGGTGCGGCCAGACTTTGTTTACATATGAGTTCGTCTATTTAAGTATTTATGTAACTTCAAGAACATAATTAAGCTTGACTTTTACTTTGAAAAGGATTTAAAAATAAATAAGTAAACATAATATATTTTGGTTATTCGTGACATTCATATTTTCATCCAGCTTCCGGTTTCGCTCAGCAGCAAATGACGCCTCATATCATATACGCATGACCAGAAATTATTTTTTAAAAAAACTTTTTTCATAATCCATACCAATTTCAGACTTGTCCAACGTCATATTATTTTACAAATAATACATTCTTAATACATAAATAATATTCTTTATTTTTAATGTTTTTACAAATAGTTTTTTGTTTTAAATTTTAAAGTTTATTTTAAGTTTAAACCTCATAAAATTTCCAATTATATAAACAAAAATATTATATAATTTCTTCTATAAAACATTTTTAAAAAAAACAATATTATGTCTGTATTAAGAATTTTAATCCGAAAATAATTTGAGAAAACAATAAAAAAAGTTTTGAAAATAAAATAAAAAACGAATAAATTATTTTAAAAATCGATCCGGTATTCTGTAAATTATTTGTTTATTACGAAATAAAAGTAATACATTCGATGCATTATTAGTGAAATAATATTACGTTGGACAAGTCTGAAATTGGTATGAATTATGGAGAAAGTTTCTTTTATATAATTTCTGGTCATCCGTATATGATATGAGGCATCATTTGCTGCTGAGCGAAACCGGAAGCTGGAAGAAAATATGAATCTCACGAATAACCTAAACTTTTTATACGATTTTTATTTATTTTAAGTAACCATTTGTTTATATGGTGTGGGGGTCGTCATACCTTTTTTTGGTGATAACTTCCTCCACAAATAAAAATAATAAGAAGAAGATTTACATGCAAATTCAACGGAAGTTTATTTACTGAAATAAACTATTAACAAATAGAATATATTTCTTTTTGTAATGAGTTCATGAGTCCTTTCTTTAGTTTCAGGGTAAGTAAAAAGAAGAATGTCTTCTTTTGTTGAATGTTCATTTGTTATAAAATGTTTAAAGAGGCAATAGGTAATGTTCGCCTGTGAAATTGTATGAAGCGCTCGAAAGGGTGAAATGGAAGAGTGATACTAAGATGCATGTAACCTCCGGATGAAAAGTCAGTTGAAAGAGAAAGTTTGATGTTTGTGTGTGCTTAAATACTATTTGGATAGGCTCCAGCGAGCTTAAGGAGAAAAGTTTAGAAAAATATGTCTTTGGAGAAATCTCATTGGACAGAAATATCACGTGGTGTGCTCTCAACTACGTCCGCTCGTTTTGAGTTGATTTAATATATAAGGCCACATCGGAATTTGCGTGGGCGTTATTTTTTATTTGTCACGCGCCAATACAATTATATTCACTCTGCGCGCCTAAATTGTATTTATCCCAAACAACAATTTTTATTCGAATCTTAACCGTGTCAACTGGCACAATGGTGATCGTAGCTTTATTCTTTTCTTAACACGACGAATTATTTGTCGAGCGGAAATGAAAAGAGAATTCAAGTAAAAATATAAAATTTGGTTAAATAAAGTGAACAGACTGACCGTATTCCATAATGAGTGACCACTCCTTTCCTTCGATTGTTCCACTTACTTTATAATGTTACGTATTCATTGCCATTTTTTTTTTGTATGACGCAGAGATTGAACCCTGGTCTCTCGGTCCATTATCGAACACTCCAACAATCATGTCAAATGGATTGATACTTTATGCGGACTACATATACTTAACTAATAGAAGATTTGTTGAATTCAATTTCGTTATTAATATTAATAATTACTAAATTATTTAAATTAATAAAAATAATGCGTTGAATAAATTACATTTACGAATTATTTAAAAAAATTATTAAAGTTATTTATTAATAACACAACACGTACACTATCGAAATATCTATTTCGTTTTTCTTAATTTTCTGCAAATTATGTTTTGTTTTTTTCATTTAATGATGATTTTTAAACAATTTCATGTGTTCGAAATTTTTTAGATGAGGATTGATAAATATGTATTGTGCCATCGGTCGAAACGTTGTGAGACTAACACCCAAGATGAGAACAGTAGTCCGAAATAATACAAATAATACAAATTAAAGATGTCAGCTAATATATACATAAAGTAATGCAGACTTTTAAATTGGTTTATATGCATTATAGGCGCGTTCATTAGGATTCAATTAAATATTCTGTTTCGCCATTAAAACCTGACGCAGATCGGACGATGTTCTTGAACAAAAAAAATATTTCAAATCAATTTTATATTTAAATAAAAAAGAGAGAAATCAATCTCTACGCTGTATCTATCCAGTGTTGCCCGGGAGTGTTTTTACTTTCATTTTTTCTTAGCTTTTTTAATTATGTCGTTTTTGTTTTTTGTTTTTTTTACTCATTTTTATTTTTATTTTTTAAAATAGGATTTTGAAAATTAAATGTAATTATTACGATAATAAATTATTAAATTAAATTATTATTAATCGAACAAAATTGTTATAAAAGCCATAACTAATTGCTGTTAAGGTAATGTTGTTTTTATCTCTATATTTATTAGATAATTGAATGCAGTAAACAGCAGCTTTCAAACAATAATTTTAAAGTCAGTTTTACTGACTTTCTATTCGACAGTTCAAATGCTTCCAGATTCCTTTCAAATTTCGAAAGGGGCATAAAGTAACTTGTTCTTTTTTCTACCATTAATAAACGATTAAAATGGCTGACTTTTTTACGAAGAACCGGAAATGCATTCTAGTGGACTTCATTTCGTAATCAAATTATTTTTAATAGGATTTTTAAAAATTCGTTTTACTACTTTACGCTATTGCATTTGTGATTTCAATAAATAATCGGTTAATAATAATAATAATAATAATAATAATAATAATAATAATAAGCCGCGCATGCGTGGTCCCCCTCTGTATGTGACTCGATGTGGCGAGTGTAAAATGCAATAAATTTGGGCAATTTGGTGCATTTTTTACCCCCCTTTGACCCCCTGGGGGGCACGAACTAGAATTTTTCTGAGATCAAGGATGCTCATTTTATATCCAAAACAATTGCCTCTACATTTTGGCAAAGTTTCATAAAAATTGAATGGATGGATCAAACGTTATGGGAGAAAAGGGTATTTTTTGCCATTTTGGGGGCTTTTGACCCCCTGGGAGCGCGAACCAGATTTTTCCACGGTCAGCGATACTTATTTTCTATTAGCAACAATTGCCTTCATATTTTGGCCAAGTTTCAGAGAAATTGAATGGATGGATGAAAAGTTATGTGGCAAAAAATGTCATTTTTTGCCATTTCGGGGCCTTTTGACCCCCTGGGGGTCTAACCGGATGTTTTTTCAAAAATCAGAGAATGTTACTTTCTACCCTGACAAAAGTTACAACTTCATGCAAAATTTCAGAGAAATTCAATGGATGGTTGCGGAGAAAAATTCGGACGGACGGACATGCCTCAAAACATAAGTTTCCCCGATTTTATAATTTGGGGGACCACCACCAACAACAACAATAATAACTAGCGGGACCCGTGTGAATTACACGAAATGATGTTTTCAATACTAATTATCTTGTTCCTAACCTACACATGTTTGAATAAAATAGATTAAATTAAATTTGGCTCCAATTCATGAGTAGCATAGAAAGATTGGGAAGGTCGTTGCTTTTTATGTAAGCGTGACACACAAAATAACACACACGCTATTGTATTAATATGTGTCTTCCCGGTCGTCCCCCTCCCCACCTACCACCCTTCGATGTAGAAAAAAGATCTTAGAGGTTTGGTGGGATCGAACTATAAACGAGTCGGGTCGACGTCAACATCCTACGTCGGTAACCGTTGCGCCAAAGAGAAACCGCCAAATATTACGAAAATTGGGTTACTTGAATGCTTTTCCAAATGTAGGTGCGGCACGCATGTGCAGAGCTTTTGATGTAAGCGTGAAACGAACGCACACACTATCGTATTAATATATACGTAATAATAATAATAATAATAATAATAATAATAATAATAATAATAATAACAACAACAACGTTTAAGTCACGTAGAGGCGAGAAATGCACATACATAAACACACTAGCAGTTCCTGGCTCTGGCACAAATAGAGATGAGACAATATAAAAGATAAACCGATGTTGTGTTTTTTTAGGAGGTTAGGGGGTTAGGGTTAGGGTTGTGGGGGGGGGGGCGTTAAAAAATATATAATAAATAATAAAGATGAAAAAGCTTTTTTTCTTTCAGTTAATCCGAATGCATTTCAAGAAAAAAAAAACGATCCCTTTTGACGGCCCATGGGAAATGAGTATTTTCAAACGTTTTTTTTTCCACCTAAATCAGAGCAATCATTAACACTCAAAAATATAATTAAACAATTCGTGTATTATTATGTATTTCATGTGGAATACAAAACATTAAAACGCTTAAAGAAATGAACAATGGTGGCTTATCCAGAATAGCTGATATTAAACTAAATGTAAGTTCATTAACTTTTGTTTCCCTAACGCCGTTTTCCTATATCCATGTATTAGGGGTCTGAACACTTAAAGGGCCCAAGGGTGTCACAGTATTAAGAACTCGTTATGTGACGGTATTCCGTATAATAGCAAAAATTAAATGTTCAATGTTTATAGATATGTTTAATGATGATAATCTATCGATCTATCTATATCTATCTATATCTATATCTATATATCTATATCTATATATATATATATATATATATATATATATATATATATATATATATACACACACACACACAGATGTTCTTTAATTCATTAATTTATAAATTATTTCTTGCGTGCATAAAAGGTAGACATAGACACGTGTTTCTAGCTATGAGCCATCATCAACATGACTACCCGGTCAGGGATCGAACATTCGATGTAAATATTCGTCCCCTAGACCAGAATAACCTGCACGACTTTTTATCGCCTATAATGTTACGCTGATTTTTTGGTTTTGTTATTGTGTTTTGTTGTTGTTTTTGTTTGCAAATAAAAAATTTTTTAAAAAGACAATTAAAAGGCAAAAATCAGCGTGTAGATATATATATATATATATATATATATATATATATATATATATATATATATATATATATATATATATATATATATATATAGGCAGAACAATCATCCTCCACGCTGATGATTCCCGGAAAAGGATGAAGCCCATGTGTATGAGAATAAGAAATTAAAAAATATTCATCATAATATTGTTTATAGCCCCCTTAATGCTAGGACGGGCCCTTTAAGAAAATTATAATTAGGGTGTCAAATTAGATGCGTAATGCGAAGTTCCGTTCGAACACGTCGTTGAACACTGTTTATGACAGCCTATATATATATATATATATATATATATATATATATATATATATATATATATAGAGAGAGAGAGAGAGAGAGAGAGAGAGAGAGAGAGGGGGGGAGAGAGGGAGAGAGAGAGAAAAAGAGGAGAGCTAAAGTACAAATTATTTATTTTAAAAATATATGCTTCAGAGACGTACCATGGTTTCATTGACATGGATTGACCTCTAACTGTTTAAAAAAACGTTAGAGTCCATTCAAATCGTCAGCAACTCATGAAATGAAAACAAATCAAATGGCAAGGGTACTTCGATACCTATATTTCATTTTGATCAAAGGATGTACATTATCGTGTGATCTACGAAATACGACGTTTTACTTTATTTTATTTATAACTTTAAAATTATATAAATTAAAAAGTAAGAATAGACATATTAATCAGGTATTCAAAGCTTGGATTGTTGGAAAACGCCGGGTGTTCCTCTCGGGGATTAAAGACTATAAATTTATCGAAATGTATTTCAATTAATCTCACTCTACTTACACCCCTTCCCAATCAATGCTGAGTTCATTCCTGAACCCTACCCTAAAAATTGAATGTTATAAACTGTATAAAAAAAAGAAGAATAAAAAGGGAATATGGTGTTATGAACTAAACGCAAAACAACATAGAGTTTCTCATATAACCCCAGGCAATACCGGATCATTCTGATATTATAGTAAAGAAGTTAAAGTCTTCAATATTCAATGATATCATATTAAAACAAAGTACTCTTATAGCTGACGCACCATGTTTCCTTGACTTCGCGTCGTCAACGTTCGGGCAGGTCTCGGAATCGCCCGAGAGTCGACGAAACTATTAACCAAGCAGCCGATAACTTTTGGAACGAAATAAATCGCGTTCAATAAAAAAAAATTGTTTCTATAATCTCTGTCAGCTCATAATAAACATCTAATTAATAAAAAGTTCTTTAGCTATGGTTTGTTCGTTCTTTATTTTTATATATGTATTTTAGTTTGGTTTCCTTCGTCGTAATTTATCGGCTGCCAGTCTTCAATTTAGCGTTTGACAGTTTTCGCCTCGTCAACTCTCGGGCGCTTCCGTAACCTACCCGAACGTTGACGACGCGAAGTCACGGAAACATGATGCGTCATCTATAAGAGTATTAAAGCAAAACTATAAAAGTGGAAATAATTCTATATTTTTTTATCAATTTGAGAATTGTACATTATTTTGATGAATTTAAATTATTTCATTTGTATAAAAATTTTGATTAGTAAACTTTTTTTTCAGCTATTATTTGCATTATTTAGAGAAATGTTCTTTTCTAGATTGTTATTTTCAATACGTTTCGTCCGTTGTAACCTCTTCATGTGCATATTTTTAAACTTTGGAATCTTTATGTCGAACTCCGGAATCTTTACGAAATTTCGAACTGAATCTTTATTTAATCCACGGTGGGTAGATTGTTCTTATTCCGTCAGCCATGACTCGATATAAGTTTGAATTAATCGTTATATTATGCTTGGGTATTAAAACTTCTACCTTGAGAATACTGTCATTTAGATTTAATTTTTAATCAACGAATATATTTGTTGCGCCAATCAAAGTGAGAATAGTAGCCCGAAAAGTAAAATAATATAAATTAGCAATCGTCATCTCAAAAAATCCCGAAACATAAATCTTTTTAATTTTAATATTTTAGTTAAAATCGTTGAAAGAAATTAAAGCATATATTAAAACAGAAAATAAATTATTCAAAAATTAAAAATATATTTCTATATACATATATTTAGAGTCGCTGGGATCTGCTATTTTCTATTCTTCCTCCCTCTCATATATATATATATATATATATATATATATATATATATATATATATATATATATATATATATATATAAGTGTTACTACAGTTTTGAAAGCGTCGTTAGGAGATATATTTGGAAAAAAAAATGATTAAATAAATGAAAATTTTCATTTTCATTTATTTATATGAATTCACGCGTCTGTTAACTGGTTTCTCAAAGAAATTTTCAAATATATCTCCTAACGACGATTTCAAAACTTTAGTAACACTTATATTATTAATCTCAGGCCAACAGGGCATTCACTACAATCACCGGACATATATATAAAAAAAACTCTCCAATAACATCGGAGGAAATCGTAAATCTTCGGCCACGCCGTCAGATTTTCACCATGAAATATGTCTGTTTACCATGATTATGGTTTGTTAAAACCGAAAATTCGGATTTATAAAAAAAATGATTACATAAATTTTCATTTATTGATATGAATTCACGCGTCTGTTAACTGGTTTCTCAAAGAAATTTCAAATATATATATATATATATATATATATATATATATATATATATATATATATATATAATGTGTGTGCGAGAGAGAGAGGAATGTTATACAAAAACGCAGATCTCAACGATAATATCTTTATTTTCCAATAAAAAGGTTCATTTTTTATGGCCTTTTCTTCATCTGTCCAGATAATTAAGGTTTCATAGCATCTCTTGAATCTTCTTGGACAATGATTCGTCAGAGAAAGAAAAATAGAATAAACGCATATTTGCCTTAGAAAAAAATTCCAGTAGATAGTTTTTTTTTCACCATAAACGAAGACGCGTAAAAACATGAGTCTCTTTACTAGAAAATAAAGATATAGTCGCTGAAATATGCTTTTTTCTATTGTCTATTTATAAATGCTCTGTAATTATAAATAAATATCTATTGAGCTTAAATACTGATGGTTTGATTACAATATATATATATATATATATATATATATATATATATATATATATATATATATATATATATATATATATATAACTATTTTTGAAAATCAACAATCGTGCAATATTTTTATAAATGAAAAAATTCATTTCTTTAAAAAAAAATTTTATCGCGAATTTTCGTTGTAAAATACAACCTTGTCAAGCGAGACTGTCCTATAGTTTTTTTTCCTTTTCTTCCTCCTCATTATGATGGTGGTATTAATCCCGAGGGGTCGAAAATACGTCGAGTTCTTTAAGACGTTAGAAGTTTAGTCTGGTCGATGTCATGCGCAGATTGGCGCTATTTTTAAAGTAAGGAAGTTAACATCTTTGAAGCACGGATTAGAATGTATTAAATATTTTTGAAAATCAACAATCGTGCAATATTTTTATAAATGAAAAAATTCATTTATTTAAATTTTTTATCGCGAATTTTAAATAAATGAATTTATATATATATATATATATATATATATATATATATATATATATATATATATATATATATATATATAGAGAGAGAGAGAGAGAGAGAGAGAGAGAGAGAGAGAGAGAGAGAGTGAAAATAAGGAACATATTTATTTTTATATTTTTCATAATATGTTTAAAATTTAATTTTTTAAATCGCTCGGACAACACCGGGACACGGGTCCTTCTAGTAAATATATAAAGAAAAAGAGGCAAGTTACACCAATTATTTAAGTAAAAACTTAACCATTACGAATCTCCAGGATACAACTTAATACTGCGGGTTAAATTTAGGTTTAAATTATATCTTCATAATATTTATTATATTTATTAATTAAAAAAAGGGTTAACATTTTTATTTACAATATTTAGTTGTTCGATGGATTAATGCGGAGCCAAATAATAATTAATTAATTAAATGTTTTCTTTTTCGAAACCAACAAACAAGTATCAGGAAGTTTCATCGGGTGGCTTGACAGGCCGAGAGCAGGCTCAAGGCGTTTTCACGAATAGTGGCGATGGAGAGGCGCTCGTAAAGCCAAGTCAATTCTCAATTGTCTCCGGTGTGGCGCGTCATCAACAAACTAAGACTGTTGGTGTAGTTGCGCGTGGCGGGGCCGACTGCTCCCCTCGTCTTCACGGCGATCAGTTGAAACACAAATCTGTCGAGAAGACCAGCATATTTTTAATGCTTATTATTCTCTTCGTAATCGTCGCCCAGTGTTGTTAGTTTTTTTTTTTTTTCTATATTTTTGTTGTTATTTAAGGTGTTTTATTATTTTAGTCTATAGTTTTGACAGGAGAAAAAAATAAGTGTAATTCAATCTTTTATTTATTCATGTATTTGTGTATATGTAGTTTTCTTTAATTAATTTGTTGTTTCATTAGTTTTGTAATTGTAGAAGAAATAAAATTTAATTTAATCTGTTATTTATTTATTTATATACTTGTAAATTTATCTATTTTTTAAATTTAATTATGGAAAACATGTAATATGTTAAAGGCTATTCTATAAACGTTAGGTTGTTTCTTATTTAATGTATATTGCTTCTAAAATCTTTAAACAGTGTGTACATTATATATATATATATATATATATATATCAGGGCCGGTGGGACAGTTATGAAAATGGGGGGGGGGGGCTTCTCCTAAAAAGTAGAGGGGCTCGGTTAAACACATGCATATCAACTTAATTATTGATGACCGTAAAGTGGGGGGCCAAGTCAAAAAGTGAGGGGGCTTGAGCCCCCCCCCCCCTGCCCCCCCGGTGCCGTCGTCCATCTGCCTCCCCCCCCCCGGTGCCGTCGTCCATGTATATATATATATATATATATATATATATATATGGTTATTTATATACCTCCCACAGCGGTAAGATGTGACACAAGGTCGGAAAGTGGGATTTGATAAGTCAGTACTCTAGAGGAAGAGCACTATAACCTTTTAAAAAATGCCTGGGCAGCCTCGTCGGCATTCCCTGGTAGGGGCGCCTCAGGCGATTAGCAATAAACTAACCTCTTCTCAAAGGGTGAGAAGGCAAAGCCTGGAAGGGCGTACCTCCTAGAACTGCACAGGACAGACTCATAGACCGGCGTAAATCAAGCCCCGAAGGCCAAGACAATACCGGTCTATGGGGTGTCGTATCAATCGAAACAGATACTACACTTTCTTCTTACCAGTGAAAATATAATAACATGAAATATATATATATATATATATATATATATATATATATATATATATATATATATATATATATATATATATATATATATATATATATATATATAATCCAGGTAAAACATCCACAGGATAGTAATCCAAAGAATTTCAACGGGGGTTATAAAAAGTGCTCAATATCAAATAGAGATTTTATATATAATTATTTTTATTTACATAGACATGTACAAAATCTGCGACACTGGCTTGACGATGTTATCGATCAACAGCTATTATAAACTGAGACCGCATCAGACACAGTTAGAATCCGATCTTAACCTTAGACCCTGTTTGCATATATAGAGACGGATTTATAACTTCAGACTTGAATGTCATCACCTATAAAAATTACTATTTGATTCTGTCTAACTTCCGTTATCCTTTAAAGTTGACGCATGTTATTAAGAACAATATTTGTTTTATCAGACTGAATTTCCCTTGCAAATACAACTTTTTTTTCAGCAGCAAATGCAAATTACCGACAGAAGACATTCATGCTATCAGCAGCAAATTTCGCCAATACTATTAATTAGTAATACGAATAGATTTCCTTCTTTCGTAGTTGTAAAACAAAATGTACATTTTCACCCTGGCATGATGTAACGTGCTAACATATCCGTAATACATGAAAACGTTTTTAATTTCTAGGTTCGTTTTAGTCATGTGACTCGACTTTCATATACCTCACTTTATAAGCTACTATCTTTGCTTATTATCATGAATATACGCCCTTTTCAATTGCAATTCCGCGAGGACATTTTTATTCATTTTTGCGTTCACTGAAATCGTAAAAAGTGTTCATTGTTTGTTCTTTTCAA
>OY744521.1:23743082-23753082 GCA_963556195.1 Sepiola atlantica | reverse complement strand
CTCTTTTAATTTGCTAATGATTTTAAGCTAGTTTAAATTACTTTCTATTCGACAGTTTAAATGCTTCCAAATTGATTTCAAATTCCACGAAGTAATTTTTTCAACTATTAATAAAACATTAAAATGGCGGACAATTAAATATCAACTATTAATAAAAGATTAAAATGGCTGACAATTAAATATTAACTATTAATAAAAGATTAAAATGGCTGACAATTAAATATTAACTATTAATAAAAGATTAAAATGGCTGACAATTAAATATTAACTATTAATAAAAGATTAAAATGGCTGACAATTAAATATTAACTATTAATAAAAGATTAAAATGGCTGACAATTAAATATTAACTATTAATAAAAGATTAAAATAGCTGACAATTAAATTAACTATTAATAAAAGATTAAAATGGCTGACAATTAAATATTAACTATTAATAAAAGATTAAAATGGCTGACAATTAAATATTAACTATTAATAAAAGATTAAAATGGCTGACAATTAAATATTAACTATTAATAAAAGATTAAAATAGCTGACAATTAAATTAACTATTAATAAAAGATTAAAATGGCTGACAATTAAATATTAACTATTAATAAAAGATTAAAATGGCTGACAATTAAATATTAACTATTAATAAAAGATTAAAATGGCTGACAATTAAATATTAACTATTAATAAAATATTAAAATAGCTGACAATTAAATATTAACTATTAATAAAAGATTAAAATGGCTGACAATTAAATATTAACTATTAATAAAAGATTAAAATGGCTGACAATTAAATATTAACTATTAACAAAAGATTAAAATGGCTGACAATTAAATATTAACTATTAATAAAAGATTAAAATGGCTGACAATTAAATATTAACTATTAATAAAAGATTAAAATAGCTGACAATTAAATATTAACTATTAACAAAAGATTAAAATAGCTGACAATTAAACATTAACTATTAATAAAAGATTAAAATGGCTGACAATTAAATATTAACTATTAATAAAAGATTAAAATGGTTGACAATTAAATATTAACTATTAACAAAAGATTAAAATGGCTGACAATTAAATATTAACTATTAATAAAAGATTAAAATGGCTGACAATTAAATATTAACTATTAACAAAAGATTAAAATAGCTGACAATTAAACATTAACTATTAACAAAAGATTAAAATAGCTGACAATTAAATATTAACTATTAATAAAAGATTAAAATGGCTGACAATTAAATATTAACTATTAATAAAAGATTAAAATAGCTGACAATTAAATTAACTATTAATAAAAGATTAAAATGGCTGACAATTAAATATTAACTATTAATAAAAGATTAAAATGGCTGACAATTAAATATTAACTATTAATAAAATATTAAAATAGCTGACAATTAAATATTAACTATTAACAAAAGATTAAAATGGCTGACAATTAAATATTAACTATTAATAAAAGATTAAAATGGCTGACAATTAAATATTAACTATTAATAAAAGATTAAAATGGCTGACAATTAAATATTAACTATTAACAAAATATTAAAATAGCTGACAATTAAATATTAACTATTAATAAAAAATTAAAATGGCTGACTTTTTTTAGGAAGAAACAAAAATTCATTACGGTTAATTTAATTTTATAATTATTTTTTATATTTTTTTTTTTTTTTAATGTTCGTTTTAGTACTTTACACTATTGCAATTTTGATTTCAATCAATAATCGATAAGGGTAAATAAACCAAAAATAAAATTAAAAGATACCAATTCAACTATCGTAGTGACTAAATACACACATTTTATTCATATAAAATTTTAAAAAACACATTTTTAATGGATCAATCCAGTGATTGTAATACGGAAATTTGATAAATTAATTTTAATAAGTAGCTAAGTATAATTAATTAATTAGTTAATTAAATAATTAATTAATTAATTAATTAAGCTTATTTATTCTTATGAAACTTCTTCATTTAATATGAATTCATTAAGGAGAGCGCAGACTTTCTTCGGAATTAAAAATGGAGTATTTTTTTGTCAAAAATATTTTATATAATGGATTCTATAAAAAAAATATATAGAATGTTTGTAGATAAATTGTATCTGTAGATGTAATAGTGTGGTTTAATTGTATTTGTAGATGAATTTAGATAGATAGATAGAAAGATAGATAGATAGATAGATAGATAGATAGATAGATAGATAGATAGAATATAAAGTATTCGCTTACTGAACTGTGTCGAATAGTCTGTCTTCTATTATACGCCGGTTTCTACCGTAGACCTGACATGATCATATCAATGAAACCCCGGTGCACCCAACATACACTGTAATGTATAGTTTTAAATAATATACTACTATATATATATATATATATATATATATATATATATATATATATATATTTATATATACTGTACATGTATTGTATTATTTTCTGTAAATGTAAATCCGTAGAAACTCAAGTGTTTATAAAAAGTGCTCAATAACAAGTAGAGCTGTTTATAAGTATACATTTTTATTTATACAAACATTATTGGTTACATATGTGCATACATGTTTCGGTTACACTTTTCCCAGAAAGTCAACCTCATCACACCAAGAATTTCAGAGAAATGAATCCATTTCTCTGAAATTCTTGGTGTGATGAGGTTGACTTTCTGGGAAAAGTGTAACCGAAACATGTATGCACATATGTAACCAATAATGTTTCTATGAATAAAAATGTATACTTTATATATATATATATATATATATATATATATATATATATATATATATATATATATAGAGAGAGAGAGAGAGAGAGAGAGAGAGAGAGAGAGAGAGAGAGAGAAGAGGGCAGTGCAGTATTAGTGCAGTTCCAACGAGAGAAAAGTATATATGTAAAGGAGTAAGGCTACCAACATTTGTAGAATTTTTTTTTTCAACATTTATGTATTATTTTGTTATTTTATCATTTTATAATTTTATATAACGCGTTTCAAGCGGTCGTCCGCTTTCATCAGATATGTACATCCATTTTATTTACATATCTGATGAAAGCAGACAACCGCTTGAAACGCGTTATATAAAATGATAAAATGATAAAACAACAAAATAATAAATAAATGTTGAAAAAAACATTCTACAAATATTGGTAGCCTTACTCCTTTACACACATATATATATATATATATATATATATATATATATATATATATATATATATATATATATATGCAGCAAGTAATTATCTAAGAAAGCATTGTTGAACATCACGGAACTTTCGCGTTTGTATATTTTCCTCGTGAGGTTCTCAAACTGTCGAGCCATCTTTCTATATATATATATATATGTGTGTGGGGGGGGTGTATTTAGGCAGCAAGTCATTATCTAAGCAAGCGTAATTGAACATCACGGAACTTTCGCGTTTGTATATTTTTCTCGTGAGGTTCTCAAACCGTCGAGCCATCTTTCTGGTTTCAGGTGGCAATCCGTATAGTACTTCACAAAATAAATAAATAAATAAATAAATAAATAAATTGATAAATAAATAATAGTAATAATAGTAATAGGAATAAATAATAATACATAAATAAATAATAGCAAAAATAAGAACTAATAAAATAAATAAGTAAACAATAAAACCAAACACACAAACGATAGAATAAAATGAACTCAACCACACACCCTCTTCTCTCTTTAATTCGCCCGTAACGATAACTATAAAACACTAACTCCAGTCTTCTTATTTAAATTTAAAAAAACAAACAAAACCCTAATCCCGAAGACGACTACGAAAGTCGAAAGCGCTCGAGAAAATGGCCGAATTAAAAACTATCGGTGAAGTACTATACGGATTGCCACCTGAAACCAGAAAGATGGCTCGACGGTTTGAGAACCTCACGAGGAAAATATACAAACGCGAAAGTTCCGTGATCTTCAACAATGCTTGCTTATATATATATATATATATATATATATATATATATATATATATATATATATATATATATATATATATATATATATATATAAAGAGATAGATAGATAGATAGATAGATAATCTGACAAATGTAATAAATAAATTAATAACAATTTAAATTATTAATTTGCTGAACATGAACATATTGATTTCAAAATCGTTTTATAGATGACAAAATATCAAATGTATTAGATACATAGGTTTATATTAAAGTTATAACACACATCTCTATTTATATATAGATAGGTATGTTTATAAGTGTACATATTTGCATGTACAGAACACACTCCCAAAATAATTAACCGATCACTATGAATTTTGGAACATAGCTGCTAGGCGTATGCGGTCGGAATGTAGGCTATTAGTTAGTCTAATTTAGTTTCGTGCAAAGGGAATAAAAAGGGTCTTGGAGCCCGTCCTGAAAATTCAGACACCTCCGATTTTTCTGACATTATAACAATATCTATTAGACATCAATTATTTCAAATTTCAGTTTCTTTGGATTATTTTAATGAAAGGTTTTTCAGAGAGAGGGGGGGCATAATATGGGCACAACCTCCCGTTTGAAAATTAAAATATTTCAGATTTGCATTGAATTTGATCCATAGTCATTAGACACCAATTCAACAAGATTACCTTCAATTCAATTTTTTCTTAAGACCCTTCAAGCCTAAAATATGATCTAGAATCAAAATGATGCAATGTATTTTGATCGAAATTGGAATAAGGATTCTAGACATAAGGTTTAATAGCATTATATTAAGATTTTAATCTTTGTAAGGGGGCATAAAAGTGGTGCAATACTGTTCTTTTCGGAGAATTAATTTGACCCATCCTGGGACAGGTATTCTTCTAGTATATATATAGAGAGAGCCGATATAAATACATTAAAAAAAATAAGTGGTACTTTACTACTCGAGTTACATCAAATAAGGAAAACGCTGTTACCTGGCGATTTTTGTGGAAAAATGACGCTCATATATATATATATATATATATATATATATATATATATATATATATATATATATATTTATGGCAATTAAACTACACAGAGGCTTCCGCGTTTCATCCTCCATAGGGAATCGTCAGACTAAAATGCACACGGGGATGAAACCTGGAAGCCTCTCTGTAGCTTAATTGACATCAATATATTTTCATAACTTACTATATATATATATATATATATATATATATATATATATATATATATATATATATATATATATATTAATTTTACGTACATAATGTACTTACATTTATGTACGTAAAATTAATATATATATAAATATATATATATATATATATATATATATATATATATATATATATATATATATATATAAGGAAATTGACAACATCTTTGAGGCACGCATGAGAATGTATTTAAGTGAAATATTTTGAAAATCAACAATCGTGCAATTTAAATGAAAATTCATTTATATATATTTTTTTTTGCAAGCTTTCGTTGTAAAACAACTTTGTCAGGCGAGACTGTCTTATAGTTTTTTTTCTTCTTTTCATCCTCATATATATATATATATATATATATATATATATATATATATATATATATATATATAAATATTGAATTTTTTATAACCTATGTATATTTATATATATATATATAAGTATTTAATTATTTATAACTAATCTATATTTATATATATATGTCGCTCCTTGAAAGTAGAGCACTGTAATTGGTAGTATTAACACAGCATGACGTCACTTGCTTATAATGCATCATTCCTTCCCTTAATAGAAGTAGAATGCCTCGACGTCAAAGCCGCCGTTAAAGTGTTAAAATTATCATAGTTTATTCGCTGTTTACAATTGGCCCAGCGATTAGCGACGTCGGACTGGAGTTGAAAAATACTTGAGGTCCGGGGTTTCGAATCGCATGACCGGTAGTGAATAGTTATATCTCTATGCTGATGAGTCCCGATTGAAAAAGGACGAAACGTATACGTACATAGATAATAAACAATAACAAATATTTATTATATATATATATATATATATATATATATATATATATATATATATATATATATTATTTATAAATAAATATTAAATTATTTATAACCTATGTATGCATGTATATATATATATATAAATTTAAAAAAAAATTAAATTATTTATAACCTCTGTATATATGTATATATATATATATAATATTTATAAATAAATATTATATTATTTATAACCTCTGTATATACGTATATATACATATATATATATATTCATATATATATAATATTTATAAATAAATATATGATTTATAACCTATGTATATATGTATATATATATATATATATATATATAATATTTGTAAATAAATATTAAATTATTTATAACCTATATATATATATATATATATATATATATATATATATATATATATAATGTAAGCTAAATAAATATACGGCTTTACTTTTTATTTAGAACTATTACCTCAACATTAAAGGAACACTTTAATTTTCTCACGCGCCCCTGTCGTATCAAAAATCCGAACTGCTAACGTTAGGATTGCGGTTAATTATTAAATATGCGCCAAATCATTTGTTTTTGAAGGTGTAACTTTCTATATTGAAGCGAATTTGTGACGAACTGTCATCGTTCTGCTATCATGACATTGTCGATGACAACAATAATTTTTAACTAAAAAGGCACCCGTCGTTTAAGCTATAGTTTAGTGGCAAAGATCACGCACCATCGGGACCTCATTTTTATTTCTATTATATTATTATTTCATCATTAGTGTTTAACAATAAACATCATTAGTGTTTATTGTTAAACACTAATTCATTAAAATGAATTAGTGTTTAACAATAAACAGGCATACAACGGAAAGAAACTAATTGAACTTATGTTTCGGAATTTTTTTAGATGACGATTGATAATTTGTATTATGATTATTATTTGTTTATTATGCCCCCTTGGGCATCGCCCCTTTAACTATATTCTCAATTCAACTGTTAAAAAAAAAGAAAGAAAAAGAAGTGTATTATTCGGATTACGATTCTCATCTTGGATGTTATTCTCACAACGTTTCAGTTGATGTAACCTCTCACCTTTTTTTCAGTTTTTTTTGTCGAACTTGAAAACATTCTAGTCGAACACAGGAATCTGGTAGGTACGTGCAAAATCAATGGCCGATTCCCAAAATGTAAAAACATTTTGACACCCCACTTCACTTAAAAATTCACCAAAATTCAGGAAATCAACCAATTTTAATGAAATTTTCAGTATTTATTAATCAACGATCACGGAATATAATGAAATCATTATTTTTCTTAAAATCTTAGTGAAAATGTATTATTTGTTGAAAACAAAATACACATTTACTAAAGTTATATTTTTATGTATTGATAAAAAAATGCATGGATTTTTTTAAAAAATTCATGGAAATGAAGCACTTTAGATGTTAAAAATTAAACTTTTTTTTAATATTTCATATATATTACCAAAACGGTTCCTAAATTCCGTGTTAATAAAATCATTATAACTCGAAGAAAAATTAATTTATTCAATTAGCGATGTCATCATTGAATAAAGCATTGTTTAATCAATATTTTCACTAAGAAAATAATATAATTGATAAAAAATATTTTATGTGATTTTAATGGTTAGAGGTTTGGGGAAAATTAAAAATGCGATATAATTATATTTCTCTTCGCACATAAACGTGTCATCAGCAGTGTAAGAAATTATTTTTATAATTTTGAAAATAAACAAAAAATTGAAAAATATGAGGATCAGGATCATTACGAAAAAAAGAATTTTAACAATTGGATAATTTCTATTAAATGTTAACTTGGATTGGTATGGTGGTCCTGCTCTGTAATAAAAATGTGGGATTAGCCTTCCAACCACCACTAACTTTTACACCGCCCTCAAAATTTTATTTTTAGAGATTCAACAATTTTGTTAATTTCACAGTTCATCGTCAATTATTTGGAAAGTTTGTATTTTTTTGTCATTTTTTCATTAATAAATATATAAAAAAGTTAAAAACAATTATTTATTAATAAATAAAGAGAATTCAAACATGACATTGTCTTTCAAAATTTTCTATTTATTTATTAATAAATAATTGTTTTATTTTTTTTTCAATGAGCAAATTGTCAGTGTAGTCATTGACTTTAATTTACTTTTTCACACTTAAAATAAAAAGTGCACTTTATTTTAAAAAGAATTAATGTAATTTATCGTTACGACACGTTAAAAATAAATCGAATAACTAAAGTTTTTAATTATCATGTAAAAAAATTGATAAAATTGACGCAGTTGGTAACGTAAACATTTTTAACATTTAAAAAAAGTTTTATTTCAAATTCTAAGGAAAAACATTGGTAAACAGACGTCATCAATAATTTCAGTATTACTGAATTAAAAACTAATACCAAGTTAAATATGAATCTTTTTAGTTAAAAATAAATAAAATCTTAATTGCGTACATTCACAAATATTCTAATTAAATAAGTATTTCCTTTTTATATTACAACAAAATAAGGGTACTTATATTAATTAAATTTCTTTATAACCTTAAAAAGAATAAATAAATGAATGGATAATAATTTTTCAACTTCTATAAACTATTACAAAATCATTTTTATACATACAGTTAAAAATGATAAATTATGACAATTTTGTCTTTCATATATTCTCATAGCGATAATCAATCGGTAAACAAAGTCGTTTACCGATTGACTGAATGCCGGATTTTACTAATCTATGACTTTTGGAGAGATAATTTTGCTAATTTTTAGTAAAACGTAGGACATTTTTTTAAATTCAGTATCTTATGACTTTAATTTAATAATTATCTTTGAAATAGTTCCCAAAACCTTATATTTATCTTTCAATGGATTTTTACAAGTAATTTCTTCAAAGTTCAAAATTCACTGAATTTTGGGGTTTTCAACCGTCGTGATAACATATTTCATTACAATTTCTTTTTCACACGTAAATATACAGATTTTTTATATTTTTTTCCTGATAAGCGCATAAGCATAGTCCGTACAAGAGACGGCCATTTTTGCACGTACCTAAATCTTGATATCTAACGCGGGAATCTATACGGTATTGCGAACTGAAGCCTTTTACCAGCCATGACATAAAGATTGAACCTTCACTCTCACTTAGAACTGATTTTGATTAATTTAACTGTTATTCCATGGGTCTATGTGGACAATTTGCGTATTATTTGGGGAACCTTAAACTTACTCTTGCCTAGAAATACCATTATTATTGTTGTCTTATGGGGTAACGGTTAAAGGCGTTGAGTATTTATTTACTTCCTCTCCAGGAGGTTAGGCACAAGATCAATTTTATCTTACTCCCACAAGTAAGATGTGACCCAAGATCGGGTCGGGAAAGTGGGGTTTGAAAAGCCAGCGCCCGAGAGGTGAGCACTCTGGCCATGTACAAATGGCCTGGGCAGCCCCGTCGGCATTCCCTGGTAGGGGCGCCTTAGCCAGTAAGCAATAAACGTACTCCTCCACAAAGAGGGGAGGCAAAGCCTGGGAGGGTGGACCTCCTAAAACTGCACAGGACCGACCCATAGATCGGCGTAAATCAAACCTCGAAGGCCAAGACAATACCAGTTTATGGGGTGTAGTAATCCATCGGAACAGCAATCAGTTCTAAGTGACTATTTTTTGTGGGGTGAATGTTACTAGAGGTATTAATAACACATTTACCCGATGATGGCTGACGGGATGAGAACAATCTACCCGAGTGATTTAAATAAATGGATCGGTTCGAGATTCCGTATAGGTTCCTGAGTTAGACATAAAGATTCCCAAATTCCACTAGAAGGCTCTGACGGTTGAGAATATGCACCTGGAGAAGGTCAAAGGTTGCATTCGAATGCAAAACGCGATAAACGCCATTTTCAAAATCACGAAATTGTCTCTACAAAAAGTGTTGCATTTCAACACTTGACGACACCCAAAAACTATGTGTTACATAATATGATACCGAAATAATTTCTCTTCTATTTCAATTAAAATCAGCTTTCAT
>OY744521.1:23735582-23738082 GCA_963556195.1 Sepiola atlantica | reverse complement strand
TTTTAAGTGTTTTTTTTTTTTCTACTGAAAATTATTTTCGATTTGTAATTGGTAAAAATGGCGCCATTAGGGTGAGGATTAGGTTTAAGATTTTTTACTAAAAATTATTTTCGATTTGTAATTGGTAAAAATGGCGCCATTAGGGTGAGGGTTAGGTTTAAGTTTTTTTACTGAAAATTATTTTTGGTTTCGTTAGAGTTAGAATTAGGTATTAAAGTTTGTTATTTTTTTTTTAAGGTGGGTCGTAACATTTTTTTTCTTTTGCGATCAGTTTTTTTCCTGGCAAAAGTTAATCACTCCTTTGGGAGACGCAACAGCCAGTGATAGCTCATAGTAATTCATTGGAGTACTTTAATCAGTTCAAATCGCGTTTCAATCAGTTCAAATGTTGACATGTCGTCTGCTTATTCGTTTCAATCAGTTCAAATGTTGACATGTCTGCTTATTTTCTCGCAATTTGATTGGCTAACCGCTTCGGTACTTTCCGGCGGTTTACGTATACATCCGAAAAGTACCGACGCCAAGTCGATTTTAGCGTGGGTCCTAATCTAAGAAAGTACCGACAAATTATCAATCTTCATCTTAAAAATTACAAAATATAAAACAAAGTCTTTTTTAAAAAAGGCATTAAACTATCAAATAAATAAAAGTTTTCATTTATTTAATTTTTACTTCGATTATAATTTATTTTTAAAAAATCCCGGATGGATAACAAATCGTTTCTGAAAATTCGAACCTGAAAATCGAATAATTTGTCAATTATTACTAATTTAATTTAGCTTAATGCGTTACGGTTTCTTTCCTTTGGAGGGACCGACTTCATATTCAACAAGTTGTGACCTATTTCTAAATTGTAAATGAAAAGGCAAATTGATTTATTCTTTCTTTTCCTTTCTTTACAATCACATTTAAAAGATAAATAAATTTGTATCGAAGTTACAAACAATGTTAATGTCTATCTATATGAATAAACGAGAAAGATTTTGTTTCGTGTTTACAACAAAGTTATGAATGAAATGTTAATTATTTGTTATTGATGTTTCAAGTATTTCAATTAGCGAACTTTGCGAAACGATAGCGAATCGACAAAGTCAACAAATAATGAATAAATTTATAATGAATCGATTTAACTAAGAAAATGTTTATTTTATTTGGTCGGACATAGATTATAATTAACAGCGAAACTCAACAAGATCTTAAGATTGTCGCAAATATGTTTTACAATTTGTTTTTTGTTTTGTTTTTTTATTTATTGAATTTACTATATTTCCCACCAAACCACTATAATTCTGCAAATATATTTTCTGTCCATTTACGGTTTGGTAGTTTTGTTTTACGGCATATCAACCCTTTTTGGGTTATTTAATGCCGAATCTGGTCATTATAGTAAAAGTTTTTATGCTTCAAGTTCTTTATATCTTCAAATGTTTAATCATCGTTTTTGGTTTGGTAGTTTTGTTTTACGGCATATCAACCCTTTTTGGGTTATTTAATGCCGAATCTGGTCATTATAGTAAAAGATTTATGCTTCAAGTTCTAAAAATAAAATAAAAAAGGGGAGGGAGAAAGGGAGAGGGGCTGTTGTTTTTGTTTTTGGTTTTGTAGAACATAATTAAGTTTTACAAAAAAAAAAAAAGAAAAAAAAAACGTCAATGTAGGTGAATTTCGTCTCAGGGAGCCACAGGGCAGCCTGATCTGGTATCACCAGTGTCCATTTACGTTTTTTTTTTTTTTTTTGGTAAATTTATAGAAGTGCACCTCCCGTATTTCGGTCCCTAAAAAAAATTCTACTTTTTGGGGCGAATTACATGTAAACATCCATAACAAATATCCGCTATGAAAAAAAATTATGAAAATTTTTATTATTTTAGAAGTTAGGAGGGGTGGGTGATCACTTTCCTATATAAGTTATACGTAAAGTGAGCACGCAGTTCTTGGTCACGGAATTTCACCTCTCGTATTTCGGCCCCTAAAAAAAAAGTTTCTACTTTTTGGGGCAAATTACATGTAAACAGCCTCAACAAATATCCGTTTGTTTTTATTTGTTGAATTTACTATAGTTCCCACCAAACCCCTAAACTATAAATTCTGCAAATAAATTTTCTGTCCATTTACGTTTTTTTTTTAATTATATAATATGCAAGCTATCCCGACCTGGCGTTGCTTGGTTGTGTTTTTATTTTCATTTTTTTTTCTTTGCTCTTTTTTTTAACTTATGCCGTTTTTCCCCAAAATATATATATTGTAAGTTAAATTTAAATGATTTAAGCCACGACCTCTTGATCTTCAGTCCGACGACGCTCTCCAAACTGAGCTATTTCGATATGTCTTGAAATCTTTTTAATATTTAGGTCATTATTTAAGATGGCGTCGATTTTTTTAATCTTCTGATGACGATAAATTATTTTTTGAACGAAATCCAATCGAAATAAATACATGGACCAACAAAACGACTGACGAACCAGAATGAAAGGTTTTGTAGGAAGGTAGTTATTCATCA
>OY744521.1:23690582-23730582 GCA_963556195.1 Sepiola atlantica | reverse complement strand
AGTCCGACGTCAGATTTGATTTACGGAATGAGAAAGATCTCGTTTTATGTTTAGCCGTAATGAGAACATGATAGGCGGACGGACGTTGAAGATCAGATATTAATAACTTTACGGTTCAAACGTCCAGATTCACGTGAGGCCTCCAGGCGCATCTATGTCCGGGAACGTCATCAAAGGACAGTTCGAATAAGCGTTGTTTATAGTTGAAAATGTCTACTTATTCGTAAAACTTTCATTTGTTTTTCATCAAAATATACGTTGTTTTTGTTTGTTTATTTCTTCAGAAAAAAAGGATTTCCTGAAATGTGAAATTGCTATAAACGCTTATAATGTACATGTTATTGACTATACAGAGAGACCAGGGCCGGCGGGACAGTTATAAAAGTGGAGGGTCTCCTAAAAAGGGGAGGGCGGTTAAACACATGCATATCAACTTAATTATTGATGACCGTAAAGTGGGGGGGGGGGCAAGTAAAAAAGTGAGGGGGCTTGAGTCCCTCGGTGCCGCCGTCTATGGAGACCAACCCACGAATGAGGAGCAAATATTTTTTTTTTTTTTTATGAACCGGTCAGCAGATAACAGACCTCTCGCTATTTAAATTTCGTTTATGTATTGACCGATGTACTCTCCGGCCTTTTTCGGGTGTATTGTCAGTTTATGGTGATGTGTGTTCACGTATTAAATACTGTTGATATTTGTGTGTATTGCGCAAGAAAATCTGAATTTTTGTGTGCATTATGTAAGAAAATCTGAATTTTTGTGTACATTATGTAAGAAAATCTGAATTTGTGTATGCATTATGTAAGAAAATCTGAATTTTTGTGTGCATTATGTAAGAAAATCTTATTTTTGTGTGCATTATGCAAGAAAATCTGAATGATTTATAAGAACGTACCTGTAAAACTTCATGCGATTAATGTTATTACGCCATGCATGACTGCTCATTCAGACGGACAATTTTTCGGACTTTTTTTCCAATAAAAAGACTCATAAAACAATTAAAATCAATTATTTAAAGTTGAATTTTAGTTTAATTTGAAAGATCATAAGTATCATTAATAAAAAGCAAAATAATATAACATTTTAATTAATTTTTTCTATTGATTTTTAATTCATTTTAAAAAAAATTATTTCATAAAAAACATTTTACCTCTCGCACTATAAAATCTAATTAAAAAAAACGTTTAATTAGAATTTTAAAATCTTTTAATAATTTTTTAAATCAATTAAAAATAGTAAAAATGAAAAATAACGAACCCGTACAACATATGCTAAAACATGAGTGATTAAAAAAGCTTTCTTATTAAAGATCCTGTTGATTCCATCTATTAATAATTTGTGATGGGTCTTTTAACAAAACATATTTTTATTTGGCACGCTACAGATGCACACCAAGTTTAAATAAAAATAAAAAACATATTTTTATTTGGCACGCTACAGATGCACACCAAGTTTAAATAAAAATAAAAAACATATTTTTATTTGGCACGCTACAGATGCACACCAAGTTTAAATAAAAATAAAAAAAACATATTTTTATTTGGCACGCTACAGATGCACACCAAGTTTAAATAAAAATAAAAAACATATTTTTAGCGTAAAAAAATCGTATCATTGGTA
The DNA here is from genome assembly GCA_963556195.1 of Sepiola atlantica. NCBI lineage: Eukaryota > Metazoa > Mollusca > Cephalopoda > Sepiida > Sepiolidae > Sepiola > Sepiola atlantica. Next base: position 23,728,961 of record OY744521.1, on the reverse strand, counting down.
CTGTATCTTTTAATTATTTTTTTTAAGTGAAACTTAAACATTTTAGTGTTTTTAATGTACAATTAAATTTTCAATTAATTTTTTAAAAGCAGAAACTAAATATTTTAGTGTTTTTTAATGTACAACTAAATTTTCAATTAATTTTTTTAAAGTAGAAACTGAACATTTAAGTGTTTTTAATGTACAATTAAATTTTCAATTAAATTTTTTAAAGTAGAAACTAAACATTTTAGTGTTTTTTAATGTACAATTAAATTTTCAATTAAATTTTTTAAAGCAGAAACTAAATATTTTAGTGTTTTTTAATGTACAATTAAATTTTCAATTAAATTTTTTAAAGTAGAAACTAAACATTTTAGTGTTTTTTAATGTACAATTAAATTTTCAATTAAATTTTTTAAAGCAGAAACTAAACATTTTAGTGTTTTTTAATGTACAATTAAATTTTCAATTAAATTTTTTAAAGTAGAAACTAAACATTTTAGTGTTTTTAATGTACAATTAAATTTTCAATTAATTTTTTTAAAGTAGAAACTAAATATTTTAGTGTTTTTTAATGTATAATTAAATTTTCAATTATTTTTTTTAAAGTAGAAACTAAACATTTAAGTGTTTTTTAATGTACAATTAAATTTTCAATTAAATTTTTTAAAGTAGAACCTAAACATTTTAGTGTTTTTAATGTACAATTAAATTTTCAATTAAATTTTTTAAAGTAGAAACTTAACATTTAAGTGTTTTTTAATGTATAATTACATTTTCAATTAAATTTTTTAAAGTAGAAACTAGACATTTAAGTGTTTTTTTAATGTACAATTAAATTTTCAATTAATTTTTTTAAAGTAGATAGAAACTAAACATTTTAGTGTTTTTAATGTACAATTAAATTTTCAAATATATTTTTTTTAAGTAGAACCTTAACATTTTAATGTTTTTTAATTCACAATTAACAGATAGAAAACATCACTAATTAGTTCAATAATATTAAGTAGATGTCTTCGTCTTATTCTTATTCTTATTATATAAAATAATTTAAGTGACTTACAAATCTATTTTTAATACATTTTTAATAAAATAATTACCTTATATGTAACATGCATTTGTTTAATAAAACAAACATTGAAAAGTTCATTAAGATTCGATAATTCTCGATGTTTTGTGGATTTCATTTTTAGCTTAGAAACAAATTACTTTTCACTTTGATTACTCGTCGTCCATATTGATGATGATTGAAAAGACATTAATCGAATTAAAAATATGTAGAAAACATCAGCGTGTACAATACACAAATTATTAGCAACATTGAATATAGAAGGGGAAAAAAACCATCAGCGTAGATGAAAAATACACCTGAGGAAGGCCGGAGGTTGCTTCGGCCGAAACGTAGTCAAAAGAAATGCAAATAATTATGTTTTATTTCGGATTTTTTGGGGGATTATTTAAATTATTAGAATGACTATTCTTATTTTAGGTGTTATTTTCACAACGTTTTAGCCGATGTAACCTCCGACCTCCTTCGGGTGCATCATTTTGAACTCGGGAATCTTTATATCGAACTCGGGAACACGTACAGAATTTCCAACCGAATCCATGGGGGTAGATTGTCCTCGTCCCGTCAGTTATTATCGAGTAAAAATTTTAATTATTTATTATGTTATTCTTAGTCAGCATCGCCAATAGTAAGGATCGTACATCAATCTTAGAACTGATTGATCATGTGAAACAGCGGCGCAACGGTTAAAAGCATTTATTAACAATTCGTACTAAGTGACAGTATTCTGTAAGCTAAAGGTTCAATACAGACGATAATAATTAAGAATCACATCATTTATTAATTCTTCTATTCGATCATAACTGACGGAACAAGAACAATCCACCCCCATGGATTAAATGAAGGTTTCAATTCAAAATTCCGTATGGGTTTGTGAGTTAGACATAAATATCGAAAAAATGCACCCGAAAAATATTGGAGGTTACATCGGCCGAAACTTTGTATATATAACAACCAAGATGGGAATTGGAATTCCGAATAATCCAAATATTCCAAATAATCCAAATGTTCCAAATATTCCAAATATTCCAAATAATCCAAATAATCCAAATATTCAAAATAATCCAAATATTCCAAATAATCCAAATATTCCAAATAATCTAAATGTTCCAAATAATCCAAATATTCCAAACAATCCAAATATTCAAAATAATCCAAATATTCCAAATAATCCAAATAATCCAAATATTCCAAACAATCCAAATATTCAAAATAATCCAAATATTCCAAACAATCCAAATAATCCAAATAATCCAAATATTCCAAATAATCTAAATATTCAAAATAATCCAAATAATCCAAATATTCCAAATATTCAAAATAATCCAAATATTCAAAATAATCCAAATGCCGAATGTTTTGTTTTTGTTTTTCGCTTTTGATTTTTTTTTCTGAACTGAAATTCAAAAGATTTAAATAAACGAAAAAAAAATCGGTGAAAGAAAACTCCGGGTCGACTTAATAAAACGAGAGGAGCCGTTACAGCGGGTACAAAACTGCGGGTTCACATTGTTAATCCGTTCAAAGTGGCAGTCTTCTGAATGTTGATAGTTCCATCCTTACAACTGACGATAATAACTAATTTAATGCTGCTAAGACAAAGTTCCTTTCCTTCAACAACTACAAGAAACCTCGACAACCACCGATTGACATGGAAAATAACACCCTACCTGAGAGTCAAACGTTCAAAATCCTCGGCCTAACATTCACAGGTAACATGAATTGGAAAAAATACATAGAAGACATTGCCAAGTCTGCTGCAAAGAAAGTGGGCTCTCTCTCTCTACCGTGCTAGAAATCTTCTCACACCTGACAGTATCCTATATCTTTACAAAGCCACCATCCTCCCATGCATGGAGTATTGTTGTCGCATCTGGGCTGGTGCACCATCCACTAGTCTCTCCCTCTTAGACAAGATCCCAAAAAGAGTCTCTAATCTAATAGGTCCCTCACTATCCACCAAGCTCCAGCCCTTGTCCCATCGCCGCAATGTTGCATCCTTGTGCCTGTTTTACAAGTACTTCAATGGAATGTGCTCCGATGAATTTGCTGCCCTCGACACAAATACACTCGGTTAACCCGACAATCAACTAAATCCCATCCATTCACTGTGGAGGTCTCCAGATGCTGGAGAGCTTTCTACTCCAATAACTTCTTTCCTCGTCCTGCCGGCCCTTGGAACTCCTTCCCTGCTCCTTGTTTCCCCGACTGTACCGACATGTAGAAATTTAAAACTAATGTTATCAAGCATCTCGCTGCACAACTCCTAATTTAGGATGACCCCCTAAACTTTCACCCTAATTCTCAGTAGCCCTTTACGTCTACAGTGAAAACTTGCCTTATTTGGGGTGAACACAGTTTTTAAAAAATTATGAAAAAAAAAAACAACAAAAAAACAATTATGAATGCAAAAAATCTTAAATATTGTTTTCAAATCGGGTGACACTTACGATCTCTTTTCGTTTCTTTTCTTCTCGGCTGTCGAATTTCTTGGTTATTTCTGCCTTAAACTCCGCTGTGTCCATGAAGGACGGGTCATCTTTTGAAAGGACGTCCATGAGGTAAGCAATGTAGCTGGTGGCCAGCCGTAGTGTCTTAATTTTGGACAGTTTCGTGTCGGACGGTACGTTGGGGATGCAACCGCGCAGTTGGGCAAACGCTGTGTTGATGCTCTGCGTTCGTCGCCTCTCCTTTTTGTTGGCCGTCACGCGCCGTTTCACGACGCGCAGGGGTCCCCCCGTGTGTTGCAAGTGGTCATACGACGTTTGGAACGTGTGGTGAAAGTCTGTACCCGGCGAACCGGTGGTTAGGTAAGAGTCCGTTGCTCCCATGCCGCCTGCAGCGGCCCCGCCACCGCCCAGCATCCAGTTGGGGAAATAGTGATGCGGCGTTGGCTCCGGTTGATATTGATAGAAGTCGTGAACCATGGGTCCCGGGTGCGGGTAGCCCTGCGAGTATCCAGTCACGCTGAGGCTCATCTCGTCTGTGTGTTGCGTCCCGACGGTCAGTGGGGTACCGCCTGCCACCCGTTCACTCAACTGGTGATGTTGCCGCTGTCGTTGGTCGACGTTGACGTAATAGGGAAGAGAATCGTAAGCGGGTTGCAGGAAATTGTTGGTTGGGTGACGCGAAGTTCGCCACGTGACGCCCTCGTTTTCCAACACCTCCACAGCCGCTTCGCGAAACGTCAAGTTAAACGGGAAAATAGCGATAATCACACAAGACACCAAAAAAAATTTTTTTTTTAAGAAACTTAATTTAGATATTTATATCAACAGAAATAATTACTTACGATTTGTAGACTTTAAAAATTTAAATAAGAAAATTATGTTTTATATATATATATATATATTTTATGAGTGTCTCTAAGAATATCACAGTTAAATTCTTAAATGTATTCGCATTATTTTGTGCTTCGGTTGATCAAACCACAAAGCAGAAATAAAATACAAAATTGGTTTCGGTTTTAAAACGATTTTTTCTAAACAAATTCATTTTCATAATTAGAGAAACGAAAGTGAAACGAATTCGTTCGTCCTTTTCGAATGTTTATTTCAATTCAAGAACTTTATTATTTATTTCACAATTAATCGAATTCGTCTTTTTCAAAAGTAGTTTACGAAATAAATTTAAGTTTTATGCCAGAAAACAGGAAACACCGATTTTAAATTATTCAATGGATTTTTCTTGATTTTTCCGTTTGACCAATAATTTACATTTCTTTTCCAACAAAAAATCCAACAAACGAATCATAATTAGTAATAATAATTAATTAATAATAATGAATTAATAATTAATAATAATTAATTAATAATAATTAATAATATGATTAAAGTATTACTAGTAATAAATTAATAATTGATAGTTAATAAATCTACGCTTCAATTTTCTGTTAACAGTGTGGATAATTATTTATTTGAATAAGTTTTACGGAAAGAAATGCCGATTGTCCAAATAATTTAAATGCAGACATAAAAATAAATACTTACTTTGTTATTTACATTCTAATTAAACAAAATTAATTAATTATGCAAAAAATAAACAAATACAAATAAAATACTTTTTAGTATTCATTCTTACTGTTTTTCCTTCAATTAAATTAGTTATAATTTCGTTTTTTTTATTAATTATTTTTATTCTATTTTATTCATGAAATGTATTTCACTTCGAACTTTTTCGTCTCATTCACCTGCGACTTTTTATTGTCCCTTTTTTTGTGGATGTCGGGTCGTCGTTTAACCAAATCAGATTGGGGAGTTTTTTGGGTTTTTTGTCTCGGAACAAGTGTAAATTCCTCGTTTGCAACACACAAACAAAAAAGGGATGGCAATGAAAACACGAAGACAATCGTGGGTTTTTCTTGTCAATTTTGTCAACACCGATTCTTCGTCGTCAGAGCATCAAAAATGGAAATTGCAACTGAGGTCACATGGTCTTTTTTGGAAGACCATTTTTGTTTTTTTTATATTTTTAAGTAAGATATTTTTTGTGAGGATATCACAAAATTAACATCCACACTTTTTTTTTTTAAACCAACGGATTTTGCAAATTATTTTCTCATTCAAAAAACATGTGATGTGTGTGCAAATTGCAGAAAAATGTCTAAATAATTTTAAACTAAAAATATTTTAAAAAAATTTTTTTTTTTTTTGTATTTTGATTAGACTTTGGTGTTTTGGGTTTTTTGGGGTTTTTTTTGTAGATTCAAGGAAGTTCAGCTTTTTTATGTTTTTATTTTTGTTTTACTGTTGTTGTTGCTTTTGTTTTTTTTGTTTTTTTGTTTTGTTTTTGTAGATTGAAGGCAGTTCAGTTTTTTATGTTTTTATTTTTGTTTTTTGTTTTGCTTTTGTTTTTTCGTTTTTTGTTTTTGTTTTTGTTTTTTTGTTTGTTTGTTTTTTTTAGTTTTTAGTTTTTATCCAAAACTTTAAAAAACTTTTGGGGGGATTATTCTAAATTATTTTAGAAAAAAAAAGTTTTCAAAATGCCAATAATCCCGGCTGAAGGCAGTTGCACTCTGGAAATGACAGTAGATGTAAGAAGAAAAGGGAGAATAATTATTCGCACTGACGACTGCTACTACGATTGCTTGCGCTGTTGTCTTTGGTCTGTCACATTATCAAGTTGAGTTCAATATATATATATATATATATATATACATACTACATATAAATATATATGCATATGTTGCCACCTATAAAAAAAGAAGCGGCTTGTTATATTGCGTTACAAATCTAAAACGAAGTCGACTTACTTATTAGCGAATATTTTCGCTTTCTTTCCCCCCTCCTTCTCGTGCAGTTTTTGGTCACGACTGCTACTGCTGTTTTGCTGTTCGCTCCACCCACAAAGTGCGACGTCATCGCTGAAACAACCAATCAAAGCAGAGCGAAAGGCACAAAAACTCGCCTGGGAAAATCGCATCGTATTTCATTCAACAAATACAGCAACGTTCATTCGCGTGTAAACACAGACAAAAACCTCCCACTTTTTGTTGGTTTCAGACGAAAATTATACGGATGAAAAAAAAAAGGAAATGGATATAAGAAGAATGTGTTGCGCCAGTTGTTTAAGTGAGGCGTACTTGTCGTGTCTGAATAGAATAATTTTAATTTTAAATTATTCATTCTAGATCGTGTACTTTAACTGAATTTAAAGGCACGAAATGTTTATGTGATCAAAATAATATTATACAGAGCTGGTATTAACCCGGATCCCCCGCCAAAGGGAGGAGGGACCCAGCATCACCCTGGTGGCCTCCTTATTTTCATTATACTTGAAAGAAAAAAAAAAGAACACTTTTCTTATCTCTACATTAATAAAACTATCAGACATGATCCTGTGTGTTTTTCGCCTATCCGTAACTTAGATAAATACACATTTATTTATCTATTTTACGGATATTCATTAAAATCGAAATAAAGAAAAAATAAAACAATTTTAAAAAAAATGTAAACATGACTATATTTAGAATACTTTTTCTCTAACTCCTCCACTCGACAATATGTTTCACCCGGGCAACGCCGATTAAATACAAGTAGTAAAATCTATAATTTATTGAACCTTTTCTTCTTCTTTCGTGTGAATCAGATGATTCTGGTGTTAGCATTAGTTTCCCCGATGTTTTTCTAGTTAGAAATCTTTCTGGAAAGACATCGGGTACTTACGAGAAGGACCACGAAAAGGTTGTCAACATCCCTAAGTGAAAGTGGTACTGTGGAACCGACTGGACTCGAACTCGGAACACCCAGGTCCGTGTCGATATCCACCTAACCAATGAACTATAAATGAATTCTTGAATAAATGATGAAAAGTCGACGATTTTTGGTGATTAAAAAAAAATTAAAATATTGGCTTATTTACAAAGAATATTTTCTGGATGGAATCCCGTTTCATGAATTGGTGGAGGGACTCCCCAATATTGGGGGGATTAACTCCCCAATACCGACACTGAATCTTATAAACAACTAGAGGAATACTGACAAGTAAAATTACTTCCCTAAACGTCATTTTTATGTCCCCTTACGAAGATTACAATCAACATATAATTATGTCTAGAATCCTTATTCCAATTTGGATCAAAATCCATGGCATGAATTTTATTCTAGAAAATGTATAAAATTTAAGGGATCTTAAGAAGAAATTGAAATTCAGTGAATATTGCTTAATTGGTAACTAATGACTATGGATTAAATTTAATGCAAATCTGAAATATTTTAATTTTCAAATGGGAGGTTGTGCCCATGTTATGCCCCTAAGAACCCTTTAAAATACTTGAAATAAATTGAAAATTGGGGAAATATTTATTAATTGATGTCTTATACCTATTGTAAAAAATTCACAAATATCCGAGCTATATAAATTTTAACTGCCCTCCCTTCTTTGCATAAAACTAGATATAACCCACATTACCCACCCTTACGTGTAGCAGCTGTGTTACAAGATTCATAACGATCGGTTAATTAATTAAGGAGTGAATATATATATAAATATATAAGTGAAATATATAAACATAAAATTGATATAAATGATATCCCCTGTAAGGGTTTTTGCGCAAGGAATCTTTTTTTCTTCTTATAGAAATCGCCCCAGACAAGGCATGAAACCACTTAATGTAGGGAGCTAAAATAAAAAACTACTTCGAGGTCAAAAACTAGCCAACGATAAGTGTTAGATGGATTATGACCCAGAAAACAGCAATTCTTCCCCCTTTCATCGCTCATGGAATGTGAGGACTAAAGGACAAAATAAGAGAAGCAAGAGTTACGAGGCTGCCGAAAGTAACCTAAGGTCCACTTTCTACTCTCCTTTCCTCTATAATGAAGCAAGGGTTGCGCAATCACACTCGCACATTTTACGTGTCGGCATTGCTCAAGTGTGATTGGAAACAATGCCGGGATAAGCAGTGGAAGACTGGTGTTACTTTCATTTATTTTTAAATAAATACATTTTTATGAATGACATTCAACTTTTGGAATTGGCCATCTTTCCGACAATCACAAAAATATGAAATGTTTATCATTTTTCCTTTACGAAACTTTTTTTGTATTCATACAGACGGTACTTTTTTTTAATACAAACTGTACTTTTTTATTCACACAAACTGTACTTTTTATTCATACAAACTGTACTTTTTTATTCATACTAACTGTACTTATTTTATTAATAAAACTGTACGTTTTTATTGATACAAACTGTACTTTTTTTATTCACACAAACTGTACTTTTTATTCATACAAACTGTGCCTGTTTTATTCATACAAACTGTACCTTTTTATTCATACAAACTGTACTTTGTTATTCATACAAACTGTACGTTTTAATTAATACAAACTGTACTTTGTTATTCATACAAACTGTACTTATTTTATTAATACAAACTGTACGTTTTTATTTATACAAACTGTACTTTTTTATTAATACAAACTGTACGTTTTTATTGATACAAACTGTGCTTCTTTATTTATACAAACTGTACTTTTTTATTAATATAAACTGTACTTTTTTATTCATACAAACTGTACTTTTTTATTCATACAAAATGTATTTTTATTCATACAAACTGTACTTTTTTGTTCATACAAACTGTACATTTTTAAATACAGTTTGTATGAACAAAGTGTACGTTTTATTCATACAAACTGTACTTTTTATTCATACAAACTGTACTTTTTTATTAATACAAACTGTATCTTTTTATTTCTACAAACTGTACTTTTTATTTATACAAACTGCACTTGTTTATTCATACAAACTGTACCTTTTTTATTCATACAGACTGTACTTTTTTATTCATACACACTGTACTTTTTTATTCAAACAAACTGTACTTTTTTATTCATACAAAATGTATTTTTATTCATACAAACTGTACTTTTTTTATTCATACAAAATGTATCTTTTATTCATACAAACTGTACTTTTTTTATTCATACAAAATGTATTTTTATTCATACAAACTGTACTTTTTTGTTCATACAAACTGTACTTTTCTATTCACACAAACTGTACCTTTTTAAGTACAGTTTGTATGAACAAACTGTACGTTTTATTCATACAAACTGTACTTTTCTATTCACACAAACTGTACCTTTTTAAGTACTGTGTGTATGAACAAACTGTACTTTTTATTCATACAAACTGTACTTTTTATTCATACAAACTGTATCTTTTTATTCCTACAAACTGTACTTTTTATGCATACAAACTGTACCGTTTTATTCATACAAACTGTACCTTTTTATTCATACAAACTGTACCGTTTTATTCATACAAACTGTACCGTTTTATTCATACAAACTGCATATTTTTATTAATACAAACTCTACTTTTTTATTCGCACCTTCATGGTGTTATCTCTTTGTAAAAACAGTCGCTGAGTTTCGACTATGGGTATTATAAGACTATTTCGTCATTGAAATAAATGATAAGGGGTAGAGTAAGTTAAATGATCTAAAATCTAAAAAAAGTTTTTTTTAATAAAATTAATACTTTTGTTGCAGCGTGGGTCTTCATTTAAGTTGCGACCAGGGTCACCATTTACGTAATAGCGCCGACCCTAGCTGGTTAAGATGTTGTATCTTAGAGAAAATACTAAGATCCGCGCTTACATTGAAATTGTTATAACAGATGTGTGAAACAGAAAAACAGATAAAAACATGCATGAATGTTTAATAAATGAAGAATGGAAAAAGGAAATATTATTTAAAGAAAGGCAATATTAATATATATACAAAATACAAGACATTAATTTTTCATTTGAAAGTTCTGTTAGGGAAGTAATAAAATGTTTATGCCTGTAATTTATGAGTGCGTGCGAAAGTGTAGCTATGTGTGAAGCTTTGCGTTAACACTCAGAAGTGTATGAATGTGCGTGTCGCCTTTTGTCAGAGTGCGTGGTTGTACGAATGTGTATGTGTGCGTGCGTGAGTTGAAAAATGATAGGGAGTGTAGACCTTGATGTGTGTGTTCAATAGTAGTCTCCCAAGCTTAGAAGGGTGAGGGGAGGCGAAACGTTGCTCTCTTGTCAAGCGTCGAAGGGAAAAGAGAGATTTTGTCGACGTGAGATGCTTTTATATTTTACGACCAGTGGTCGCGCGGACATAGTTGACGGCACCCCACGTGACAACCATTTTTTTTTTTTTTTCGGCAACATTTATTGTGTGAGCCACTTTTTGTAAACAATATCTTATTTCGTTTTTAGCTGATATTTGTGTGCGTGGCTTGTGTGCGTTTTTTTACCCACGTATTTGGTCAGTTAACTTTATAGGATTGGGATAAATCCCAATCCTATATTTTATATGAACATTCATATGTTTATTAATGAATACTGAAAAGTTAATTTAAAACGAATAATTTTCTGATTTGGGGCGGATTCTTTTCAATCAAGGGCATTAAGTCGAAGTCACCAATATTAAAGATAGGACATTATAAAATGAAAGAGTGCCAATGGCTAGTCATACAAAATAATTATTTTATTGACAATTTGTTAAGACAAAGAAAAATAAAGGGTTAGTACAGATTGAGAGTTCAGGGTGTCCGGGAACGTTCAAGGTGAAAAAGGAGTTGTTTTGTCTGTAAAAGGAAATTGAGGGCACATGTTCATTTCGGCTGTTGCCTTGCGAGTTTGCGTGTAACACGGTGTGTAAAATCATTAGGCATTGTAGATGTGTGTATACTAGTTTGCCTCTGTTTCGTTAGTGAGAAAGTGTGTGCGCCTTCGAACTTGTGTGTGTGTGTGTGCGTGCGTGCGTGCGTATGTCTGTGTGTGTGTGTGTGTGTGTGTGTGTGTGTGTGTGTGTGTGTGTGTGTGTGTGTGTGTGTGTGTGTGTGTGTGCTTCACTAGGCGTATCGTAGTTCGTGAAAGTCTCTTGTCATGCGTGTAATGCTTGTTGGGGGCCTTTCGGACCCAAACGACCTAGGTTGGATTGTGACGTACGCACGTGTGTCGTATCGGATAGTAAAACGGGAAAGAGAGGAAGAAAATGCTGTGTTTGGGTTTTTATATTACGGCGAGATTTGGAAGTGACTATCCCTTGCGCTGTGATTGGTTGAAAGAAACTGTTGATTTGAGTTGTTGTCCAATCGAGAGTCGCTACGTAAAAACAATATTCGCTGCTGCTGCTGTTGCTGCTTCTAGCAAGTTTTTCAATTTACGTGTATTTTTGCCTGTTTGTTTGCTGATTTTTTAATAGTTTTTTTTGCCTGTTTGTTTGCTGATTTTTGAATAGTGTAAATTTCAGATTTCTATGTTAGTGAGAACTGCAATAAATTCAACTAATAAAAATTGTCAAACCAACTATTTACAACTTTTTAACTTAAAAAAATACTTTGTTTATATTTGTAGGGTTCATATTTTGTGAACGATCAAGCATTTTCTTTTAAGCGAAACGGATTCCTTATAATTGGTCCCCCCGATTTATAAAATCGGGGGACTTATGGTTTGAGGCATGTCCGTCCGTCCGTCGGCCCGGATTTTTCTCCCCAACCATCCATTGAATTTCTCTGAAATTTTGCATGATGGTGTAACTTTGGTCAGGTTAGAAAGTAACATTCTCCGATTTTTGAAAAAAAATCTGGTTAGCCCCCCAGGGGGTCAAAAGGCCCCGAAATGGCAAAAAATGACATTGTTTGCCCCATAACTTTTCATTCATCATTCAATTTCTCTGAAACTTGGCCAAAATGTGGAGGCTATTGTTTCTAATAGAAAATAAGTATCGCTGACCGTGAAAAAAATCTGGTTCGCAAATGACCCGTTTCTCCCATAACGTTTGATCCATTCATTCAATTTTTCTGAAACTTGGCCAAAATGTATAGGCAATTGTTGTGGATATAAAATTTGTATCCTTGACCTCAGAAACATTCTGGTTCGCGCCCCCAGGGGGTCAAAGGGGGGGGGGGTCAAAAATGCCCCAAATTTATTGCATTTTACATTCGCCACATCAAGTCACATACATGCGCGGCTTGTTTATATTTTTAGGGTTCATATTTTATGAACGATCAAGTAAGCATTTTCTTTTAAGTGAAACGGATTCCTTGTAATTCCTTTCAGTATTTGCAAGTTTATTTTCATTTTTATTTATGTTTTATTGACTTGACGCGATTCAATTAGTAAAACCTGTATATTTTTTGCTGAAACATGTTTCGATTCCAATTTCTGTGGGGAACCGATTGCCTTTGTCCTTTTCATTCAAGACCAACAAATATATATGCGCCCTTGGGGTGCTTGTGTAGTTGCGAGTTAAATTAAAGTAAATGAAATAAAATGAAAACAGAAATAAAATATTTCATTTATCATAAAGATACCCTTTTTAAGTGTTATCACTTTTACTTTTTTTCTGCTGTGAAAGGATGTTTTAATGAGTTTTTTTGTTTGTTTTTTCTACAATAAAGGCCACCACTTATCAAGGTCCAAAGGCCACTCGAGTATAAGGGTTTAAGAGTTTGACTGGTGGACGGTGCGACAACATCGCGTTCACCGGCACGATGGTTGTAGCATGGCAGAAATTGATTATTTACTGAGACGGTTCAACAAGAACTTGTTCTAAGATCAAAGTGTAGTATCTGTTCCGATGGATACTGCACCCCATAGACTGGTATTGTCTTGGCCTCCGGGGCTTGATTTACGCCGGTCTATGGGATTGTCCTGTGCAGTTCTAGGAGGTGCACCCTCCCAGGCTTCGCCTCCCCTCTTTGGGGAGGAGTAAGTTTATTGCTTACTGTCTGAGGCGCCCCTACCGGGGAATGCCGACGGGGCTGCCCAGGCAATTTTTAAATGGCCAGAGTGCTCACCTCTCGAGCGCTGGCTTTTAACCCCACTTTCTCGACCCAAGCTGTGGTCACATCTTACTTGTGGGAGTAAGATAAAACTGGCCTTGTGCCTAACTCCTGGGGAGGAGTAAATACCTGTTTACTCACCATGGCCTTTTGGCTAAGATCAAAGTGTAGTATCTGTTCCCCATAGACTGGTATTGTCTTGGCCTCCGGGGCTTGATTTACGCCGGTCTATGGGATTGTCCTGTGCAGTTCTAGGAGGTCCACCCTCCCAGGCTTCGCCTCCCCTCTTTGGGGAGGAGTAAGTTTATTGCTTACTGTCTGAGGCGCCCCTACCGGGGAATGCCGACGGGGCTGCCCAGGCAATTTTTAAATGGCCAGAGTGCTCACCTCTCGAGCGCTGGCTTTTAACCCCACTTTCTCGACCCAAGCTGTGGTCACATCTTACCTGTGGGAGTAAGATAAAACTGGCCTTGTGCCTAACTCCTGGGGAGGAGTAAATACCTGTTTACTCACCATGGCCTTTTGGCTAAGATCAAAGTGTAGTATCTGTTCCGATGGATGCTCACTCTGTAGACCGGTGTTGTCTTGGCCTCCGGGCCATGATTTCGCCGGTCTGAGGTACTGTCCTGTGCAGTTCTCCCAGGCTTTGCCTCCCCTCTTTGGGAAGGAGTAAGTTTATTGCTTACTGCCTGAGGCGCCCCTACCGGGGAATGCCGACGGGGCTGCCCAGGCAATTTTTAAATGGCCAGAGTGCTCACCTCTCGGGCGCTGGCTTTTCAAGTCCCACTTTCCCGACCCCAAGGTTTGTAAAATCTCCATCTGTAGATAAAGATGGAGGTTGTCCGAGGGAATTCACCGGCCTAAATAACTTCCCGACCCGACCTTGGGTCACATCTTTCCTTGTGGGAGTAAGATAACACTGGCCTTGTGCCTAACCTCCTGGGGAGGTAAATAAATTGTTTACTCACCATGGCCTTTTGGCTAAGATCAAAGTGTAGTATCTGTTCCGATGGATACTGCACCCCATAGACTGGTATTGTCTTGGCCTTCGGGGCTTGATTTACGCCGGTCTATGGGTCTGTCCTGTGCAGTTCTAGGAGGTCCACCCTCCCAGGCTTCGCCTCCCCTCTTTGGGGAGGAGTAAGTTTATTGCTTACTGCCTGAGGCGCTCCTACCGGGGAATGCCGACGGGGCTGCCCAGGCAATTTTTAAACCCCACTTTCCCGACCCGACCTTGGGTCACATCTGGGAGTAAGATAAAAACTGGCCTTGTGCCTAACTCCTGGAGAGGAGTAAATCAATACATTAGACTTGAAGACCACCATATTGTAGTCGGCAGAGAAGCAGGCTGGCGGCACTGTGTTCCACAGATGGGCAGTTCTAGGAAAGAAACTCTGTCTATGGAAGTTTCGTTCCGTCTTGGGCACGCAGAGGGAGAAAGAGAAATCATTGACAGTTGTAGTAGCTGGGCGGGTTCTTATTGTGAATGTTTTAAAAGGGAGGACCATAGATTTGAGCTCAGTCGGGCACCTGCCATGAAAATAACGGTAGAGCAAAGAAAGACTAGCAACATCTCTTCTGTGAGAGAGTCACTGTAGGGAAGAGAATGTACGTATCTAAGAACAAATAATAACTATACCTTACTTGGCGTTGTCCGGGAGTATTTTTACTTTCATTTTTATTTCGCTTTTATATATATATATTATTGAGTCATCACTTATCAAGGCGAAAAAACACTCGAGGGTAAGGGTTAATGAGATGAATAGATTGTCAGTTAAATGATGAAGAATATTACGAGAGGATTAAAAATGATGAATGAAATGAACAACATCTTATGTGGGCGGTTTATGTGAAGTATTTGTTGACATTGGATTTGAAGACGACCATGTTGTATCCTACAGGGAAGCAACCAGGGATGAGAAGTTATTTTTTTTTACTATGCTGTTTTATGTTTGTTTGTTTTGTTTTTTGTTTTCGCTTGTTTTTGTTTTTTCTTTTTTCTAAATTATTTTTTAAATATGATTTTGTAAGTTAAGTTTAATTATTACGGTATCGTTTCGTCATTAAATTATTAATTGAACCATTAAATTATTAATTGAACCATTAAATTATTAATTGAACCATTAAATTATTAATTGAACAATTAAATTATTAATTGAACAATTAAATTATTAATTGAACCATTAAATTATTAATTGAACCATTAAATTATTAATTGAACCAATAACTTATTAATTGAACCATTCAATTATTAATTGAACCATTAAATTATTAATTGAACCAATAAATTATTAATTGAACCATTAAATTATTAATTGAACCAATAAATTATTAATTGAACCATTAAATTATTAATTGAACCATTCAATTATTAATTGAACCATTCAATTATTAATTGAACCAATAAATTATTAATTGAACCATTCAATTATTAATTGAACCATTAAATTATTAATTGAACCATTCAATTATTAATTGAACCATTCAATTATTAATTGAACCAATAAATTATTAATTGAACCATTCAATTATTAATTGAACCATTAAATTATTAATTGAACCAATAAATTATTAATTGAACCATTCAATTATTAATTGAACCATTAAATTATTAATTGAACCATTCAATTATTAATTGAACCATTCAATTATTAATTGAACCAATAAATTATTAATTGAACCATTCAATTATTAATTGAACCATTCAATTATTAATTGAACCAATAAATTATTAATTGAACCATTCAATTATTAATTGAACCATTCAATTATTAATTGAACCAATAAATTATTAATTGAACCATTCAATTATTAATTGAACCATTAAATTATTAATTGAACCAATAAATTATTAATTGAACCATTAAATTATTAATTGAACCAAGTTATTATCAAACTATAAATAACGGTGTTAACGTAATACTGTTTTAATCTTTATTTATAAAATTATTTGATGTAAATAGATTTTTAAAATTTCAATCTTTTAATATCTGAGGATTTGTTAAGAATTTTAAAGACAGTTTAAAAACTTCCAAATCCCTTTAAAATTTCGAAGGGTCACGATTAATTCATTTTTTATCTAACCAAAATCAATAAAAGATTAAAATGGCTGACTTGTTTATGAAGAAATAAAATTAATTTCGCAATTAAATTATTTTTTAAATAGGATTTTAAAAATATTGTCTTATTAGACGCTATAAGTATTTTTTTTTTCCATACGTATTCAATTAAAAGTAAAAAATAATGCGTATGTCACGTAGGGACGAGAAACACACATATACACAGACTCATGAGAATTGGCTACACAATTTTCTCAATATAGAATTAAATATTAATTAAATAAAAATAAAAACTCAGACAAATAAAAACAAAACAAAATATTTCATTTATTCGATCTTTTCTTTTCTTTATTGATTTAGAAAAAAATGCGTATGGAAATGAAATAATTTAAGCATTGTATTTTTTTCTTGTCTTCTGTGTGTGGGTGTGTGTGTTTTTAGGTGCTTCTTCAGATTAGGACCCGAGCTAACTTTGACCTCGTCGATAGAGTGAGGGTCAGGGTGGAGATTAGTTAGGGTTAAGCTTAGGCTTAGGCTTAGGCTTAGGATCAGGATTGAGGTCAAAGTTAGCTCGGGTCCTAATCTGAAGAAGTACTCGTTTTCAAATGTTAACCATGGGAACGTGCAATGAAAGTGAACGTCAATTGTTTTGTAACCAAAACAATGAATTCCTCTGAGTAATATCTGAACCGTAAAGTAAATAGTTCGATCAACATTAACACCAACAAATCAATATTTGTCTCGAGTGAAAATAAATAAATAAATAAATAAGATCTAGAATTGACATATAAATTTCCGGATGGTCATCTATGTGCGTAAATGTGGGTCAAAATGCAACGTCAATTTTTTTGAATTTGGAAAAACATAGAAAAAAACCCCGAAAACTTGGTTACTGGTATTTAGCTTAATATTGTTTATTTAGTTTAATATTGTTTATTTAACTTACCATTGTTTATTTAGCTTAATATTGTTTATTTAAGTTAACATTGTTTATTTAGCTTAATATTGTTTATTTGAGTTAACATTGTTTATTTAGCTTAATATTGTTTATTTAACTTAACATTGTTTATTTAGCTTAATATTGTTTATTTAACTTAACATTGTTTATTTAGCTTAATATTGTTTATTTAACTTAAGATTGTTTATTTAGCTTAATATTGTTTATTTAAGTTAACATTGTTTATTTAGCTTAATATTGTTTATTTAACTTAATATTGTTTATTTAAGTTAATATTGTTTATTTAAGTTAACATTGTTTATTTAGCTTAATATTGTTTATTTAGCTTAATATTGTTTATTTAGCTTAATATTGTGTATTTAACTTAATATTGTTTATTTAACTTAATATTGTTTATTTAGCTTAACATTATTTATTTAGCTTAATATTGTTTATTTAACTTAATATTGTTTATTTAATTTAACATTGTTTATTTAGCTTAACATTGTTTATTTAATTTAACATTGTTTATTTAATTTAACATTGTTTATTTAGCTTAACATTGTTTATTTAGCTTAATATTGTTTATTTAACTTAACATTGTTTATTTAGCTTAATATTGTTTATTTAGTGTTCACCTTGAATAGTTTAGACTACATAATAAAAATATATGCACACAAATATATTTTACACAACTATATAAAGTTATGCTACTTGAAATACTTGGAACATTAATTTAAAATAATAAATATGTCATTCACAACTTCATTGTAAACACGAAACAATATATTTATCATTTATTCATACAGAGAGAAAAACATTAACATTTTGATAATTTCAATTAAGGGTTTAAGTTAAAGCCTAATTGTTAAGACGATAGGGTAAACATAGTCATTTGATATCGCTTATTTTGCTTGGTGAAATTTAACTGACACGTTTAGGGGTAAGGGACAGCTCAGTAAGTTGTCCAGTATGTGTTTAGGTGTGTAATCGTGGGGTTTCATTTATCCAATAATTGTTCAGTAACAATAGTCAATAATAAATAAATAATGGGGTCAACTTATAGTATACATAGGTTTTTTGTCTGGTTACTATTGATCTTATTTCCTTTAAATCTTGCCCCTACTTATATTTGATAATCATTATATTTCTACTAAGAATGGGTTTTTATGTTTTAATATTCACTCATGTGAGCTCTTATGAAACAGAAAACATATTTGACCATACACTAATGTAAAACTTCTATTGTGCTTAAAATTTATTATAATATCATTTCTCTAATTTAATAATTTTCCTCTGTCATTGAATCTTATTATATCTAGTTTCTTATTTAAACATAAATAACAGGGTGCGTTCAAATATTTACATATTTTTGGTTTTCTTAGAAGTCTCCATTCTATTGTTGGTGTCTTTTTGGACGGATAAACTCCCAAAATATTTGAGCAGTGAAATTTTATGGCTATATTTCCATTAAAGGATGTTTTATGGCTATATTTCCATTAAAGGATGTTTTATGGCTATATTTTCATTAAAAGATGTTTTATGGCTATATTTCCATTAAAGGATGTTTTATGGCTACATTTCCATTAAAGGATGTTTTATGACTATATTTCCATTAAAGGATGTTTTATGGCTATATTTCCATTAAAGGATGTTTTATGGCTACATTTCCATTAAAGGATGTTTTATGGCTACATTTCCATTAAAGGATGTTTTATGGCTACATTTCCATTAAAGGATGTTTTATGATTATATTTCCATTAAAGGATGTTTTATGGCTATATTTCCATTAAAGCATGTTTTATGGCTATATTTCCATTAAAGCATGTTTTATGGCTACATTTCCATTAAAGGATGTTTTATGGCTATATTTCCATTAAAGGATGTTTTATGATTATATTTCCATTAAAGCATGTTTTATGGCTATATTTCCATTAAAGCATGTTTTATGGCTATATTTCCATTAAAGGATGTTTTATGGCTACATTTCCATTAAAGGATGTTTTATGGCTACATTTCCATTAAAGGATGTTTTATGATTATATTTCCATTAAAGGATGTTTTATGGCTATATTTCCATTAAAGGATGTTTTATGGCTACATTGCCATTAAAGCATGTTTTATGGCTACATTTCCATTAAAGGATGTTTTATGGCTATATTTCCATTAAAGGATGTTTTATGATTATATTTCCATTAAAGCATGTTTTATGGCTATATTTCCATTAAAGGATGTTTTATGACTATATTTCCATTAAAGGATGTTTTATGGCTATATTTCCATTAAAGGATGTTTTATGGCTATATTTCCATTAAAGGATGTTTTATGGCTATATTTCCATTAAAGGATGTTTTATGATTATATTTCCATTAAAGCATGTTTTATGGCTATATTTCCATTAAAGGATGTTTTATGGCTATATTTCCATTAAAGGATGTTTTATGGCTACATTTCCATTAAAGGATGTTTTATGGCTATATTTCCATTAAAGGATGTTTTATGGCTATATTTCCATTAAAGGATGTTTTATGATTATATTTCCATTAAAGGATGTTTTATGGCTATATTTCCATTAAAGCATGTTTTATGGCTATATTTCCATTAAAGGATGTTTTATGACTATATTTCCATTAAAGGATGTTTTATGGCTATATTTCCATTAAAGGATGTTTTATGGCTATATTTCCATTAAAGGATGTTTTATGGCTATATTTCCATTAAAGGATGTTTTATGATTATATTTCCATTAAAGCATGTTTTATGGCTATATTTCCATTAAAGGATGTTTTATGGCTATATTTCCATTAAAGGATGTTTTATGATTATATTTCCATTAAAGCATGTTTTATGGCTATATTTCCATTAAAGGATGTTTTATGACTATATTTCCATTAAAGGATGTTTTATGGCTACATTTCCATTAAAGGATGTTTTATGGCTATATTTCCATTAAAGGATGTTTTATGGCTATATTTCCATTAAAGGATGTTTTATGATTATATTTCCATTAAAGGATGTTTTATGGCTATATTTCCATTAAAGCATGTTTTATGGCTATATTTCCATTAAAGGATGTTTTATGACTATATTTCCATTAAAGGATGTTTTATGGCTATATTTCCATTAAAGGATGTTTTATGGCTATATTTCCATTAAAGGATGTTTTATGGCTATATTTCCATTAAAGGATGTTTTATGATTATATTTCCATTAAAGCATGTTTTATGGCTATATTTCCATTAAAGGATGTTTTATGGCTATATTTCCATTAAAGGATGTTTTATGGCTATATTTCCATTAAAGGATGTTTTATGGCTATATTTCCATTAAAGGATGTTTTATGGCTATATTTCCATTAAAGGATGTTTATGATTATATTTCCATTAAAGGATGTTTTATGGCTATATTTCCATTAAAGCATGTTTTATGACTATATTTCCATTAAAGGATGTTTTATGATTATATTTCCATTAAAGGATGTTTTATGATTATATTTCCATTAAAGGATGTTTTATGGCTATATTTCCATTAAAGCATGTTTTATGGCTATATTTCCATTAAAGGATGTTTTATGACTATATTTCCATTAAAGGATGTTTTATGGCTATATTTCCATTAAAGGATGTTTTATGGCTATATTTCCATTAAAGGATGTTTTATGGCTATATTTCCATTAAAGGATGTTTTATGATTATATTTCCATTAAAGCATGTTTTATGGCTATATTTCCATTAAAGGATGTTTTATGGCTATATTTCCATTAAAGGATGTTTTATGATTATATTTCCATTAAAGCATGTTTTATGGCTATATTTCCATTAAAGGATGTTTTATGACTATATTTCCATTAAAGGATGTTTTATGGCTACATTTCCATTAAAGGATGTTTTATGGCTATATTTCCATTAAAGGATGTTTTATGGCTATATTTCCATTAAAGGATGTTTTATGATTATATTTCCATTAAAGGATGTTTTATGGCTATATTTCCATTAAAGCATGTTTTATGGCTATATTTCCATTAAAGGATGTTTTATGACTATATTTCCATTAAAGGATGTTTTATGGCTATATTTCCATTAAAGGATGTTTTATGGCTATATTTCCATTAAAGGATGTTTTATGGCTATATTTCCATTAAAGGATGTTTTATGATTATATTTCCATTAAAGGATGTTTTATGGCTATATTTCCATTAAAGGATGTTTTATGGCTATATTTCCATTAAAGGATGTTTATGATTATATTTCCATTAAAGGATGTTTTATGGCTATATTTCCATTAAAGCATGTTTTATGACTATATTTCCATTAAAGGATGTTTTATGATTATATTTCCATTAAAGGATGTTTTATGATTATATTTCCATTAAAGGATGTTTTATGGCTATATTTCCATTAAAGCATGTTTTATGGCTATATTTCCATTAAAGGATGTTTTATGACTATATTTCCATTAAAGGATGTTTTATGGCTATATTTCCATTAAAGGATGTTTTATGGCTATATTTCCATTAAAGGATGTTTTATGGCTATATTTCCATTAAAGGATGTTTTATGATTATATTTCCATTAAAGCATGTTTTATGGCTATATTTCCATTAAAGGATGTTTTATGGCTATATTTCCATTAAAGGATGTTTTATGATTATATTTCCATTAAAGCATGTTTTATGGCTATATTTCCATTAAAGGATGTTTTATGACTATATTTCCATTAAAGGATGTTTTATGGCTACATTTCCATTAAAGGATGTTTTATGGCTATATTTCCATTAAAGGATGTTTTATGGCTATATTTCCATTAAAGGATGTTTTATGATTATATTTCCATTAAAGGATGTTTTATGGCTATATTTCCATTAAAGCATGTTTTATGGCTATATTTCCATTAAAGGATGTTTTATGACTATATTTCCATTAAAGGATGTTTTATGGCTATATTTCCATTAAAGGATGTTTTATGGCTATATTTCCATTAAAGGATGTTTTATGGCTATATTTCCATTAAAGGATGTTTTATGATTATATTTCCATTAAAGCATGTTTTATGGCTATATTTCCATTAAAGGATGTTTTATGGCTATATTTCCATTAAAGGATGTTTTATGGCTATATTTCCATTAAAGGATGTTTTATGGCTATATTTCCATTAAAGGATGTTTTATGGCTATATTTCCATTAAAGGATGTTTATGATTATATTTCCATTAAAGGATGTTTTATGATTATGAAACCAGCTTTTGACCGAATTTGTTGTACCACTTATGTAAAACAATTCCGGGCATTTTTAACGACAGCTAACAGAATGAAAAAGAGGTCGAAACAACAAATAGGCAACAAATAAATGTTACGAAAGGTAAGATAAGCTACTCTTCTACTAACCTGGATAAGTTTATTTGTGTTTTAACTTATTTGAAAGAGTTTTTTTTCGTTAAAAACAAACCTGGTGTCTACCTGTTCAGTTTGAACGGGGAAAAATGTTTGAAATTACACAGAGTTTCGATAATCGCTCAAAAAATGAAAATTAAGCAAAATACTGATAGAACATTATCTACGATTGGTGATATTTATTGGATGTGTTGGATTTTGTTTATTTTATTTTTCGATTTTTCATCGATTATCAAGGGCCCCCGTTTTTGTTTTTCGTTCTAACTGAACAGGTGGGCACCAGGTTTGTTTTGAACAAAAAACTCTTTTAAATAAGTTAAGAAAACAAATATATTTATCCAGGTTAGTAGAAGAGTAACTTATCTTGCCTTTGGTAACATTTATTTGTTGCCTACTGCTTTTTTACCCTTTTTCGTTCAGTTAACTGTCTTTAAAAATGCCCACAATTCCATTATACAGGGACACTGCAGTAAATTATTAAGATAAGCCCCTTTTAATTATATATTAAGTCATCCACAGACAGCTGTTTTGTCGTCTACAACTCATCAGTGTGGGCGTGGCTAGACGTAGACAGAATATCCACGCCTGGATTCGAAACCGGAACGGCCAGTTATATCCAAAATCCATCAACAGTCAAACACCGTATCCATTGTGCTAACAAACACACAACTAACAGTGGAAGAAATTATGACGATATATATGTACTTCCTTTGTTTACATATATTTTATCACACTACCAGTAACAGAGATAAATCTATTCTTTACAAAAGATTATTGCTTTACGCAAAGTACAAACATTTATTTCCACTACCAGAAAGCTCAACCTACACATAGGAGGCATGTGTGTGTGTATATGGTCATCCACAGACAGCTGTTTCGTCGTATACGACTGATCAGTGTGGCTAGACGTAGCGAGTGCATCCATTTATGTATCGGGTGAGGGGGGGGGACTAATAAATTTTAGGACTCACAATCAATTAAATCCGGCGTTGTCTATAAAGCTACAATGACGAAAGCCTATCAGTGCTTGGGCGATTTGGGAAGTTGACGTGTTGTGTGATCTGTGATTCGGTGAGGCCCAGAAAGAGAAAGATTCCCCTGTCACCAAGAAGTCTATTCGACACTCAGATGAAAAGCTCGTTGAAAAGGAGGGAGAAAGAAAATGTCCTTTCCCTATGATGCCCTGGCGCCCTTAGTTAACTCTGTCACATTCGATCGCATCCGATTTTCTTCTTCTTCTTCTTTTCTTCTTCTTCTTCATGAGATCATCATTATTATTTACTCACACGAGACATTATCAGTGATTGCTCACTGACAATAACCAGTGATGGTCCCTGGAGTCTGAGTGACAACAGGTCTCCCCAGATTTCCAGTGCTCCATTTCTTTCGATAACCGTTGAAAAAAACAATTGCGTTTTCGCAACAGCCGATTACTATTGCTGACAACAACCGTTAGACTTCTTTAGAATCCGAGTGGCAATAAACCTCCCTAAGATCCCAATACTCTCTTATTCTTCTTATTCTTCTTCTTATTATTATTGTTGTTGTTGTTGTTGTTGTTGCTGCTGCTGCTATTGCTGCTGCTGTTGTCGTTGTCGTCGTCTCTTCCTGTTAAAAGGGGGAATGCACTTCATATCAAGACATAAAAGCACACGAAACGCCCCGCGAAGTGTTCATGCAATCTAATTTTATGCGTCTTAATAATAATAATAGCTTCGAGTATTTTTTGTGTTTTTTTAAATTGGTTTCGGAATGTATTATTTTCGTGTTATTAACTAAAATTTGTTATAAATAAGAGGGGGTATGTTTTTATAGATGTTGGTAAATTGAGCTAGAGTTTACTAGATGCATGGTAAGGCGGCGGGATGGGATAGTGGTTGTAAGACCAATGTAGCTATTAGCTTTATTATTACTATAGGGGGTTAGACTCTCCCAAAGCCATTAAACTTACAAATAATATTGATTCTTTCTAATGCTTTATGGGTTGGAGAGGAGTTGTTTTTTTACTACAAGGTTTTTGGTTCTTAAATTTCTTATAGTAAATTATGCGTCTAATTTTATTATTATTATTATTATTATTATTATTATTATTATTATTATTATTATTATTATTATTATCATCATCATCAATTGGGAATATGTATCGGTTTATATTTTTTATAGTTTTTTCTTCTAATCTAAAGTTTGGTTGCATTTGATTACAATAGTATAAGTCAATGTAGTTGTGATGTTGGGTATTATTATTGTTTGTAGTAGTATTTTTTAAGTTTCGAATCATTAATTTTGTGTGTTCATCAGCGATATAATCAGCGAATTCGTTATTAATAAGGACTTGTTTTATATTTTTCATCCAATGAATAGTGTTTTTTTTTTGTAGGGGAGATTAATTTTGCGCGGTTTAGTAGTTCTTTAACAATGGCTATTTTGTTGCGATGGAGATCATTCACTCTTGTAATTTAAAAGACTAGAATTGTTTTTCATATAAGTAGAAGTGTTAAGTGTATTATTACAGGTGCCAATAAGAACATAAAAGAATTAACGTTTTTTTTGGGGGGAAAGGTTTTGTAGTTTGTATATTTGATCATTATTATCAGCTAGAATAAGAATATCATCAACATAATACGTAAATAGAAGGTTTTATAATGTTATTAAATATTTTGTTTTCCAGGTTTGTCATATAGAATTCGCTAAAAGTCGGTCTGAGTATCGAACCCATTGAAACTCCACTTTTTTTATATTTTTCTTTTCATTCATTTGCTGGGGACGGGGCATTCTTCTAAATGCCATACGATCACCCGCTATTTAGAGACTCCAACCGAGAGCTCTTTTCAGGATTCTGGCTGTTCCCTTGAGTGCAGTTGTTTGGATTTCTCTTGCACTTGGTTCACCAGGTATACTTTCTAAATACTTTTTCAAGTTCTTCTTCATGAGTCCAGTGGCTCCTATGATAACTAGAATGATGGCGATCTCTTTGAGGTTCCAGTTTCTTTTCATATCATACATTAGACCCTGATATTTTGTTATTTTCTCCCTTTCAGCTCTGTTTAAGCCCCATCATTAGGGACACTGACCTCAACCAAAGTTGCAACTCTCTCTCTCCTTCTCTCTCTCTCTCTCTCTCTCTCTCTCTCTCTCTCTCTCTTGTTCCATATGACAATGTCAGGTTTGACAGCTACGTTTTCCAGCTAGGTAGCTGTGGGGATTTCATGGTCATAATGGATGGTGTATGTCTCATTCCACACAGTTCCTTCAGGTAGATGTTCCCAGCGCCTGCTGCTACACCTGATATTCAGTTTCTTACAGATGGTCTAGTTTGCGTGTAAATGTTTCCCTTGAAGTCATAAAAATGTACTTCAGTGGTGCAAATTAATAGTAACTTTTTAGTATTGTTTTATTGATTTTAAGTGGAGAGAGACGAGTTATTGTATATATTATTGATAATCAAATCAATTGTTTCTTTTACAGGTACATTAGTGAATAAGCTTTCTATGTCAAGAAAAGCAATGATTGTATTGTCCGGTTGTTTAGTTTGTAGGATTTGTAATAGTTCTTGCGTTAACTTAACACTATATTTACTAGGTAGATACGGGCTGATAAGTTTATTTAGGGTTTTTGTTAAGGAATATATGGGAGTAGTAATTTGTCATATGATAGGTGGGCGAGGGAAATTAGGTTTATGTATTTTAACGGTTCCGTATAAATAATCAGGTTTATAATCACCAATTATTTTTTAAAAGTTGGTAACTATTTTGTGTAGTCACCAAGAATTGTTATTTAATTTGGTGTGATAGTCAGATTTATTAAGTTCTACAAATATGTTTGTTTTGGTCGTTTTTTATAATGATATTTGGATGGTTGCAGAGCTCATTAGCGGCATTTTTTTTCTTGGATTATAATTAGTTGATAATGAATTGGATCGTTGTTTTTCATCATGTCGAATTTGTATAGCTTCTGCTGTGAGGAGATCACATAAGCCTGGGTGTAGTGTAATTTTATTTTCTGTTTCTAGTTTAGATATGTTTTCATATAATGATTTTATTTCTGTTTTTTTTTTTTGTTTTGTTGTTTTGTTTTTATACCACCCTTTTAATCGATCCAATTAAAAGGGTGGCAGTTAGGTCCAAATTAAAAATACTCGAAGCCATTTTTATAAAACCCCAGCAACCCACAATTAATGGTACTTATATCGATCTTGACCCAGTTTCCGTGAGTTTCTTGTCGGAAGGGTTCGGCTATCCTACGCAAACGCCCGAGAGATGACGAGCCGATTTGTACCAGACGACAATTTTGATACGGTGCTGCGTCCTATGATAATAATGTTTTGCTTGTTTTGTTTTTTGTTGTTGTTATGGTTAGGGTTAGGGTTAGGGTTAGGATTTAGGGTTAGGGTTTAGGGCAGGGGCGGGCAACCTTTTCAGAGTGAGGGCCAGATGAGACTTTTGGAAGTAGACCACAGGCCGGAGTGAAAAACGAAATCTCAGAATTACTATATTTTGTTTCTATGAATAAATTGTACAAAAATTGCATTGAACACTCTACAAATCTGATAGTTTTTCTCAAAAGACTTCTGTATGTAATGTTATAAAAGGCGCCGAAGTAGAGCCATTTTGGAATACTAAAAAATAATGACGGAAAGTAACATTCGTTTTGACACACATAGGTTCTATGTTTCATGCTCTTTCCTCGTCTCACGTTTCCTCTTTGCCTCTCTCTTTCTCTTTTTCTATTTTTATCTCTTAATAGTTAAAGAAAAATGAAATATACATGCATCATCACTCGCTGATATTTATACATTTTCATCCCACTGTAAATCTTAATTGAAACCTACTTTTACGTCTATGTCACCAAATGGTATGAGTTTTACTGGGAGATCCGCGGGCCGGATTGCAATAATAAAGCCTAGCAGGGTGGCGGGCCGGACGCTAAGCCTTCGCGGGCCGGAGGTTGCCCGCCCCTGGTTTAGGGTTAGGGTTTAGGGTTAGGGCTAGGGTTAGGGCTAGGGCTAGGGTTAGGGTTTGGGTTTAGGGCTAGGGCTAGGGCTAGGGCTAGGGCTAGGGCTAGGGCTAGGGCTAGGGCTAGGGTTAGGGTTAGGGTTTAGGGTTAGGGTTTAGGGTTAGAGTTTAGGGTTTAGGGTTAGGGTTAAAAATATTTATTTGATAACAGTAATTTCGCTCTGTTTTGCTTGTTTTATTTGTTTTGTTGTTTAAAAAGTTTCTTGCAAATATAACTAAAAATTATAAGACGCAGCATTGTATCAAAATAACAGAAAATATTTATTTAATAACAGTAACTTCGCTCTGTTTTGCTTGTTTTTTTGTTTTTTTGTTGTTTCTTTTATAAAATTTCTTGAAAATATAACTTAAAATCATAGGACGCAGCACCGTATCAAAATTGTCGTCTGGTACAAATCGGCTCGTCATCTCTCGGGCGTTTGCGTAGGATAGCCGAACGCTTCCGACAAGAAACTCGCGGAAACTGGGTCAAGATCGATATAAGTACCCAATTAATAACATTACGCATGAATCCAGAAACGACATTTTTAAATTCTTAACGTAATACAATCTTATCCTGCGGCGCTAATTCTGTCATCCTGGAATTTAAATTGTTAACGTATTTCCTGGAAATAGCGAGTCCGTTCTGTTGGCGTCTAACTGACTCCAACTGTGTGTTCTAGATACCTTTTAGAAATTCTCTTCGTTACTCCAGCATTTTTGTTCATTTGTTTCTGTAACCTGAAGATGATTCGACGAACAATCGAAAATATTCGTGATACATATAGAACACACAGATTTTTTAAAAATTATTTTAACACAAAAAGATCATTAGAAATATTGAAAAAAAGGTATCATTAAACAGAATAATTCTGTTATTTTTACAATGTTTGCTTAAATGAAAGAATGCTGCTTCTCTCTATATATATACATATGATTATTTTAATTTATACAGACATGAACAAAAAGCCGCTACACTGGCTTGTCGATGTTATCGATCAATAGTTATTAAAAACTAAGATCTCATCAAATTTTTAAAAAGTCTGATCTTTCACTCAGATGTTCATATTGGGAAATAACAGATCTTAGTTTCTAATAGCTATTGATCGATAACATCGACATGACAGTGTAGCGGCTTTTTCATGCTGTGATAGATGAAGATGCGTTTGCCACGTTCATTTACACTTTGTGTTTTTCTGCGATATTTTGAAAAATCACTTTGTGGAAAGCCAGGGCTTAAAAATGACACCGCTTTTACGTCCATTTAAAAATCACAAAACGCAAACAGCAAAAGAAATTAAACATGTATGTTTATCGAAATTGACTTTTTTTTTATCTGAAAATTGATGGCTTACTCAATGGTATTTCGAATAATAACAAATAAATAAATTATAAATTGAAAATATAAGCCATTATCAATGCAAGATTAATTTTTAAAAAATTTTTTAACTTTAATCTTATTAATTTCGGAATAAAATTCTATCATCAGAGTTGACCAGTATTGTGTCATTTTTTTTTTCATCAAAAAACACAAAAACAAAAATAACAAACTTTTTTCTTCTGTTTCTTTGATAAATGTCGTTGGTGTGATGTATCCACGCCGATATCGTTGGCGGTTATGAATTAAAATTCTGGTTGTAGAACGAAGAAAGCATTGGCATGCTCGTAGTTAATAAAATAAAATGGGTCGTTCATTTAAAAGCATTGCTGGGTCTGTATTATAAATTGAAAATATAAGCCATTTATTTTTGTTTAACTTTATTTCAACCCTAACAAGCATTTTGCCACTAAGACGTACGGAGCTACTATGTTTATTGCTCAGACTTATAGGGGGTATCCTAAGTTGATAGTTGTGCCGCAAGATGTTTGTTCACATTACATTTAAATTTCTACATGTTGGTACAGACGAGGAGACAGGGAGCAGGGAGAAATTCTAAAGGTATGCGTTTCGAGAAAAGAAGCTATTTGAATAAAAAGTTTTTTTTAATTGAAGCGTGACTAACCGATATCGACAGACAAAGCTTCTCACAGAAATGCGATGACGCATCTTAAACAATGGTGACAGACATTTGTTGAATATGAGAAGCAGCACTGCTAAAAACACCCGGATATTAAGTAAAGTCAGTCGCTTTATCGTTTATTTGTCATTAGTAGCTTTCTTCCTACGAAATCAATATGTCGCTATCTATTACAAATTGATTACAATCTAAAAATAAATGTTAATAAGTACAAAATTCATCGATATTTTAAGAGATTTTTGTTGGGTTTTTTAAATAGTTCACCCCAAACAAGACCGACCGCCACTAAAGACGTAGTGGGCTACTGAGAATTATGGTGAACGTTTTGGGTGGCATCCTAAGTTGGGAGCTGTGCTGAGAGATGTCTGTTTACATTAGTTTTAAACTTCTGCATGTCGGTACAGTCGGGGAAACAGGGAGGGAGTAACAAGTGCCGGTAGCACGAGGAAATAAGCTATTGGAGTAGAAGGCTCTCCCGCATCTGGGGAGCTCCATAGTGAATGGATGGGATTTAGCTGATTGTCGGGTTAGTCGAGTGAATTTATGTCGAGGGGGCATCAGTACAGCAAGTTCATCGGAGCACAATCCATTGAAGTATTTGTAAAACAAGCACAAGGATGCAACATTGCGGCGATGGGACAGGGGCTGCAGCTTGGTGGATAGTGAGGGACCTATTAGTTGTGGACTATGTGAGGCCCCACTCTAAAAATTGGATTATTTAAACAAATAATGAAGCTGGGGTTTCTCATGTCGGTATTATTGTAAAGAAGTAGCACTAATTTTGTATCGTTATTTTTTTTTAACTGGAAATAACAAATCGATATTTAATCAATTCATCTTTCTTTAAAAGATAAATCACTAAATGTCACAATATTTGTTTTTATTTCAAACCGCGAATTTTCGCCGCGTTCCCACGCTAAAATCATTTCTTAAAAAAAAACTGACATTGGTTAAAAATGGTTCCAGCGTCATAAATTCGAAATAAATTTTGACAAATCAAGTATAAGTCTCCATCTTGACAGGTTGTATAGAGCAATTAACCAGCTCTTAAGTGAATTGTAAGGGTCAAGTTATATTTTTCAAACCCCTAAACTGAGAAAGGGTGGTGGGAATAAAAACCAGACTGGCAAAAGTCGGCCGGTGCTTGGGGGAATGGACCCCGTTCGTTTAACACACGACCCCAAGACGAGAAATGGTGAACATCTCTACTTGTGTGCCGTAGACGTACCGGCCACTTTAAACATTGACCTGACTACATCAGAGCCGTTCACCAAATTGTGCTGGAGTCGTACCGTGATGAGAAGCAGGGCGGTAATATGTGATCAACTGCACAGACTGCTTTATGTAGCGGGTGGGGATCGGGCGTAATCCATGACGGATAGAAGACGTACGGCTGAGAAATATTGCGTCTGAAGACGTCGACGGCGTCCAAATTCATTTTTTTTCTTTTCCTTTCTTTTCTTTTCTTTCCTTTTCTTTGTTTTTCTTTGTTTTTCTTCTTTTTCTTTCTTCTTGTTTATTGTAACTAACTAATCCAGCGACAGATGTTAAAAGACACGCGAGGAACAATTCTACTAAATCAGACGAAAATACGGAGGAGTTCAACGAATGAATTTTCATGGAATGTTGTTAACTAGCTTATTATATACTGGTTGTCCCGAACCAGAATTGCCCGGTAGTGTATTTATTTGCAATTTGTTTTGCTTTTCTTTTTTTTTGTAAACAATGTCGGGGTTTTGTTTTCGTCTTATGTGTTTGTTTGTTTTTTAATTTTTTGTTTTAACTATTTTAGTCACTGTGTATGGGCGAATACAGAGTTACGCCCCCCCCTTTTTAGGCAGCAGCAATTCTGACCCGGACAAAGCATTTTCTTAAAAGAATGAAATAGAATAACAATTGATTCTTTTTAACAAAATGCTATCACAATCCATAGGGAAAGTTGACGAACTGGAATGAAATATTGATTTTGCAGTAAAAAAAAAATATCGATTACAAAGAACCAATAGAAAAAACTCATTTACTTTAGACACTTAGATCGATCTTTTAAACTATGCCGTTTGTGTTTTATTTTGTTTTGTTTTTCGGCAATGTTTTATATATATATATATATATATATATATATATATATATATATATATATATATATATATATATATATATATATTCTTGACAACACTGTATATATATATATATATATATATATATATATATATATATATATATATATACAGTGTTGTCAAGAATAGATCGAGATGTATGGCTTGCTCATCTTCACGATGTGTGAGGCGAGTCGCAAAAATTCGCGGTTATATATATATATATATATATATATATATATATATATATATATATATATATATATATAGTATAATGTTTTATTTATACAAAAGTTATTGCCTATATATGTGCATATCGGTTTCAGCTGCGATTTTTTTTTAAATCCAGCTTCTTCCTGCCATTGTTGACTGTATTAAGAGGAATTAAAACTTACATTCTAATATATAGTTTTCGTTTGAAGGAGAGGGGAATAGTGGAAGCAAGGTATGTATCCGGTCAGACACAATTACTCATCTATATATCCACGCATTCCTACACTCGTGTGTACATACATACATATTCACACACTCACACTCCACCATCTTTATGTCTTTCCAGTGAGAGAATTCTTATTTTTTCATTTATCTTCATGGCTAATCTTCTTTTTTTTTTTTTAAACTTCGCAGCTGAAACATATATGTATTTACGTATTTAAAGTGTTAAAGGCATTCTGCCGCCATGGCACTGAACTGTGGCACATAGAGATTCAGCACATCGAGAGACACGTAGATATTCGGGACCACTTCCATCGTCTCACCGGGGAATTTTATATGGATGCTTTAACTTTCATTAGTATAAGATATATTTTAAGTTTAAATAAAGAGTCTGTCCATTAGAAGAGCACGTAGAAATTCAAGATCACTTCCATTATTAAATATTGCATATAAATACACTTTAGTTTTTTACGTAAATTCTCTAACTTTTTTTCTATAGGAAAACATACATGCAGACATTGACACCCCCCACACACACATATATATATATATATATATATATATATATATATATATATATATATATATATATATATATATATATATATATATATGGCAAGTCAATGAAAATTGATAAGACCTGCAAATGGAAGCAAACCGACATCTTCAGCCGCTCAAAACAAGGAGCAGCTTAGTCAATAAAAAACATTTATTTTCCTTCTCCTTCATTCCCCAAACCAGGCCCCTCAAAGACCAAAATCTTATCATAAGAGGAAAATTCATGATTGATAAGTTGACAGGATAGGACTGTCAAAGTTTCAAATTTGAAAGAGTTTTTAAAAAGAGTTTTTTTTTTAAATTTAAAGTTCAAACGGGCATGGGAATCACCAATAACGAAATCCAAAAAAACGTGGGGCTCAGAAATATTGGTAAATCCAGTTACTTTTTCAACGGAAATTTACCACCCGGACAATTTGCATATCTTTTTCACGGAATTTTTCTTTTCATTCAATACGTTTTTTTGACAAAAATTATTTTAATAATTTTTAATAATAATTCTCATATTTTTCAAATATTTGAACTTTGGTTTTTTCGAAAGCCAACTTATCCATCTGTATTTCTCCTCTGATGATAAGATTTCGATCTTTGAAAAGCCTTGGCTTAAGGAAAGAAAAATAAACACTAGTTTATTACTGACAACCTTGCATTGAACAATTGAAATTTGAAATAAATTTGGACAATCGTCGCATATTTATCACTCTTTTTTCTTCTATCTCTCTCTCTCTCTCTCTCTCTCTATATATATATATATATATATATATATATATATATATATATATATATATAACTCAATGTCTGTGTGCATGTGTGAATGTGTGATGTTTTTGTGTTCCCCATAGAAAGGAACGTTAGAGATTTTACATAAAATCTAGAAGTGCATTCTTATGTAAAATTTACCGAGGAAGAAGTGTTCCCGAATCTCTAGGAGCATCCTAAGGGGACTATGAGGGCATAATCCCCTTAAAACTTCAAATATATCATGTTTTTTATGAAATTTAAATCCTATTTATAAAATCTTCTGGGGGAAGACAATGGAAGTGGTTCCAAATCTCTAAGTACACTCCTAACCTCAGAGAGCTATGGGGGCTTAGACTCCTTTGAAACTTCAAATATATCCTATTTTGATCAAATTTATATCATACATATAAAATTGTCCAGGGTAGACAATGTAAGTGGTATCGAATCTCTGGTACCCCCTATGTGCCGAATACTACGTGCTCCACCTCTAAGAAACAGAACTCCCTTAAAACTACAAATAAGTATATCCGACTTTTTCTTATGAGTGTTATTTTTAATTGTTTGGTTGGGAAAGTATCAGACTGAAAACATCGTGTAAGCGGTTTCGATTATACCCCCGATTATTTTAAAATAAAATTACAGAACATATTTTCCTTTTTTATATAATAAAATGTAAGTGAAAATATTTTATATGTTTAGTATGTAACGATTCTCCGTCTGTCTATCGCTCTCCCTCTCTCTCGCTCTCTCTCTCTCTCTTTATCTCTATCTCCCTTTATCGCTCTCCATATACCTAGATCTAACTCTATATATAATAACAGTAAACACCCCTCTGTCTGTGTGTATGTCTGTCTCTAAAAGCCAAAACATACTAGGGAGTGTACCCTAAATATACGTGCATTTGCATGTACAATTTGCATGTGAACCTAATGGAAGTTGTTCTGCGTCTCTAGTTGCTCCTTAAAAGAAGCTAATGACACTTTTCTAACATGTTACACAATGAAATCAATATATTTATAAGCGTTAGGTTAAATGTATTAACATATATCTGAATATATCTAACTGACAAAATTAAGGTTGCTGTTAAAGTAAACTCTCTTTACTACGCTGTTGCATATGATTCTACCCCACACTTCAACCCTGGAAACTCCAGGTAACCATGTCAGTATATATATATATATATATATATATATATATATATATATATATATATTGTTACAAAATGTAGGGAGAGCTATCGGGATTCGAACTCACGACTCTGGTTTACGGAGAGAGATAGGGTTCATTTTTGCACATTTATACACGACCGAGAAATTAACATAATGCGACTCGAATGACGTCAGGAAAAGAGATAAAAAGAGAGAGTGAAGACAAAAAAAAACTTCAGCCGCACGAGAGCCGCACGCGAAGTCGCACGCGAAGTTAACTGTCGACACGAAGTTAACGAAAAACAGAGGACGAAATATGCCGGCATGGAAGTACGTTAGCTGCCGGGTTAAGACGGACATATTTTGAGGACAACTATAGTCAGTCTTACCGAGTACCTCTGCGCTGAACGGGGAAAGAAATGAACGACCGTCGACAAGAAAGTCGCGAGGAAAGGCAGGGGCCTTTTGTAAATCGAATTTGAAGATGGAATTATATCCGCCCTTGGCTTGGGCGAGACGACCAATGTGCGACTACAGTATCGCAGTGGAGCCTTTTGAAAATGGAATTATAGCCTACGTCGGCTCGGGCGAGAGAGCCTGTTGAAAATGGAATTATAGCCGCTCTCGGCTCGGGCGAGAGAGCCTGTTGAAAATGGAATTATAGCCGCCCTCGGCTCGGGCGAGAGAGCCTGTTGAAAATGGAATTATAGCCGCCCTCGGCTCGGGCGAGAGAGCCTGTTGAAAATGGAATTATAGCCACCCTCGGCTCGGGCGAGAGAGCCTGTTGAAAATGGAATTATAGCCGCCCTCGGCTCGGGCGAGAGAGCCTGTTGAAAATGGAATTATAGCCGCCCTCGGCTCGGGCGAGAGAGCCTGTTGAAAATGGAATTATAGCCACCCTCGGCTCGGGCGAGAGAGCCTGTTCAAAATGGAATTATAGCCGCCCTCGGCTCGGGCGAGAGAGCCTGTTGAAAATGGAATTATAGCCGCCCTCGGCTCGGGCGAGAGAGCCTGTTTAAAATGGAATTATAGCCGCCCTCGGCCCGGGCGAGAGAGCCTGTTGAAAATGGACTTATAGCTGCCCTCGGCTCGGGCGAGAGAGCCTGTTGAAAATGGAATTATAGCCGCCCTCGGCTCGGGCGAGAGAGCCTGTTGAAAATGGAATTATAGCCGCCCTCGGCTCGGGCGAGAGAGCCTGTTGAAAATGGAATTATAGCCGCCCTCGGCTCGGGCGAGAGAGCCTGTTGAAAATGGAATTATAGCCACCCTCGGCTCGAGCGAGAGAGCCTGTTGAAAATGGAATTATAGCCGCCCTCGGCTCGGGCGAGAGAGCCTGTTGAAAATGGAATTATAGCCGCCCTCGGCTGGTGCGAGAGAGGCTGTTGAAAATGGAATTATAGCCGCCCTCGGCTCGGGCGAGAGAGCCTGTTGAAAATGGAATTATAGCCGCCCTCGGCTCGGGCGAGAGAGCCTGTTGAAAATGGAATTATAGCCGCCCTCGGCTCGGGCGAGAGAGCCTGTTGAAAATGGAATTATAGCCACCCTCGGCTCGAGCGAGAGAGCCTGTTAAAAATGGAATTATAGCCGCCCTCGGCTCGGGCGAGAGAGCCTGTTGAAAATGGAATTATAGCCGCCCTCGGCTGGTGCGAGAGAGGCTGTTGAAAATGGAATTATAGCCGCCCTCGGCTGGTGCGAGAGAGGCTGTTGAAAATGGAATTATAGCCGCCCTCGGCTCGGGCGAGAGAGCCTGTTGAAAATGGAATTATAGCCGCCCTCGGCTCGGGCGAGAGAGCCTGTTGAAAATGGAATTATAGCCGCCCTCGGCTCGGGCGAGAGAGCCTGTTGAAAATGGAATTATAGCCGCCCTCGGCTGGTGCGAGAGAGGCTGTTGAAAATGGAATTATAGCCGCCCTCGGCTCGGGCGAGAGAGCCTGTTGAAAATGGAATTATAGCCGCCCTCGGCTCGGGCGAGAGAGCCTGTTGAAAATGGAATTATAGCCGCCCTCGGCTCGGGCGAGAGAGCCTGTTGAAAATGGACTTATAGCTGCCCTCGGCTCGGGCGAGAGAGCCTGTTGAAAATGGAATTATAGCCGCCCTCGGCTCGGGCGAGACGACCCGCTGAATTAAGCGGAGAAAAAGTAACAAGCCAGGAATTGTTTTTCATGAGAAAAAAATGTATTTCAAGACTACATGTGCAAGGAGGTACGGCTACGACGACATGCCGGAGATGTCGACTCTGGGTCGAACAATGCATCCAGTTGTAAGTAACAACCTGAATATCTCTTCACGGACATTCGCCCCCTATGGCTGTTGTATGTATATTTTTTGTGTAGAAATGAATCCTGCTACTATAGGGATATGATAGATAATCCCCCCCTCTTCTTAAGATTATACTTTTGTTTTGATGTTTTATTTCGTCTTGTTTTATAGATACACTCCCCTTTTTTCTAGTATACAGTTTCATTAAATAAATGAATATAAATTTAAGTCCTAATGTCTTTTTGTCGTTTCTTCGCATCTTTTTGTTTGTTTCCTGACGGTATTTTATATTGGAGAAATCCCCATCCCATATCACGTTTTATTTGAACCTGGGATAATACGAGCCACTCCGGACTTTTTTTAAACTTTTTTTTAAAACTTTTTTTTATCATTGTCATGTATTGTCTTTCGGTGGTCCCGACCAGCGGCATTCGTGACAAGATATATATTAATTGCATGTTACCCGTGTAGCAATAACTAAGTTTAATACTATTCCTATTAAGAATTTTGATAGCCTATTGTTTTTAAAGAAAATGTTTACTTCTCTGTTTTAAGGTGGATAAAACCAGATTACATTTCGATGATTACTATAGAAATGTCTGATATTTCCTGACCATAAATCCTCTTCGACTGAGGATATGTTTATCTTAGTATCATACAGAATGTCCTTTTGATGGAGCTGGATATCCTCTACATTTAACTGGCCTCGTTTTATATACAGCCTTCGTGGGGAGAAGATAAATAGAGACAATTTTTTATTAAAAGCTCTTTCATGTATTCTGTTAAGCGCCATTTTTATTCTCTATGAATAATAAACATTGCGCATGTCGGTGAGTGGGCTAATATGATGGACATAATATAGTTTCGTATGTTCTTTTCGTGATTATAAAAAAAAGAAAAATCATTTGAAATTCCGCCATGAATTACTCGTTTGTTCTGGTGTCCAAAGGGACGCGTGATTTGAGAGCCGTCATCATTCACTCAACTCAATATCCCCGAAGACCCCAGTTATCAATATCCTGCTCCCTCAACCTAAGTTACTCGGCTTTGGCAAATCATTTGATCTCTAAACAACCTCAAACTGATTCCTTTGGGATGTTTTATGCTTCCATTTTGAATGGACAGATTTTGACACGTCATCATTTGTTGTGCACTTTACTTTGTTCTGTATTTCAACCGAACATAATTGATGTGTTCACAGCGTTTATTTGATGACGACGATGGGACGCATTTATTGATTTCATGTCACAACAGCAAAGGTAGATGTTCAACCATTTATCTTCGACTCTTCAGGAAAAAAAAACTTTTATCGAATTCTCCAGTTGAAACAAAGAAAAAAAATACACATTTTTCATCAACTCTTCAAACAAATAATCGGTGATTTCTGTCGAGATTAATTGTATTTTGTTTTGAAACAACCGGAA
>OY744521.1:23670582-23680582 GCA_963556195.1 Sepiola atlantica | reverse complement strand
ATGGAAATGACGATAGAGTATTGATTTACTCCTCTCCATGAGTTAGGCACAAGGCCAGTTTTTATCTTACTCCCACAAGTAAGATGTGACCCAAGGTCGGGTCGGGAAAGTGGGGTTTAAAAATTGCCTGGGCAGCCCCGTCGGCATTCCCCGGTAGGGGCGCCTCAGGCAGTAAGCAATAAACTTACTCCTCCTCAAAGAGGGGAGGCGAAGCCTGGGAGGGTGGACCTCCTAGAACTGCACAGGACAGACCCATAGACCGGCGTAAATCAAGCCCCGAAGGCCAAGACAATACCAGTCTATGGGGTGCAGTATCCATCGGAACAGATACTACACTTTGATCTTAGCCAAAAGGCCAAAGATCTGGACGATAGAGTAGAGAAAGACTAACAACGTCGTCTATTCTGTGAGAAAGGGACAGATGTAGTCGATTTGGAACTTTGTCAAAACAAGAAATGATGGCCTGGGCGGCACTTCTTCCGATGTGGAAACGGTTATCTATCTTAGGACTCATCTGACTCTTATACAGGTAGAATATTGTGTCAGGTAATTTACGGAGCGATGGAATGATCCAACGATTTTCACAGCTTTCTTAGTAACAGATTTACTTGTCTTTAATAAAAAGATGCTTTTTATCAATTAATTTTTATACTGATATCAAAGAATTGTTATAATGATATCAAGTTGCTTATCCGAAAGTCGACTGACATGGTGGAAAGCACATATCGAAAAAAAAAATAACGTAAATTGATCAAATTTTTTTTATTATTATTATTATTATTAAAGAAAATCATATTTTATTGCTAAAAGACGAACTTCGATCTCTCGTCTGTATGTTTGAAAACTAAGGGAGATAACTCCAAAAATTCCAACTCTTCAAAAATAGAGTAACAGATTTAGTTGTCTTTAATAAAAAGATGCTTTTTATCAAAAGAATTTGTATACTGATATCAAAGAATTGTTATATCCAAAAGTCGACTGACATGAGAAAAAAAATATGAATTATCTTTATGCTGTGGTGGAAAAGCACATATCGAAAAAAAAATCACGTAAATTGATCAAATAATTTTATTATTATTATTATTATTATTATTATTATTATTATTAAAGAAAATCATATTTTATTGCTAAAAGACGAACTTCGATCTCTCGTCGGCATGTTTGAAAACTAAGGGAGATAACTCCAAAAATTCCAACTCTTCAAAAATAGAGTTTAGAATCAGTCTTGTACATAGGAGTAATGCCTACAAATTTCCAATAATCGCTTAAAAATGATTTTTATTTGTAAAAAAAAAATACTGCTAGATCAATTTATGTGATTTTTTTTTCAATATATGCTTTCTACATCGGGTACGTACATCATAAAGATATTTCTTAATTTTTTTCAATCGACTTCTGAAATAAGCACCGATATCAATGTTATGAACACACACACACTGCTGCTGCTGCTGCTGCTGCTGCTGCTGCTGCTGCTGATGTCGTGATGCATTATGGAATAATTTGAATAAAACCGAAACGGTGTATCTAGTTTATAACGATTTCTCTACTTACCTCTAACAACGTTAGCAAAATTCCCAATTTTGCATATTACCACGCCCAAATCAAATTATCTCCCTTGCTCCCTATATAAACGTCTACCTCTCCTTTAAAATTACTTTTATTCGAGACACTCTTAGCATTTAAAAAAAAGACTCAACTTGAAGAGGGGAGGAGGAAGGGAGTACACAGGTAAGTATCGAAATCTCATAAACAGGAGTTTTACTTTTAAAAACCCTCAGTTTATAACGATTTCTCTACTTACCTGTAACAACGTTAGCCCTCCCCTAGACTTTGTAGAAGAATAAAAGGGAGGTGGAAAGAGTAAAAACAAAGAACATGCTCACTCAATTCCCCGCACTTCCAACTCTCTTTAAAATGGATGCTCTGGCAAAGTTTCCTTCGCCCCACGTCACATCTCTCAAGTAGAAGGACGCAAATGTGTTCTCCGAAGACCAATTAGCAGCCTGACAAAATGTCTTTCAGTGAGGCCCCATTAAACATAGCCCACTATGCGGCTAAGCGCCTAGTATCATGGACTCTAATCTCCTTCTAATTTAATTGATCCGCAGACCCATATGCCTGTCTAATGGTAGAAACTATGCATCTAGATATAGTACACATCGACGCCGGTTTATGATGGTTTTCCAGATAAGTAATGAAGTGAGCGTCCCCATCCTGTCGGAACTGACTTGTTCTTTTAATGTAAGTATTTAAGCAACGACAAGGACATAGAAGATCTTTAGAGTTATCTGTAAACTTATTAAAGTCTGGAATAAACCAAGGCTACCAAATTTTATTCATACTCTGATTTTTAGCCAGAAATCTCAAATTTGGTAACATTTTAATGCCGGCCTTCCCTTGTCTAAAGTTTGACTCATTAGTGGATGATGCGCTAAACTCACTAACTCTAGCAGCCGGCGCTAAAGCAACCAGAAACTTGTCTTCCATGATAAATATTTTAAATCTACAGAATACAACTGCTCGAAAGGATGACTGGTAAGAGATTCCAGCACAAAGGCAAGTCCTACTTAGGGGAAAGAGGCCTAACCGAAGGACTAGAATAAAAAATTCTTCTAACCATGTCCGACAAAAGCTTCTCTGTATTTATAGAACTCTTCTCCCACCCATTGTGTATTACTGCTAAAGGTGTTCTGTAACCAGCAATAGTAGCCGCTTTGCATCCCCTGGTTTCATGCAAATAATGACATAATGTTGTTTTGGTAAAACGAACTTAACACTGCCCTTTTCACCCCTTTCTGTTTTGGAGCTGATGCCAACTGAAGTCTCAGTCCTTCCTGGACTACCTCTAAGATCCAACGGTCAGAAGTAATCTTCTTCCACCCTTCCAAGAACCCCTCCAGTCGTCCCCCGACTGGTTTAGTCTGACCGTCTGATTGCTACTAATGCCGGGGATGAAACCCCAAAGCCTTCTGAACTCTTGCCTTTCTAGGACCTGTCTGGTCCCTACTCATGGTTGAACAACTCGGACCCTTTCCTTGCCCGAAGTTGAAGTTCAGCTTCTGCTTGCTGCGGTCCTAAATCAGGGCTCCTTCCTGTTTGGGCTCTCTACGGACACCCCACTTTCTCTTGACTCCTCTTAGAGGGTTATTTCTAACATGCTGAGTATCCCTCGCATTTCTCAACTTTTCTGCACTATTCTGTAAAACTTCGAAGAATTTCTCCGAAAACAATTTAGGGCCTACTGCCGACATACTCAACAGCTGACTTTCTGTGGCTTTATTCTTAAAAGCCATTTCTTTTAAATAAAGACTACGTCTTGCCGTGACAGAGCTGAGAATGATTCTGACCGTCACATCGGCCATAGATTGGAATAATTGAGGCATAGCTTGAAAGGCTTCTCTTTTATCAGACACCGAACCCGAATCATCCAAATATGTCGAAATTAGAGAACCATATGACACTTGCCTAAGCAAAAGCCGAGCACTGGAATCCAATTTCCATAGGCACGCATTAGTAGTGCCCGCCGTCTTGCTAAAAAAAGAGTACTGAGTACCTGACCTACTACCAGACGCTCTCATACCCCCTTCTATGTTCTCGTCCAACGTAGGAGGCAAGCAAAATCTTTTTTTTCTTCTCTTGATTTAGTTTTTTTACACGGGATATAATTCAGAAATTTGTTCAAAAAGACTCTGTAGGGGGGTTGCGGAAATTTTCTGCCGCCACATAAATTCTGATAAATAGGATTCCACCATTTGCGTGTGGGTCCCACATTCTAATTGTTCCACCACTTTTTGTG
This sequence comes from Sepiola atlantica, assembly GCA_963556195.1. Lineage (NCBI taxonomy): Eukaryota > Metazoa > Mollusca > Cephalopoda > Sepiida > Sepiolidae > Sepiola > Sepiola atlantica. The sequence goes on along the minus strand of OY744521.1, from coordinate 23,676,786 downwards.
GAGTACTTGTTAAATATAATAATTCGCGCATATTCAAAGAATTCAAGTCGATTACGTCCATTTTCGGAGAAGCTAGAAATTATGTACTTAAAAAAAAGAGTCGTCTGCCCCTTCTTACACCATTGGAACTCTTCTAAAATAAATTTCGCCCGTGTACCCGATCTATACAAGAGCCTTTACTTTAAGTGGGGGCCTGCTTCAAAATCTGATAAAAGGTTGTTGTTTTTTTTTGGGGGGGGGGCGTGTGTTCTATCTTAACAATTGCCCTCCTCCATGGCCTTCTGCTATAATTATCTAAGAGCCACAAATATATAATGAAACTGGCATCATTTGGAAAATAAGATTTTGTGTCTGGAAAAAAATCAAAATCTATTCGTTCAAACGAAAGATAAAAAAGGTAAATTCGTATTCTGTTGTCAGAATTCTTGCAGGAGGAACCACATAATGGTTACCAACATCCCTAAGGGAAAGTGGTATTATAGAATCGACTGGATTCGAACTTGGCACACCCAGTTAACCACCGTTACGAAAGATAAAACGAACTCATATACTTGGGATGCGTCCATTCAATCTGTGCTTTTAACGATGAAAATGCTATTATTATACAAAATCTGAATTAATCAACGTTTGTTTCCTTTTTTCCTATATATTTTGATGACACAAAATACATGCTAAAAATATTCATCAGTTTTGAGATTGAGTTATGTTTGAAGAAAAAATCTATTGAAGTTGTTCTAATAAACCGCAATTTTCAATTAACTAACCACGTCACCAACTTCTCACTTCGTATATATCTATCACTCATCCTCTCTAACTGTATGTTGTTTGAACACTGATCTTACTTGATACGTTATCTCGCTCTCTCTTCTCTTTCTCTCTCTTTTCTCTCTCTCTTCTCTCTCTTTCTCTCTCTCTCTCTTCTCTTTCTCTCTCTTTCTCTCACCCTCTCTCTTTCTCTCTTTATCTCTCTCTCTTTCTCTCTCTTCTCTTTCTCTCTCTTTTCTCTCTCTCTCGCACGCGCGTTCTCTCTCTCCCTCTCTCCCTCTCGCGCGTTCTCTCTCTTTCTCTCTCTCTTTCTCCAACTATAGGAATAATAGAATTACTGCTTGTGCTGATATTCTAGTGGACTATTACAATCATTTTTGTTATTTCTTGTTTTATTACCTTCGACTGTTAATAAACACAGAGAGAGGAGGAGGGAGAGAGAAGAGATGAAAAAGAGTGAGAGAAAAGAGAGAAAGAGAGAAGAAAGATACTAATTAACATTAACTCACATTATGCAAACTCACATATTCCTGATTCAAACAATTTAACCCGAGTTCAACGGGTGGCATAACGGGTCACAAATGTTTCTAGTGCTATTTTAAACTTAAGAGTGACAGACCAAAGAAAAATAGTATTGCAATCTTAAGCGTGGCAGATTGATCGCCAGAAAAAGTATGTTAAATTGCTAGGATGGATGTAAAAAAAATATTTGTTTTAAACTTAGAAATGGAACCGAGTCACGCACTTCGGCAGAGAAGACCACACGGAATTGCGCAAAGGAGCCATTTTGAATTGACGCTTCGGCCTGCCAGCATTAATCTGAGACACAAATTCCAACACGTTTTCTTCTCCTTCTTAAACGTGGTCTTACCTTGACACATTCTGGTGAGGAAATGCACAGTTGGAGTTGACTACCCGGAAGCGAGGACGAGGAAGGGTAATGGAAAATATTTCGGGTTAGGAGAAGAGGCGGCTAAAAGAGGCTCAGCGAAAGATGCCAACATTTAAAGCGGTTTGCTTGCTAATTGCAATGAGGCGTTTCATCACAACTATTCTTAGGGATTCTTACAAGGATTACGATTGGCTAAATGCTATTCAGTAACTCGACACGAAACAAATGTTCCGGTTATTACGATTGGCTAAATACTATTAAAGGATCTATCCCGTGATCCATGTAACAGTTGTTCGGATTGACTGAAAGCTGTTAAATAATCTATTCTAAATTCGATCTAATAATGATTTTGGTTAGCTAAATGTCATTCGTGCAAAATGATCTGACATAATCAATTGATCCTTTTTGGCTAATCTGTAAGGCTCATAGAAGTGGGAGTTAGATTAAATCACTTTTCCTAATACATTCGGGGAAGGTATGAACCCATCCCTTTTCTCTCTAGCTATAGGTGAAATAGTAGAGTGGACTAGACTCTGAAAACTTAGTAGATCAAATAGTCTAGGAAAAGGAAAGATCCGAAATGACACCAATCGTTTGTTAATAGCAGCATTGTTTCCGGCCATCTTGGATTTCTTTATCACATTGAACTTAAGCAATACCATGTCGGGAGAAGTGCGGTTATGGATTATGCAACCCTTTATCCACTAAAATCTCGTCACGCAGGTAAAATCTCTTCATGCAGAAATATATCGACTCGTCTGTATTAGTATCAAATGACACACATACAATACAGACTGACGATCCGGGTGTCCCAAGTTCCAATTCAATTAGTTTCATAGAACCCATTTTCACTTATGGATGTTGGCAACCTTCACGTGGTACCTCCTGTGAGTATCTGATTCTAGAAAGGGAAACCACAATGCCAACAGAATCATCCGGTCAGAAAAAGTCGTACCATGCTGATTCTTACGTATTTACTGTAAACCACCTTAAAAACTGATATCAATTTAGGATTGCCGAGATTGTCAATTCCCGCCGTTTTTGCTTCATTACGATTTCGCGCTGTTCCGACGAGAAATGAATCCAAGACATGAACTAAAGTTGAGCTAAAAAAAAATTAAAGACAAAAGAAGAACATGTGTTCTTAATATGGACCAGCTCTGTGTACGTTCACAGACTAAGCCGTGATCGTTAGTTTGTTATGCAGGTCCAAAGTTGTTGTTTGATTCCGACATCGGTCGTAGTGTCGATAGGGTGGTCTCAGTCAGTGATGAAACAGAAAAATTCTCCCTCCAAATAAAACCACAACTCCAGTTTAAAACAAGTAACAGGTTTATTTGTTAGAGGCTACTATGGTACTTGTTTCTGAATAACAGACTCACAAATAAGAAATCTTAGCCCGACCAAATCAAAACACAAGTCCAAATGCTTAGAGCCAAAGGGCGCATCTCTCTCCGAAAGGCACGGAGTCCCAACTGACCATCAAACCGCATAAAACAAACTGACCGTGTGACGCCCAGAGGGTCAGATCTAACCGAAATCTCCTGCCCATCTCAATGAATATATATATATATATATATATATATATATATGAGCGAGAGAGAGAGATAAAGTGAAAGAATAGAATAAGGTGCGAATCAAATTTTATTACAATTCAATGTTCAAGCAAAGTTCTTTAAAGTCCTTAACTCATGAGTTTTCAAAGAAAATCTTCTCCTCAGAGGACCATTACCGCAATGACATTACTGCAAGTAATAAAAATTAAACTTTGAAAATATATAAAAAAATATATATAAAAATACATAAAGGTATATAAAACATCAAATTTCCCGCCTGGATAACATTTTGTATTTTTGGACCACCATTCACCATTTAGATTATTTCTTAATCAACCTCTTTGATGTCTTGCCTGGAGCTATTTTAAACTTGATGAACTGTATAGGTTTACAAAAAAGTATGTTTTGGGCCGATATATTTGATGTTTTATATACCTTTTTATAAAACTCATGAGTTAAGGACTTTAAAGAACTTTGCTTGAACATTGAATTCTAATAAACTTTGATTCGCACATTATTATATTATTTCACGTTATCTATTGCTATTAATGCTCTATCAAGTATATTGAGCTTTATTTTTATTAGGATGTTCACTAATTAAAGATATTACTTGCCTCTTATATCTTTTGTTGTATTAACCTTATATATATATATATATATATATATATATATATATATATATATATATATATATATATATATATATATATATATATATATATATATATATATATATATATATATGGGAAATGAAAAAGGAAAACCAAGAGATATTTTTTATATATTCATCAACGTTTCGTCTTTATTGTAAGACTTCCCCAGGATGATAATTTGAAGAAAGATGTCATGCAAGTACATCGAAATTTGGGTAAATATGCTGGAGAGATGAAGGAAAGTAGTAGCCGTGGCTACTATGAGCGCTGGAGGAGAGTCCAGGCTGTGAGAAGTCAGTGGTGGCAAAGAATGAAATGAATATGGAAAGCTTTGAGTGGGTACCATTGAGGCAGCTGTGAAATGGAGAGGGGTGATAATATAATTGAACTTGCTTTAGGGTGGAAGAGATGAAAGGGGGTGAGATTTTTGTTGTGGTGGGGTGTGGCATGGATTTTGAGAGGCTGGGGAGAGGGGAGACGTGCTACATTTTCTGCTCAACATTTTATCGGGTTATTTATTTGTAAGAAAATGCAGAGGACCGCATTTTTAATTCGCCCTTAACTGGACGTGTCATCAATTTTTTTATATATCAATTTTTTCAATAATTAATTTATAAATTATTTTATATATATATATATATATATATATATATATATATATATATATATATATATATATATATGTATATGTATATATGTATATGTATATGTATATATATATATATGTATATGTATAGCCAGAAACACTTGTCCATGTAAAAATAATTGATTAATTAATTAATTAAAGAAATGTATATATATATACAAAAATTAATTAATTAATTAATTAATTAAAAGTATATGCAATATTACAAGTAGGAAGTCGCACCTCAAATGGAAAAATTATAACTAATATTATATAAGAGGTATTGTCCTTGGTTAGAAAGCATTGTTTACATCATGGAAATATTAATTATTAAAAATAATAATAATAAGCAATTAGAACGCGATACAATGCATTTTAGTTTTATTAACTTTTTTTTTCAATCTAATTTTCGAAGATATACTTCATCATCAGAATTACTGAATTTCAAATAAAGATATATAAAAATACCTTTCTTAAAAAGAAAGTTAATAAAAATAAAATGCATTGTATGGCGTTCTAATTGCTTATTATTATTTTTAATAATTAATATTTCCATGTAAACAATGCTTTCTAACCAAGGACACCATCTCTTATTACAATTTGCACCGCCACGTGCAGTCCAAAGAAAAAGACTCTCATCGATATTCGTTCATCAACATCGAACTGATAACACCAAAAAAACAAGATGAGGACTAAAAGGAAAAAAAAAAGAAAGGTATTTTTATATATATTTATTTTGAAATTCAGTAATTCTGATGATGAAGTATATCTTCGAAAATTAAATTGAAAATATAAAGTTAATAAAACTAAAATGCATTGTATGGCGTTCTAATTGCTTATTATTATTTTTAATAATTAATATAACTAATATCGTTTTATACAATATATAAGAGTTATTATGAGGGAGAATTAGTAACATATATGTGTTATATATATATATATATATATATATATATATATATATATATATAACATAGCTCCATGTAACCACAATTACATGCTCAAATCGCGTTCCAAAAATTCAACATTAACAACTGTTTGTGTACGATCGTTTCAGAGACCATATGTGTTATTGATATAAGATCACATCGTCAGCACACGGTGTTAACAGGAAGTTAAAAGCAAACTCATATATACAGCATCAATGGAATACAGATCGACGTCTCCATTTATACAGCAAATAGAAAGTATGAGGGGGGTAGATACTATTAAGCCTCAAATCTAACTTTACAAAGATGGAACTTAAATTCGAAATGCACATGTGTTTCAAAGTAGAAAGAAGTCTATACAATATTACAAGTAAGAAGTTGCACCTCAAATGGAAAAATTAACACTAATAGTGTTTTATACAATATATAAGAGTTATTAAGAGGGAGAATTAGTAACATATATAATCAAACAATAAGAAAATGTTAAGGCTTATTAAGTTCAAATATCATTGGTAGAGGAATTGGCCAAAAAAGCTATAGTAAGGGGCCTAAATAAAAGAAAAACTATTTCTAATAGGTTAGAAGTACTAGAAAAGAAAACTTGAAAGATTAATCAATTAATGTCGACCTACCAACAGAATTATTTAAGATAGTGATACAAAATATAGAACTTGTAATTACGAAGTTTGGTCATATTTACTATGAGCTCAGGGGTATTTTAAGCCAAGCTATCTATTATACAATGCATATAACTAATATAGAAGGCATAACTATTTAAAACTAA
>OY744521.1:23363082-23665582 GCA_963556195.1 Sepiola atlantica | reverse complement strand
TTTCATTGGCTACTACACCGAGATGAAGAGAGTAGATTTAAGAGAATAGAAAGTGGACCTTGGGTTTACTTTCGGCAGCCTTGTTACTCTCGCTTCCCTTATTTTGTCCTTTGGTCTTCACATTCCATGTGTGATATTTCTGACAAAAGGGGAATAATTGCTGTTTTTCAGATCAGAATCTATCCATCAAGCACTTATCGTTGGCTAGGTTTTGACCTTGAACTAGTTTTTTTAGCTCCCTTGCATCAAGTGGCTTGATGCTTTGTCTGGAGCAATTTCAAAAAAATAAAAGAGGAGAGCGTCACTCCTTTCCCTGGATTGCTCCAATTACCTTTTAATGGTGAGTCACCGCCTATGAAGGCCCGTAAGCCACTCGAGGATAAGGATTAATTAATTTTTCAGGAGGACAGTGAAACAAAAAACGTTAAGATTGGCAACAATAGTTGAGACTGACCAGAAATTAGATTATTTAATAAGGCGACTCAACAAGAATTTGTTAATATTGAACTTTAAAACGATCATGCTATAGTCAGCTGAGAAGCAGCCCCATTGTATTGTGTTCCACGAACGGATAGTTCTTGGAAAGAAACTTTGCTCATGGAAGTTCAGTTCAGTTTTAGGTACAGTTTTTGGGGTACACCTGCATTTATGTCATGTTTTGGATGAACGGCGATCGAGGACACCCTGGATCTTTCTTTTTGGCTAGGAAGAATATAATTATATTAAATATTCATCCAGTAATACCATATGAATTAATTTTTATGAAAAGACCGTTATGCCAGACAAGCTTTGGATATATCAAGCGCTACCGCTCTAGCTTCACCTGCTTTGTTAAGTGTATGATATATGCGTTCAAAGATGACCGTTATGATATCTGCACTAGACCGTGCTTTCCTAAATCCATACTGATGGTCAGAAAGAAGTTTAGCATAAACGAGGTGACGGACTATCGCTAGATTAATTAAGGATTCAAATATTTTAGTGAAGAGCGGAGTAGACTGATGGGGCGATAATTCTGAGGGTCAGTTCTATCATTATAATTCTTGAAGACTGGTACCACAGAGGCAATTTGCCAGCTATCGGGGAAGCAATATTCGGCAAGGTATCTGTTGTAGTTTGGAGCGGGCGGAGGCCAGTTCATCAGAGCATTTCCTTATTATTATTACTAGCATAAGATCAGGCCCACATGCTTTGGAGGTGTCAAGTTTTTTTGTTTTGTTTTTTATGTCTCGGACATGAAATGGGGTGATGGTCAGGTCATCAACTGTGGCTTCAGTCCGCAATGAGAATTTTGGGTGGGAATGGTTAGCAGAGTTCAAAGTGGAGTTTAAGGCGAAACGCTGGGCAAGTAGTTCAGCTTTATCAGTTGCCGTGCAAACAACATCAACGTAGTTGGATAGCGGGGGAATTGTTGATTGCCCATTGTTCACCACACTATTATAGATTTTCCAGAAATCACGAGTACCTAGTTTCTGTGACTGAATGCGTTTACTGATCATCTCTGTATACCTTCTTTTCATCTATTACAGTCTTACAATGATTTTTTGGCACTATTATTTCTGTCTATTTGTAGTTGACTTATGGAGGTTGAATTGTTGGAGTGCTTGCTGCTTCTAAGCAATAGCAGCTGCACAGTTCGATGTGAACCATTGTAGAGGGTGGAGCTTGCTGTAGAATTTACGCATGGAGACATCTGCTTCAATGCTTGCTTTGACCCATTCGGTTAACTCTTTTGCGCACCGATCAGCAGAGAGAGAAAAAGTTTCACTCCATGAGGTGTCTCTGATGTGATCTCTGATGGATGCCCAAGTAGTATCTAGTCGTTTTCAGTAAATGCTTTAGGAGGAGATTTTAGTGTACTATCAATCATTACCACAAGGTGGTCATCGTTCGCGAGCGGGATATAGGCATTCGTCGTACAATCCTCGGGCAGTGAACTCAAGAACAGGTAGAGAAGTGAGGCTTGCTGGTCCACACGATCAGGGAGGCGGGTCGGGAAAGTTACAGTCTGTGAGAGGGAGTGCGCTATGGAGAAATTATACGTAGAGTTACCAGCTGCGTCAGTATCGCTGGAGAATCCAAGTCAATCACGGTGATGTACATTGAAATCCTCAAATAAATGTATTTGGTCACTCGAGTCAAGTGAGAGTGCTGTATCCATGCTTTCAGATACAGTTAAGCAGGGTACATTCTTGGGTCGAAGGATAACGGTATAAGAAATATAATTAACTGACGCTGTGCTGTAAGGTTAATCTAAAGCACACGTAGGTATGATCATCTTATTATATCCTATGTTCTCTAGTCAAGGGAAGGGTGTTCCGAACATAAACTCCTAGCTAGTGCATATTTTTGTCGGAATATTTACGGTAGAGTGGTAGGTATTCAGTCATGTCGAAATGGTGTGAGGAGATTGAGGATCGTAGGTTTTTTTCACTTAGTGCTAGGATATCCGGGGAATTTACTAGGAGAAAGATTTCTACGTCATTGATGTTAGTTCTAAGCCCTCGGATATTTGTGAATGCTAGCCTCAAAGGCTGATGCGAAGATTTTTTTGGTGGGTGTCTGGTTTAAGTTTGTTTATTTTACTTTGTATTGTCATTTGGGTTTTAGATAGAGTGGGGAGGGCAAAGTGGGTGCTTGTTTGGTGCCAATAAACTCACACAACCAACAGTCAAGAATTGATCTATGGGAGCTGTTGCATCGGGAAACCCCGCCGGTGATAACTGTAGGGTCCTTTTCCATGCGCGACATTGCATGTACAGTTACCTATGATATTATACAACTGTTGATAGAGCAGCCGTTCTTAGCGCTACCTAAAAGTTAGGACTCCTTCTCTACCATTCGGAAACAGCAGCCAAACATACTGTCTAACTTGTACCCTCAACATGTCAGAACAAGAGCGACCCAGATTAGTTATGTGAGTCTTAGTGACAAAAAATCTTTTCATCAAGTTGCCCAGATAGAGAGAAAGAGAGACGACGTTCATTGTCTTAGTCAGGTAAAGGACAAGCACTGGGTGTCTTTAAGGTGTTTCTGCGCTAGTACCTCTGTGCCTGGCTAATAGACAAAGGAGTGTAAAGGCCTATCTACTCCTTAAGCAATTTTAGGTTTGCAAACCGGATATTTTGTTCGAGACTCCAGCTCTAGGGAGGTTGCCGATCAGGACTAAGGAGGCCTCCCTCTCTCAACGGTTTGCTGCCAAAATCTAAGTCGTCAGTAGCACAGTTTTTATAGCAGAGTTTTCCTTCTCCTATGTGGATGACCTGACAAGGTCTACGGGTCAATCAAACCGAGAGATGGTAATCCTGCGCCCGTGTACTAGTAAAGTATTTCAGAGTCCGCACGTATTTAAAAAATGCATATATTTATTTATATATATATGTATGTATGTATGTATGTATATGTATATATATGTATATATATATATATATATATGTATATTTATATATATATATATATATATATAATAGATGTTGCTCTTTTCGAAGAAAAAAATGAAATTAAAGATAGTTTTCCCTCTCAAAATAGGTAGAAAAAGTGATTAATTGATAGTGTGAAAAGCTTTAATATATTAATTTTTTTGTTAAATTTAATGTTTACAAAGATACATAAATAACTAATACATAAATGCTTTTTTGATTACGAGTTCGTTAATCCATTATTAATACATTGCCTTTTTAATTACAAGTTCGTTAATCCATTATTAATACAGTTCTTTTGTGTATTACAAGTTCGTTAATCCATTATTAATACATTGCTTTTTTTTAATACGAGTTCGTTAATCCATTATTAATACATTGCTTTTTTGATTACAAGTTCGTTAATCCATTATTAATACATTGCTTTTTTATTACAAGTTCGTTAATCCATTACTAATACATTGCTTTTTTAATACGAGTTCGTTAATCCATTATTAATACATTGCTTTTTTTAATACGAGTTCGTTAATCCATTATTAATACATTGCCTTTTTAATTACAAGTTCGTTAATCCATTATTAATACATTGCTTTTTTGATTAAGGGTTCGTTAATCCATTATTAATACATTGCTTTTTTGATTAAGGGTTCGTTAATCCATTATTAATATGTTCGATCTCTTGGTCTTTTCTTCCAAGGCCTATGAAGATTCTCTCTCTCTCATATCTGACATTTCCGCTTACTGGCATTATCGACTTCAGTTCTTACGAACCGATATATCATAGTTCTACTGACCATTTTCTTGACTTATTTATCTCATATCTACAACGTTTTCATGTTTCTCTTAAACAAACCGCACAGATAGGTATCAGCTATCTGCACTAGTCACCCACTCTTGCTTTCTTTTATATTTTAGATTAAATTAACAGATCTACTTGGCGTTACCCGGATGTCAAATATCGTAAGACATTTGCTACACATTTGTGCAGGTTCAATCTTTATTGTCGTTCAACAACTATTGCCAAATAACTAACACGGTACATGTATAGACAGGACTCACAAAGTAGGTCAAGGGTATACGCGCGCACTGCGCATGATTTTCGGGGCTTTCTTTTGAAAAACTCATTTTTCCATTAATGATAGGGACTCTTCTCATTGTTCTTCAATTTTAAATGAATGGCTCTCTCCTCGAGGAAGGCCCCTGCTTTGATAAGTTTTTAGGACTGACCTTTGCTCCAGACCTGAAATAGAACACTTACATCAAGTATGTTGCCAAGGTCGCTGAAAAAATGGTTTGATCTTTCTACTGCTCCAAAACGTATCTCACTTCTGGTGCAATTCTCTACCTATATAAGAGTGAAATACGTTCTAAGATGGGGAGGTACTATTGCCACATCTGAGGAGATACCGCCCAAAGCACCCTTCGAAATCTAGTGTAAGGTGTCATCTTCTCTTCCCTACGGCCCCCTTTCTCACAGAAGAGGAGTTTCTAGTCTTTTTCTACTCTATCGTTATTTTAATGATAGGTGCTCGACTGAGCTCTAATCCATGTTTTCCCTCCTGTAAGACATTTATTTTTTTTTAAATCGTCTAACTACAACAACTATAAATAATGTTCCTTTCTCCTTCTGTGTACCTTAAACTAAACGAAACTTCCATGATCAAAGTTTCTTTCCAATAACTATATATGTGGAATACAATACCAAGGGGCTGCTTCCCAGCTGACTATAGCATGGCCGTTTCAAGTCCAATGTTAACAAATTCTTGTTGAGTCGTCCTTTTAAATAATTTTATTTATGGGCAGTCTCAACCATTGTTACCAATCTTCGCGTTGTTGTTTCACTGTCCTCCTGACAAATTCATCAACCCTTATCCTCGAGTGGCCTATGGACTTTGATAACTCCCTAGTATATAAAAAATACCCCACTGGTGGAAACCTATAATGTTATCGGAAGGTAAAACTGCATAACACAGGCCCCTTGGCTGTGCGCATGCGCCAACAAACGGAAGCGCTAATAGAATTCCTCATCAATGAGGATATATTTGTGAATATTTGCTGAGAAAAGAACACAAAGATGTTTTTACTGCATTAGTAAATAAAATGGCACTTCTGCATTTCAACCGCCACTTGGACTTAATAATTGAAGAGTTCCATTCATTCCACCGAGTCAACCGGAATGTTGATTGTTTGTTGGATTTTCGTTTTAAATTATAAATTTTCGTTTTAAAAGATCACTGTTGACTATTTTGATAAAATTTTAATTCATACAATAAAAAAAAATCACTGACTAAAATCACTGACTATTCATTTTAATGACAGATTTTCATTTTAAAAATCACTGACTATTTTGAGAAAGTTTTAATTCATACAATAAAAAAAAATCAGTGGCTATTCATTAAAATGATAAATTTTCGTTTTAAAAATAACTGTTGACTATTTTGAGAAAGTTTTAATTAATTACAATAAAAAAAAACACATTTTTATTATTTTTATAAATTTTTAAATTATTTAATAAAATATTTTCATATTCAATAACGATACATTGTTCGCTGTTATTATTCTTCGATGTTAATATCGTCATTTTGAATGAAACACATCTAATTCGGTTACTTCCGGTTGGTTGTCTGCCCCTGCCTTCAAAAGAGGAAAGCAAATTAAGTCCAAGTGACGGTTGAAATGCAGAAGTGCCAATAAAATCAACAATTTGTATCCAGTTTAAATTTAGGTCTTTGTTTTTTTTATTATTCTTATCGATAGATTTTTAATTTTTGCGCTTCCGTTTTTTTTTTTTTTGGCGTATGCGCACAGCCAGGGGGGGGGGGGCTGTGTTATGTAGTTTTACCTATCGGAAATTGAAATAAACTAATAAAGAAGCTAGATGTTTGTTATGGAAATGCACTGATATTCTACGACTTTATAAATATTGGTGTGACCCACGTCAAAAAATAGACGATTTAAACAAAAAAGTCGACGCCCTTTTCAGGACGTTTTGATTATAAAGAAGTGGTTAGAATAATTTATTAGCATCAATGTTGTTTACCTCCCCACGGAATATTTTCTTCGGGCTTCTGCTTTATCAGCAGTCGTGTGAGTCTGTAATACCCGGAATAATCAGTAACTCCGACAGATAAACTCGCAGACCAACCGAACAATCCAAAGCGCATATCTCCGAATAATGTCGTCTGCGGAAAGACCCGTTTTTGTTTTGTTTCGCTTTTTAAGTCTCTGTCTTCTTCTTCTTCTTCTCTTTTTCTTCTTCTTCTTCTTTTTGAAAAGAGTCCCCGACTAATTAGACAGTCCCACATCACCTATTGGCGTCACCAAAGATAATTCCGAAATAAACCGTCCTAAAAGAGGGAGACAGAAACAGAAACAAAAACAAAAAAACTGCTCGGACATGACGAATTATGGGGGGAAACTTGTTATCCGAAAAAAAGATTCGTCCTTTTAGTGTGTCGGGCGTATTGTCCACGACATTAGGTGAAAACTGTTAGGAGGAGTGTGTGTGTGTGTGTGTGTGTGTGGAAGAGGTTAGTGGTGCGGTCAATTGTTTTCTACTCGGTACACATATATGGTAGCTTCTGCCCGGACATCAGTCGCACGGTCTAAGCCTAATCGACTATATCACACTAGAATCTAAACAATTCAATTCAATCCCACACACGCCCCTCCCCCCCCCACACACACACACACCCCCAGAACCGTCACTTGGTTTTCAGATTCTTTGACTCTGGACACAACAAACGCAACAACTTTTGACTTGGGTGGCCTCTGCTCGCGTCGGCATCTCATGCTCTGTTTACTACATGACCCCCTCTCTCTTTCTCTCTCTCTCTTTCTTTCTCTCTCTCTTTCTCTCTCTCTTTCTCTCTCTCTCTTATATATATATATATATATATATATATATGTGTGTGTGTGTGTGTGTGTGTGGGTGTGTGTGTGTGTGTGTGTGTATTTTATGTAATTATTTTTATTGGTGATTGCAACGTTCGTTGTTTTTGTTTTTTTTGCTTACTATTATTTCGATTGTCTCACTTCCTAAGTGATTAAGATGCAGAAAATTGCATTATTAGTCGCCCTTAACTTTATAGGACGTATTTTTCGTTAATATATATATATATATATATATATATATATATATATATATATATATATAATTTTATACGTACATAAAAGTAATCCATAGACACGTGTTTCTGGCTCACAGCCGTCATCAGCATGCCGAACTTAGACAAGCATCGAACCTTCGATATTGGTGTCTATAGTCGCACGTCTTATATATATAATAGAAATCGCTCTAGACAAGGCATACAGCCACTTGATGTATGGGGCTAAAAAAATTCTACTTCAAGGTAAAAAACTAGCCAAGGATAAGTGTTAGATGAACAGATTCCGACCCAGAAAACAGCAATTCTTCCTCCTTTGTCAGAAACATTGCTCATGAAATCTGCTCCGACAAACTTGGTGCCCCCTTAAACGTGAATACCCCCGACCAACCCGACAATAAGCAAAATCACACACCTTCACTGTAGTTCTCAGATGCCGGAAGGTGTTTTACACTAATAGCTTCTGTCCGTGAACTGCTAGCCTTTGGAATTCCCTCCCTGCTTCCAGTTTCACTGACTATATCAACATGCAGAACTTAAATGTAATGTGAACAAACGTATTGCTGCACAACTCCCCACTTAAAATACCCCTATAAATATGGCCCCTAATTCACAGTAGCCCCTTACGTCTCAGTGGAAATGTGCCCCCTTGTTTGGGGTGAATAAAAATTGTTTTTTTTTTTTTTATCTGAAAGTCTGTTTGTAGACGTAATTTTATTGTCAAATGAATTATGTTTGGTCGAGGCGGGTACAGTGTTGGCAATACCAACAGTGCGTCGCTAACCCAGATCACAATGTTCTTGGGGGTCAATTTTATTTTTGAAATAATATAAAGTAGAAGGGAGAGGTACGATACCATCTCTTGGAAACTGACATTTATAACCCAGCCATCGTTGGTGGTCGATCGGTTTTTATCTCTCCGTTTAACCCTAACCTTGTATCGAATAAGATAAGTTTTAGACTCACTGCAAGTTGATGCTCTGAAGACAAAAACTGTGATGAATCGCGTCGAATCACCTCCGCATTATTTTCTAGTGTCCGTATACAACGGCTTCTATTAAATTATTATATCCAAATAATTATCTTAGATATGAAATAGCGCCAGTCACCCTATCCCCATTTCTTGTACTTTAATAGCGTTGTTAGTAAAAGGTACATATTTAAAACGATTCGGTCAGTCAGTTTGGATAAATATTCGTTTGTATTCTTAAAAACAACTAATTTCTTTCCAGTCGATTTTGTCGAATGTTATATTTAATCCGATCAACAGGTGTCGTTTTGATTATTAATATCAAAGAGTGAGTGGGAGGAACTAACTCTTTCACAACTCATAAAAGTCCTCTTCCTGCTACCAATGACATCGTTTAAAAAGCATCCGGTAGAAATCTAATTGAAGTAAATGTTTCGTTTTTTTCACCACTAATATTCTCTTTCCCCTCTTATTTGATAAATGATTTACCTTGATTGAACGTTATGTAACTTTTTTACACAATAACGTTTTCACAGCATTATAATCTATTTATTAAATCAGGTTTGCCTAATTGATAAGATGTCGGCCTACTAAAACGCGTGTCCGAGTTAGATCACTGTCTGAAGATGCAAGATGTTTTATTTCATATTTACTCATATTTTTTAATCACGATCGACTTTTTACTTTGAAAGAGTCGGAGGGGAAAGAAATGGTCCACATTTTACATTTTTAAAGAGTGCGCAAAATCTTTTTTACATTTATTCATAATCCAAATTAGTTTTTTGTTTTTTCTTTTGCAGACAAAAATTATATTTCAGTCACGTAAATTATTATTAAAATTAAAAATACTTCCAGCCAACGCCGAGTAGAGACAGCTAGAGTTTATATAAATTCATACAATTGATTAATTCAATAGATTTTTCTTATTAATTGAAAACTCATACGCATATATTTAAAACCGTGAACGTCACACACACACACACACATACACACACACATATACTGGCTTGTACACAGCATACATAGAAATGCAAATGAAAAGTTGAAATATTTGTATTTTCATATCATAGTGTAAAGTTGTATATGTTTATTGCTGTGTTTATTAGATTCTGACCTTTCCTTCGTGGAACTACTCTTCGTTTTAAATTAAATTTCGTTTTCATTTGATTGTCTCGACTTTTATATTTAGTCTATTAGTTATGTCAAAGGGGTAGTCGGAGGAGATAACTCTCTCTCTCTTTCTCTCTCTCCCTCTATCTCTCTCTCTCACACACACACACACACACACATACACACAACTACTACAACTGCAACCCATTACACTATAAAGAAATATGGAAGAAATATTATGAGTCATTTTTTTCAGTTTACACTGTGCATTCACACACTTTATATTAATCACTATACCTAATGAATAGGCTAATAGATGCACAAAGTAACGAAATTACGTTTTCCGGCTGTAAATAATACAGAAAGAACAAACAAGCACAAAGGAACGTGTGGGCAAAAAGACGAAAATAATGTTTATCTCTTCCACATTCACCGAAGCTACCGAAAGACCAACATCCGGTTTTGTTGGAAGAGATGTCGATCTGCACATAGCAATAGTACGAATTGTTATTATACTAAATAAATATACCAATGCTATTGTTATTGTTATTAACAATAAGATTCACATGATTGTTTATTCACATTCTATGAACAAAACTACACCTGGGATATTATATATATACAATAAAATGTGTTTAATTTATTAAAAAAAAATGTTTTAATAGCTATTTTTAAAAGTATCACTCTGGTGAGTTTGTGATCTTGCTGCTGTTGGATTGAGGCACGGTCGTCGAAATAAGTCAGGCCAGTTCACTGAGTCGAGTTTTTTCTTGTAACGTCATTGATAGTGGTTCTTATTAACCACTATCAATGAGGGCCGGAAGTATCGAAGGCACTGAGGCGAATGCGTGAGAGTCCATCTTTTTTCCGCAAGTCATCAGAGCGAGCAGACTGCTGTAAGGATTATTAATTAACTTGTAAATCATTAACTTGTTCCTGCTATTGCGACTTTATTCCTCTGCCAAGAACACGGCTACTCTCCTATGGATGTTTCATTCATTTGGAAATCATTGTTACCTTTTTTTCTTTTTTTCAAACGTATTTCCTTTTTATAGATGTCAAGCACGAAAGAAAATAAGAAAATTACAACATGACCGTCAGCGATTAAGGCATTGCATTAAACTTCGATTTTTAAGTCTTTAAAAAATAAATTAGAATTTTATTTCGGGATACAATTTAAGACTAATTAATAAATTTCATCCAAAATGTGTGCGAAAATCAAACGAAATAAGCGAGATATTCCAACTGTACTATATTGTAAATAAAGTGTTCAATTTGCAAAAAGAAAACACATTTTAATTTATTTCAATAAATGTTCTATTAATTAATTATTTTGAATTCTTGATTTTGTAATTTCATGACCTTAATTGATAACATGGATTAAATTAGCCAAATACTGGTAGAACAGTATATTTTCGCACGATTGGTGACATTTATTGGATGTGTTGCTACCAGTATTTTCTTTAAATTTCGATTTTTTAACTTATTTTATATTGTAGATGTTTGTTTACTATCTTTTCTTAGTTTTTAAGAAGAGTTTAAATTATGGTATGGTTGTCTTTTAAATCATTTCTTCGAGTATTTAAACTTCATTTTCGACCCCAGGACATAAATTTACTATTTAAAATTATTCATAATTCGTTTGTTTATTTAATTGTTTGTTCTCTAAATTCATAAACATTCTTTTTTTAAATTTATATTGAATAAAGATCAGTTTCAGTATAAATCAAATTGTGTTCCTTTCTTTTTTAAAAGTAAGATATTCAAATAATAATATAGTGTAAATAAACTGTTCGTTTTGAGAAAAAAACTCACATATTCAAAAAAACTGTTCGTTTTCACAAATTTTAATTTCTTTAAAATGTTGTCCGTTTGGAAAAAACATAATTGTTTTAATTTATTACAATTTTTTACTATATTTTAAATAAACTGTTCGTTTTGCAAAAAGAAAACAAAACAAAACAACACACATTTTAATTAATTTCAATAAATATTTTCTTAATTAATTATTTTAAATTATTGATTTTGTGTTACTTTACTGAATGTGTAACCTTTCAAGTTTGATTTACTTTTCATGTTTGATTTACTTTTCATGTTTGATGTACTTTTCATGTTTGATGTACTTTTCATGTTTGATGTACTTTTCATGTTTGATGTACTTTTCATGCTTGATGTAATTTTCATGTTTGATTTACTTTTCATGTTTGATGTACTTTTCATGTTTGATGTACTTTTCATGTTTGATTTACTTTTCATGTTTGATGTACTTTTCATGTTTGATGTACTTTTCATGTTTGATTTACTTTTCATGTTTGATGTACTTTTCATGTTTGATGTACTTTTCATGTTTGATGTACTTTTCATGTTTGATGTAATTTTCATGTTTAATGTACTTTTCATGTTTGATGTACTTTTCATGTTTGATGTACTTTTCATGTTTGATGTACTTTTCATGTTTTATTTACTTTTCATGTTTGATTTACTTTTCATGTTTGATGTACTTTTCATGTTTGATGTACTTTTCATGTTTGATGTAATTTTCATGTTTGATGTAATTTTCATGTTTGATTTACTTTTCATGTTTGATTTACTTTTCATGCTTGATGTACTTTTCATGCTTGATGTACTTTTCATGCTTGATGTACTTTTCATGTTTGATTTACTTTTAAGTTTTAAAAAATCCAGGATTGTCTGCCGTTCACGCTTCTGTAGCTCTTTACAAATAAAAACAAAAATCTCTATTCTGCGCAAGTGCCTTAATTTTAACTATTTAGTAATTTGAAAAGTTTTCTTGTAAGTTTTAGACGCTTATTCGTAATAATCCACCACCCGTTTTTGTCGATTTTTTACTGACCATTTTTATTTTTTATTTTTTTCGGTGCATCATGTCGCTAAAGAATTCCGTGTCCTTTTTTAAATTATTTTTTCTGTGTACAATTACATACCATGTTGTTAGAGAATTCCGGGTTTAATATAATATAAATACAATAGTGTAAGGGGATAAAATGAGCTGATAAAAGGGGTTATCCTTTTATCTTCTCGTAAAGAAACGGAACAACGAAAAGTATTTCTGTAACTATAACAAAAAGGGGTTTTATTAACTCAAGGTTACCTATACCGTTTGGTATAGGTAGAACAGAGTGGGACAATGTCCGTCTGAGGAAGAGGAAGAGTATAAGAGTTCTTAGGGCTGCCTGGTAGTAGTCGTCGAGTGGGCGACGGCGGCAGGAGAGAGAGCGTTTCCTCGTTCCTCGCTGGTGGGCGACGGCGGTGGAGAGAGAGCGTTTCCTCGTTCCTCGCTGGTGCTCTCTGCGATCTGTCCAAGCTGGTGCCAGGAGGTCGTCTGATCTTTTTCTTCGAACCCTAAGGGAACATAAGTAGTCCCTTAGGGAACTAACGATATTACCGCGCCCTGTGATTTGATTGGACAAGCCAGCTCACAGGGACAGTGATTACGCATTCAAAAGTAGTCCGTATTGGTGACTGCTACAATAGTAGTTTAATTGCTAGGAATTGTAAATCACTACTCGTTGAGCATTCTGGATTAATGAGAGAATCAACAAATATTATTATTTTTTTTTTTTAGGAAATGAGAGCAACTCCTATCAAATTATTCAGCTAAAACTAATGATAATAAAATGTTCATATAAAGAATAAAACTGCCTAAGAATAGGGATTTATCTTCTTCTTCTTCTTCTTGTGTTTATAATCCAAGAGATATTCCCATGCAGTATAACTGATACTATTCTTTTCATTCGATGTAGACTCGGTTGTCATAACAATCAACCCAAATATTAAAAATAATCCGGAAAGAATGAACTTATTTAAAGAATGAATATTAAATCAGACAAATTATTTTTACAAGGAAAAATTTTTTTGTTTAAAAATTAAAAAAATTATGACAACACCATTTTATTAAGTATTAATTTAATGTTTGCTGTCTAGCCTACGTAAAATACATGAAATAAGACATTTGCACTAAGATTTCCAATAAAGTAATGGGTGAATTATATTCCGTGATCGTTAATTAATATATACTGAAAATTTCATTAAAATTAGTTGATTTCCTGAATTTTGATTTTTTTTTTTTAAATGAAGGAAGGGGTCAAAGTGTCCATAGTCTGACTGTTCAACAGATCTCGTGTGATACTTTAGAGCATGACGTTATTTTCCAGTGCACTGGCCTGGTTATTACGACGGCCGTGACTGAGGTATAGTTCTGTGTAATTCTATGAGGTCCACTCTCCTAGGCTTTAAGTTTTCTCTTTGAGAAAGGGTTAGTTTATTCCTAATCGCCTGAGGCATCCCTACCGGGGAATACCGATGAATCTGCTCAGGATTTTTTGTGAGCCAGAGTGCACACGCCTCTTTTGCGCTGACTTTACAAACCCCTCCTTCCGAACTTGTGTCACGTCTTCTCGTAAATACCAACAACATTTTAAAAGCGCAAGAACCTTAATGCGCATGTGCATTAATCTAGTCTAAACTTTTATTACATCAAACTTTCACTGTTTTGAAAATCGCTTCGATGTTAATTTTGACAAGTTGTATAATAGTCCAGGCAAAATAAGGTTCGACTTGGAACAAATTGCAACAGAATTTTTTTCACCACCAGGCATTCCCATGAGGTGTCTAGAACATCATACTAAAAGTCCTAAGAAATCAACGTTGAGGAAATATGTCTAATTTGCATAAATCCAAGATGGCCGCCAATTTTCGATAATTTGCCACATCTCCGCATTTAGATGTCATAATTGAGTGATTTGAAGTGCTAAAATGGTGTTTTTGAACACAAGGATTTACGTGGAATAGGTTACATTTTTATTGGATAAAGAATTTATAACGAAAAATCCAATATGGCCAAAAAATATTGAAAAATGTTCATATGCGTGGTATCCGAAACATAGGCAAACTGAAATGTGACTGTTTTGCTGCCTCATGTGACTAACTCTTGACTAACTTTATATTATAACTTTATTATAACTTACTAACTCTTGACTAACTTTATATTATAAATTTTTATATTTAACTATTTATTTTATAACTTTATATATTATTTTTGTTTCTATTCCAGGGTAATTAATCTGAGATTCAGCAAACATTGACAATGGAGAAGTGTCGCATCTGTAATGAATCAATCTCTGACGGAAAGGCGACAGTTGTTCTTCGAACAAAAGGCAGCGATGGCGTGAATCGTGCAAGTAGTCAACGTGGTAGCGATTTGGTAGTGAATCCAGGAGAGACACTACACGTAGAATGTCGCCGCAACTATTGCAAAGCAGAAAACATTGCACATGACCTAGCAAGGCAGCAACAACCACCAAAACCCTGCTGTGAGCTCCGTTCTGAACTACACTTCAATTTTCAAGAACACTGCTTGTTGTGTGGACAGTCAGCTAAAACTGGTAGGAAGCAAAGAGAACTGGGTGTTTTCCCAGTTAGGACAGAAGACTTTCAGAAGAGTATCCTTCAGGTTTGTCATTCTAGAAATGACGAATGGTCTGCAACAGTATTAGGCAGAATAGCATCGGTGAATGACCTACACGCAGCGGATGCAATGTATCACCAGCAGTGCAGTAGCAACTTTAGGACAGGGAAAAACATTCCTACTAAGCACTCTTTAGACACCAGTAGTACTGGAGACAAATCAAAGAGGCTCAAACTCGGAAGGCTTGAGATAGACGAGAGAACGTCAGCGTTCCTGGAAGTGGCTCAGTTCTTAGAGGAAAATGACGAGGAGCAAACCACCATACATAACCTTGTTCTCAAAATGTCAGAGTTTCTTCAGAACACAGAGCATGAACCTTACAGTGCTAAATACATGAAAACTAAAATAAAGGAGCACTTTGGCGAGAGGGTTTTAATGACTGTGCCAACAGCAAAACTCTGGTTGCAGTATCTCAACATGGTGGACATCTTGCGGAAATTTATTAAAGCTGAAAGAACAGGGAACTGGAGCTTACACCTCCAATGTGTGCACGATATGCTTCCCTACCTTGCCGCTTCTGGACACCGACTGTATACAAAGTCTGCATATGTTTACCTGCAAATGATGACCGAACTACCAAATACACATCCGGATGTGTATAAGAAGTTCCAAGAGGGATACCACGTTGTGCGGCGCAGTGATAGATACTGGGCAGGGCTCTCCACAGATCTGATCATCGAAAAAGTTTTGATGAGAAGTATAAAGACGCATGGGGGCCTAACTCGAGGAAAAGGGATGACAGAGACTCAGCGTTTACTGTGGGTCCTATCCATGCCAGCATGCGCAAACATCAACGATGCAATGCAGAAGTTCAGCGGGGTCTCCTACGAAACCAGCGACCAACACAAAGATATTTCGAAGGCTAGACAGGCCAGAGATGTCAAGGACACCCTCGATCTTATCAGCTATCTGAAGGAAAGAGATCCATTCAAGGAGAATACCTCACTTCACAACATTGCTAATGGCATGGCCGCTCAGGACGGAGTCAATGTTGACCAAACAAAAGAAATTGGAGAAAAGATTCTTGTGAGCATGGCAGGGAAATCTGTGGAAGAGTTCACCTTCCGAAAAGCCGATGAAGCAATGACACTTGCATCCAGATCAACTGTCAAAGTCAGAGGGGAATCTGTAGTAGTGGATCCACAATTGGTGTTCCAGCGACTGGTAATTGTAGGTGAACGGTGCAAAGACTTGTCAACGTTATTCAAGTTCGAACTTTGTAACCACCCTCCTGCCTTATTTGACTCGTCATCCCTTCCCTTGCAGGCCAATAAGGCAGTCCTTGCTGATGTTCTGTGGAAGTCTATAGATGAAGAACAACGTGAGCCGAGTGTAGACCAAGTCCAATATGTCCTTGATGGTGGCGCGCTACTCCATCGGATTCCCTGGCCAAGAGGTTTCACATATAATAGTGTGTCAGATTTATGTCAGATATGTGACACAGAAATATGGAGCTGCTGTCATTGTTTTCGATGGCTACAAAGATGAACCCACAACTAAAGATGCCACACAACAAAGAAGAACAGGAACCTGCTCTAGTTTGACCGTAAGCTTTGCTGGTGATATGATCATCCAATCCAAGAAGGAGGACTTCCTGAACAACAAGGCAAACAAACAGCGCTTCATACATTTTCTCAGCAACAAACTAGAAAGGGCTGGATGCAGCACAGAACACGCAAAGCATGATGCTGATGTCCTCATTGTTCAAACAGCCCTTGCCTCTGCCAGAACAAGAGATACGGTTCTCATTGGTGACGACACCGATTTGTTGGTCCTCCTGTTGTATCACACTGATATGACCGAAAACGAACTGTTTCTGGTATCAGAGTCAAAGCAAGCCACCAAATCGAGAAGGGTGTGGTGCATAAAGCAGTCGAAAGAGTTGCTGGGTCCTCAGATTTGCGACCATCTGCTCTTTGTCCATGCTATTCTTGGCTGCGATACCACTAGTCGCCTGTTTGGATTGGGAAAAGGTTTGGCAGTGAAGAAGGTGAGGACTGATTCCCTGTTTCGTGAGCAATCAGAGATGTTCCACAAATCAGGGCAAACACCGGAGGACATAACTGCTGCAGGAGAGAAAGCTCTGGTATCACTGTACGGTGGTACCAAAGAGGAAGGACTGGACAGCTTAAGATACAAACGGTTCTGTGACAAGATTTCCAAGAACACATCTTCCGTGGAACCACAAGCTCTACCCCCAACATCAGCAGCTGCAAGATTCCATAGCCTCCGTGTCTATTACCAGGTAATGGAGTGGAAAGGAACATGTGTCAACATGAAGCCACAAGATTGGGGATGGCACCTTGTGGACAGAAGGTGCATGCCTATACAGACAGATCAGCCCGCAGCACCACCGGAGATACTGGATGTCATCTGTTGTAGCTGCAAGAAAAACTGCAAAACAAGGAGGTGCACATGCCAAAAATATGGTCTCCATTGCACTGCCGTGTGTAGAGAATGTCGTGGTACAAGTTGCTCTAACTCACAGGTGCCAGATTTGTCAGATGATGTAGACGACGATGCTTAAGCCGGATACCGCAAAGTGGCACAACTGGAATTGACACTCTTGAAATTAATATTGATGATCTGTTGTTGAAACACAGGCTTACTGTTGTTCTTGAGTATGATAACAAACTTATCTATGGCTACAATTGTGTTTTCCTACATTTCAGTAGGCCCTAGGTTAAAAAATGTACCGAAAAAAATAAAATGTTGAGCAAATACATTCTAAAAATAGACATTCTTTCCAGCATATTGGATTTTTGGCTATAAATTCTTTATCCAATAAAAATGTAACCTACTCCACGTAAATCCTTGTGTTCAAAAACACCATTTTAGCACTTCAAATCACTCAATTATGACATCTAAATGCGGAGATATGGCAAATTATCGAAAATTGGCGGCCATCTTGGATTTATGCAAATTAGACATATTTCCTCAACGTTGATTTCTTAGGACTTTTAGTATGATGTTCTAGACACCTCATGGGAATGCCTGGTGGTGAAAAAAATTCTGTTGCAATTTGTTCCAAGTTGGACCCTAAAATGTGCTATATTGCCTGGACTATAAGTTTGCTGGTATTTTTCTGGTCTCTTGATAAATAGAAACACAAAAACGCAATCGATAGTTGAAGTTCCTATATATTCCCACCCTCCCCTCATGAGGATAAAGTTAGACATACGGTCGGTTTTTATGTTGGGGATAGTCAGCTTCTCCAAAATTAGCACTCTGAATCGAACAAAAATTTAAATTGCCGAGTCAAGAAGAATTTCTACTCCTCTGACTGAGGACAGAACAGACACTACACTTTGAATTATTTTTTATTCGCAAATAAACTATATAATTCAGGACCGGCGGGACAGTTATAAAAGGGGGGGGGGCTCTCCTAAAAAGTGGGGAGCCCGGTTAAACACATGAATATATAACTTCATTATTGATGACCGTAAAGTGGGGGGGGAGTCAAAAAGTGTGGGGGGGGGGCTTGAGACCCCCTTGACCCCCCCCCCATTGACCCCCCCCCCCCGGTGCGCCGCCGTCCATGTAATTCATTTAAAAATTAGGCACAATGCCATCCTCGCCCGAAAGCCGCCCAAATCCGATTCTCGTACAAATTGACGTCAATCACCTTAGAAATGGAAATGGAATTATTATTAAGGAGTAAACTTTTCCCATTACACCGTTTGATTTGACGCACCGGTGTAGCACGAAATTCGCGTGTTATGAAATTGTTTGTTTACACGTGTATTTTAGATATTTAAATAATGATTTTTTTTAATTTATAAGTGAGTACTAAATTGAGTTGTTTTTTTTTTTATTTTTGTGAAACTTTTTTTAGTTTGAGTAAAATTCTGTATCATTTGTAAAAAATCATTGATTTTTATTGTTTTACTAATCATTAACACGAAACTAGATTTGTTTCATCTAAAATTATGATTAATTTATATTTTGGTTAATTCTTATTTTAACCATCTGAATTATTTAAAGGGAAATGGGGTTGGGCATTATTCCCAAGTGACTTACTTTTACGTAAACCGTGTTTTTATAAAACATAAAATAAAAATTACACTAAGTTTCGTCGTACACGTGAAACGCCGAAATTAAAATTAAGTCTGAAAAATATAATCGACATTTTTGTAAATAAATTGAGAAAGATGTTAGCTAAGGAATAACGACAACTCAAATGCATAACTCTGTCCTTTAACTAGAAAATTATGTGTAGCCTGTTTCTGAGTTTGTTTATACAGATGGCGACTATATTTTCCCACCGGTTTTAATGTTGACGTTTCACCTGTACGATGAACCTTGTTATAACTTAGTGTTTGGTACTTTCACAGATTAGGACCCACACTAAGTTTGACCCTAACGGGGTCAAAGTTAGCGTGGGTCCTAATCTGTGAAAGCACCTGGTATTTTTTTTGTTGTTTTTTTTTTTGTCTGTTACTAAAACGTAGTTTAAGTAAAATTAAATTGTTTGCAGAAACCCATTTCAGTGTAAATAATTCAAAATTTTAAAACATTAAACAAACTACGGATTATTGTCGATGATCATATTTAGAGAACAATTACCGAAAAAAAAATGTTTCAATAAATTTAGTGGGGTCACTTCGCTATTATTGTTGCAAAATGGACCCTGGTACTTTTAGCCTTTAGAATATAAAGGGTCATTTCTGCTAGAATTGGAAGTTTCGATTACAACGGCTGTCAATTTTACAAATGTCGTAATTGACAATGATATGCAGGGGTGGGTGGGGGTCACCAAAAGACGATGCGGCCTTTATTCCAAGGTCAATTTTGGGTCAGTAATTCCCTAATGTATAGTTGCTTATTATTTACAGTGAAATGTCTTTCAATCCCAAACAACTTATTTGTACTTAAAATCATGTTTTATTTTTGTTTCATTTGTTTCTCTATATTAAAAAAATAACTCTCAAATGAGGTCGACATTTTTTCACGACTAGTTTTGTCTGTTTTTCGTTGCAGTGACAAGTCAAAATTTTCCTCTTTCGAAATTAAACAATGCAAATTATTTTGTGCGTTCGTTTGATATGCTTCTTTTTTTCTTTCTTTTTTCCCGGGGTTATTATTTATTTTTAGGAAGTCGTTACGTTACCGTGTACGCCTGTACGGTTAACTAGATAAAATCCTTTCTCGGTAACTTAAAAAAAAAAAAGCTACCACTAACCCTAAATTCGGGTGACAACGCTCCCGTCCTCAAGAAAAACTAGGTTAATTTATAGATTAACAGTAACACCCTCCGCTGAATCACCACCACCCCCTTACAAATGAGATTATACTTTCTTTTTTTTTTGACGATTACGTGTGAACACCTTGAAAAACGTGTCGGAATGAAGAAAAAAAAATTATTTTCGAATTTAGAGTGGAGGATCAGTTTTGTATATAAATTCAACATTAAATGATCCTCCCCCCCTCCAATTTCCGGGTCATTCTAGTTTTTTAGAACAGTAAACTGTTTTTTTACTATTAATCCTAAGTTCGCGTGGCAAGGTCATAAAACCACATTTAGAATTATGATTTGATCTGTGTGTGTAATTTTGAGCCAGCAGGACACACTGCTAAGATACAGTAGCTTAGGCAACCAACAGTAGCTTTAGAATTGCTACCTCATCCTCCTTACTAACCAGACTTAGCTCCATCTGATTTCTTCCTGTTTTTTACACTTAAATCTTACCTACATGGTCGCCATTTTGGAAGGAATGATGAGGTCATATATGCTGCAGAGGAGTTTTGGAAGGACAGTTTCAAACTTCTTTTGTATTGGAATTACAATATTTGAGCATCGTTGAACAAAGTGCATTGATGTCAATGGGGATGATATTGGAAAATAGTAAGAAAAAAACTTTTTTTTTAAAACTGTCTTGTTTCTCCGGCTCTCATACAAGGTGACCCCCCCCCCCTCACACCACCAAACAAACAAAAAAACAAATGCCACCCATGGAATCGTTAATAAAATTCACAATCTTTTCTGCAATCCAATCATATATCGTACAAATAAACTTCAACCAATGCTTGACTTGTCCACCAAGTTTCAATCATGAATTTCCATTAGTCTTTGTTTTATCACCATTCAATAAAAAGCACATCTGAATACACGGTGCACTTCGTACACATGCCTGACAGACTCTTCCCTTGGTCGGCAGTGGTAACATTCTACTGGTTAATGGCCATAGTTCTCTGAACGTACTCCATCCACTTCTAACTTTTGCAATTACACTAGCACCTTCTCCTCCTTCCTGTACTCCAATGGTATCACCAAGGTAACAAAGCTTCTCAACAACCGCAATAAACTTTATCCTCATCCAAATATACTTTATCCTCATCCAAATATACTTTATCCTCATCCAAATATACTTTATCCTCATCCAAATATACTTTATCCTCATCCATCTCTGTTGTCTTACACTTCTTACACACAAACTGGCTTTTCAAATTTTAAAATCCCAAAATAAATGGTAGTTTTGTTTTACGGCATATCAACCCTTTTTGGGTCATTTAATGTCGAATCTGGTCATTATAGTAAAAGTTTTTATGCTTCAAGTTCTTCATATCTTCAAATGTCTAATCATCGTTTTTGGTTTGGTAGTTTTGTTTTACGGCATATCAACCCTTCTTGGGTTATTTAATGTCGAATCTGGTCATTATAGTAAAAGTTTTTATGCTTCAAGTTCTAAAAATAAAATAAAAAAGGGGAGGGAGAAAGGGAGAGGGGCTGTTGTTTTTGTTTTTGGTTTTGTAGAACATAATTAAGTTTTACAAAAAAAACAAAAAAAAACAAAAAACGTCAATGTAGGTGAATTTCGTCTCGGGGAGCCACAGGGCAGCCTGATCTGGTATCACCAGCAAAATAAATGGAAGTAGAGCATGTGACATTATGTCATAAATCATTGACACCCCCCACCCCCACCGATCCCCAATATTTAAATCTTCTTTTATACCAAGAATGGCTACATTTACCTTGAATATTTAATTTCAGCAAATGAAACTTCGGACGATGGCTGGTTTACGCTGGGCATTTAATTTTACATTATGGAAACCAACGCAGGCCGAATGGACCTTCGCCGCCCAGTGTATCCAACCAGAAGAAAAGGAACGCATTTCTCAGTTCATGTTTCAAAAAGACGCCAAGGCTGCGATGGTAGGTAAATATTTTGTTTTCATCCATTTATTTGACAAAAATTCAAATTATTTCATTTTATCTACTGGGTATGGCCATGATCAATCAAAGACTTCGTACCTGCATATCTGTTCCTGATGATGGCCGTTGCTTGATCGTTTAAAGAATTCTGGAAACGCTATGATGTTGAACTGCTGGAGAAGCTTAACTATCAAAATCATTTGAAGAAAGCCGTTTCTGGCTGAATAAAACTTAACCGTTCTTTGAAATTAATAAAACAAACTTCAAGATGATTTATCGTTCTTTTGTTTGGGATCTTACATACAGTAGCAATGACGATTATAGGTATGACCTTAAAAGACATTCAGTGGTGAGGCCTCCATTTGGGAGCTGTGGGGAATGTGGACTTGCCCCTTAGTTGCCATTGCTCCCAGGTCCACTCTGGCCCGGAGTGGTAGTACCTGTAAGGACTCAGTCTATGGGTCAAATAGAACCTACTGGTACTACCAGATCAGGCTGTCTGAAGTTATTGACTTCCTAACTCAAAATGCACCAAACATTGATGTTTTATTGTTTTTTTTTTCCTTTGCAAGACTCAATCATGTTCTGCAAAATCCAAAACTATAAACAACAATTGCAATATTTGAACATATAAAGAACTTGAAGCATAAAACTTTTACCAAAATGACCAGATTCCGCATTAAATAACCCGAAAAGGGTTGATATGGCATAAAACAGAACAACCGAATCACCGAACAACCAACCAGTAGCAGAGTGAAAGACAGAGAAAGAGAAACTCTTACTTATTTTGGTTTAAGAGCTCATCTTCATGTGTTTTTGACTTGCCCTTTAGTAGCTGACTGATTTAGCAATTTTCATTCCCTTCCTGGTGAAGTCATTCCTTATCTGGTTTCTCTTTTCTCTCTTCCCTTCCCGCATTTTGCTAATCCAACCTTTCTAACCCAGCCAGACAGCTTGTCTTTGAACAATTATAAATGCTACTCGTTATCAAGTGGGAGAATTGATCCAAAAATTTTTGTTCTCTCTTCACTACCCAATTAACACAATTGCAGTTGAAAACTTGAGCAACTACCATCAAGGAGAACCTTGGAAAAATCTCCAGCCTGCAAGTTGTTGATTTTCATCAATGGAATAGAAACTGGCTAATGGAACTCGCGCATTGATCGCCATGCGTGAGCTGTTATGGTCAGAGGTGCTGTGCTGGCGAAGGAGGACCAGGGTGAATACTGTACCAAGAAGAAGAATTATAAGTACAGTTACACCTAAATAACTATATAAACATATTCAACATTCAATCTCTAACATTAAGACACTGCAGAGTTAGGTGCCCTTGTCTTTACAATAGAAATGGATCGGGTAACTTCCTGTTCACCATATTGCATTGTGTTACGTTAGTTTTCTTTGTTTTATTTTATTGTCATTTATTTCATCTTTTTGTTCAGACATATTATACACAAAGATAAAAGATGATTCGCATTACACACTGATAAGTAACTTTATTTCTCGGACTTCAAACAGGGAATACTTTTTTTAATCATTTTTATTAGAAGTATTTTTATTTTAGAGTATTTATGTAACAAAAGAAAATGACTGCTTGAAAGAGAAAAAGGTGTGCACAATTAGCCTAATGGATATCGTCATAGACTATGGAATCTATTGCAGTCATTTATAAACTAAAAGTATTATCAGCCTTTTAATTATTCTTACACAAAACAAAGAGGTAAAAAAAAAATTACTAAAACCGTATTTATAAAAATATTACTGGATTTATTTATATTCACAAGTAATACAACAAACCTTTTTTCATCTCTTTTGCTAATGAGTCACCACTTATCAAGGCCGAAAGCAACTCAAAAATAAGAGTGGATTGTCAGATGAGAGGACCGAAAATGGTGAATGAAATGAACAAACATACTTCACTACAATTTATTTCAAAAGTTAATTTGTTCGACCCGAAAAATCTATAAGATGAAACAATTTTAACTAATCACCGAAAAATCAAGCTCCAAAAGTTGAATAACTCACATTTTTATTTGAATAATATAAGAGTTGTGTTCTTTACTACAACTAAAATTTTATTTCTTTTTCTGTATAAGTTTAAAACATAGGCAACTAAATAAAAATGAAAAACTAAAATGACTTTGTTGCATACCAAACAATGCTTGGTAGGTATGGCTAATACAATAATAATAAAAAACAAACCTGATAAACAATTTTTTTCAATTTAATTAAATTAATTTGTCAAAAAATAAAACAAGCATGCTTTAGTTGCCGTGTAGAGAAAGGGTGGTAAAAATTTGCACAGAATAGGATACCAGTAGCCCAGCACCTGTCCAAATTCACCTTGAATTGCTGCGTTGTTAGTGCATTTATTACTTCTTTTGGAAGTCTATTCCAAGGTCCAAGGATCCTGATTTAGAAAGCGTCCCTTTGTCCAGTTTAATCAAAATCGGCGGTGAAATAGTTTCTTGTGGTGTCTGTGTAGACCTCTTTCTGGTGCAGGAGTAGATAATAGGTTTTGAGGTATATTGTAATGACCATTTGAGGAGATTGTAGGCGAAAATTAGATCATCGCGTAATCCTCGGCGCTCCAAGGAGAAAAAGTTAAATTTCTTGAGTCAGCTTTCATAGGGCAGATCCCATAGACTCTGCACTATTTGAGTATTGATTTACTCCTCTCCAGGAGTTAGGCACAAGGCCAGTTTTTATCTTACTCCCACAAGTAAGATGTGACCCAAGGTCGGGTCGGGAAAGTGGGGTTTAAAAATTGCCTGGGCAGTCCCATCGGCATTCCTGGTAGTGGCGCCTCAGGCAGTAAGACTTTGAACTCTCTCCAGATGCTGGATATCACATATTAGATATGGAGCAGAGGCAAAGACACCATACTCTAACAGGGATCTGACGAGGGAGACGTAAAGTGGGAGAAATATTTCAGAAGTGAGTTTGCAGAAAGAACGTCAAATGAGAAATAGTGCTCCTTGCTTTGTTTGCAGCCTGACCGCAATGTTCAGATGGCTTGAAGGACAAGTCGATCAAAAGACCAAGATCTTTTGTCTCTCTTCCCTCTTTGAGCGGAGCATGTTACCGCCGAAAGTAAGAGCCAAATCAGAAGAACCCACTGCAATATGGCAGCATTTATCAACATTAAGGCATAAGTCTCATTTAATGGACCATTTTCAGGCACATTGAAGGCTAGATTTGAGATTGTCAATTTCGCTTCTACGAGCTACTAATTTGACATCATCTGCAAATAGGAGCACGTTTCCACCAATCACTTCCGGCATGTCGTTTATATAAAGTAGAAAGAGAATAGGACCCAGTACAGAGTCTTGAGAAATACCACTGCAAGCATCCATTTCAGATGACAAGCTGACATTTATTTGAATCTTGTATGTATGATTACCAAGAAATGGTCTTATCCACTTCATAACCAATTCATGGAGACCGTAGGTGTTGAGTTTCGGTGATTGACAGTCAAAGCCTTGGCAAAGTCCAAAAAGACAATGTCATCAGTATCTCCATCATCTATTATACTCGTAACCCATTCTTCCATCAAAAGCAAATTTGTGAAGCATGAACGTTTCAGAATAAAACCATGGAGAGATGGTAGCAGTCGATGCAAGATGAGCCATGATTGCTTGCTTGAGTAGAACTTCCATGGATTTTGTTAAGTATCCTTCTGATCGGCAGCTGGAAGATTTTATCCAAATATAGCAACAAATGGAGAGAACTTATTCACCAGAAGTGATCATACACAATGGACACCTCATCGTCGTATCAATTTTGATGCTCGGTATTTTACTCTGCTTTTTTTCTGTGAATGAAAATAATAATAGGGGAAAGTGGAGAAAAACATAATTTGCCACAAAGTTTCTAACTTTTGTCTAAATGCTAAACCGAGTAGCTTGTTATAATTGTGGTACTAGGGCACTGAACGTTACCTACACGTAGTTCAGCCACGAATGTAAAATGTGAAAAGGTTGAAAACCCGATGAAAGGAAATCAACCCGTACTCCATGAAAATGAATAACACATCGTATCACAAATTATAACCATATATTTTATAAACAACCAAGACAAATTAACAATACATAACGAGTATTTATTTATTTTTAAATTTTTTTTTCAAAAGATCAACTAATATTCTTCCGCACAAACGGAGTTATCTATAAGAGACTGGGTTTTGTTATTCCGAGAAAGTTGATCAGAATTAAAAGTTCAAATATAGCAATTAAGAAGGCTTATAGCCTTTATGAAAATGAAAATAGGAAAGTCTTCTTTTTTTTTTACTTTTTTTTTTGTCCTTATGTCGTAAACACATACCTTTTTGGTTTGACGGCGGAGAGAAGGATATTTTAACAGAATTTTAGATTCTGTGGTCAGTTCTTAATGAGCTGTTTTTAGGGTCCCGAGATATACGTAATCTCGACTTTGAAGAGGTCATATGATTGACTGGTCTGTCGTAATCAATATTGTTGGACCAGGGTTTTCTTTTGGTGTCCGGTAGACAGCCGTATTAAATGTCGCTGTATTTCTTAAGCGTTAATTTTCGAATTCCTCTTTTCCTATTTTTTAATTTTGTGTGCAGGGATAAATTGTTTAGTATGACAGCGGTGTGAGCTGTCAATCTCTAGCCGTCCGCTCTTAACGCTGGTCGAAGACCTTCTCTTCGTGTTTCTTCTCGCTTCGATTTTCCGCTCTGCTGTGCATAGCAACAGTATTCTCTCATTTGATTGGTTGAATCCTCCGCCCCCCGCAAATGCGTGGGCTGACTTATGAAAGCCTGTCTGTTGAGCTTCCTGCTGACCTATTATTTTGACAAACGTCGCCGTCTGCACCCCCCTTTCTGTATGCGTAGGGAAACATGTGCCAACAAGTCCCCTGCTCCATTTTTTATGCTTTATGGGGCAAAATATGTAGATATAACAAACTCAACTCGTAGCATGGATTCCTACTGCCAGGTCTCTTTACCAATATTAATCTTATTAACAAAAAAAAAATCTTTTTTTAAATCTCTCCATTCCATTTTTGAAATAGAGAGAACAAGTTTCGATTCTTCATTTTAAAAACGGAAAAACTTTATCGTTTATTTTTGCTGTCGATCATTGGACTTTCATGTGTTTCTTGTTCGTTCATTTTCCAGTGTGGCCGACTTTTAATCCGTAAATTTCTCAGTGATCAACTGAAAGCTCCATACGACGTCCTGCAGTTGAAACGAACAGAGAAAGGGAAACCGTTTTTAAGTAATGTTAATTGCGGACAAATAAAATGCATCCCTTATTTTAATGTTGCTCACAATGGAGATTTTGTGGTTCTTGCAACTCACCCGCACGCTCAGGTTGGGATCGACATTATGAAGATTGAAAGTCCAAGTAAGTTGATTTGTTGATTCGATTTTTTGGATTCTTCTTTTTGACAAATTTTTTAAGCAATCGTATGAATAGTGAAACTTACAGTTACATTCCTTGTATCTACAAAGTTTAGCATTTCAAATGATGATATACTGAATCTGAGTTTAAATCATAAAGCACAAGAATGATGAATCAAGGCTTCAAAAATAGGCAGGAATGACAAGCAGGAAGAAAAGCTAGTGAAACGACTCATCTGCATGGCCAATGACACAGATTAATCGACTATCCTGACTATTTGTTTACAATCAAGCATTTCTGGGTTTCTGTCAGCTTGGCTTGTTTTGGGAAAGCAACCTTCCTACTTCCACCACAGACATGGCACAAGGTGGCAGCTCTTTGCCTAACAAAGATGGGCGTCACCATCAGAGGCATTGAGGAATTCATCAAATGATCGAAATTTGATCAATATAATATTGTGTCAATTAACTCCAATTTAAATCTTATTCAAATCCGAGATAAAAATATTTGAGGGACCTCTTTATATATAACTATCTTCTCTACCTAGTGTAGCCCAAGAGTTAACTTAATGTTGCTAAAATATTACAGCACAAAAGTATAAAACCAGAAAAATCAAATTTCACAAAGCATTTCATTAAAATGACTGACTTGTTTTCTAAGAAACCAAAAGTGGATATAAAGAAGGAACTAAATTAAATTTGTATTATTTGGATGAGTGTTCTTAACTTGGATGTTATTTTCACAACGTTTTGACCAATGTAACCTCAGACCTTCTTCATCTTGTGAAACTCTGGATTCTTTATGGAAACTCGAACTGAACCGTTTATTTTAATCCACAAGGTAGATTGTTCTCATTCTATCAGCCACGACCGAGTAGATGTCTTAAGTAATTTCTATTATATTCTAAGTATCGCCTGTACCTTGAACCTCCAGAAGACTGTCATTTAGAACTCATTATTACTTAGCACTTTATCCGTTACACTCCGGGTCCAGGTGGACAATTCTAGTATGAATTTTGGAAGCTTTAAACCTATTCTTGTTTTAAATGTGTAATACTTATTAATATATATATATATAAAAAAAGAAAAAAATCTGTTAGGATTTTTCTTTTAAATTTAATATCGCATCTTAAATATGCTTTTGAAGGTATTTTACCTCATTTCTTATTCTTAAATTTCTATAGATGCTTGCAAAAAAAAAAAAATATGAACTCTATATTTGAGATATATATATATATATATATATATATGTTTTTTCTTTTTAATTTTCTTATCTTTTTGTTTTTGCTGGGGATGGGACATCCTACCGGATGCCTGACTATTTCAGACACTCCAGCCAAGAGATCTTTTTAAGATTCTAACCGTCCCTTTAAGTGTAATTGTTTGTATCTCTCTTGCACTCGGTTCACCGGGTATATTCGCCAGTTAGTTTTTGAAATTCTTTTTCATTAGTCCTGTTGCTCCTATGACTACTGGGATGATGGAGATCTTCCTATATATATTAAATTCCCGAAACAGTTTTTCATGGTAAACAACTGATGATCCCTTAAAATAGTGTTAGACACAAACTAATATAATAACTGTAAAAAATAAATTGACTTACATGAGTGTTTTTTCCACTGAAAGACTTGGGGCTAAAAGTGTTTTTGTTTTTTTTTAAAGTTTTTTTTTAATATAGTTTTAATGGTTGAGAAACTTCCGAGACTATATATATATATATATTATAACTCAAAAGAATACAAAATTTATGACATAATCATTATTATGTAAACATGTTCCATAAATACAACATCAACAAAATATGTTTTAACATATGTTTCTGAAATCTTTATTAAAAAATCACTTCATCAGTACATAGTAATAGAAGGTAAACCCATTATCATTTTGTCATAGGTCGAGTTAGAGTGGAGTTGTTATATAACTACAAACGCATTAAACCAAAATTTTAATCAATATCCAGAAATGGTATATCTTAATACGATTAATTTATCTTTCTTGTCTATTTAAGATTCAAGTAAAGTTAAAACATTTGACTTTGTTTAACATTATATATATATTTGTCGCCCCCAATCTAGGCTGGCCACTGTAGTGAGTACTATTAACACAGTCGTCGTAGTAGCTTTTAATGCATATTCCTTCATTAGTTGAACACTGTTGACGACAGCTGCCTATAATAGGTTTAGACTCTTGCTGATTTATCAGGTTGTTCATAGTGGCCAAGTGGGTTAAGACGTCGGAATTTTAGTTAAACAAAAATGACTTGTGTTACGGGTTTCGAATCCTGTGACCAGTATGAATAATTATCTCTACACTGACGATTCTCGAAAGGATAAAACGTATATGTATGTAGATAAACAAATATTTATAATTATATATATATATATATATATATATATATATATATAATTTTAGTTTAATCAACCCCAAACAAGGTACATTGCCACTGAAATGTAAGGGGCTACTGAGAATCAGGGGCGAGATTTATAGGGGACACCCTGAGTAAGGAGTGGTGTAGCAGGATGTTTGTTTACATTACATTTAACTTTCTGCATGTTGGTACAGTCAGGGAAATAAGAAGCAGGGAGGGAATTTCAATGTCTAGCAGTTCAAGGAAAGAAGCTATTAGAGTAGAAAACCCTACGGCATCTGGGGACCTCCACAGTGAAGGGATGGGATTTAGCTGATCGTCAGGTTGGTCGGATGTATTTATGTCGAGGGGGGCACCAGAGCAGCAAGTTCGTCGGAGTATATTCCATTGAAGTACTTGTAAAACAAGCACAGGGATGCAACATTGTGGCGATGGGACAGGGGCTGGAGCTTGGTAGACAGTATGGGACCTATTAAATTAGACTCTTTGTTTGGACCCTGTTTAAAAGGGAGAGACTCGTGGTTGATGCACTAGCTCAGATGTGACAACAATACTCCATGCATGGGTGAATGGTGGTTTTGTAGATATATATATATATATATATATATATATATATATATATATATATATATATATTAGTATTTCATGTATCCACATAAAATTTTATAAGGAGATATAATTTTTTATGTATCCATTTTCAGTATTTACTTCAACAGTGCTCGATACATAAGTAGAGTTAAGTAGTAAGCTATGAAAATATATTTATGGCAATCAAGCTACACAGAGGCTCTCGTGTTTCATCCCCGGGGGTAATCTTCAGGCTAAAATGCATTTTATCCTGAAGATTCCCCCCGGGGATGAAACGCGAGAGTCTCTGTGTAGCTTGATTGCCATAAATATATTTTCATAGCTTACTATATATATATATATATATATATATTAATGATGTTCTAATCAACTATTTATAATTAATGGTTCTGATATTGTATTAAATGTTATACTAGGTCTACTTAGGAGGCCATTGTCGCCCAACATAAGACTTCTACCCAGTTATGGCTGATGGAATGAGAACAATCCACTCTCATGGATTAAAATAAAGGGTTCAGTTCGAAATTCTGTTCGACAAGACTCACCTGAAGGTTACTATAGAAGTATAATATATTTTTATACCTTTATTCATCTTGCAATTTTCTTACTATTTATGATTATTGGTTCCAATATTGAAGAAGGTCGGAGGTTGCATCGACCGAAACATTGTGAGAAAAGTAATCTAAATGATCCAAATTATCCAATTTCATCTCAAATATTCTGGAACATAAATTAAATTTGGTAAAAAAATAATTAAAGTCTAAATAGGATTTCTTTTTCACAAAATCATTTAAATGGCTGACTTCTTTTCTAAGAAATGGAAATGCATTCTGTAGAATTTAACAGTAAATTAATTTATTATAAATTAAATATTTTCTAAAAATAGTGTTTTTATTTCCTCATTGAAATTAGTGATGAGACGATTCCAAAATTTTTTCCTGATTCTGATACAATTACGAGTTTGTTCTAAATTCCCGATTCCATTACAACTACAGATTCCAAATCCGATTCTTTTAAAATTTCTAAATATTTAGAGATTTGTTGCTTTTTCAAAATTTTCAAATTACTACTAATAATAATGGCAAATTTGTAGATTAACACCCTCAGCTAAATCCCCCCACCCCTAATGAGATTCTACTTTTTTTAGGTGATTACATGTGAACACCTTGAAATCTTGTCAGAAAGAAAAAACAAAAACAATTATTTTAGAATTTAGAGTGGGAGATTAGTTTCATATATAAATTTAATATAAAATGATCATTATTTCCGGGCCATTCTAACTTTTTAGGGATGTTGACTAAATTTGATGAACTCATTGTGAGATTTTCATCTATATTTTTCGCTTGTGCCAAAACTGAAAAAAATGCAATAAAACATTATTTCAGAGGATATATATATGCGATGACCAGACAACGACAAGGTCATGTTGAGAATGAGTTTCTAAATAATAATGTTACTGTTTAGAAAACCATTCTTACCATGGGGATGGGGGCTTTGTTAACTATTCTGTGCCTCCCCTCTATCAAAGAATGTTCATATTTTTTTATTCTAATTACAAACATTTGGTCGGTTGTTGGATTGATTTGTTTTACTGTAAAAAGAAAAACTACAATAATAATAGTAATACTACTACTAATAATAATGGCAAATTTGTAGGTTAACACCCTCAGCTAAATCCCCCCACCCCAAATGAGATTCTACTTTTTTTAGGTGATTACGAGTGAACACCTTGAAAAACTTGGCAGAAAGAAAAAACAAAAACAATTATTTTAGAATTTAGAGTAGGTGATCAATTTCGTACATAAATTCAAAGTAAAATGATCATTATTTCCAGGCCATTCTAACATTTTAGGGATGTTGACTAAATTTTTTACCACTAACCCTAGTCCGACTGGCAAGGTTGTAAAACTATGCGTAATCGCATTAAAAAGTAGATCTCCCCCCCCCCAAAAAAAAATAAATGCACAGAATTCTTCTCCCAGAGCAAAATAAAATCTTTTGGTTAACTACTGTAAAACGCTAGAATGTCTCAGAAATAGAAGCTCATTTTATGTTAAATTTACGTATGAAACTGATCAACCACTATTGTTTTTTCAGGTTTTTATGGAAACAAGTAGAATCTCATTTTTTTTTGGGGGGGGGGGGGGGGGTAGTAGCAGTAATCGAACAAAATCCCACCAAAATAATTCAGACATTGACAAAAACCTACTAACAGAAAAAAAAAATTAATTTTTAAAAATTAAAAAAAAAAATGGTTTTATATTTTTTTTTTCATAATTATCAATAAATGTTTATCGTTCATTTTTTTTCTTGACAAAAATGTTTTTATTTTATTTTTAAACATTTTTCCAGTACTTTGTAAATACTGCATTCTTATGAAATTATCAGTGCTTGTTTTCTTTGAGATTTTTTTTTTCACGAATTCACAATTATAACTTTTTTGTTGTGAAAGAAAAAAAGGTATTATTAGATCTCTTCACCCTTTGCTAATTCACACAAAAGGAAAAATGCGATTCTCCATTTTTTTTTTAGGTGTAAACTTGGTGGTAAAAAATAAAACAACAAAAAATCAGTTTCGCATATAAATTTAATGTAAAATGATCACCTCTTTCGGATTAGACAGCATTTTAAAGACATATAACCAATTTTGTTTGTTTTAAGTTTGACCATGTTAATGTTCCTAATCAAACTTTAGTATAAAATATTTCATTGTTAAAAATCATAAAAAACATGCATAAAAAACATGCCTCCTTCCTACTATTAACCCTAAGTCCGGGTGGTAATACTGAAATAAAGCGATTACATGTGGGTTTATGACTTTGCCGATCAGACTTGGGGTTAGTGGTAAAAATTTAGTTAAGTGCCCTAAAAAGTTAGAATGGCCCGGAAATGGAGGACCATTTTACATTAAATTTATATATGCATCTAACATCCACTCAAATTCTAAAAATATAGTCGTTTTCTTTTTCAGTGTGTTCGCACATAATCTCAAATAAAAAAAATTAAAGTACAATATCATTTTTTTTTTTGGGGGGGGGGGTACTTTTAAATGTAGATATAATTTATCTTTATATTTGACAAAATTCTAAATATTTGTCCATTTATGCATTGTATCCAAGATTTTGATAAACTCATTGTGAGATTTTCATCTATATTTTTCACTTGTGCCAAAACTGAAAAGAATACAATAAAACATTAATTATTTCAGACAACAACAAGGTCAGGCCGCGTCAGGAAAATAAAAAAATTTGTCCAGAGCGTTTTAAATCTTTTAATAATCAACTGTGAACTCCCTGAAAGGTGTTATACAAATTTTTAGCAAATAGGTACAAAAAGAAATTTGAACATTTCAAAATGTTTGATAAGCGAATAGGCAAGTGAACTCTAGAATATTTACTTTATTCACCATAATTTACCAATAAAAAAAATTAAATTAGACTCTGAGAGTTGATGCTAAATCTGGAAATGGGATTCCTAACATGTAGTCCTGTGGCCATTAGTCTTATGTTGTAAATAAACAATCTTCTAATAAATAATTACATTGTGTTTAATTTTTTTTATTGTCAAGGAAAAAATTAAAAGAATCCTTTTTGGAATCAGAAATAAAGTTCAAATTTTCTGATTCCAATTAATCGTCCCAACACTAATTGAAATAGCTAATTGATAAAAAACTGAAATGCATTATGGTGGATCTAATGTAATCAGTAAATGCTTGTATGTAAACAAATCATTGTTTCTAAATAGGATTTTAATATCATAAAGTAAATCATGAAAATGACTGATTGTCAATGGAAGCCAAACAACCCACAAATACCAGCTCTACTAATAACTGATTTTAGTATTGAGCACTATTCGATCAGATATATACTAATCATTGTCTAGTAATAAGTGTAAATTTATCCATTTTATATATATATATATGTGTATATATATATATATATATATATATATATATATATATATATATATATATATATATATATACACATATATAGACAACAACGGGGAGATGGACAACAAAGTAGGACGAGGGAGAAAAGGAGGAACTAAAGGTATATATATGTATGTGTGTATGTATATATATATATATATATATATGTATATACATATTTATTTATTTATCTTTTATTTTTTGATGTGTTGATGTTTTTTATATTTATAATATAAAACTAAAAATAATACATTAATCACTTAAATAATAGTGTCATGGATTCGTCCAAACACTTTAAAATGCAGCAACATTTTTGTGAGTAACGGATAAATTTTATTAGACAGACGAACAGCGCAGGTAAAGAAATTTTTTTAATTTTTTTTTAATTTTTTTATATGGAACAAAACGTAGATTTAGTATAAGGAACGTTTATGTTTTTGTCTTTTAAGGGAAGTGGAGTCTGATCAACTCTGCTGGGAAGCCATGAAATTAAATACTGTCTTGTTTTTAAATTCCCGAAACAGTTTTTCATGGTAAACAACTGATGATCCCTTAAAATAGTGTTAGAAACTAACTAATATAATAACTGTAAAAAATAAATTGACTTACATGAGTGATTTTCCACTGGAAGACTTGAGACTATAAGTTTTTTTGTTTTTTTTGTTTTTGTTTTTTTTTGTTTTTTTAAGTTTTTTTTTTTTTTATATAGTTTTAATGGTTGAGAAACTTCCGAGACTATATATATATATATAAACATCCATTCCATTTCATGAACGCATTACACATTTTAAATTCTAACGGCTATACTTAGTTCAAAAAACGAACAAAAACCCTCTTTTCACATGATAATCACACCACATTTTTTAATTCTAACGACTGTTTCGTTTGAATAAAAACAAAAAAACATTCTTTACACGTCACAAACGCACTACATATTTTCAAATATTGTACTTGCATGTTATTTCTTCAAATCAATCATTTGAGAAAGTCGGGAAATAAAGGTGAAATGTTGATGAATATATAATTTTGAGTTTTCCTTTTTTTTTAATTTTATGTTTAGAATGCTCAATTATGTATGTAAGAGTATATATATATATATATATATATATATATATATATATATTATAATAATAATAATTATATAAAGTTTGACTATCAGCAATAAATATATATATATATATATATATATATATATATATATATGTGTGTTTTTGGCCAATATATTTGATGTTTTATATACTTTTATGTATTTTTATATATTTTTATATATTTTCAACGCTTAATTTTATTACCTGCCGTAATGTCATTGCGGTAATGGTCCTCTGAGGAGAAGATTTTCTTTGAAGACTCATGAGTTAAGGATGCAATATCACTCCTTGTTTTTGAACTTTAATAAAATCTGATTAATTTCTCATTTTATCATGTCATTCAATTAATATTATTGCTCTATACACTATATTGGGCTTTGTTTTTATCCTGATATTCTACTGGTTAAAGATATTTTTTATATCTTTAAAGTATTATCTTACTCTCTCTCTCTCTCGCTATATATATATATATATATATATATATATATATATATATATATAACCTAATAATATTATTCGGATGTTTCACTAATTATAAGATATTGTTGACGCTTATATCTTTTGTTGGATTGCTTTATATATATATATATATATATATATATATTATAGAATTTTGAAAAAAACCCAGAAACATTATTTTTTTTATATATATTTATTAAATGAATAAAATCATTTTTTTTTCATAAAAAAAATAACGTTCCTTGGTTTTTTCAAAATTCTATAATCCAATTCAAAAACGTTTTCCAAAGGATGTGTGAACCCCCTTTTTAAATTCAAATCTGTGTAGCCTAACACATCTACAATTCCACTTCCTTCAAATCTGTCAACAAGAACAGACGAGAATCATCTTTTGGGACCAACGAGGAGATTTACTTGCGATTTTTAACACCAGCAAGATGAAGACAAAATGAAAAAAAAGAAAGGAATTAACTTTTTGAAAATGCTGATAACAGTGAAAGTCTCAGACATTAAAAAAAATGATTTTATTCATTTAATAAATATATAAAAAAAAAAGTAACGTTTCTTGGCTTTTTCAAAATTCTATTATACAATTCAAAAACGTTTTCCAATAGATGTGTGAACCCTCTTTTTCAATATATATATATATATATATATATATATATATATATATATATATATGACCGAATAGAGTGCTCAATTACGTATTCAAGAGCGTACGTGTATGTATATATATATATATATATATATAAAGTGGTGTACTAAAAGCGAACTTTTAGGAAAAGTAAAACCTATTGTGAAGAGTATACAGCTCAATATCCAGGATAGAGCAGGTAGAATGAAGAAGAATGGAAAGGAATTAGAGAAGCAAAAGCCAAATCATAATTCAATTCAATTGCTCAGAGCAAGGTATATTCCGCAAAAAAGGCAATTTATTCAAGTTAAATTTTCCTTAAGCCAGGCTTTTCAAAGATCAAAATCTTATCATCAGAGGAAGTCGCTGGGATAGATAAGTTGGCAAAGGCCAAGATTTAAAATTTGAAAATTGCTTGCATTCGGGCAGAATTTTGCCCTGAGTTTCTTCCCCTACAACTTTTATTTTATTTTTTCAAATTTTAAATCTTGGCCTTTGCCAACTTATCTATCCCAGCGACTTCCTCTGATGATAAGATTTTGATCTTTGAAAAGCCTGGCTTAAGGAAAATTTAACTTGAATAAATTGCCTTTTTTGCGGAATATACCTTGCTCTGAGCAATTGAATTGAATTATGATTTGGCTTTTGCTCCTCTAATTCCTTTCCATTCTTCTTCATTATATATATATATATATATATATATAATTATTATTATTTCTTATATTCACATGTTTCATTTCGATCAGAATCATCGGGGTGGCTACATAAAACTATTCCACTGGTTGCATAATTCGAAACAGTCACCATTGACTGTCAAGATCCAACTTGCCAGTCAATGCAGCCACTGGGACAGTGAAATGAGCTGTATTCGGTTACGCAAATGATTTCGTTTTGCTGACCAATCAGTGACATTTTAGGCTCAATATAAGCAGGTGCGTATGTTCACCCATTCAATCAGTTGTTCGACGACTAACATGCCGCTCAGTCCTAGTCAGTTTCCATTTATTAAATTAAAGGTGGTGGTCGTTGCCTTTGATCCATTCGTCCATCAAATTTTAAGTCCATTAAATGCTGTTTGACCTTTGACTTTCTGGATGTGCGGTTCATGGAGAGACGAGGTACAAGAAGTTCCTTGATCCAGTTTGGTTTATCACACTATAATTTGACCTTAAAATATGGGAAATAGCTGGAGTTTGGGTTAACAGTTATAAGTGCATGGCTGAGCTGTTTCGTAAACATACATCTAGGTATGT
The DNA here is from genome assembly GCA_963556195.1 of Sepiola atlantica. Classification (NCBI taxonomy): domain Eukaryota; kingdom Metazoa; phylum Mollusca; class Cephalopoda; order Sepiida; family Sepiolidae; genus Sepiola; species Sepiola atlantica. The sequence goes on along the minus strand of OY744521.1, from coordinate 23,627,647 downwards.
AAACCGGCCTGTTATACTTGTAAATGATTTTCTATTTTAGATTTTTTACGCCTGCCAATCTGCTAGATTATGAAAAAATCAAAATTTACCACAAGAATTGGTTGTAAAATTGGTAAAATCTTGAAATTCTATGAAATGATTTTTCTATAAAGAATTACCAAGAAACGCGACTTTGCAATAAAAAAAAATATCTATCAGTTCTTCTTGTAACTGGAATACAACAAAGCAGACAAAAATAAGGAAGACATTAACAAATGGTTTAATATCAAAACGAAGATTTGTAACAAAAATATATTCTTTTTACCCAGCCCCATCTCCGTCATGTCCGTATCGGTGTAAAGATATCCGATCTACACCGACAAGAAAAAAGACTGTTTATTTCCTTCCGTATTCCTTGTAGTGCTAATTACTTTCAAATGTTGAAGTCGAGCGGCTGCTGAAAAAGTGATGACACCCTGGAGATGGCAGCAGTCAAAGACCTCTTCCACTCCCGATCACCTGGAACTAGTCTGTGTATATGTATGTGTGGAACTAGTGTGTATATGTATGTGTGGAACTAGTGTGTGTATATGTATGTGTGGAACTAGTGTGTGTATATGTATGTGTGGAACTAGTGTGTATATGTATGTGTGGAACTAGTGTGTGTATATGTATGTGTGGAACTAGTGTGTATATGTATGTGTGGAACTAGTGTGTGTATATGTATGTGTGGAACTAGTGTGTATATGTATGTGTGTGAAGAAAACAAAGAAGGTTGCATGAAATTTAGACACATTTAAATGACATGTTGTCTTGTAGAACTGCGTGTTTGCTGTTGTGATGTTTAATTTGCTATCAGGGGTTCTATTAAAAATAATGTTTGCCATGTGTAACGTTCTGGTGGTCTACAAGTTGGTCGCCCTCATTTCTGGCAGGTTTATTGAAATAAATTTAGGAACTTTAAGCAATCCAATAAGAATAAGTCGTGTGTGTTTGTGAAAATATATATATATATATATTTGAAGCTCCTCGTTAAAAAGTAGAGTACTGTAAATGGTAGTACTAACACAGCGTGACGTCACTTGCTTTATATGCATCATTCCTTCACTTATAGAAGTTGAATGCCTGTATGTCTCGCCGCTTTTAAATGTGTTAAAATTATCATTGTTTATAAGCTGTTCAGAATTGGCCTATCGGTTAGCGACGTTGGATTGGGGTTAAAAAATACTTGTAATCCAGGGTTTCGAATCGAATAGTCATACTTCTATGCTGATTGAAAAGAGACGAAACGTATACGTCCATAGATAAATAAACAATAACAAATATTTATATATATATATATATATATATATATATATATATATATATATAAAATATGAGACTAAAAGTATACTTTTAGAGAATTGAACATATAGTGAAATGAGTTAAGCTCAATATACGGGATAGAACAATTATAAAGATAAATGAAGGAAGAGAGATAAAGATGTGAGAATGACAAATTTATTTCATCTTCGGTTGTTCAATGTACTCGAGAATAAATATGTTTATTTTGTTTCCTTAAGCCAGGCTTTTCAATTGTTATAAATTCAGGGGGAATAATCCAACAGAATGATGTGCGGTTCAACCGTGGACAAAACCATAAAATTCTCGTTCAGACTCTAGACACCAGTGAATCGGCTTACTTGAAATACAATAATTTAAATGTAATTCCTTAAAAACTATTATTATTCACGGTCCATGGAAGTACTTTTTAAAATTGCCTTAATTCTCCAGCTTACATCCCAACAAGACTACACATCATTCTGCTGGATTATTCTTTTTGGATGTATACAATTTTGACCATATCAGTCTTCACAAAATCTCAGCGGTTAACTCTCTTATCTTTCCATCTTTAAATCTTTCTTCACTGGACACTTTGTCAACGGACATTTTACTAACTGGACATGCTCTATATTTTGACAACCTTTTTACGCACGCACATTTACTTTCCATTACTTTATATTATTTCTTTCAATTTTTCTAAATTTTGAATATTGGCTATTTCTCTGCCAACTTAATTCCTCTGATGATAAGATTTTAATCTTTGAAAAGCCTGGCTTAAGGAAAGAAAAAATAAACATGTTTTTATCGAGTACACCTTGCATTGAACAACCGAAGATGAAATAGATTTATCATTCTCACATTTTTATCTCTCTTCTTTCATTTATCTTCATAATTGCTCTATCCTGTATATTGAACTTTAATCATTTCACTGTAGGTTCAATTCTCTAAAAGTATACTTTAGTCTCATATTATATATATATATATATATATATATATATATATATTATATATGTCTAAACTATTATGCCTTGCAACTAGTCAAGGAGAAATAAAAATCTCTGAAATAAAACTAGTCTTTCTCTGCTTATACCAATATTGTTTCCAGTCGTTCTAGACTTCTTGTCATTTGACTCTAGCAATATCGGTCGAGGGCAGGTACAGTGGAGATTGTGCAACACTTGCTTCACCATACTCTCAGGCAGACAACCTTACAGGGAGTATATATTGTCTCTCGAAACTTAAATAGGAGACTCTTTATATGAGTTACGTATGTTTGGCAAAGATTTGTGCTATGATAGAGATGAGATGGTGGAGCAGCTATCGTGAAAATAATTTGCATCCTTTTGTTTACGTTGTTAATAAGTGTAGCTGTTGACATAATGGATAACATCACTGACTATGGGATCGGTTATGCCGAGTTAAAATTCTATCAAATCTATTTTAATTTAGTTATGTACTAATATTGTTGGAAAAGGTATGAATCCTAAATTTCCTCCCCCCTAGCTATGGGCAAAATAGTGACTTGTGTTTAACTAATTATATGCAATCATTGACAATAATGATTGTTTTTAAGCATAAAATCACTTAAAATCACATGTATGGAGTACTGCTGTCATATTTGGGCTGGTGAATCTCTGTCCCATTTGAGGGTTCTTGATAAGGTGCAGAAACGTATCTGTAATTTGATTGGCCCTACCCTTTCTTCTTTTCTGCACTATCTCTCACAGACGTGATGTTGCTAGTGACAGTTTTTTTTCAATAAATACTATCATGGCATGTGTTCTTCAGAATTATGCGATCTATTCTCCGCTTCTTTTGTTCCAGCTCATTTGATTCGTTGGTCTAGTGGTCTCCATCAATTCGCTGTTTTGATACCTCATTGTAATACAGCTTCCTATTCCAGTAACTTCTTTCCAAAAACCGCAGGCTTGTGGAACTCTCTCCCTGCTGACTGTTTTCCTCCTACCTATAACTTTGGTCTTTTCAAGACAAAGGTCAATAAGCATCTCCTGTCTTTGCGATAATCATATTTGTTGTTGTTAGCTCCTTACATCAAGTGGCTTCATGTCTTGTCTAGAGTGATTTCCATTTTTAAAAAAAAGGGGGTGATATGCCATAAAACAGAAAGATTAAACCTTGTTCGGACTACGATTCTCATCTTGAATTTTATTCTCACAACATTTTGGCCAATATAACCTTCAACCTTTTTCAGGAGCATCTTGTAGAACTTGGGAATCTTTATGTCGAACTTGGGAATCTTTATGTCGAACTTGGGAATCTTTATGTCGAACTTGGGAATCTTTATGTCGAACTTGGGAATCTTTATGTCGAACTTGGGAATCTTTATGTCGAACTTGGGAATCGTTATGTCGAACTTGGGAATCTTTATGCCGAACTTGGGAATCTTTACATCGAACTTTGGAATCTTTACATCGGACTTTGGAATCTTTATGCCGGACTTTGGAATCTTTATGCCGGACTTTGGAATCTTTATGCCGGACTTGGGAATCTTTACGTCGAACTTGGGAATCTTTATGTCGAACTCGGGAAATCTATACGAAATTGCGAATTGAACCTTTTATTTAATCCACGGAGTAGATTGTTCTCGTTTTCTCGGTAGAAATTGTAAGTAAGCCATTTTTATTTTATCCTTACTTAGTATCGGCTGTAGTAAGGATTGAACCATCAACCTCCATGAATATAGTCGCTTAGAACTGATTATTACTTAACACCTTTATCCATTGCGTCGCATTGTGAGAATAACATCCAAGATCAGAATGATAGTCCGAATAATCAAAATAATTAATCTTCATCTCAAAAATTCTGACGCATCAGATTAAACCTTTTCAACAATTGTGTCATGCCAGTGTCAAGACCTTTTTTGTCAAGATATCGGGTTCAGATCTTGGAGAAAGCAAAAACCCTCAGGTGCTTCAGCCATAATTTCTGCAGCTGGTTATCATGGTCTACACGTACCCTCAGTCAGTTTCAGCCATTCTGCGAACGAATAAACGTTTCCAAATAGTAAAATCTAGCTGTATTTATTTGGCGTTACCCAGGAGTCTTTTGCGTTCGTTTAGTTTCACTTTTTTTTCTTTTTTTTCCTAACTATGCCGTTTTCTTTTACTTTTTTTTTTTTTTTTTTTTTTTTTACAAAATTATTTTTTTTGAATAGGATTTTGAAAATTACATAATTGTTTAGTCATTAAATTATTGATTGAACCAAATTGTTACAAAGATATAACTAATTGTTGTTGCAGTAATGTTGTTTTAATTTATTTATGAAGATGGATGTAAATAGCTTCCTGAACTTTGAATATTTTAATACATGAGGATCTGTAGCGGAAAAGGTGGCACAGATAACGATCAACAATGGCCGCTAACAAAAAAAAAGAGTAATGAAAGGCGTGTGATGAACATGACAACAACAAAAGGAAGACAAATGCTTTTATTTCATGAGAAATAAATATGTTTCGAGAAAAAGAGCTGCTGGAGTAGTAGTAATAGATGATGATGATGATGCAAGGAGGATTGAACACTGCAGGGTTGCTTCTGCTAGTTGTAGATAGGTACAGAGCTACTATAGTAGATGATGATGATAGCCATATTGGAAGATCGTCAGCAATTATGAAGTACCTCGTCACAGTGTATGATGATGAAGATTCATGCAGCAGTGTTTGGTATGCAACAAATGTTATTAGCCTTGGTGCTAGGAACAGAGCTGCTGATGATGTTTCACTGCAGATAGAATGCGAGCTCAGCATCCGATTTTGTTAGGAAGAGTGCCAAGTCGCAGGGCACGACAGATTTGCTGAGAATTTTACAGCCAAAAAGGACTTTCTATTCGACAGTTTAAATGCTTCCAAATTTCGAACAGTCGCAAAGTAATTCATTCTTTTGTTTTTCGACTATTCATTAGTAAAAGATAAAAATGTCCGGCTTGTTTATGCAGAAACAGAAATGCATGGTGATGGATTTAATTTCATAATTAAATAAATTTTTTTAAATAGGACTTTTAAAATTATTTTTGGTACTTCATGCTATTGCATTTTTGATTTCAATAAATAATCGATTAAAAAAATGTAAGTCTCATAGAGGCGAGAAACACAGACACAAAAGAAATGTTCACACAATATTGTTAATGTAGAGAAAAAATTCTCACCACATTTTCGTGTGTGTGTTTATTCATGTATTGAAAATTGTATTTTGAGTCCAATAAAAAAATTTTAAAATGGGTATTTGTGTTGTTGACTAGTAAACTCTGAATTTTATGGGAAGAAGTTGAGCCACGCGAATGGCAGCCAAAGAAGGAATGAGAAATATTCTTAAAATGCTAATGGCCTCCCCAGCAGCTGATTGCCTCCTTCTCACCAGGGGCAATGTTTAAGACAGGAAAAAGTGTGTGTGTGTGTGTGTGTGTGTTCTCGACCATCCAAGAGGCCAACTCCTTCAAGCCGGTGCTAACTTGACTTAATTTGTCTTCCTGCTGGGATGTTGAGCTTCTTTCTGGTTTGAGTAAGGATCAGCAGTCATTCTGGAGATCATCTGAAATCTTTTGAACTAATCAACCCAGACATGTTGCATTGGTCAGTCAAGTTGGCCCTCACATCACTTTTAACTTCCCTCCCCAGAACTCACCTTTCTACCACCGCCATTTTCTTTCTGTTTTTTTTTTTCTTTTTCCCAACTCCATCAACTTTTTCTTCTTTCTTCAATTTTTTATGTTTTTGATTCACTCAATTTATTTTCCATTTTTTAGCATCAACATTTTTTATGACTTTTATTCATTAACTTTTTTATTGTTTTCTTTTCCTTTTCTTTCTTACTTTTCTCTTCTTTTTTTCTTCATCTCTATATTAATAAAATTGTGTGACCACTTCTCATTTGTCTTTGGATGTGTTCAGATGTTTCTTGTCTCTAGATTTACACATTATATTATTTTTTTTTTTTTTTGCTCTTAATCAAATATCGGTATTGTATAAAAAAATGAGTTTATTCTCGGTAGATCAGATGTGAATGTACCTCAATATTGTTTCTACCAAAATAATAATAAAATGCCATTATAATCCTTTTTTGGGTTTTTTCTTTTTCAATTTTCTTATCTTTTTGTTCTTGCTGGGGATGAGGCATCCTACCGGATGCCAAACATTCACCACTATTTTAGACGCTCCGACCGAGATATATTTTAAAGATTTTAATCATCTTTTTAAGTGCAATTGTTTGTATCTCTTTTGCACTTGGTTCACCGGGTATATTCGTCAGGTAGTTTTTGAAATTCTTTTTCATTAGTCCTGTAGTTCCTATAATTACTGGTATGATGGAGATCTTCCTAAGATTCCAGTTTCTTTTCATGTCGTAAATAAGACCTTGGTATTTCGTTATCTTTTCCGTCTCAGCTCTGTTTAATGAGGGACACTGACTTCAACTAGGGTTGCTACTTTCCCCCTTTTGTCCCATATCACTATGTCCTGTTTAACAGCTCCGTTTTCTAGATATGTAGCTGTAAGAATTGCATAGTCATAGTGGATGGTGTATGACTTATTTCCAACTGTTCTTTCTGGTATATGTTCCCAGGACGTTGTGAAAATAACAAACAAGATGAGAATGATAGTCCGACTTATCTTAAGAAAACAGATTATGAATCCTCATCTCAAAAATTTCGAATTAAAAACTGTTTTCAAGAATTTCCAATTTCCTGTTGTCTTTTTAGTTGGAAGATCATTGGACACATTTTTCCACAACATGCGGAAACAGTTTACCAAGGAAGAGTGGAAAATTATCAAGATGCAACCAAGCGAAATGCTGCAACTCCAGGCATTTTTTAGACATTGGGTATTTATACTTTTTATTCTAACTTTAATGAAAAGACACTGAGTTTAATGTCAAGTGACAGTCGGAGAGAGTTACACACATTATCGTTGATTGATGTGTTAAAATTTATTGTTGTAGCATTTCCACAGAGTGGGTATCTGTTGGTCACTTATAGGCCCCAAAACCACTGGGGAGAATTGTATCATATTTGGCATGAAGAACCATTGGGATGCCAGATATGTCAGGGTAAAAAATGTTCATACTACTACTACTACTAAAAATAATACTTATAGGCTGCAAAACTATTGCTAAGAATTGCATCAAATTTGCTATGAAACACCCTTGGCATGTGTTAGGACAACTAACGAAAACGAATTACGTCCCTTGAACCAATTCGGGAGTTAAGAGTTATCGCCTTTGGAAATGGAGTCCTGCCCAGAGAGAAGATAAACAAAGATCACGACCTCAGACTGTTAATATCAAAATCGCGTCCAGCGGCAAAATAATTCATTATTTCATTCTGTGTTCAGTTTTAATAAATCTGTTAAACGTTTATCTTGATAGTTCATCCATTTTATTTACAAGTTATTATTTATTATAATCTAAATTACGAGGTTATAAAAGCATGTCAGTTGAATCAGAGGTGTGTCAAAAGTATAACACTGCTACTACTATGATGAATAGTACCCCTACTATTGATAATCACAGATTATAAAACTGGTGCTAATAGGTCGGTCAAAATTTTAATATTGCTACTACTACTATTACTACTAATAATAATAACAAACATTTGTATGTCGCAAAACTATTGAGTAGAATTCCAATAAATGTGGCATGAAGCACCCTCGATATAACAGGTGTGTGATAAGACAATCAAACTTATACCACTACTACTATGATTAATAATATTAAACACCTATAGGCTACAAAGCTATTGGGTAAAATTGCATCAAATTTAGTATGAAGCACCCTTGGGGTGACTCATAATTCATTAGAAGAGAAGAAAGATCAAAATTATAATACTACTAAAACATTTTCTTTCAATTCCTCGTTTCTAAAATAAATGTTTGGTTTCTTCTGTTTTCCTTTTGCCAGTGTTTGAAAGAAAGTGTTGTGAAATGTTTGGGTGAAGGAATCGGCTTTGGTCTTGAACGACTTGAGTTTCATCTGAAATCTCACACTTTGACCGATGACGACATTATCGTCACAGACACGGTTTTCTATTTGGATGGGAAAATTGATAAATCTTGGACATTTGAAGAAAGTCTTTTAAACTCTGACCATTGTATCGTCGTCGGTTACCATTGGAATAATTCTTCGGATTTACATCATCATCACACATCGAATTTCAAAGCCATTGACAAAATGAAGGAGAAGAATTCACATGAACAAGTAAGTTTTCTTTTTTCTTGTTTTTCTTTTTTCTTGTTTTTCTTTTTTACTTTGTTTTTCTTTTTTCTTGTTTTTTTTCAAGAAATTAATTCTTTAAGATTTTTCACATTTTTTAAAAATGTTTCTTAGAAAGAAAAGGACAATGAAAACCAAAAATATTTATTTACGAGATGAAAAGTGTTGCAATTTGTTGTGCTTGCAGATGCGTGCATATTTGACGTGTTGTTCGTTGAAAGGAGCAATAATAAATTAGTCATACATTTGAGAAAGTTATTAATTAAAGAAAGTTATTAATCAATAATTAATTAAAGTTATTAATTAAAGAAAGTTATTAATCAATAATTAATTAAAGTTATTAATTAAAGAAAGTTATTAATCAATAATTAAAGTTATTAATTAAAGAAAGTTATTAATCAATAATTAATTAAAGTTATTAATTAAAGAAAGTTATTAATCAATAATTAATTAAAGTTATTAATTAAAGAAAGTTATTAATCAATAATTAATTAAAGAAAGTTATTAATCCATAATTAATTAAAGTTATTAATCCATAATTAATTAAAGACAGTTATTAAAGAATGTTATTAATTAAAGAAAATTATTAATTAAAGAAAGTTATTAATTCATAATTAATTAAAGAAAGTTATTAATTAAAAAGGTTATTAAAAATATTTAATAATAACAATAAAAGTTTCAAATAATTTATAATAATAAAATAATAAAAATAATAAAATAATTTAGTATAATAAAAGTTATTCAAAAAGTTATTAATCCATAATTAATTAAAGTTATTAATTAAATAAAGTTATTGATTAATTAAAAGTTATTAATTATAGTCATACGTTTGAGAAAGTTATTATCAATTATGGTAGGAATTAGAGTAAATGTCTTTCGCATAAGAATGACAGGTTATAGGAAAGTATAGCAGTCTTATTTCGGTGCTGTTGGCATCATGATGACGATGATGATTCCTTACAGTTGCTGGTGATGATTAAATTTGCATTCAAGATGGCGTAACATAACTATAGCGTTGTTGTTGTTGTGGAAGGAAAAATAAGTGGCCTTGGTTGCTTATGCTGATTGAAGTTGATCCGATGTATCGTTTGGTCTGATGGATGGAAAATTTGTTAAGACATGAGCGTTTTTATTGGCGTAAAAGGTGCCAGATCATCTAGGGGTGAACATCTCAAAATAAATTATTATATAATTTAGGAAATCAGTGAATACCCAAAGAAGCATTTAATCATTTTGACAATTTTCTTCCGTTAATAAATTGTTATATTTTTTACTAAAACCAAACAAGTTCAAAATGTTCACTAATACAAAAAAATGATACAAAAATATTCTGTTAATTTTGCTCTCTTTAAATGATCAGCCAGATGTCAACGAGAGATTTAGAACTGGTCACCACTTTGTACAGTTGGTCGGAAGTGGCTGTGGTGATATGGATAGCGGCGCCGACTAACAACTTCGGTGTGCCAAGTTCGAATCCAGTCGACTTCATAGCACCAATTTTACTTATTGATGTTGATAACCTGTATGTGGTCCCTCCTGTGAGTACCTGATTCTAGAAAGAATTGGGGAAACCAATGTATACAACAGAATGAAGCCGGTCGTCAAAAAAGTCGTAGCTGATGCTGATTAATACAAATTTATTTAATGCAGTTAACAACATCTTCTTGATGTGTTCATCAGGGTGGGCCAAAATAAGGGTCCTATTTTTAAAGTTATTCAAATTTAAAGATAGGACCCTTATTTTGGCCCACCCTATATTACAAAAACTTAATGCAGTTGATGCGTGAAATTTTTAATGAATAATCAAACACAGTTCTAAATAACAAGATAAAACTTCATTCATATGAGAAGGAACATCTTGTCGGAAGTCTTTCAGCCTTGATAAATTGTGACTTACTACTAGTAAAGCTTCATAGAGGCCTCCATAAAAGAAGCGCACGTAACTTAAAAGGTCCCATACTGTCTACTAAGTCGAAGCCCCTGTCCTATCCTCGCAATGTTGTATCCCTGTGCATGTTTTACAAGTACGTCATCGAAATTTTCTCTGGCTAACTTCCTGCAATTATATCTCTCTCAGCATAAATACCCTCGACCAACCCGACTAGCAGCAAACTCCTACCCCTTCACTGTAAAGGTCCCTCTGATGCCGGTAACAATTTCTAATCTAATAGCGTGTTTCAACAGTACTTCGTATCGTATAATGATAAGACACTAAAAGATTAGGTACTTTAACTAGTACAATATTAAGGCCCTAAAATGTTGGGTATTTTAACTAGTATAATTCTATGACCCTAAAAGATTGGGTACTTTAACTAGTACAATATTTAGCCCCTAAAATATTGGGTATTTCAACTAGTATAATTCTATGACCCTAAAAAATTGGGTACTTTAACTAGTACAATATTAAGGTCTTAAAATGTTGGGCATTTCAACTAGTATAATTCTAAGGCCCTAAAAGATTGGGTACTTTAACTAGTACAATATTAAGGCCATAACATGTTGGGTATTTCAACTAGTATAATTCTAAGGCCCTAAGAGATTGGGTACTTTAACTAGTACAATATTAAGGCCCTAAAATGTTGGGTATTTCAACTAGTATAATTCTATGACCCTAAAAAATTGGGTACTTTAACTAGTACAATATTAAAGTCCTAAAATGTTGGGTATTTCAACTAGTATAATTCTAAGACACTAACAGATTGGGCATTTCAACTAGTATAATTCTAAGGCCCTAAGAGATTGGGTACTTTAATTAGTACAATATTAAGGTCTTAAAATGTTGGGTATTTCAACTAGTATAATTTTAAGACCCTAAGAGATTGGGTACTTTAACTAGTACAATGTTAGTGGAGAAACTCCTTTACAGCACTAAAATTATTTGAATTTGTTTTCAAAATATTAATCAATAAAAAAGAAAAGAAAATTTGAACTAAACTTTTGTAAACATATATGAGAGAGAGATAGTTTACACATGAAATTAGACATGAAAACCCCAAAATATTTGAACTAGTCAGATTTTTGTATGGAAGTAAACATGATTTATAATGGGCCATTTTTCTTAGAAGACAGTCTGGAAAATGTCTCTTCAAAGGCACCAGTTAAACTGTAGAAAGGCTTTGAAACCATTTTCTTAAAAATGTAAACTGTTTTTTGTACTCATATGACAATTATTTTTATTGCTGTATAAATAAATATACAAATTTTTATTTTTTTTTATCGACAATTTATTTCTGTACACAATTTTGCCATTATTTGTATTTTTATTATTATTCAAAAAATGTTATTAAAAAAATTAATCTTTAAGGTAATAACTAAATTTTTTTTTTTTTTTCTAACATAGTTCACCCCAAACAAGGCAGGCCGCCACTGTAGACATAACGGGCTACTGAGAAAAAATAAGGGGGGGGGGGGGGTCAACCTAAATTGGGATCTGTGCAGCGAGATGTCTCTTTAAATTAGTTTTAAATTTCTGCATGTCTGTACTGTCGGGGAAACAGGGGGCAGGGAGGAAGTTCCAGAGGTCAGCAGCACGAGGAAAGAAGCTATTTGAGTAGAAGGCTCTCCGGCATCTGGGGATCTCCAGTGAATGAATGGGATTTAGTTGATTGTCGAGTTAGTCTAGTGAATTGACATCGAGGGGCACCAGAGCAGCCAATTCAACGGAGCATAATCCATAAATATATTTGTTTTATAACAATTAAATACATTACATTTATTGTAAAGACAATCATTTAATATTTTGATAATATTTTAATATACCATACACGAATCATTTAATAATTTGAGGATAAATTTCAAAACAAAAGATTTTGATAAAAACATTAAATTAAAATCTTTTCATTGTGTTTTTTTTACGCCAATACCTTTTTTACCAAGCACATACATACTATTGATGCTCATGTGCATACACCAATTCTTTTAAGAATGTATTACTTAATATAATTCAAAATTTGATGTAGAGCAATTATTTTCTCTATTAAAATTTGTGTATCTAACTTATTTTCAAAGTTTTTTTGGGGGACGGTGGCTAAATGATAAAGTTTATAAAAAAATAATGTGCCAATATTACTCACCGTGTTGCCGATAATATATATTCCAAAATTCATAATGATCAGTTCATAAAAAAGTTTTTTGGACAATATAAAGAATAAAGATCCCGGAAATTAGAAAGGGGGTGGTATATTAAATATTTATTTTTTCATGTAGGGTGCGTTTTTGGGTTTTTTTTTTTTTACAAAACTTTGAAATAAATAAACGAAATATATACATTTTTTTTCTAAAAATACACAACACAAAAAATAGAATCTTTAAAAGATATTGTAAAAAAAAACGCACCCTATAAGATTTTTTTTGTTTTATTATACATTCTGCCCTCGTGAGGAGGCAAGTAAATAATGACACAAAAACATTTTAGAACGAGAATTCTGCAATGTTTTGTTTGATTATTAAAAAAAAGTTTTGTAAATAAAAAAAAAAGCATCCTACATAAAAAATAAATATTTAGATATTTTTTAAAAATCTTTCCCTATATTAAAAAGCGAGCTTTTGACAAAAACCCAAAATACACAGCGTTATTATTCGTTTGTTTACAAAAACCGGTTTGGTCAACCGGTGTAGACCGAATTTCGTCTCTTTTCATCTTTCCAATTTCCGGGGTCCTTATTCTTTATATGGTCCAAAAATTTTAATGTAAACAAAAACAAATTATATATGCACCCTCTAAATTTGAATATTTACAAAAAATAATGTGCCAATGTTATTCACAGTGTTGCCTAGAATATATATTCCAAAATGCATAATGATTAGATTACCATTTACATAGATATTTATATATATAAAATTTACACATACCTAACTTCATATATATAGAGAGAAGAGATAAATAATAATAATAATAATAATAATAATAATAATAATAATAATAATAATAATATAGAAGTAGAGATTTATTGTTGTAGTTATGCAAGAAGAATTTCTTAACAGTTTATGAATTTCAAATGAAATCAAAGTAAAATAAATAGTAGTAGTGCTTGTGACTCAACGGGTCACGAATACGTCTTTCTCTCCCTCAATTGAAAAAGTAAATTTTCTTAAATGAGAATCACTAGTTTAATTAGTTTATATTCGAAAATCAGATAAGGTTGACTTGATCAACTTCTAGTAGAATAGGGTCTGGATAGGATCCGTTATTGGGGGGAGGGGGGGTTGGACTCGAAGGGGCCAGGATAGAGCCACACCAGGAGCCGGTCTGATAAACTAATGGAAAGTCAGAGATAAAAAAAAAAAAAAACTCTCTCTCACTCTCTCACTTGAGAATGAAATCGTTTTTTGTCAAGGAAACTTTAACTGCTTCTCCTCAGGATAAGAATGGAGTTGAGAATTAATTTCCATTATCCACTCGATTAGGTCGCCCCCCCCCCCCCACGGGCCCACCTCCTTTTGTCCCCCCCCCCCCGTTCCCTGTCGTTCATCAACTCTAAATAATCAGGTAGAAAATGAGGGTAAACAAAGTCGACCGGAATTTTCCTTCTTTGCACCTTACCACACTGCCTGCTCCAAAAAGTACCAACCACATCTTTTTTTTTTTTCTTTTTCTATCATTTCACATTTAAATGTCCGGAAAGATTAAAAACATTTTATGTTTTGGGAATTTTTGAGATGAGAATAGATTATTTGATTTATTTTGACGACTGTTATTCTCATCATTGTTGTTATATTCACAACATTTCAGTCAATGTAACTTCGATCTTCTTCCGCATAACTTGGAAACCTTCTAAAGTTCAGTTCGAAATTCATCCAGGTTCCCAAGTTTGAAAATATGCACCTGAAGAAGACCGGAAGTTACATCGGCCGAAACGTTGTGAAAATAACAACCAAGGTAAAAATAATCCAAATAATCCAAAGATTCAAGTTTCTGAATAATCCAAATACAAAATAAAAAATGTTTGTTTTCTTTACAAAAACAAAAACATTTTTTTTTGTTTTTGTGTGTGGCTTTCTCTGTAATTTGAGTGCCAATAAGCTTCTCCAGGATTCCAGTACTCTGTGTCCTTCCTGGATAATTCTATCCTTCCTCGGTCTTTCCATCCTCTCATACCATCCACAATCGATCTCATTGCCTTTTGGGGAAAGGGGGTAATATTATTTTTCTTATCTAACATTTATTTACTTTAATATGGTGACGATGATTATAATGATCTAACTACCGAGGCAATCTTAGTTCCCTTGGTTTCATCTTGGTATATTCCATCTCTTTTGTGTTTATTTCCCCGTCGTTGGTCACTTGCTTATGTTGGTTGGTTTCCACACTCCATGATTTTCCTTATTATTTCAGCTGTTTTCATCGATGTCAATTGTTGACTTTCATCTTTTATCTTTTTCAGACAGCATCCAATGCAATCGAATCCGAGAAATTCTTCCAAATTCTTTCATGGCAAGAATTAATGGCCAATTCAATTCCACAATCGATGCAAGACAACGATTATTGGTTGAACTTTAATTCAAAACCTGATCATCCGTTGAAAAGATAACGTTTTTATGTTTAGCATCAAATTCTTTGTTTTCATTCTCACACAATTGTTGGTTGGAAATTAGTTACACTGAAATGAGTTTCAGCAGCGTTCCATTGCTCCCAAAAAACCTAGTTTTTACGTGAAACCATAAAAGTGTCAGTTATAGCAAGTTTAATCAAGACAACCGAGAAAAGAAATATGGCCGATATATAAATAATTGTGAAGGACAAGGTTATCGAATTACAATAACATGTAGGTAATCAAAAACATGGGAAAACAAAAGGTAAACTTTGAAATTATCTCCCTTCTTGCTATATTTTATATATCATCCAATTTTTCTTTGCCGGTTGTTTTGTTTGCGTTTCACATAAGTTCAGATTTTTAATCTTTTTTCTTTTGATAAAACATCGTTTTAAGCAATATAGAAGTTGTTTGGAAGCAACGAAACCTGCTAAAACTCTTAAGTGTAAACAATATACGACCAAAAATTAAGATTTTACCCGTTTTTTTTTTTAAACGATTCAAATAAAATTTAAAAAACTTGAATTTTATTAGCATTTTTTTATTTTTCATTTTATTGTAGCTTAAACAAATCGAAATGTCTTTGTGGCCATTGTTTCTGCTTGAAAACTGCAAATGCTTTCAAGTGATGTGTTGGTGTCATCGCTTGTTTCAATAATTCAGCCTTGCTTGTATCAGAAACAAACCTCCCACACGACTAAAGGATACGTTACTAAATGATGATTTTAGACTCCCATGCCCAAGATTGGAGGAAACCCGAAGCGGGAAGGGACTCGACACTCTGAACAGATTTCTACCCGCTCTTAAACACCTCTTCCATCTGGCATAGCTTACATCTGCATGTTGCCTTGGTTTTCATTTTGATTTTTAAGCCAAACGGATTTGTGCACAGGATTTCCTTGTGGCTAGAAGGGGGGGGGTAGTGCTGTTGGGATCCACTTTGGGTAAATCAACACCAATGGTTGGGGCTCCACATACTAAGAGAAAGAGACCTCCAAACAGTGCAACATTTCATATTTCTGACATTTGTCCATAATAATGCTTTTTCGTATACCAGGTTCCCTGCTGTATTTATGACTCATCCAAGATCTTTCAAATTTAAACGACTGTTTAGATACGAGGACCACTTTTTTTTACGTTCTTGGATTGGCATTCTCAAGTGGGTGCTGGTTAGCCATTATCTCAAGTGGTCTTTCTGGCTTGGTCTCCGTGAGATCTACATATATTCCAGTAGATGGGCAGGGGAGATGAGTCAGTTGGCGCTCTGGACTTGCACTGTTTGGTTTCCTGGGATCTAACAGTCAGTTGAGTTGGTGTGCCTCTCTAAGCAAGATGAACCTGTGGCCACTTAAGCTAATCAAGGGAGGCGCGAGAGCGCTCTATCCCTTAATAGACTTCACGAATGGGCTATGCTGGAAATCTCATTTCTTTGATCAATCATAACTCAAAAACCAAATTAGTTAAAACTTTGCACAAAATTTTTATTTGATAGGTTCTATAAGTGTGTAGAATTTCAGCATCATTAGTCAAGGCAACCCAGAGATCCAGAAAGTTCAATCATGAAATCATGTTATCTGTGTGTACGTATGTGCCACCCTGTATCTCATCAACTATTTGATGGAGTCAGCTGATTTTTGGCAAAGATAGAGGTTCTAGTGTCTATTTGATGGCATTTTAATTTCAGTTTAGCATATACCTTGATTAGTCAAACTACCAACTATATCAGTTATGAGAAGGGATTGTATTGAGGCATAGCCTTTGCAAAAGTAGTGACATTCCATGATAAATGCCAGTATACTGAAATCATATGCCCTTAATAGGGTTAAGATGAAAATTCATATACACTAAATGTACAAAAGCAAGGAAATTCCCAAATTTTTACACTTTTATTGTCATTAAGGGTATGCGAGCACAACAGGGCTATGTATTTTACTGGTAGGATTTTTTCTTCAACGCACCTCACACACTTCATCCACTCATGCATAGAGATTTATACTGTAGTGATGTGATAATGAAATGGTTTGGTTGATATGTAGTCATACCCTTAATGACAATAAATGTGTAAAAATGTGGGAATTTCCTTGCTTTTGTACATTTAGTGTATATGAATTTTCATCTTAACCCTATTAAGGACATATGATTTCAGTATACTGGCATTTTTCATGGAATGTTCCTTGGACTTGTGTTTCTCATTTGCCAGACCGTTGTTCAATAGAAGAAAACAAGCATCGTTGTAACCTCAACCAAAAAAACTTGTTTTAAACAAGAGTTGGGATTTTTATTTGAAGGGAGAATGCTTCTGTTGCAGCATTGACTGAGACCACATGGTTGACACTACGACCAGCGTTGGAATCGAGCAACAACTTTGGATTGGCATGATGAGTGGTTGATCACAGCCTGTGCACTGAACACGCATTCACATATCGGATCAAATATTTATGTATAAATATGAATAAGTAAAGTATAAAAATAAACAATTTATTAAAAATCAAAATGCAATGAATAAATTTAAGTTTGAAAATCCTATTTAAAAAATAAACGTCATGCACTGCATTTCTTCAGCTTATATATGAGAAAGGGCACCCCCTTCCCCTCCACTTTTTCACTCAGAACCATCCACATTTATTTAATTCCATGCTACTGACTTCACCAAGCCAGGACCTCGGTCCTGCGCCCCCAGCAGTGGCTACTACTACTTCTCATTAACCCATCATGTCAACCCAATATTATCATGAACTTGCATGACATTTTTCTTAAAATTATCATCCTGAGGAAGTCTTATAAATAAAGACGAAACGTTGATGAATATATAAAAAAACATCCTTTTTTGGTTTTTCCTTTTTCATTTCCCATATATATATATATATATATATATATAAATAAAGTTAGATCTTTTCCCCCTATACTTCATGGACCGGAATAGCTTGAACAAAACATTCATTTTTGTCTTAAATTGGTCCATGTCATGAAAAAGAAACATTCATTTTCCTTCTAATTTAGTGATTTCTATATTTAATCCAATCAAGTGTTTGATTTGCTTACTCATGTCAGAGGGAGTGAGAGAAGATAACCCTCTTCCAGTCACACCTCTTTCTGCAACCCAGTTCACCATAAAGAAATAAGAAAGAAATCTAAAGTCATTTTTTTTTCAAATGTTTACGCATTATGGTTTATGATTCCTTGGCTTAAGAGCACAAAGAAATCATGTTTGATTTTTGTCTTGAGACATTAATCAAGCAAAGATTATTTTCTTTGTCAAACTTGAAAATGTCAGTCATTTTAATGTTTTTGCTAATAGTAAAAAAAAAAATACATTCGCCCTTCAAAATTTTAAATTTTTTTTTTTTTTTTTTACTTCAAAATTCTATTTTATTATTACTACTAAATCGTCAGAACTTATCAAGGCCAGATGCAACTCTAGAATAAGGGTTAATAAAATGGAATGATTGTCAGAACCAAGTTTAAATACTTGCGGGAGACAGTTCTTAACAGGAATCTGTTGATACTGCCACATAACTCTTTAAAGCCAATGTGCTGCACACTCGGGAACCCCAATATGTTTATGAATAGAAATTCAAGCAACATTACCGTAACCAAATAAAAATCAATGAATTTATTAAAAGATAATTAAAAATGCAACAAATAAGTTTCAAAATCCTATTTAAAAGATAATTAAAAATGCAACAAATAAGTTTCAAAATCCTATTTAAAAGATAATTAAAAATGCAACAAATAAGTTTCAAAATCCTATTTAAAAGATAATTAAAAATGCAACAAATAAGTTTCAAAATCCTATTTAAAAGATAATTAAAAATGCAACAAATAAGTTTCAAAATCCTATTTAAAAGATAATTAAAAATGCAACAAATAAGTTTCAAAATCCTATTTAAAAGATAATTAAAAATGCAACAAATAAGTTTCAAAATCCTATTTAAAAGATAATTAAAAATGCAACAAATAAGTTTCAAAATCCTATTTAAAAGATAATTAAAAATGCAACAAATAAGTTTCAAAATCCTATTTAAAAGATAATTAAAAATGCAACAAATAAGTTTCAAAATCCTATTTAAAAGATAATTAAAAATGCAACAAATAAGTTTCAAAATCCTATTTAAAAGATAATTAAAAATGCAACAAATAAGTTTCAAAATCCTATTTAAAAGATAATTAAAAATGCAACAAATAAGTTTCAAAATCCTATTTAAAAGATAATTAAAAATGCAACAAATAAGTTTCAAAATCCTATTTAAAAGATAATTAAAAATGCAACAAATAAGTTTCAAAATCCTATTTAAAAGATAATTAAAAATGCAACAAATAAGTTTCAAAATCCTATTTAAAAGATAATTAAAAATGCAACAAATAAGTTTCAAAATCCTATTTAAAAGATAATTAAAAATGCAACAAATAAGTTTCAAAATCCTATTTAAAAAATAAACGTCATGAACTGTTTTTATAGTTTTATAACAATTTGGTTCAATTAATTTAATGAAAAGAAAAAAAACTGACATCAATAAAATTCAAGAAAAAACATTTTAATATTTTATATTTTTTAATTGAAATGTACATAAAAAATCTTTGCTGAAATTGGGAATTTACAGTTTGGTAAAAATAAATGTTTTTATTTACAATGATTTTTATTTTTATTTTTTTTATTTTTTTATTTACAATGGTTTTGTACTTAACATTTTTATGGACAAAATGTACAAATTTAACAAAAACTTTTTTCCATTTTTAACAAAAAGAAAAAAGTGTATCATGGAAAAAGGAGAAAAAATGCATTTTTATGTTTGTTTCTTTGTTTCAAAAAAATAATTTTGCTGCTGGCAACAAAAACAAATGAATTAAAATTGTCTTAAAAAAAAAAAAGTTTCGCTTTAAATTATTTTTTTTTACCTTTTTTATTAAAACATTAGTTCCCCTTCCCTCTAATTATGAAGCAATAAAAAGAATTTCTAACTGATGATGTCGAATTAGTTGCTCGCACATTTATAGCAGTTTGATTTATACATATATGGTTTTAATGGCAGTTGTTTTTTTTTGTTTTGGCAAAAAAGAGCAATTTTAAAGAAAACAGAAATTGCCTCCTGATTTTAATTTCAAAGAATCAAAAGATTGCTTCCATCCATTTTCTATCAAATATCTGTTTTCTTCGCTCCAAAATAATTCAAAAGAATTAAAACTTACATAGTAAGAAATTATTTTCAAAGTTGACAGCAGCAAAAATAAAAATTAAAAAATAACCAAGCAATTTCAAAAATGCCTTGACACTATAAAAAAAAAAATATTTTACATTTGGTATCAAAATCGAACAGAAATTGGTTGACGAGTGGCCATTCTATGCATCAAACGATGAAAGCCATTTCAAACTTTATGATCAGATGACAAAAACAAAATAAACCGCCTCACGCGGAGATGCATCTAAAAAAAATAAAAAAAATCTTTTTTTTTTTTTAATTCAAATTTTAGTTCAATCAGATTTGCAACTACAAGTTCAACACTACAGCGCATAAAAGTGGATCTGTAATCAATGTAGATAAAAGGTTGTTTTTTCTTTTGGGGGGGGGGGGTGGCCCCATATTTATTCTGGAAAAAAAAAATTTTATTAATTGAATCAACTGAAGAACTTTTAAATTAATTTAAAAATTAAAAATAATTCGAAACACGAGATCAAAAAAACATTTTCATTTCAAATTATTTTACATTTTCACATTTAAAGGACGGAAACTAAAAAAATGATTTTATAATAATGAACAGAAAAAAAAATGTTTCGAGGTAGAAAAATATGAAACCCTTTTTTTCAAGTGGATTTAATTTAATATTTCTAGACTTTTTTTTTTTAATTTAATTCTTCCAGAAAATTTCAGAAGAAAAAAGTCAAATTAATATTAAATGTTTTTTATATAAATAAGTTGATTAATAAGTTTGTGTTTCTATAAATTGTATTTTTTAGATGAGAATTGATTATTCTTTGGATCATTCAGACTACTATTCTTATCTTGTTATATTCATAACTTTTTGGCCAATGTAACCTCCAACCTTCTTCAATATTGGAATCAATAATTATAAAAAATAGATTAACACACCAATAAGAAATTGCAATATGAGTAACAGTAAAAAGAAAAAAAATGATAATAATTTGTAATAATAAGTAGACAGCATCTTGACGAAGATTAAATTTAAGGCTTCCAAAATCCATACTAAGAGTTGTCCATCTGAACGGATGACTTAAAATGGTGGTTAAAAGTTAACAATCAGTTCTAAGTGATTGTCTTCTGCAGATTGAAGGTTTCATACTTACTACAGGTGAAAATAACAAAGATTAATAAAAATTAACTCTGCTATTTGGACATGGCTGACGAAACGAGAACAATCTACTCTCACAGATTAAATAACGAATTCAGTTTGAAATTCAATCCAGGTTCTCGAGTTTTAAAACTAAGGAGGTTACATCGTCCGAAACGTGAAAATATTAAGAAAATAATCCAAATTTTACATTTATTTGACATTTCTTTTACGATGAGAACGAAATGTTTATCAGAAAATGTATGAATATTTTATGAAAAAGAACTTAAAATGGACATCAACAAATTAACGGTGTCTCAGTTGATCCTTTAAAAATCATAGATCGTAAGCGCCATTGAAAAACAAATTGAAAAAAAAATGGTTCAGAAAAGAATGGAAAATAAAGGTGTTAATTGTCTTCATATGTGGATAAATCTAAAATCGTCGACCATCATCTGGTTGGCACAGATCATAATGAACAACCCAGGACTGTCCATTGTGTTTGCAGGTTGGTAGCTGGCCCTCAGCTTGTGAGGTCACTAGGATCGTATTTTACAAACAGAACTTGATATTTCCAAGTGGTCACTCATCTAAATACTGTCCAAGTTCAACATCGCTGAACTTTTCTGGGTCAACATGATTATAGCCATAAATACATCAAAAAAGTTAAATGAATATATATTTTTTTTACATAAAATAAATAGTTATTTCCAAAGAAATATATCCGAATCATTTGAAAGAGAAAACCGAAATGTTCAAGTGCTGTTAAAGAGTTCTCCTGAAGAAAAACCGAGTCTGCTAGTCAAATAACGTAAACACAAATTCTTCTTTTTGTTTACATGAAGGTCGGCTTAAAGGTTTTTAATGCCAAGTGCCTTCTCGGAAGGTGAAAAGAAGAGGTCTTCTTAATATTAAAACAATCATCGCTGAAGGCCTGTGCAGAAAGATATTTTAATGTAAAATAAATAAATTAAAAAAAGTATATTCTTTTAACCCTTCCGATTATATATATATATATATATTACTATTTCATGTATCCACATAAAATTTTATAAGGAGATATAATTTTTTATGTATCAATTTTCAGTATTTTAGCCTGAAGATTCCTCCAGGGGATGAAACGCGGAGCCTCTGTGCAGCTTAATTGCCATAAATATATTTTCATAGCTTACTATATATATATATATATATAAAAAAAAATAAAAAGGCAATTTTAATAGACCCCTCCCCACACACACACACACACACAATTAATTTTCTTAATCCAATTTTTTTTTTTTTTTTTTTTTTTTAGGAGACAACTTTGGATTCAAATGAAAATCTAATTTAACTTGTGAAGATGCAAATAATTTGGTAACTGAATCCGTCGGGTTAGGTTAGGGTTATAAAGATAGAAAGATTTTTACAATACGGCTTGTTTTGTGGGATGCTAAAAATGACGATGTTTACAAGAATTAACGAAAGAGATTTTGTGAAAAATGAAAACGAAAATAGAAATAACAGATTTGATTCCGCGACATTTAAATAAAACACTTGAAGATGATCCTCCTCCTCATTTAAAATAATACGACTTTATGGTGAAGAAATTTAAACAAGTAAAAAAACATGACAACTTAAAACTTCAAAATATCAATTAATATTTTTCTATTTTTAGACTAAACACAACTAAAAGCATAAATAAAAATGAAATGATTTAGAAAACAAAAAACTCCATGCATCAAATTCGAACGAACTGGCTTCTTTTTAAAAATGAGTTCTGCAATATGGTGGGGCATACAAATGGAACCTAAAATCATTCTGTACTAAATAGGTTTCACTTTTTTTGCTTTCTGTGGGTTTAATAAAAGAAGAGAATTTGGACAAAAAACGTGCAGCATTGAAATAATTTTAAATGTTTGAATCGTTCAAACATGTGGAAAATTAAGACATTCAATTTTTATACATTTCTACACTGGACAAAAAAAAAATGGTGCTTGTACTGAGAAGCGTCTGTATTAAATTATCAATACCACAAAAATAAAAACAGTATTATATACTTACGCAGCAGATTTAAATAAGTGTTCTCACCAAAAAGTAGGAAAAATTATCGAGTAAGACTTTAATTAAAAACAAAATCCATTTTTCGGATTTAGTTTTTTAACATTTCCATCTGCAGCACGCTATATTAATTATGACAAACGTGCTTACCTCCCCTGATTATGCCTCCCGTTAGCTCAAGATGGCTACCTTTAAAAATGTCGATTGACTGTTCCCAAAAAATGGATTTTGCTTTTAATTAAAGTTCTACTCGA
This sequence comes from Sepiola atlantica, assembly GCA_963556195.1. Lineage (NCBI taxonomy): Eukaryota > Metazoa > Mollusca > Cephalopoda > Sepiida > Sepiolidae > Sepiola > Sepiola atlantica. Next base: position 23,604,018 of record OY744521.1, on the reverse strand, counting down.
TGATTTTTCCTACTTTTTGGTGAGGATACTTATTTAAATTTGCTGTGTAAGTATATAATACTGTTTTTTTTTGTGTGTGCTATTGATAATTTTATACGGACGCTTCTCTGTACAAGCAGAAAAAAAATTATTCGCGACAACAATGAATCCAATAAAAAATTTGGTCATTTATAAATTCGTTTTAGTTGCAAGTCAGAACTAAATTTGATGACGGTTGCGTTGGAGGTTAAAGTTCTCTAAATTTGGATGGAATTTGTCCAAATTCTGTTCCAATTGACAAGTTTTATTTTGGGGTAAATTTGGGGAGTTTTCTTAGAAAATCTTTTAGATTTGAAATCGAATGAGTTTGGGAATTTATTCTTCTAAATTATTAAACGAATTTTACATTCTTTCATGTCGTTCAATTGTATCACTTCTTTGTGTGAACTTCATCATCATCAGTTTAACGTCCTTAATTTTATATGCTGGCATGTGTGGGACGCCTTTAAGAAACTGACTTAAAAACTAACCTATCTCTGGCCAGGTATTTATTTATCCCTCTTTCTCTCAAGTCGATTCTTATCATTTCCTCTCATGCTTTCCTTGGCATTCCCCTGTGAACTGAACCTGCTATCTCAACTGCTCTACATCTACTAACTCAAGAACATTCATCCATTCTTTCAACGTGGCCATACCATCAAAACTTACTCTACTGCACACATTTCTCTATATTATACAAATTCAATCTTTCTCTGAGGTCATCAGAACTAAGCCAGTCTTTAAAACACACGTTACTTATTTATCGTCTCATTCTTGTATCATTTCACTCTATGCAACGCACGTCCTCAATCTCAGGTTTCACTTCCGTACATCATCACACTGCATACACGTGCCTGATAGACTCTTCTCTTGGTCGACAGTGGTAACGCTCTGCTGATTAGTAATGGCAGAAGTTCCCTGAACTTACTCCATCCACTCCGAACGTTTGCAATCACATTAACACCTGCTCCACCCTGTGCTCCAATGATATCACCAAGATCAAACTTTTCGACAACCTCAATAACTTCACCAGAAGGGGACAAAAAAAAAAAAAAAATGCCTTTCTTGTCTCCTGATCAGAATAACGTTCAATTCCCACACCGTTTTTCTAAATTGCAATGTAACATCTTATTAAAAAAAATATTTAGAAAGAAATTTTTTTTTCCATTAAAACAAGAAATAATTTATGAACAGCAAAAATGGCTCCTAATTTTCAAAAAATGTTTCTTGGATGGCAAAAATTAAGAAACTTAAAATCTCTCATCGCCATATTTACAAGAAATTGTCATTTTGATGGGCAGTTTCGGCACAAAATGCTTTTCCGTTTTGAAATAAAAGAAATTTCAAGTTTCGAACACAAAAAGAAAAAAATATAAAGAATTTTGATGTTTACTTTTCAATTTTCAATCTCAACTGAATTTTAAAAAGAAAATTACGGATTGAGAAGAAGAGAAGAGAAATGTTTCATGTTTCCATTGACCAATGCTGGACTTGCCTATCAGCTAAATAAGATATCATTAATAATCACATGTCCTCAGCACATCATTTTAAAAACTATAGCTTTTTATTTTATCCTTAGTTTTTATTATTTAATACTAATTCATAAAAAATAGATATGTCCCCAACGTTACAATCCGAAAATAAACAAATTGAACTTAGTCTTTTTAGATAATTTAACTGTGAAATCATTAATAATAATCCTGTATAATTATTTTAAACAAATATTTTTAGATGAAGAACCTCTGTGGATCTAATGGCACGGCCAGACTTTTACCTACAGTAAAAGTCTGGCCGTGCCATTAGATCCACAGATCAGAGAAAGTGTCTCGCTGTCACTATAAATCAGAGACGGTGTTTTGGTGCTTCTGTAGTTTCACAATGACATTAAAACATTTAAAGACATGTATAAACTTTGTTATTTACTTAGGTGTTAGCTGAAAATAAGATTGTACAGAAAAAATTATGCAAATTCATCCAGTATTTATTAAATAATAAGAAAAACTATCTTACGTATCAGTAGACATTTCAGTTTATTGATTAGGTAAGGGAGATAACTCGATTTTTGTTTTGGAAACTCAAAATATAAGAAAAATGGTGACTGAGATAAAATCGTTTTTATTTTTAACTTAATACTGGATAAATTTGCATAATTTTTGTATACAGTCTTCTTTTCAGCTACCTTGAAGTACATAAAGTTTATACATTTGTTTAGCTATTTTTTTTTTAAGAGAGGCCTAACATGTCATTGTGAAACTACAGAAGCACTAAAAATGTTAATAAGATGTACTGTTCAGAGTTTTGTTTCAGTAGTTAAGGAAAACTAAATCAGACACCATTTTGGAGTCAGAATTTAGAAAGAAATTAATTTTTTTGTTTTTAAAGAAAGTTTAATGAAATATTTGTTTTAGCAGATGGCGAATTATTTTCGTTTCTTTTAGTTTTAAAAGATTTTGAATAGAAATAAAATCATGTTTTGTCATTTTTGAAATGAGGATTAATAATTTGGATTATTCAGACGACTACTTGGATTTATAACATTCCGACCGATGTAACTTCTGACTTTCTCCAGGTGGAGTTTTTCGAACATAGGAACCTTTTAGTCAAACTCAGGAAACTACGGAATTTCAAATTGAACTTGTGGGTTCAGTTCGAAATACCATACAGGTTCCTAAGTTTGAATAGAATGTTCCCAAGTTTGAATAGAATGTTCCCAGGTCCGAAATGATACACGTAAAGAAAGTTGGAGATTACATCGGTCGAAACGTTGGGAATATAACAACCAAGAGGAGAATAGTAGTTTGAATAATCCAAGAATTAAAATCGGTGCTTGTGCCGTTCAGCAGCCGTATTAAAAAAATATTTTTTTATAAAAACAATATCATATACTTATTCAGCGTTATATTCTTACTCACTGTACAAAAAAGTAGAAAAAATTATCCACTAGAACTTTAATTATAAGTATTTTTCCATTCTTTGTATCATAACAGCGATTCGTTTACTAAGCCTCCATCTTCTTTCTTAAGAAGATTTCAGTTATCTGCTCTTGAAATCTTCTTAAGAAAGAAGATGGAGGCTAAGTGAACGAATTGCTGTTATGATACGCAGAATGGAAAAATACTTGTAATTAAAGTTCTAGTGGATAATTTTTTCTACTTTTTTGTACAGTGAGTAAGAATATAACGCTGAATAAGTATATAATATTGTTTTTATAAAAAAAGAATTTTTTAATACGGCCGCTGAACAGCATAAGCACCTTAAAATCAATTTAAAAATGTCTTTTGCCAAAAAATGATATCGATTATCCAAAAATGAATGAAAATCAAAATTTGATAAGTTTTTTATCGTCTTTGTTGGAATTGTTTTGTCTTTTTACAGCAATTTCTTCCATCATTTAGTTATTAGTAAATATAAAAAATAATCTGCGAGTCATTTTTTTTACTTGTCTGCATGTTTCACCTGCAGAGACATCTGGATGTCTTTAGATGAATGACAGAATTGACATCGATTGAATACGGTTCCCACTTCATAATTCCTACAGCATCAATAAGATCTATGGCCACTCGACGACAACCGGAAATTTGAGTAACTGAAACATTGTAACAAGAATAAAAAAAAATTCTCCGAATGACACGAGTCACGAGTACGATTAGAAACGTAGTCGAAATAAACTATTCTTCTTATTTTTATTTTTTTCAGACGCAACCTAAAAGAACGCACTTGTTTCGTACCCACTTTAAACTAAAAGTAAACAACACCATTTTAACCATTCGATACACGAAACCGACAACAAAAAAATGACGTCCACCAATTGAAGTCAAGTGGTGCCAAGGCATTCAAGAAAACATTTTGGTTCAATAATAAAAAATCATCGACTAATACGACAGCTTCCATAGAAGGAAGCAATTTGATGAGAGTCGTTGAACCAATAATTTCAATTTTTTTTGTTTTTTGTGCTTTTTTTGTTTTTAGATTTCAATTTGAAAACAAAATTATTTTCTAGATACACATAAAAAAAACTCGTCAATTTTGTTTGTTTTAAAGTGAATACCTCCCCTCCCCAATATAAATAAAAATAACCAAATAAATAAAAGGTGGATTCTTTTTTTGTGTCAGTGAAGGAATTCGTCAATATCAAATCCTTCATTGTTGGGATCCGACTGATCGTGTGCGATCGGTTCAAAATCGTTTTCGTCGCTGTCCGACTCCGATACCTGTAAGTCTTTGTTAATGTCCATCATCTCGGAGCCGGACTGCTGCTGCTGCTGATTGGTCATTTGTTGAGCCAACGTACTACTCAAGAAAAATGCAGACGGGTCAAAACTTTGTCCGTCATCGTCATCACCACTGACTGCACCGATGTCAGACATGTTATACAAATTGGAATTGTCACCCGGGAAGAACTGATTCCCATCCCGACCACCATACTGTTGTGCGCAATCGTCATCTTCCATGTATTCAGTCAAGGTGGTAGCCAGAACCTCGTTTCCGCTGCCGTCCATTTTATCTGGAAATAAAATGATTAAATAATAATCTTGCCTCTTCATTGCCAAATGGCTTACTAAACTATAGATATGGAATTAGTGGATAAGCATGAAAACAGACTATTTGAAATAATAACGCGAACACATTTCTAAAGCCAATTGATATTTCGGTCGTGTAACCAACCTTAATCTTTGGTAGATAAAGCTTAGTTACACGACCAATATATCGGCTTTAAAAATCGGTTTGTGTTATTTTTTTTCAGTTTTCATGCTTAGCCACACTAATTACATATATTAACCATTCGATTTAAAAAAAATTTTTATTTCATGTTTTAAGCTTCCTCAATATATATATATTTAAAAAAAAATTTTATTTCATGTTTTAAGCTCCCTCAATATATATATATATATTTTTAAAAAAATTTTATTTCATGTTTTAAGCTCCCTCAATATATATATATATAATGTGAAGAAATTACAACAGCATATTAATTAAGGAAATAAGAGTGTGTAACATTTGTTTATTTCAGTATGACATAACTCTGAATGATCGTATTTTCATACCCAGGATTTCTCAGGCAGCAACAATTGAGAGGCGTCAAATCTACTTCAAAACATGTACATCTTAAAATGTTGTTACTGGTTTCATATGTAATGTTATTAATGGTAGGTTATTGGGTTTTAATGAAAATAGCTTATAGTATTTTTAATTTTTTTTAATTGGTTTCGGAATGTATTATTTTAGTATTCTTAACTAAAATTTATCTTAAATCAGGGAGGGGGGGGGGCAGTTATGCTTTTGTAGATGTTGGTAAATTGAGCTAGAGTTTACAAGATGCCTGGTGAGGCGGCAGGATAGGGTAGTGGTTGTAAAACCAATGTAGCTATTAACTGTATTATCATTATGGGAGTTACATTCTCCCAAAGGGCATCTATACTGATAAATAACATTGGTTCTTTCATGGTACAATGTGAGAACGTTCTCTTGGCGTCTAACTGACTTCACGTTCCTGTTTCTCGTCTATTTTTTTTAAATTCTCTTCGTTTCTCAAGCTTTTTTCACCTGATGATGATTCGGCGAAGAATCGAAAACATTCATGATACATATGGAACATACATTCATTTATTTTGATTTTTAACACAAAAAAGATCAGTAGAAAAATTGAACAAAAAAAAAAGAAGGTATAATTATGCAGAAGAATTGTTATTTACAACAATGTTTGCTTAAATGAAAAAATGCTGTCTAAATACACAATATATATTTTAGAGTATCGTGTTCACGTTTGTCATTTTCAAGAACTCCATTCACACTTCATTGAAAGCTTGAAGAAGGGAATGTTTCCCGAAAATTTCCTAGATAATATCCTAACACAAAAAAAAGACAGAAATTGGGATTTACTTTGCTTCTAAAATCGTCCAATAAACAGACTGAAACTACTGAAACAAAACTCTGAACAGTACATCTTATTAACATTTTTGGTGCTTCTGTAGTTTCACAATGACATGTTAGGCCTCTCTTAAAAAAAATAGCTAAAGAAATGTATAAACTTTATGTACTTCAAGGTAGTTGAACGTTTATTTGTTTATTCATTCTCAGTTTTTAATTATTATTTTTTAACCCACCTGTGCGCTTATGATTTTCCGTTGTCTGATTACACCTATATATATATATATATAGCGAACCGTTTTTCTTTCGGAAGTATCTCATCTCTATGGTGATATCACTCAAGGTCCGCAGTTAGGATGCACGACTCACATTAGATAAGTTTTAGTATGGCTATCTCATATGAAATGACAAAATAACTTATGATACACACTTTCAACCTGATTTCAAGGAATCGTTACAATCATTCCCGTACGAAATGATGAACCATATTTTGTTAGAATTATTTGATTGCCTTTCGCAAAGTAAAAATAATGTAATATGAAGCCATCTTTGAATTGGACAGTAATTTACAGTTTAACAAAAAAATAAATGTATTTCCGCTGTCCTTAAAGGAATGACGGCAAACAATGATGTATTCAATATATAGTGATATATATATTTATTGTCAGTGGCAGCAAAGTTAGTGAGGAAGAAGGGCACACAGGAATTGACGGAGTAGTTTTCTCATATCCGATTGTCAGTCAACTCCCGATCTCATTTTCGGGTTAGTTTATATAATAATTTGTGACACCAAGGCATCAACCTGTAAACGCCTATTCTGGAGAAAAAGGTGTAAGATGATTTCCATTCCTCATCAAATGAATGAAGACAAAAATCACTCGTGTGGGCGCAAGGTTCTCAAAAGGCAAAAAAAAAACAAAAAAAACTTACAATGTTTATCCTCGTTATCATCGTCGTCATCATCATCGTCATTATCCTCGTCGTACTCATCATTTTCGTTGTCAGAATTTTCAGGCGTAATTTGCAGATCTTGTGCCAAGTCATTGTTATCAGATGATGAGAAATGTTCAACCTGTCCATGCTAAAATGAAAAATGAGAAACATTAGCTGAAAGAAACCGATTGACAACAGTTTTAGATTTTCAATTTTGGAACTTCTGCACAATCACTCCCCCATGAAGAAAAAAAGTCTCGTTAGTTTTAAAATAGGGCAAGTCAAACTCTTAAGATCTGTAGGGATTTTTTTTTTTAAATAACAAACAAGTATTTTTTTTTGTCTTCTTTTCACTTTAAATTTAACATGAGATTACGAGTGTGGTTATCTTGATTGCCTCCTCTGTATTCAACTAGGGCAACACAAAACGACCACTGTATTTGATGTTGCGATGCACGGAGGGCATCAATAATCAGTTTTGCAAAACAAAACAGTCAAAATGTCAAAGAAATGAGTGCTTTGAGCTGTCATAAGATATTTGTTAGCCACTCTCCAGCTATCTATTTAAAGCTGTGTTCACCGCCATCTTGCACGGCAATGAGAAATGAGCCCCAAACACTTCAGATCCGCATCAGCTTTAGCATAATGATCGTGCTCTGATCGGGTGAATGTGCAGCTGCAAACTGGACGAAAAGATAAATTGTGCTGCATCAGAAATTGTGCATTGTCTTATGCACTCAGCGTCTCAAGTGGTTCGGCCATGTACAGCGTGTTAACTCTTGCATCAAATCTCTCATCTGGATATCCCAGACACTAGAGAGTGTAATCGACTGAGGATGACGTGACTTGAGTGCATAAGAGACAATATGACTGTGCAACCCTTTGAACCGGACTGGATCGAGTTCAGGTGTGAAACGTTGCCTGGTGTTGCCCAACCTGGAGTCTAAGACACTCGCAGCCCCCTAAATACCAAAACTGAATGAAAAAGATACAGATTTGTTGCGACCCAACTTAGAATTCGCATCATCATTCTGAAACCCGTATCCTGCTAGAACATTGACCGTCTGGAAACCGTTCAGAGATGTTCAGTCAAGACAATACCATCCATAAGACACCTGGCATATTCTGAACACCTTGTTTCCCTGGACTTGGATTCATTAAAGCTACAACGTTTAGCAACTGACTTGGTAAACACAAAATTATCAACCATCTCACCAACAACAACCTGGAACACCTTTTTGACCTCCATGTGTCTAACACATGTGGTTTGGTTTGTTTTTGTATGGCATATCAACCATCTATGGGCTATTTAATGCTGAATAAAGTTGTCAAATATAATTCTATATAGCTCGTAGAAGGAAATTTCACAGTGAGAGTGAGAACATTAATCCCAGAAAACATTACTCTTAGAAGGGAACTTTACTGAGAGCGGCATTACTCTCAGAAAACACCACTCCAAGAAAAACATTACTTCTTTGAAGACATTACTCGCTGGCATTGGTAATCTTCTTTGTTCTCAATATGATTGATCCTCAGCCACTGCCTTCTAGTATTTGGAGAAAAAAATAAAAAAGAGAAATAAGGTTTTGATTTTTTGAAGAATCGGGTTGAATAATACTGTTGGGGATGAACTTATAGATACTAGGGCGACCAGCCGATTGATCGGATCAGCCCTCTTCGACTTACCATCTAGCTGAAGTAAGAGCCGAAGTGGAAGAATAGCTCAACTACCAGGACCCTGTCCTAAGGCATCAAGGGTCGCCACCCACAACCTACTGGTGGCCCCGTTCTCGAGGAAGAGGGGGGGGGAGGTACCCCTCTGCATGGGGCTGCAGTCGGCAAGTTTGTGGCCCCGCCGCCAGGGCACCTAACACATATGGACATGCCTATAAAATCAATAAATAGCTTCCATGACTTACAGAAAGATTATTTTATGCTCAGAATTGCTGAAGCATGGAATAATCTGCCTACATCAATTGTGAGCTACCAAGAAACTGCATCTTTTTTACGGCTTGGTTGTTTTGTTTTACGGCATATCAACGCTTTTCAGGTTATTCAATGCCGAATCTGGTCATTTTTGGTAAAAGTCTCCATGCTTCCAGTTCTTTATATATTCAAGTATTTATTCATGGTGTTTGGTTGAGTGAAAGGGGGGGGGGGGGAGTGGGGCAAGGGGAAGAGAGTGAGAGAGAAGGGGAAGAGAGTGAGGGAGAAGGGGAAGAGAGTGAGGGAGAAGGGGAAGAGAGTGAGGGAGAAGGGGAAGAGAGTGAGGGAGAAGGGGAAGAGAGTGAGAGAGAAGGGGAAGAGAGTGAGGGAGAAGGGGAAGAGAGTGAGGGAGAAGGGGAAGAGAGTGAGGGAGAAGGGGAAGAGAGTGAGGGAGAAGGGGAAGGGAGAGGGGAGGACTGTTGTTTTATGTTTTGGGCTTTGCAGAACATGATCGGGTTTTGCAAAAAAAAAAAAAAGAAAACAATAAAACATCCATGTTAGGTGCAATTTGGGTCAGGAAGCGTATATTTTCAGACAGCCTGATCTGGTAGCACCAGGGCATCTTTTTAAACCCTCATACTTCCCGATATTCGCCAAAACTAGAACGATGTTCCCCCTCCATACACATTTGATGAGTTGAAGTGCACCTGAGCACTGTAAAAAAATGATTTAATTTTTATATTATCTTTAATCGAGGGTGACCCAAAGATTCATTTTCATTGGCTACTACACTGAGAGGTAAGAGAGGAAACCCCTCCTTCTCCTCGACTACTCCGCTTACCCTTGATCCTCACCTTAAAATACTGAGTGTTTACCAAGGAGGCAACAAGTACCATTTTTTTAATCTTTGGTATGACTCAACTATGGATTGAACAAACCTTCTAAACATTATAACAAATGGACCGATATACAAAGATGACGACACTCGTAATAATTTAAAGTTTAAAAGAATAAAAAAAAAACAAAAAAAATACACCAAGATTCCAAGAGTTTACCATCCAAGCAAAACTTTTTTTAAATAAAAACAAAACATTTTTTTCTGTGATTGTAAAGAAAGCCTTTCATTTTTCCCTTTACATAGTGAAATATGGTTTCATTATCATCATATTCGGTTTAACGTCTGTTTTACATGCTGGCATATCATGAACGGCTCTGAGAAATTGACTGTCAAACTAACCTATCTCTGGCCAAGTCTTTATTTATCTCTCAGGTCCATTTTTATCACTTCCTCCCATGTTTTCCTTGGCCTTCCCCTGTGAACTGACCCTGCTACCTCAACTGTTCTACATCTACTAACCCAAAAACTCTAACCAATTCTTTCAACGTGGCCATACCATCGATGTCTATCCTTCTGCACGCATCTCCCTTTACTCTCCAGATTTAATCTTCCTCTGAGATAATCAGAAATAAGCCTATCTTAAAGATTCACATTAAACAACATACATTGTATCATTCTTATATAATTTCTCTCCATGCAACATATGTCCTCAACCCTCACTGGCCAGGTTTAACTTTCATATATCATCACACTGCGTACATATGCCTGATAGACTCTTTCATTGGTCGACAGTGGTAACGCTCTGCTGGTTAATAATGGCAGAAGTTACCTGAACTTAGTCCATCCACTCCTAATTCTTGAAATCATACTAGCACCTGCTCCACCCTGTGCTCCAATGGTATCACCAAGGTAACAAAACTTTGCGGCAACTTCAATAGCTTCACCATCCAGATATACTTTATTCACATCTGAGCTCTCATCCATCTCCATTGTTTTACACTTCTTGCACACAAATTGGTTATCCTCCCTCAACCTACCAGTAATTCCACTGCATTTCTTGTGTACCCAATGCTTATAGGTACCACAAAAATTGAATTGCACCCGACCCTTTTTTCACAAACTGAACAGGGAAGCTTTCCAACACTACAACAACTGATTATCACTTCATTCTTGGTAACATTCACTTTCAGACCTTTACTTTCCATAGCATTCCTCCAAGTCTTTAACTTAAAAAGTCAGTCATCCATTGTTTCACAGGCAAGTACGAAATCATCAGCATACAGCATCTCTTCCAAGCAACCCATACAGATCTCTCTGGACAATGTTTCTAAGACACAAATGAAATTCAACAAACTCAATACAGAATCCTAATATACTCCTACTCCTAAAGCTCTCGCTAAATGTGCTGTAAATTCTAACATGATTTTGAGCATTTCTGTACATTGCTTGAACAACCTTCACCAACCACTTATTTGCCCCTAGTTTATGCAAAGACCATCAGACAACTTCTCTTAGCACTCTGTCAAAAGCTTCCTCCAGCTTCACAAAGGCAAGATATAGATTCTTCTTCTTACCAAGGTACTTCTCTTGTATTTGTCTCAGGATAAATATGGCAGCAGTGGCATAAACCCAAACTGCATTTCATGTATGCTTATCTGACTTCTTATTTGCTGCTCAATTATTTTCTCAATCACTTTCAGGATCTGATCCATCAATTTTAAGCCTCTGTAATTACTTCTATGTAGTGTTCCCCCTTTACTCTTGTAACAATTCACAGTCGTAATAAGTTCTCAGTCTTTCGGGATAACCTTTTCTTTTATGATCAGATTTGTCAAGTCTGTGATCATCTCAATGCCTGTTTCACTTGCAGCCTTCAACATTTCTGCAACAACGCCTGGGAGTCTCCCAGCCTTACCCTTTTCATCTTACTCAGTTTCTCATAACATTTCGTTCTCAATTCTTAAAGCTGGGCCAAATTCCGCTTCAGCAACTTCTAGATTTTCACGGTTCCATGGAAACTTAGTATTCAACAATTTCTTATAGTGGCATTTCCAAGCATCCCTCTTGTCCTATTCATTTGTTTCTAACACTTCACTGTCATTTCGAATGCACTTCTTTCCAACAATATCCGTATTTGTCTTTGCCATCTGTTTAGCTATCCTGAATACTTCATTCTTTTGATCATCTCTTCATAGTATATCTAGAAAACTGAATTTCTCAGCCTTCTTAGCTTTGTATATTGCTCTTCTTGCTTCCCTCTTTCTCCAGATACATTCTTATTCACTAAACCTTTTATCCACTGACTCCTTCGTTTCCGCTTTTCTTTCATACACTTCTCAACTTCCTCATTTCACCACCATGTCACCCTATGCCTTGGGGGCCCTTCCGTTCATCCACAAGTCCTCTCTATACCTCCAACAGTGGATCCTTCAGCGTCTTCCACTGTCCTTCCATTTCACTCAGCTCTTAACTATTCTCTAATTTTACCGCATGCAACATACCCTGTGGTCGAAAAGCAAATTCGGTTTGGCCACATCTCTCACCACAACCTGACATCTGACACAATAGTAACAAAGCTTATAACCACTTTGTGAAACATAACTAGACAGTCAACTGAAGATGTGACTCTACACAGTGAAAGAGGACGTTGTATTCCTGCCGGGGTCTAACATCTTTAACCTTTGATGGTGAAATCGAGATTGGATCACAATTATGACCGAGGAGGTTCAGAATTGACAGGCTTGGTATTGAGTGACACAGGACTTTCAAATTAGATTGATCAGATACGGCAAAACCCAAGAAATAGTTTAGAATCTTTTTTAAATTCACAAAGGAATTAAAGCTGTTAATGAAAATGACCCTCAATGCCATTTGGACAATAAAAGATTTACTTATCGGGACATCGTAAGAACAAAAAAAACTAAAATCACATTTTTACTCCCCCACCCCTCCTTCCGAAATAATTTGTCGATTTCCAGACGGCTTTTACAGAAATTTTCAAAAGGATATAAGTGCATATTCATCATATTTTACATCCCGACTGGATGTCAATTGTTTCTTAAAACATCTTAAAAATAAGCGTGCATTTCTGTTAATAACTGATTAAAGTCGTAAAAGGGGGTTCACAAAGGTTTACTTATCGGGACATCGTAATAACAAAAAAAACTAAAATCACATTTTGGGGAAAACATTTTTTTTTTAGTTTTATTTAATGTCAGAAGAAATTCTTAGTGCAATTTAAAAATGTTGGACGTTTTTCTTGCTAACATACTTCAAAGATAATTTGATCTATTGACGAGAGCTTTATTTCTAGAGCAATAGATCTTGACAAATTAAAAGCCTTCGATAGAGTTTGACACAAAGGTCAGCTTTATAAGCTGGCTAGCTATGGAATATCTGGAAATATCTTCTCAACCATCAAATCCTTTCTCTCTGATAGGTTTATAAAAGTAGTCGTTGATGGGCAGAAGTGTGAAGCAATACCGGCGTACCTTAAGGATCCATTCTGAACCCAACCCTCTGCCTGATCTTCAATGATCTACCAAATCACATTTTAAGATCATTCGTTGACATTTATGCAGATGAAACAACCATCTAGGGCAACATTTCGAAGAGCATTAATGATCAAGATCTTTTTGGTTCTCTCTCTTGTGACCTGGAGCACGTCGTGCAATGGGGAAAATCGTTACTTTTAATGCATCTAAAACCAAGCTTCTCTCCTTTCACCACCAACGCTTGGATCCTCACTTTTCCCCATTTGAAATGAATGGCTCTTTCCTTGAGGCATTCCCCTGCTTTGATAAGCTTCTAGGACTGACCTCACTCCAGACTTGAAATGGAAGATTTACATCAAATCTGTTGCTAAGGTCGCTGGAAAAATGGTTGGATCATTCTATCGCTCCAGAAAGTATCTTACTCCTGACACAATCCTTTATCTGTATAAGTCAAATACGTTCTAAGATGGAGTTCTGTTGCCACTTGGGGAGGTGCCACTTAAAGCACCCTTTCCTGCCTTGACAGAATACAAAACCGACTTTGAAATCTAGCAGTGGATTTCCTCTTCTCATCCCTACAGCCTTTCTCACAAGAGAGAGGCTGCAAGTCTTTCTCTACTATCGTTATTTTCATGATAGGTGCTCGACTGAGCTCCAATCTATGACAACAAAAATGTGCCTCGTTACAACCACAGTAAATAATTTCCTTTTCTTAATGCCTTAAAAAAAAAAAAAAAATCGACCCCCCCCCCCTCCAAAATAATTTGTCGATTTCCAGACGGCTTTTACGGAAATTTTCAAAAAGATATAAGTGTATATTCATCATATTTTACATCCCGACTGGATGTCAATTGTTTCTTAAAACATCTTAAAAATAAGCGTACATTTCTGTTAATAACTGATTAAAGTCGTAAAAGGGGGTTCACAAAGGTGGGGGTTTTGGACAGGATACAAACCTCTTGGGACATAAATGATTCGTAGTCGTCATTTGAACTTTCTTCATCTTCTTCTACATCTACAAAGTCGGACTCTTCATGCATCGTGCGGGCCTAAAACAAACATGCGTGGAAAAACATGCTGATTGGACAAGAAGCAGAAAAATACGAAACAAAAAGCAGAAAAAACAAAAACTTTGTTTTCACCTTCCACAACTTTAGTCGTAAGCATTTTTTTATGTGATTCACGTATCCTTATTAAAAGCTTTGTCAGTCAATTGGTCACACTTCCGTTTGAAATATCGTTTACTTTCGTCTGTCACAGTAAAGTTTGAAAATAGAATTTTCTATCGTCTGGCACAGTTAAGTTTGAAATAGAATTTTCTTTCATCTGTCACAATTAATTTGGAAATAGAATTTTCTTTCGTCTGTCACAATTAATTTGGAAATAGAATTTTCTTTCATCTGTCACAATTAATTTGGAAATAAAATTTTCTTTCGTCTGTCACGGTTAAGTTTAAAATAGAATTTTCTTTCGTCTGTCACAATTAATTTGGAAATAGAATTTTCTTTCGTCTGTCACAATTAATTTGGAAATAGAATTTTCTTTCGTCTGTCACAATTAATTTGGAAATAGAATTTTCTTTCGTCTGTCACGGTTAAGTTTAAAATAGAATTTTCTTTCATCTGTCACGGTTAAGTTTGAAATAGAATTTTCTTTCATCTGTCTCTTCAAGAAATGCATGGACACATCTACAAAATGCGCTTTTTTATAAGAGTCGCGTCTCTGGTCAGATGAAATTGTGACCGTGAAAACAAAGTTACAAACAAAAGAACAACACAGCAACACGGATTACAAACAAAAGCTTTTCAGATGTGTGAAGAATATGGGTCAAAGAAAGAAGAAATTTGCAAATACAAACAGTGACTAATGGGTTAAAATGTAAGACTGTGTAGCTCAGAGGTGCAAAAGAAGAAGAGGCAGGACTATACGAAAGATAATAAGGGGTAATGTCCTAATGTACGATCAGAAATTAGTTACAACGAAATGGGTTTCAGCAATGTTCATTGCTCCCAAACAATTTATGTTTACTTAAAACTCTGTTTTAATAAAAGAAAAAAGAAAATTAAACTAGTAAAATAGTAAGTGATAGCAAGTTTAATCATTTTTAACAAATGCAGAAAAAAAGCTAGAAAAAGAAACATGGCCGATATATAAAAAATTCAAGAAAGGATATAACTCTTATTTTCACCTTTTTTCTTTCTCCCCCCCCCCCAAAAAAAAGAGGGGGGGGGGGTAACATTTCTAGTAAAGATCAAGGTTAGCAATAACTCATAAGTAATCAAAATAAAAGAACATTTTGGGGGGGGGGGGGGTATTATTCTTGATACTTTTTTCTTCCTTCTATTCATTTAACCTCACTTGTTCAGGGGTCAGACGTTTTCTGATGTTACGCAAGCTTACTCTTCAGTTCTTACGATTCAATGAGTCAACTGCCTCGAAATTCAACTGTGTCTAATCACTTGCTTCCAAGCTTTCCTTGGCCGACCAACCTCCGTGCAATTTCAGACATCCATGTTTCTGCAACGGTTTATTCAGGAGGATGAACACTCCACATAACCATACCAGTGTAACCAAATTGGACAAGAGAGGTCTGGGTGACGGCCGAGCATTCGCTGCCATATAACATGATGCTCCTGACACAGCTGCTATACAACTTATTCCGGATGTAGCAAGGGATACCTTGCGATGATATATATAAATATATATATATATATATGGAATGCAATTATAAAGTATATATGCTCTGAATCTTGTAATACAACTTCATTGAGCTGGCAATTGGAAATATTTTGGAAATTATAAGGAGTATATGCCTAAATATATATTTTTTATAAGAACTTACAAATATATATATAAATAAATCAATTGAAATATTTTCCGACAAAAAAACCCAAAAAAAACAAGGCTTTATAAAAAGCAAAATTGTTTTTTTATCTAAAAAAAAAACAAAATTACAGCCGTTTCCTCATTGTTAATACAAATGAGACATTTATAAAAAGAAAACCCGAATTTTATCAACAAATGAATCTTCAGATGTAAATAAAAAAAAAAAACGAACTTACTTCGGACATTGTTTAGGAAAAAACACCCATTCTTTTTTTTTCTTATTTTTCCATTTTTTTACACGATACATGCGATGAACAAAAAGCACACATTCGCCATTTTATTTACATGTACATATATATATATATATATATATATGCAATATATTTTTATTTAATTTTATACCATATCTAATGTTATGAAGGTCAGATTCACATCATTTCACAAAATTTTCACCCCCCCCCCCATTATCATTATTTTTGCTTTGTTTTATATAATTAGCATTAAGAAATAAATGCACAGGAGCATTTTACATATATCTTGATGTAAGCCGAAACAATTGTATGCTGAATAAAAAGCAAGTTTTGTGAAATTATGTGAATCTGTCCTTCATAGCATTGGATATTAAAAAAATATTGTATACAACATAGCTTAAGCCTTACACTATTTAGCTATTACAATTGCTTTATGTTATAAAATTTATATTTGAATATATATATATATATATATATATATATATATATATATATATATATATATATATATATATATATATATCAGCCATGTTTCTTTTTCCAGTTGACTTTTTTGTTTGCGTTTTGTTTGACGATTAAACTTGCTATAACTTTATGTGCTTAACATGGTTTTAAATAAAAATAAGTTGTTTGGGAAGAATGAAATCCTAATACCGAAGCACATTTTCACTGTATATAATTTCCGACTGTACATTAGGACATTATTTAATAGTGTGTAGAGATGAACTAAGATGGACAAGAAGGAAAACTAAAAGCAAAAGAAAAAAAAAAAAAGTTTACAAGAATCCAAAGCCAAGAAAGCGAAAGATGATGTTTGGGGATGAGAGCTAAAATTCGTTTTGGAGACTAATGAAACAGGAGGCAAAGGGCAACTGAAACCGTGAGGTCATCAAAACTTTTGGCGATTTGGATTCAAAGATAGTTGAAAACATAATGAAAACAAATGATATTATAAAAAGGTAAAAAAAAAAAAAATGAAAAATCCATAAAACTGAATCTTTTTACGACAAAATGCAAAATTTTATGTTTATGAAGACAAGCTGAAATGAGGACATTAATAAAACAATTGAAAAACATTTCGAAATTTTTTAGATGAGGATTTCTATTTTCTATTATCCAAACTACTATTTTCATCTTGGTTGTTATTTATTTATGGGTTAAAAATATTTCATATGAATAGAAGTAATTATGGTTTTTTGTTTGTAAATTTATTGGAAATTAACACAGACAACAGAAGTAAATAGACGCCCTTACTATCATTAATAATGAAGACTTCTGTTTGATGCTCCTGGTCGACCTGGTCTTTCCTTTCCTTCTCTGATGAATTGAAAAAATTTAAATTTGAACTTGTGATAGCATGCTCCACGGGTCAGTTGAGCTGCTATTTCCAACCAATTCACTGAATGATGGCCAATAAAGCACGGCGATTCATCGCAAACGTTGAGATAAGCGACGGCCAGTCTTGATTCCACTGGTGAACAGCATAGATATATGGACCAATAATGTTTCGCCATACTGAGCCACGTTTTGAATTGACCACCAAGTCGCTTCTTCCATGAGCCACGTTTTGAGTTGACCACCAAGTCGCTTCTTCCATGAGCCACGTTTTGAGTTGACCACCAAGTCGCTTCTTCCATGAGCCACGTTTTGAGTTGACCACCAAGTCGCTTCTTCCATGAGCCACGTTTTGAGTTGACCACCAAGTCGCTTCTTCCATGAGCCACGTTTTGAATTGACCACCAAGTCGCTTCTTCCATGAGCCACGTTTTGAATTGACCACCAAGTCGCTTCTTCCATGAGCCACGTTTTGAATTGACCACCAAGTCGCTTCTTCCATGAGCCACGTTTTGAGTTGACCACCAAGTCGCTTCTTCCATGAGCCACGTTTTGAGTTGACCACCAAGTCGCTTCTTCCATGAGCCACGTTTTGAGTTGACCACCAAGTCGCTTCTTCCATGAGCCACGTTTTGAATTGACCACCAAGTCGCTTCTTCCATGAGCCACGTTTTGAGTTGACCACCAAGTCGCTTCTTCCATGAGCCACGTTTTGAGTTGACCACCAAGTCGCTTCTTCCATGAGCCACGTTTTGAGTTGACCACCAAGTCGCTTCTTCCATGAGCCACGTTTTGAATTGACCACCAAGTCGCTTCTTCCATGAGCCACGTTTTGAGTTGACCACCAAGTCGCTTCTTCCATGAGCCACGTTTTGAGTTGACCACCAAGTCGCTTCTTCCATGAGCCACGTTTTGAGTTGACCACCAAGTCGCTTCTTCCATGAGCCACGTTTTGAGTTGACCACCAAGTCGCTTCTTCCATGAGCCACGTTTTGAATTGACCACCAAGTCGCTTCTTCCATGAGCCACGTTTTGAGTTGACCACCAAGTCGCTTCTTCCATGAGCCACGTTTTGAGTTGACCACCAAATCGCTTCTTCCATGAGCCACGTTTTGAGTTGACCACCAAATCGCTTCTTCCATGAGCCACGTTTTGAGTTGACCACCAAATCGCTTCTTCCATGAGCCACGTTTTGAGTTGACCACCAAATCGCTTCTTCCATGAGCCACGTTTTGAGTTGACCACCAAGTCGCTTCTTCCATGAGCCACGTTTTGAGTTGACCACCAAGTCGCTTCTTCCATGAGCCACGTTTTGAGTTGACCACCAAGTCGCTTCTTCCATGAGCCACGTTTTCAGTTGACCACCAAATCGCTTCTTCCATGAGCCACGTTTTGAGTTGACCACCAAATCGCTTCTTCCATGAGCCACGTTTTGAGTTGACCACCAAATCGCTTCTTCCATGAGCCACGTTTTGAGTTGACCACCAAGTTGCTTCTTCCATGAGCCACGTTTTGAATTGACCACCAAGTCGCTTCTTCCATGAGCCACGTTTTGAGTTGACCACCTAGTCGCTACTTCCATGAGCCACGTTTTGAGTTGACCACCAAATCGCTTCTTCCATGAGCCACGTTTTGAGTTGACCACCAAATCGCTTCTTCCATGAGCCACGTTTTGAGTTGACCACCAAATCGCTTCTTCCATGAGCCACGTTTTGAGTTGACCACCAAATCGCTTCTTCCATGAGCCACGTTTTGAGTTGACCACCAAATCGCTTCTTCCATGAGCCACGTTTTGAGTTGACCACCAAGTCGCTTCTTCCATGAGCCACGTTTTGAGTTGACCACCAAGTCGCTTCTTCCATGAGCCACGTTTTGAGTTGACCACCAAGTCGCTTCTTCCATGAGCCACGTTTTGAGTTGACCACCAAATCGCTTCTTCCATGAGCCACGTTTTGAGTTGCCCACCAAATCACTTCTACCATGAGCCACGTTTTGAGTTGACCACCAAATCGCTTCTTCCATGAGCCACGTTTTGAGTTGACCACCAAATCGCTTCTTCCATGAGCCACGTTTTGAGTTGACCACCAAATCGCTTCTTCCATGAGCCACGTTTTGAGTTGACCACCAAATCGCTTCTTCCATGAGCCACGTTTTGAGTTGACCACCAAGTCGCTTCTTCCATGAGCCACGTTTTGAGTTGACCACCAAGTCGCTTCTTCCATGAGCCACGTTTTGAGTTGAATACCAAGTCGCTTCTTCCATGAGCCACGTTTTGAGTTGACCACCAAGTCGCTTCTTCCATGAGCCACGTTTTGAGTTGACCACCAAATCGCTTCTTCCATGAGCCACGTTTTCAGTTGACCACCAAATCGCTTCTTCCATGAGCCACGTTTTGAGTTGACCACCAAATCGCTTCTTACATGAGCCACGTTTTCAGTTGACCACCAAATCGCTTCTTCCATGAGCCACGTTTTCAGTTGACCACCAAGTCGCTTCTTCCATGAGCCACGTTTTGAGTTGACCACCAAATCGCTTCTTCCATGAGCCACGTTTTGAGTTGACCACCAAATCGCTTCTTCCATGAGCCACGTTTTGAGTTGACCACCAAATCGCTTCTTCCATGGGCCACGTTTTGAGTTGACCACCAAATCGCTTCTTCCATGAGCCACGTTTTGAGTTGACCACCAAATCGCTTCTTCCATGAGCCACGTTTTGAGTTGACCACGAAATCGCTTCTTCCATGAGCCACGTTTTGAGTTGACCACCAAATCGCTTCTTCCATGAGCCACGTTTTGAGTTGACCACCAAATCGCTTCTTCCATGAGCCACGTTTTCAGTTGACCACCAAATCGCTTCTTCCATGAGCCACGTTTTGAGTTGACCACCAAGTCGCTTCTTCCATGAGCCACGTTTTGAGTTGACCATCAAATCGCTTCTTCCATGAGCCACATTTTGAGTTGACCACCAAGTCGCTTCTTCCATGAGCCACGTTTTGAGTTGACCACCAAGTCGCTTCTTCCATGAGCCACGTTTTGAGTTGACCACCAAGTCGCTTCTTCCATGAGCCACGTTTTGAGTTGACCATCAAGTCGCTTCTTCCATGAGCCACGTTTTGAGTTGACCACCAAGTCGCTTCTTCCATGAGCCACGTTTTGAGTTGACCACCAAATCGTTTCTTCCATCTCCGAAATGGAACCGGGTTGATAGCTTTTCTGATGAATTCACTTCGTTGACATTGAAGAGCGTGACCAAACCAGCAAAGACACCACGCGGAAGAGCTTGCCAAAGGAAGCAGATTTGGCACCACGCACAGACCACCGTGTTTGCAACGGACTGTTGCCAGCTAACTCCGAGGATGCAACGCAGTCAGACAACACAATTACTCCTATTAACAGAGGAAAGTGGAATCCCAAGATGTGCAGTGAATGATGCTTATTAAATTCACATCCAGATTGACCGACAAGCTGAAACTCTGACAGTTACGCCTATTTACTTGTGATGTCTGTAGAGATATAAGCTCTTATGAACCATAAAATCAGTATGTAAAAAAATTATTCCAGGGCTTTTATTGCAAACTGACAGAATAAAATTTTGATTCATCAAAATGTGTATTTTAAAAGATTAATTACAGAAATCTGATTTAATAGATTTAAGCCCCAAAATATTTTTTTGTAAATGATTATTTCAGTAAGAATTTCTTGAAATATGATTTGGATTTAATTTAAATGCTAAAAGATGATAGAAAAAGAAAAAACTTTAGTCAGAAGAGAAAATATTTGAATAAATGTTCTTGAAAAAAAAAAATGTTTTTTTAAAATAAAGTTTTAAGTTGAGAAAAGCGAAATTTGTTTTCACATTAAAGAATTCATGTCTTACGTCTTTGAAGAGTGACGTTGACGATGGTTGCCTTTCCATTTGGTGTTCTGCAATTGAGGAATGCGGTTCCACATCTGGCCAATCATCATTCGCCAAGACGCCTTCTCGAATGCTGTTGCTGTCTAAACTCTCGTTATCCATTCCTAAGAGAAAAGATAAAAAAAAAATGATCATGGATTCGTCTCCAATAACAAAGAAGAAAGTAAGAAAAATTTTTTTCTAAATTAGAGTTTCAAGAGTTTTTTTATGACTTGTATTGGCATAAAAAATATAAATAAATTGGAATTATTTTGGCCTAATTTGTTCAAACATAATATTTTTAATAAATGAACAATTAAAATGCAATGGAAATCTTCCTTATTTTTTTGGGGGGGGTTTTCCTCCAATAATGTCATTTGCCATCACGATAACAAGCGGGTCTGCCTATCCCAGCTTAATGAACTCTTTCCCTGAGTGATTGGATATTTTGTTTTACAGCATATAAACCTTTTTTCAAATCCAGTCATTTTGATAAAAGTTTTGGTGCTTGTGAACTGTAGATGCGAAAAAAAAACAACTTTATCTTTAAGTTGAGAAGAGTCAAATAAGGGGGAGAGAACTCTAGTTTCAAGTTTCAACCACAAATTATCTGAAAATGGATTTTAACAATTTGAACTTGCAAGGTGCCACAACTAACCATGTAGAACGAATGTGGAATGAGGCGAAGAAAAGAAACAAGATTGAATGTGACACCCACACGCAAATGGTGGAATCGTACCTAGCTGAATTTATGTGGAAACAAAAATTCCGAAAGGACACTGCACTGGTAACTGTTTTCCAACAAATTGCCAAATTTTACCCAGTGTAAAACTGACCCTAATCCTACCCCTATTTTTCAAAATCATTTTATTTTTCATTTTTTATAATTACAATAGTAAAATCTATTTTCAGATAAATTGTGGTTGAAACTTGAAACTAGAGTTCTCTCCCCCTTATTTGACTCTCCTAAACTTAAAGATAAAAAATTCTTTTTCGGACCTACAGTTCATAAGCACCAAAGTTTTTTATGCTTCAACTTCTTAATATCTTCAAATATTTATTCACGATGTAAATTTCTGTGTAATTCATTTCATTTATAAACTTTCGTTCCCGGACTGCTTTCGTGTTGCACCCACGACTACGTCAAAATAAAAACATTAACAGGAAAGGATATTACAGAAAAAAATTGAGACGTTTTTTTTCTTGACGAGCGAGAAAAGAAAAAATATTATTTTATCAAATTTCTTTTGCTGAACAATTCTGGACAGCTTTCATGGGGTATTCTTGACTATGACAAGATAAAAAAAAAAACATTAGGGTCTTCCTCTGCTGTCTTGCAGATTTGGCTTGGAATAGCTAATGGTTAAAGGTGAGATAACCCTGACAGACACCTCTGCCTCAGTCTCTGCATCTGTCTAGTAGCTGACGGTAAACTGCAACGATTGTTCTCTCCAGAGTTCTGACACACATATGTGACTCCTCAGTCAGAGTACAAATGTTACAAACAAATCTATTTTTATTATTTTTTTTTTATTTTCTTATCTTTTTGTTTTTGCTGGAGATGGGGCATCCTACCAGATGTCAGACATTCACCAGCTATTTCAGACACTCCAGCCTAGAGATCTTTTAAAATTCTCACCGTTCCTTAAAGTGCAATAGTTTGTATCTCTCTTGCACTCAGTTCACCGGGTATATTTGCCAAATAGTTTTTGAAATTCTTTTTCATTAGTCCTGTAGCTCCTATAATTACTGGGATGATTGAGATCTTCCTAAGATTCCAGTTTCTTTTCATGTCGTACATAAGACCTTGGTATTTTGTAATCTTTTCCCTTTCAGCTCTATTTAAACCAGCATCATTAGGGACACTGACTTTAACTAAGGTTGCTACTTTCTCCCTTTTGTCCCATATCACGATGTCAGGTTTAACAGCTCCGTTTTCTAGATATGTAGCTGTAGGGATTGCATAGTCATAGTGGATGGTGTATGACTTATTTCCAACTGTTCTTTCTGGTACATGCTCCCAGAATTTGCTGCTACACTGGATATTCAACTTTTTACATATAGTCCAGTGAAGATAGTTACACACTCCGTTGTGTCGTATTTAGTTTTTGTCTAAAAAGTATTTCATATTTGTTTGCACTTTGGTTGATAGTTTTATTTTATGGCATATCAACCCTTGGTGCTTGTGCATATCAACCCTGACATTGAAATATTTAAAGAATGTATAAACTTTATTACATACTTACGTGTTAGCTGAAAATAAGATTGTGCAGAAAAAATTACGCAAATTCATCCAGTAGTTATTAAATTATGAGAAAAAGAAAAAAAATGATTTTACATACATTTTGACATTTTTGTAAATGCCCTACCAAACCCCGAAATCGTGAAAATATGAGTTATCGTCCTTGACCATTGGAAAATGGTGGAAATATCTACCGAGTGATAAAATCGTTTTTTATTTATAATTAAATAAATACTGGATGAATTTGCATAATTTTTGGTGTACAGTTTTTTTTTCATCTACCACGTAAGTACATACAAAGTTTATACATTTCTTTATCTACTTTATTTTTAAGAGCGGTCTAGCATGTCAGGGTTGATATGCACAAGCACCCAACCCTTTTTTCAAATTTCTTCATTTTGGTCAAAAGCCTCTATGACTTCAAGTCTTTAATATATTTGAAAATTTATCCATGATATAAATATATACGAATGGGTATACCACCGGATGCAGTTTTATGCCCTACCAAAGATAGATTCTATTAAACCAATAGATGGGGCCCTGACAGGTACTATCACTCCAGATTAGAGTCAGCCTAGGAATAATAACAAGAACTCTGAGATGACTCATCATTCTCCACAAACCGCAAATTGGGGTCTCACCAACAGTTGCCGTTCCACGTCATACCTAAAACATCTTTTCGGTCAGCCTTTTCGTTCGTTACAGGTTTCCAATATTCATCTATGAATCTCTATATGATTTTGTGACATCGACAAATATTATTTTTGTCACTATCTTCTGCTCTACTGAAACATAAGAGACAACAAATATATTGTTTGTGAGAGTAAAAGTTGTCCCCCTTTTTAGCAATTCACAGAATTTATTTCAATTTTATCAGCATCATTAGAAGGAACTCCAAATGACAGAAAAATTACAGAAACTGAAATTCAAAAGAAACTGATCATTTCAAACCAAGCAAAAAAAACTACAGATCAAAAGGACAGTTTCTCCTCTTTCAACATCTTTTTTTCTGAAAAAGATGTTTAGTCTATACAAGAAAGTCTTTCAGGTGTATGTAAGTAGCAGAGGTAGTAGGATTTGAGTATTGATTTACTCCTCTCCAGGAGTTAAGCACAAGGCCAGTTTTTATCTTACTCCCACAAGTAAGATGTGACCCAAGGTCGGGTCGGGAAAGTGGGGTTTAAAAATTGCCTGGGCAGCCCCGTCGGCATTCCCCGGTAGGGGCGCCTCAGGCAGTAAGCAATAAACTTACTCCTCCTCAAAGAGAGTACTGCACAAGACAGACCCATAGACCGGCGTAAATCAAGCCCCGAAGGCCAAGACAATACCAGTCTATGGAGTGCAGTATCTATCGGAACAGATACTACACTTTGATCTTAGCCAAAATGCCAAGGTAGTAGATTTGAGTAGCGAGTGTGAAAACTCTTACTTCCTGTACGCCTGGCCAATTTTTTGTTTTCAAATATTGAGCAGGACTAAATATTAAATTTAAAGAAAATTAACTAAACTAAAATTTTGTTTTTTAACATCGATCAATATGTGGTAGAAATTAATAACCGAAAAGATTCATATATATGGCTTTTGTTACTGAAGCTATCTAACACTCATGCAGTAAAAACTGAATGCATACATAAGATTTTAGATGCATCCACACACCTTTATAAGAGGAGCCGTCCGTCTTTCACGCTTAAGTTTTAAGTAATATTTTTATCATTGATGCGCATATTAAATGGATGCATTGTATTTTAGATGTGTCCAAGCATCTATATAAAAAGTTATGTCTGTTTGTTGGTCTGTTACACTTGGATTTGAAATAGCATTTTCGTCGTTAACAATGTAGTTTGAATGGACTCGTCCATTTTTTTTTATTATTATTTCCAGGTGTGAATTAGCAATGAATTAGCAATTTTCAAGTGAAAAGCAACAACTGCTCACCTAAGACACTGTTGTCATCCATGTTGAAAGACGTTCCCGTCATGATACTGTCCGTCTCCACGGCATCGAGTGCGGCATCTCGAGCTGCTTGAATGTCACGCTCGAGTTGGCTGAGGTGTTCATCATACTACAAAACCACAATTAGTAAAATTAAGCAGGGCATTAACACAAAATTATCACAAAGGGTTTCTTACAGTTTCACTCATGTGAAAAAATAAAATACAAATACAGTATAAGGCCCATGGACGATTGACACTTTCCATAGAAGAAAAAAAAAGGACAAAAATCAGGGGTAACAAAATTCTAGGAAAATACAACAAGAAAATGAAGTAGTTTTTACTTTTTTTTTTAATTATATCTCTATATTAATAAAATTGAGTGACGACTTCTTGTTTCTCAAGAAAGGTTTAATAAGGTTTGAAAAAAGGGGGAGGATGAAAAGTAACAGTTGAGATTTAAACCGGAGGAGATTTAAAGAGATATAAAAAAAAAAATAAAAAAATATATATTTCTATATAATTCGGGAGAGTCAATATTATGAGTATCGTATATTTGGCCGTTACTGTTTTGGGGTTTGATGATGTGTCTTCTAAAGGAATTAGGGCGAGAAAATGTGTTTAAGGATTAAAGAGGTTAAAAAAGTTTATTAGGTATATATGATAATCATGACACTAGTAATACAATGCAATAAAATATTAAAATAGGAACACCGAAAATTGTTTGTATGTTCATCAACCTTTCGTCTTCATTGTTCACATAGTTTCTCGTGACTTATACATTATTATTCACTATTAATCGATTTATAAAAATCAAAAATGCAATAAACTTTTTTAAAATCTTATTTTTAAAAATTAATTTTATTACAAAACTAAAACTACCAGAATGCATTTGCGTTTATTCATTAAAAATGTCAGCCATTTTAGTTTTTTGTTAATTGTTGATAAAAAAAAAGAATTAGTTTGTGACCCTTTGAAATTTGAAAGGAATAAACTTTTTTAAAATTTTATTTAAAATAATTTATTTTATTACAAAACTAAAACTACCAGAATGCATTTGCGTTTATTCATTAAAAAAAAAGTCAGCCATTTTAGTTTTTTGTTAATTGTTGAAAAAAAAAAAAAAAGAATTAGTTTGTGACCCTTTGAAATTTGAAAGGAATAAACTTTTTAAAAATTTTATTTAAAATAATTTATTTTATTACAAAACTAAAACTACCAGAATGCATTTGCGTTTATTCATAAAAAAAAGTCAGCCATTTTAGTTTTTTTTTAATTGTTGAAAAAAAAAAAAAAAGAATTAGTTTGTGACCCTTTGAAATTTGAAAGGAATAAACTCTTTGTATTACTATGCTCATCTTCATTGTTATTTTCAGCCGATGTAAATTTATACCAAAAGCAAGAATAAATTGACTCTCCATACCTCAGACAAATTTTCCTTTGCTACCTCCACAATTCTAGCAGCCGTGTTAGTGTAGCTGCTTTCGGCGCCGTTATATTTGCTGCTGTTGGTGTGGATCAGTTCAACATCTTCAATGAATTGGTCTCGGTGATGATATTTATGCAATTGGACATTCTGACAAAAAGAAAAAGTAAAATTGGAAATAATATATTTTTGTTCAATGCTCATCGACACTTTATGGGTCATTTAGTACAGACTTCAGATTCTTAAATACATAATTTGTGTAGCTGAACTATTGTGATGTCGGGACTACCCAAATTTGAGAGGTTATCAGTCTGACTACTGATAACCTCTGTGGATGTATCAAAGTAAATGGTCGATTGCAGGCAAAGTATTGTGAGGAAACTAATATAAAATTTAAATATATGTGCAGACAAATTAAGTTGTATAATTTGGATTATTTGGACTACGGTTCTCATCTTGCATGTTATCATTACGTTTCGACCGCTGTAACCTCCGGTCTTCTTCAGCGTCCGAAACGTGATGATAACACTAAAGATGAGAACAGTAGTCCGAAAAATCCAAATTATATAAATTATCAATCCTCATCTCAAAAATTCAGAAACATAAAATTAAGTTGTATTCATTTTAAATCAGACTTTTGAGTATAGTTTCACTTCTCAGAGATAGGATAGAATTTTATATATATCGATCAGGGATGCGAGTATTGATTTACTCCTCTCCAGGAGTTAGGCACAAGGCCAGTTTTTATCTTACTCCCACAAGTAAGATGTGACCCAAGGTCGGGTCGGAAAGTGGGGTTTAAAAATTGCCTGGGCAGCCCCGTCGGCATTCCCCGGTAGGGGCGCCTCAGGCAGTAAGCAATAAACTTACTCCTCCCCAAAGAGGGGAGGCAAAGCCTAGGAGGGTGGACCTCCTAGAACTGCACAGGACAGACCCATAGACCGGCGTAAATCAGCCCCGAAGGCCAAGACGATACTAGTTTATGGGGTGCAGTATCCATCGGAACAGATACTACACTTTGATCTTAGCCAAAAGGCCAAAGATGAGATGCGAGTATCCAATGGCGAAAATAACTAAAATTGAGATTAGTTTGCCAACCTGCTCCTCCCCACCCTGTGTGTGGAGAGCAGCGTAAAAAAACAACTAAAAATAACTTGGATGATGTGCTAGTGATAAGTAATAAAAACATTTTTTAAATAATTTGAAAAGAATGTTTAATTAGTGAAATATCAATCTTAGTCATTAGACATAGAAACATTCTTTAACGAATCCTAATTCTAAATTTGTTATTTACAACCGCATTTATTTTCCGAGAGTTAGTTTTATTTACTTGCCTCCCCATGAGGGCAGAGTTAGACACAAGGTCAGTTTTTAATGTGGAAAAAATTCAGCTTCCAAAAAAAGGCACTCTGGATTGAGATAAAAATTTAAATTGCCTCAGTCAAGAAGGATCTCTGCGTCACAGACCGAGGACAGAAAAGACAGAGTTGTATTAGGAAATGATACACTTTGCTCTGAATCAAAAAACAACTCAAATCAGTTTCAAGTAAGAAAGATACCATCATAGGCATATGTGGGGAAAGAGACAGGAAGTCATTCTATGATGAAACAACATCATCTAAATCCCTACCTCCAATTGTGGCAAAATTAGGTTTAAGAGAAAACTGTCATAAGAGGGAAAAAGAAGGCAAGGAAAGACAGGAAGAGAAAGAGAGACAAAACAGGAAAAGAAAGATAAAGCAAGAGAGAGAGAGAGAGATAAAATCCAGACAAATAGCGACAGAAAAATAAGGTGGTAAGACTGTATCCCTCATAAAGTAAGGCCACGGTAAGACTCTAGTGATTTGGTACGGATCAGCTTTTTCTTATTAAAAAGAGGTGGATTTCGACCTAAAAGCAAAGAACTCGCATTCATGGGAGACTCTCGCGATTTAAGCACAAATTCGCTTTTTCTAAAATGCGGAGAAATCACATCCCTAATTTTTTTTTCTGAATCCCAATTTCCAATTTTCTAAAATTTGATTGCAAATATTTTTTTGTAGATATAAAATGAGAATATTGGGTATTCCATTTTATGTTTTTATAGCAACGCATTTGGTGGACATCTTTCTCTATCACGGGCGCCGCCATATTGGATATGTTTTGTTGGGTCACAGGGGGATAGGAGGTAAATACTAAAACAAACTGCCAACATTTACTACAATCAACAGCTTATATATACCTTAAGCAAAGTGCTAAAATCCATGGGCTTTTTGATAACTTCATAATAATCTTTGACTGATTTTTTGTTCACAGGTTGATGGAATGGCCAAGACTGAAAAAGAAAAAACAAATCACCAATAAATGTTTTTTTTGTTGTTTTTTTAAATAAAATAAACCTTATTTGGAATTAAATGATTTATGGAAAAATTTTTAGTGTTAAATCACTAAAAAAAAAGATATATTGTAATGATTTAATCAAATAATTTTTTTTTTAATGATTTAATCAAATAAAAAAAATGTTTTTTTAATGATTTAATCAAATAAAAATGTTTTTTAATGATTTAATCAAATAAAAAAAATGTTTTTTTAATGATTTAATCAAATAAAAAAATTTTTTTTAATGATTTAGTCAAATAAAAAAAATGTTTTTTTAATGATTTAATCAAATAAAAACTGGTGCAGAAATTGTCAATTTTGTTTGAAAAATTGATTTTGCTTATGTCAATGTTTTAGGTTGATCCATTCTACAGCGTTTATCAAATGTTCATATTACAAATGCATTTGTTTATTACAATTGTCTTGATCATGAGACAAAAGGGAACGTTAAAAATCTAAGATTATATTTTACATCTGTAATCTTAAAATATACCATGACGTGGTTTAATCTATCAGTCAATGAAACACATACTTTACATTATGGGCTCAATTGAACATTAAGTTTAATGGCTTCCATTCAAACTCATATTCCCCAAACACAGATAGTAACGCTTTAGTAATGACAGAATATTCTGGGGGGTTTTTTGGGTTTTTTTTTTTAAAAAAGCTTTAATAGTCGAAACATTATTTTTATTTTCAAAGAATATAATTAAAGACAATTCACAAAATTAATGTAGCTGGGGAGAGCATTTTTTTTTTAATTTGTTAGAGAAATAATGATATAAAGAAAAGAAAATTCAGAATTTAACTAAAATTCTTACATTTTCGACAACTTTCATTTTCTGTTGAATGATATTTTCTAAAATGAAAGAGAACGCCACTTGATCGTCGTCGTCCAATAATGGATTGATTGCTTTCTCTAAACGCATCAACTTTTCTTCTTTCTGAAAAAACAAACAAACAAAAGAAATGCTATAAATTTAATGGAAAAGGGATTCAAGTAAATTAGTTTTTGGAGAAATTTTTCAGATAAGACGATAGATTGAAACATGACGATAAAACACCAAATAGAGATAAGAGTTTGATTAGAAATGAATAATAAACTAATTGATTATTTCGGACGAGAAAAGATTAAGTATTTTAATATTTATTTGATGTCACAGGGATTTTAGTAAAAACAAAAACCTATTCTAAAATAAATCCGCTCAAATTTTAAATTTGTGAATGAATGGATAGATGATGTTATGCCAGATACAATGTTATATTAATGTTCTTAAACTTTAATGTTCCCTGACTCATTTAGTAAACACATAAGTATAAAAAGCATGCAGCGATGACAATGTTTATTTTTTTTATTGGTGGGTCATTATTAAAATCTATACTAACCATCAAGTATGACAGCGTTTGAAAAAAAAAAAAATGTTTATCTATTTTCAGAGGAAAATAGAAAAAAAAGAAAGTATACAATGTGTATTGATCAAAGTTTTGTATAAAATAATAAGCAGAAAGAAAATAATGATGAGTTAATTGAACGGATTTTAGAGAATAAAATAAAACGTTAAAAAGAAACGCTAATATTTCAAAGAAAAATATTAAAAACAAACAAAACAAGAGCGAACACACAGACACAAAGAAAGGCTTGATCCTAAATTAATTTAACAGTGTTATATTATCAGCAGTAGCATAACCCCCTTCCCACCGTAATAATAGATATGCGTGCAAGAAATCGGGCAATTCAAAAATATGCGCACGACAACGTTTGGGATGGACAGAGAAAACAAAATAATCTTAACCGATGAATGAAGACACGGAGAAAAAGAAAAACGAAGAAGGTCGTTAATATCTGAAGAAAACTCCATCGAGCAGGGTGTAAAACTGAAAATGTCTACCCAGAACGCCTAGTCATTGAAAGCAATACAGCAACGAACTGAAAATGCATGCAAAATTGGTTAGCTTCCAGCGAAATGGCAACAAGGCCGAAACAATCATGCGAGGGAAACACAGGCGACGCCGATGATCTAATGACACCAATCAAGGAGCGGCAAAAAATCTCGGATAGAGAGCAACTCAGCGAGATAAGCTCCAGACATCAAAAGATCCTACTATGAGAGATGTCGGAGGTGCAAGATCAATGCGGAAGCACAAGCGATCTTTATGAAATGACAATAAAACAGACCATCATAAAACAAAAACAAACAAACTGAGTGCGTTAATTTGAATATTAACGCACTCAGATCAGTGACATTTCTTTTATTGCCCAAAACATTCAAATGCTGCAAACCCATTTGTTTTATTTTCATTGTTCATATTTAAGCTCCATTTATACCATGATAATAATTTCATTATCCATTTAAATAAATGTTATATGTATTCAATAATTCAAACCTGAGAAAAAACATTTTTATGTTTTTTATAAAGGGAATTATTTTGTATTCCATTTACATCGCATAATTCCCCATTGATGTGATAAAGCAATCGGGGCATACCGTTCGTAACAACGGTCAGATAACTAAATTTCGGAAAATAAATATATTTACAATAATAAAATGAGAAAATGACCATAGAAGAAAAAGTACCTATATAGCGACTAAAACTAACATTTGGGTAGCCATTTGCAATTTTGAAAATTTGTAAAAAATACAAGTTACCCGCGTATATCTTGATTAGCATGTTACTGAAGAAAATAACAGACTGGATATAATATGAAATTGAAAGTGATTAACAATTAATACTTAATCCTTATCCTCGAGTGGTTTTAGCCTTGATAAGTAGCAACTCATTAGTAAAAAAAATAATGTTTTAAATTCTATTAATGAGATTTCAGCAAGAGCAAAATTTTAAAACAATCAAATTGATAGAATTTTTCTTTTTTCTTTTAAAGTATAAAATTTCACAGATTTGTCTTATAATTTGTCTTATAAATACGTCTTTTTTATCATTTTGCTACGAAATATGCTAAATATACATCGCAAAAATTATTCTGTATAATGTTTTTTTATGCATGAAAGTAATTCGCTTTAAGTAATTTACTCCTATGTTTTTTATGGATATGTTAATTATTGGCAATGATGATAATAAAGTGTAATTTACATGGGTCCAGTTCGTCATATATTAGACTGAAATAAAAAAGCGAAAAAAAATCTCACCTCAGCAAATTTGTTTAAACACAATTCAAGCATTGCTTTAGCGATCAGGCTTATCAAGTGCTTATCACCTGTAAAAAAAAAAAAAAAAAAAAAGATGAAATATGATTGAAATGTTCAAATTCATTTTTCAATTTAATGGTGAAAGGAAATTGTTGTTTTAAAAGTACTTCAATGGAATGTGCATTGATAAACTTACTGCTCTGGTGGCTCCCTCGGCGTAAATACACTCGACCATCTCGACAATCAGCTAAATCCCATCCATTCACTGTGGAGGTCCCCAGAAGCCGGAGAGCCTTCTACTCCAATAGTTTTTTTCCTCGAACTGACAGCCTTTGGAACTCCCTCCCTGCTCCCTGTTTCCCCGACTGTACCGACATACAGAAATTTAAAACTAATATGAATAAGCATCTCGCTGCACAGCTCCCAATTTAAGATGACCCCCTAAGACTTTCACCCTAATTCTCAGTAGCCCCTTACGTCTACAATTGCAACTTGCCTTGTTTGGGGGTGAACTAAGTTAAAACAAAAAAAAAATTTTTTTAAATGGCAAGATGACATCAAGTCGTCTATCAAAGAAAATGTTAAAAGGCATTCAATAGAATTCAATAAAAGTCATTTTTAGATGCGTCTTTGAGAGACTGTGTCAGTCAGTCTGTCACGCTTTAGTTTTAAATAGCATTTTGTCAGTCATGTCACACATGTGTTATAACATTTTCATTAACTCGTCACAATTAAACTTCAGGTGTATCTTGTCGAACTCGGGAATCTTTACGGAATTTTGAACGGAACCTTTTATTTAATCTAAGGGGCTAGCATGCCCTCGTTCCGTCAGCCATGACCAGGTAGAAGTCTTAATTAATTTGCAATTGTATTCTTAGTATCGCCCGCACTGAGGATTGAACCTTCAACCTCCAGAAGAGTGTCTCTTAGAACCGAATTTTACTTAGTACTTTATCCGTTACGCCACGAGTCCTTGCAGACTTCTACCCGATCATGGCTGACGGAACGAAAGCATCCCAATAATACAAATTATCAATCTTCATCTCAAAAAATTCAGAAACATGTCACACTTATGTTATAACATTTTCATTCACTTGTCACAATTAAAGTTTATAAGTGAAAGTCAAGTATTATGATTCATT
Source organism: Sepiola atlantica (assembly GCA_963556195.1). Classification (NCBI taxonomy): domain Eukaryota; kingdom Metazoa; phylum Mollusca; class Cephalopoda; order Sepiida; family Sepiolidae; genus Sepiola; species Sepiola atlantica. Next base: position 23,570,390 of record OY744521.1, on the reverse strand, counting down.
TGTGCTCCTAAATCAAAGAAAAGGAGTATTTTTTAAAAGAGCCATTATTCTAGAAAAGATCTTGTGTTGCAGGGGGGGGGGGGGGGGGGTCAGGAAGCTGCTGCCAATCCTTACATCGAAGCACATTTCCTTCAAGTTTCAGGGAAAAGTTTTGGTGCTTGTGCATATCAACCCTGACATGTTAGACCGCTCTTAAAAATAAAATAGCTAAAGAAATGTATAAACTTTGTTATGTACTTACGTGGTAGATGAAAAAAAGACTGTACACCAAAAATTATGCAAATTCATCCAGTATTTATTCAATTATAAATAAAAAACGATTTTATCACTCGGTAGATATTTCCACCATTTTCCAATGGTCAAGGACGATAACTCATATTTTCACGATTTCGGGGTTTGGGGTCTCCATTGTTTACAAAAATGCCAAAATGTACGTAAATTCATTTTTTTTCTTTTTCTTATAATTTAATAACTACTGGATAAATTTGCGTAATTTTTTCTGCACAATCTTATTTTCAGCTAACACGTAAGTACATAATAAAGTTTATACATTCTTTAAATATTTCAATGTCAGGGTTGATATGCACAAGCACCAAAGTTTTTTTCAACCTGTGTTAACTCTACCATATTACATATCAGTTATACATGGGCCTCAAACTCTTCATGATCTCTTAATGATGATGTAATGGTCAGGTTGACGTACAACCCTGACAGGAGAGATCCGATCAATTGTGCTCATCGGTAAGATTGTAGATGCCTTACGGAATCAGTGTCTTAACTAGTTCAGCCACACAGTATGCCACCTCTTGCATAACATGTTTGAATATCCCGGGTACTAGCTAGAGAGCGAGGAAGACATGATTCGAGTGCGTAAGAATTGATATAACTGCATGCAACCTCACTCACTCACTATCCTGGTTTATCGTCTATGTTCCCTCTGACAAGAGGTTCGACGTTGTCTGGCTGTCCTTATGCTAAGTTTCCAGTGCTCACGGTTGTTGGGATTGACCGTGTCCATTTGCCACTGTTTACAGTCTTTCCTGATGGTTTCTTTCCATGTCTTCTTAAGGCGCCCAGCTTTCTTTTTGCTGTCCAGCCTTAGGTCTCTGCAAGTGCTGATATACCCCTTGCTTCTCTCAACATGTCCGAACCAGCGAAGACAGTTTACCCTTTTTAAGACATCAAGTTTTGGAATGGCCAATTTCTCAAGTAGAGTGTCTGGCCTAATGTTTTGATTGATGTCGACCCTTATGAACTAGACTGTATGGAGAGCAGGCATGAGATCTTGCCTCGTGTTGTTGATCTTGGAGTCTGAGAAATTTGCAGCAGTCTAAATACCAAAACTTGATTAAAAAGAAGCCCTGTCCGTCAATCTGTCGGGTTTACGTTTAAGTTCAAAATATGATTCGCAGATTGAATGGGCACATTATAAGAATATCCATTCTTGTTAATGTGAAGTCATGGCTGGTCTAAGGCTTTCATTTTAGAGCGAACAATGCTAACGTAAAACAAAGCAAACACACATACTGATACGACGATTCCTAGTGAAGAAGAGACACTGACCGTTGTATAGTTTACTATTGATGGACATTTGGTTGACATCAGACAAAAATTCTTCCCTTGATGTGTATTTCTTCTTTCGTACATTCTGGAAAAGCAAAAACGAAGACATATAAACACAAGCAAAGAATAAAAGGGGCACAACAGAAAAATAGTGTCATGTATTTATGCCTGTTCTGTCTGACTTGATCACTTTTACCATCTTACTAGCAGAATCATATACGTAAATTATCATCTAATAAAAAAGATATCAAATCAGCTGCTGCTGCTGCAACTTTGCTTCCTGACGGTCTCTAACTTTCATTTTTTGGTTTGCTTTCTTTTCATTGAACTATTTTTTTTAATAGGATTTTTAAAGTTAGTTTAATCATTAAATTATTAATTGAAAGAAATTATTATAAAACTATAATTAATTTTGTTACTGTAATGTTTTAATCTCTATAAACTTATTAGATGTAAAAAGCTTCGAATCTTTTAATTTTTTAATACATAGAATTTGCTAAGAATATTGAAGCCAGTCAAAATGACTTTTTTCTAAGTGACACAATGTAATTCTATTTTTTTTTTCGACTATTAACAAAAGCTTAGAACGTCTGATTTGTTTACAAGGAAAATGGAAATAAATTCTGGTGGATTTTATTTCGAAATAACATTACTTTTTAAATAGGATTTTTTAAAGTTCGTTTTAATACTTTACACCATTATATTTTTTATTTCAATAAATAAATAACCGATTAATAAAAAAAATAAAAAAGGAAATGTGTAAATAATGTAGAGGCAACAAACACAAAAACTGGTCACACAATGTTGTTAATATAGATGAATGAACATTTTTCAGCGAATCATTGAGCGCAGACTACGGGAGATTGTCACGATCACGCAAAATCAGTGCGGTTTCGTTAAGTGCGGCACAACAGACGGCATCCATACCGCACAACTCATTGACAGAGAAACATGCCTAGAAGTTGATACCGCTGCATATTGCTTTCCTTGACCTGGAAAAGGCCTTTGACCGCGTGCCACATTATGTGATCTGGTATGCACTACGACACCATGATGTCCCCGAGGAGCTGGGTCAGAATACTGTACGACTCATTGAAGAGTCTGGTTCAAACTGCCACCGATATGTCCAAGGACTTCTCTATCATGGTTGGAATACACTACTCTTAATTCTTGTCATGGATGCCATCACTAAGGATCACACTGGCCCATGCCTTGGACACTCTTGTATGCAGACAAAGTTTTGCTCACCTCAAAGAGTAAATCTAAGCTGCAACAAGTCCAGTCCTGGAAGGACAGGCTAGCACAATTTCTTCTACGGCTGGACATCAGAAAGATGGAGTATTTAACTACCGATAAAAATGAAAATGGCACCATCCAAGTTGACAGACAGGATCTTCCATGAACGCCTTCAAATATCTTTAGTTTGACACTTAGCCATGACGGCAACATCCTCAGCGAAGTTGCTGCGTGCATCAATTCAACGTGGCTAAAGACCACCAGCATCTTTTGTGACTGCAAGATCAGCGACCGTCTAAAACCGAAGATCTACCGGACTGTTGTGAGACCTGTCGCTTTATACAGCTCTGAGTGCTTCCCGACAACAAGGAAGGCAGAGCGGCGATTCGTCATTATGGAAAGCAAAATGCTCCGCTGGATGTCCGGAACTACACTGCTCGATCACGTCAACAATGAGGATATCCGAAAGCGTTACGGCATTGCATTGATTGAGGGCAAGACGAGAGAATGGTGATCAGATGATTTGGACATGTGCTGAGGGCCAACAATGACAACGTCGCGAAACTCACCTTTGTATTGGAAGTCGCCGAAAAACGACTAAGGGGTAGGCTGATGATAAGATGGGCAGATACTCCACAGTGGGCTGGGGGGTGGACATCAGGCAAAAAAGAAAGTCTTCTAAATTACTTAACATTAATGTTTTTAGAAAGTAGATTAAATTTCTGATTCAACAAAAAAAAAAGTAGATCAAAAGATAAAACGGCGGAAAAATAATTCAACTTTGCGTACCCGACATTTTCGGTTTTTGGACTGCGCGCGCAGCAGACAACCAAATTAAGGACAGAAATCGGGATTTTGAAGATTTCATTCTGTGAGTGTGTTTAATTGAACCTTCATAGTATAAATCCCCACTTTTTGCCTTAGGACTAGCCCAAAATAAGTATTTCAGCCTAAAAAGTGCCGTCAATTTAATATTTCTGGTTAAAATTCTCATTTTTTGACAATCTTTTCCCGAAAAAGGCCTATTTTTTGCCAAATGTTGCCACATTTTCCGACATTTACTTGAAATCTTGGTCCAAATTGCAAAAAACACCTAAAGCAAGATTTTGATCACCATACATTTCTAAAAAATAGAAGATATCAGTGTTTTAGCTAACATGATAACAAAAAAACTTGCCTTAGGTGTTTTTTTTAATCCTTGAGTACTTTTAGGCCATATTTGAAGAAATATATATCCAAATGCCATTTACTACACTGTTTCACATCAGTTTCTTTTTTGTTTCTTTTGTTCTTTCAGTTCCAGTTTCGTTTCCTTGGTTCTGTTAGTTTCAGTTTTGGTCATTGCCAGCATTATCTGTTTCTCACCTTAGATCAAACAGCAAAACAAACATGATGAGTGAAGTGACATGGAACGCCTTCGTTCAAATTTGCAACGACAAGAAGCCCAGCCCATTCAAACATCCAGTGTGGGAAGATGTGTACCAGGAGTTGTCCACGCGCTTGGGTGTTCCTAATAATGAACTTCTTCATGAAAATGTTCGGCTGTTGCGTGAGAGGTATTTCAAACTCAAGAAATCGAGTCAAAAGAAGTGGAGCGCAGATCGTCCAGAGGACAATGATGAAATTGTGCTGAGGAGTGAAGATTTGTCTCCGTCGGACACCATCATTGCTACTGAACCACCAAAGAAACGAAAGACAAAATCCATTGATCAGCTTGGTGAAAAACAGATGCTACGACGTACTGATGATCTGTGGAACATGGTCCAAGAGTTCTCTGCAGAGAATAATGAAACACCACTCCGTATACTTTCTTTGCTTCTTCAGCGATGTGGTGACAAACATGCAAGACAATTCGGCAAAGAAGTATGGATGGAAGGTAATGATTCGACCAAGAAGGACAAACTGATCTCCGTTGATGCTGCCCTTTCCATCAAGTCAGATTGTAACCTTGGTCGAGAAAAGTATTACCACCTTCGGAAGAACTTGAAAAATCAAGGTCATGATATCCTTCCACCGTGGACGAATCTTGTTGCGAAAGAGAGAAAAATAACGCCAGAAACACAGCAGTTGACATACCCAAAAGTTGGTGTTCATTATTCATTCACAAAATCCATGGTGCTGACCACAGAGAGAATCGTTGAGGATGAAGATCCCAGCAGGTTGCCATCATCAGCTGTGTTGGACATTAAGTTTGGATGTGACGGAAGCGGAAGTCATGCGATTTACAGGCAAGTTAACAACGCTCAAACTAACAACATGGTGATGACAATGTTTTGCCCGTTGAAATTGAAAACCGATGAAGGTGATGTGCTGTGGGAACAGAAGACCCCTAACAATCCGTTGACTCATCGCCCTCTTCTTTTAGAGATGGGGAAAGAATCCCATGAATCCATCGTTTCCCTTGCAATATTCAACGATGAACAGACAGAGCTGAAAACGAATGGATGTCTCATCAAAGTTGGTGGAGCGGAAATGTTGTTGAAAGTCAACAATGCATCAACGATGATGGACATGAAGGCTGCTCATCTCTACCTCGGGCTTGGGGGAGCATATTGTGATCTTTGTGACACTCCTCGAGAACTTGCACATGATCCAAGTCGAGTGAAAGAAGGATTCGACATATCCCGCCATGTTGAAAGTCTGCACAATCTTTTTGAGGATTTGGTCCAAGAAGATGGGTCCGTCTACAAATCTCGTAACGATTACGAAGAAAGAGCCGGATTGACATCAAAACCTGTCCCAACCAACGAAACGAAATCAGTGCAGGTCCTTCACGCTCTTCTCCGGTGCTTCGACCACTTCATGAAAGTAGCTGTTCATCTGAAAGCTGCTGTGTTTGATTGGTCAGAGAGTCCAACCAGCGTCAATAATCTCTTCCTGAAGGAAGCTAAGGCACAGATTCAAGCCCACATCGAAGTAATTGTTGGTGAGAAGTGGGATATCCCAGACGGAACAGGGAAAGGAGGAACGACGACTACAGGCAACACTGCACGGCGATTACTTCACCAACATAGAGATGTTGTAATCAATTTAGTTCCTGACAATTATCAGAATATTATGCATCGATTTGGTCAACATCTGTCAGTTATTCTTCGCTTGTTCTGTTCATCCAAGTCTATCAATGTCCACGAGTACAAGAAACTATGCACTGATCTGTATGTGTTCATTCTCGAAAGCTTCCCTCGTGTGAACTCACAGCCTGGAACTTGGGTCAGCATCACTCCATCGCTGCATAAACTTCTCGGACACTCCTGGGAGTTGATTGAATCGAATGATAGTCGAGGGTTGAAAAACTTGGATGAATCTGGCTTGGAAGGGAATAACAAAATCCTCCGTTCCATTCGATTAAACCTTGCAAGAAAAACATCACAGGAAGCCAATTTGGAAGACACGATTCGAAGAATGTGGGTCGGATCCGATCCGAAGATCAACAACATTCGTCTAAAAACTCGCTCATATTGTAAGCACTGCAAGGAGCATGGTCATTCTACTCGATACTGCAACATAAACAAACCAGTTTCTGGACCACTCACTGATGATGATGCATTGTTTGATAGTATGTTGATAGTATAGTTTTATGTTAGAGTATTTTCTATGACATCGCACGGGACCGAGAAAAAATGTTGAGATAGCTTCCAGGCCCATATTCAATCAAGAAGTAATTTAGGCCCCAAAAGCCCAAAATAATAGATTTGATGGGTTATTTTTGGACCTCACTTCTTTCTTTTCACTAATGTGTTTCTAATGAGCCCTGAACCAGTACTATAATGTTATTTTTTGGCTAAATAAACCAAAAACTATGTTTTTCTCGTTTTTTGAGCCGAAACTTGAAAATTAAGATTTTTAGGCCTAAAATGCCCCAAAATTGGAATTCTAGATTTTTTTATTTTATATTATATTCCCTTCACTCATAGGCTTCCAACAAGCCCTGAATTAGTATCACAGCATCATTTGTAGGCTAGTTTTATGTTAACAAACTGTTTTTCAACATTCGGGCCTAAATTCTGAAATTCCTTGTTTTAGGCCCCCAGGGCCCCAAAATAGATTTTTTTTTACTTTTTTGGTTTTCATTATTTTCTACTAACAATAATCAGCACAAAAATTCAGCCAGAGCACCAATCTATATTGAAATAATTAAAAATGTCCGAAAAAAGCCGCTCCCAGCCCACTGTGTACTCTGCACAAAGATCTCTGTGAAATCAGCCTTCACCCGGACTAAGCCTGTGATCATGTCAAATGTAGACAAAAGTCCATCATTGTGGACCTCGCCGTAGCTCGGATTAACACATAAGCAAAAAAAGAAAAATGAGTCTTTATGGTAAAAAGTAGTCTTAAAGGAAAAGTGTCCCTTCTTTTGCTTTGTATTTTCTTGGTTGATTCTAAACTGTGCTGAAAGAAATTTATTCTGATCAAAATATTTCATAAGAAAATGGATGAAGATCATTTACGCCATTTTATTTTCAAATCTTCCAGATGAGTGTTTCCATTTGAAAGCAAAATGGCCGTCACAACCCACATTTTACTTTTTGATTTTGTAAAATTGAAGAAAAACAATTGCATAATACAAAGTTTAAATTTCTCAGGCTGTAAATTTTCATACCTCTCTTAAAGTTTGCAAATCCATTGGATTCTTGATAATTTCATAATAATCTGTTACTATTTTGGGATTGACTGGAAACAGGAATGGTTGAGTCTAAAATATAAAAAAAGAAGAAAAATAAAACGATCAAATTGAATTCATTATAAAATAAAGCAATCAAAAAAGAAATGTTTTTTCTTCTGTAAAAGTTATTTACTTCAATCATAAGAAAAATGATGGAAATTTAAAACTGATTCAAGAAATCATATTGGTATTTTGTGGCCATAGATGATCTTGTTAATCCGTGTTTTAAACCTAATTAGTCAAAAAAGTAAGAATGAAAAATTGAGTACAAAAAAAGATGAAAAATGAATGAAAACAAATTTGTCAACTTACATTAGGAATGTCTCGCATTTCATTCACTATTGACTCAAATATTGATGAAAGCGTAACCAAAGGATCCGTTCTTCTACGATTTGATGATTGTTTCGGTTTCTGAAATTGACAATTATTAAAAACATTTTTAAACTCAAGTCATTACAAGAATGGGAAAAAATTACCAAATTGGAAATTTTGATCTGTTATTTATAAAAAATTTTAAACGTTTGAAATTTTATTAATTTCTTTTTCAATATCTTATATAAATAGAGATTTTGTCCGTCTGCCCGTCCGTCACAATTTTTTTAAACATAATAAATGAATTGTGGAATTTGTCTTATTTTGAAATATCAGGAATCTTAACTACTTTTAGAAATGGAAAATATTGCATTAATAGTAAACTAGTGGGACCCGTGTAAATTACACGAAATGATGTTTTCAATACTAATTATCTTTTTCCTAACCTATACATTATTTTGTAAATGCTTTAGATTAAATTAAATTTGGCTCCAATTCATGAGTAACATACAAAGATTTGGAAGGTTGTTGCTTTTGATGTAAGTGTGACACACAAAATAACACACACACTATTGTATTAATATGTGTCTTCTCTACCTCCCCCTTCGATGTAGAAAAAAAAGATCTTAGAGGTTGGTTGGGATCAAACTATAAATCAGTCCGGCCAATGTAAAAAACCGACGTCAAAATCCTATGTCGCTAACCGTTGCCCCAAAGGGACATACTTGAAATATTACGAAAATTAGGTGACTTGAATGCTTTTCCAAATCTAGGTGCGGCATGCATGCGCAGAGCTTTTGATGTAAGCGTGACACACGAACACATGCTATCATATTAATATATAGATAATAAATTCTTCAGTCTTAAGTTCTACATATTGATCTATTTGAACTTTCTTATAGATCTTAAAACTTACATAACAAAATAATTATAGATTTGGTGCAGCGTCATAGATTTATGATTTACGTCATGTGTCGAAAGATGAATTCAAACATAAGCGATAATAAAAAAATTAAAAAATGAATGGGTAAACATTATCAATAGCGTTGGAAATTATTTTAATAGTCCAAAACAATTTATTTTGCTTTAACTACGTATTGGCGATAATAAAAAAATTAAAAAATGAATGGGTAAACATTATCAATAGCGTTGGAAATTATTTTAATAGTCCAAAACAATTTATTTTGCTTTAACTACGTATTGGCGATAATAAAAAAATTAAAAAATGAATGGGTAAACATTATCAATAGCGTTGGAAATTATTTTAATAGTCCAAAACAATTTATTTTGCTTTAACTACGTATTGGCGATAATAAAAAAATTAAAAAATGAATGGGTAAACATTATCAATAGCGTTGGAAATTATTTTAATAGTCCAAAACAATTTATTTTGCTTTAACTACGTATTGGCGTTAAAAACAATTTACTATTTAATATATACTAGAATTTGGGCCCGTAGTAGTGCCCATAATTCTAGTTAATAAAAATCAAGTTGTCTTTAAAATTAAAATTAATCTGAAAAGTTGATCGGCTAATATCATTTCGAGGTGATTCTTTACCATAAATCGTTTTTATTAGTTTTTAAATACTCCAATAGTTATAAAAATTTAAAATATCTGTGCACTTCAACAACAAACGCATAATTGTTATTTTAATTTTAAATTTAAATTTAACTTATTTCATAAATAAATTGAATAAATAACAAGTGTTGTCATGTATTGTGTGTGTATTTCAACTACAGAAGCCTAAAATGCTCATTATTTTAATGTTTTGGGTGTTTGGTGAACTTTATTGCAGCTAAACATCAAAATGATGAGTTTTGGGGCTTCTGTAGTTTTAATACAGACACAATACATGAGAACATTTGCAATATCATGAAATACATTAAATTGAAAATTTAAATTATAAAAAATTATGCATTTCTCATCAAAAAAAAGTCATTAGATAAATAGGGACCATATTACCCCCAAACACCCTGTATGTTTTTATCATGTGATATGCACAGATTCAGTTTGATTTTGAGATCAAAGGTTCATTTCAAACAACGAGCACTAAAGATCGAAATAACAAAAAACAGGATTTTTTTTTATTAATCCATAAGAAAAAAAAAAGTTCTTACCTTAAGATAATCACAATGTACAACTGTCCCCGTGCGACGTTTCTTTTTCGTTTCGACAGCTTGTTTGGGAAATTTGAGCAATAAGGATTTCCGTCGCATTTGATCGGCACTAGAAAAAAAAGTATGACATCACAAATCAAGTTAATGCTCATCTTTTTGTATCAAATGGGCAACACAAATCGCATGACGTAGGAGTTTGGCACAGTTTTGACAATCTAACACTTTAATACACAAATGTATTTACACAAAACTCCAATGATTGCAATGACTGTATCCCACTCTGATACTGCCGGTACCTGAAGACAGATGCATGTCTGCATAGATAGTTCTCCACTAGTCCAAGGGAGAGAACTCTGTTCAACATATTCCACGACAAGACTTGCTTAAGAGACTGAAGATAATAAATACTATAAAAATTATTAGAGAAAATATTTATCTATACTAATGAGACACAGCAGTCTTCTCCTTTAGGTTATTAGACCTCAGAACTTGAAATTTGGTTGGAATTATCCCATACCTATTTTGAATGTCCTCAGGACAGGGAGGAGGCTTATTCATAAAGTGGGCTCAGAGGAAACATAAAATCACTTAGATTTTTTGTTTTCATCCCAAACAAGGCATATTGCCACTGAGGTGTAAGGGGTTAATAAGATTTATAGTGGGCATCCTAAGTGTGGAGTTGTGCAACAAGATGTTTTTTCACATTACAGTTAAATTTCTGCATGTTGGTATAGTTGGGGGAGCAGGGAGTGAATTCCAAAGGCAATCAGTTCGAGGAAAGAAGCTATTTGAATAGAAAGTTTTTCGGCATCTTGGGACCTCTACAGTGAAAGGGTAGGATTTTGCTCCTAGTCGTTTTGGTCGGGAGTATTTATGTTGGGGGGGGGGGGGGTGAGGGGGTACAAGTGCAGTAATTTCGTCCGAGCACATTCCGTTGAAGTACTTGTAAAACAAACACATGGATGCAATATTGCAGCAATTGGACAGGGACTGAAGCTTGGTAAACAGCGCGGGATACAAAATATTGTTAAAAAACAAACAAAATAAAAATTTTAAATCCTCAAATTGGACGATAACTAAGAAAATTTAAAACTTTTCAAAAACAAAAGCTTTTGTCAGCTATATATATATATATAGTCAGTCTCAAAAATGTAATTGTCTAGTTTGATGCTTGAGGAAACCACAAGGTTGAAATAAGTTATTGCATCGACAATTATGTAATTTTGTGTTATTATATTTTATGTTATTATTGCTCTGTTTACCACATTGAGCTCTCATACCCGGATTTCTTCCTGGAATTATTCCATTATAACACAAATATATATATATATATATATATATATATATATATATATATAAAACTCAATGTCTGTGTGTGCGTGATGTTTGTGTGTTCCCTATAGAAAGAAAGTTTAGAGAATAACATAAAATCTCATAGTGTATTCTCATGTAAAAATTACCGGGGAAGACAATGGAAGTGTTTCCAAATCTCTAAATGCACCCCTAAGAGGAATTATTAGAGTATAATAACTTCAAATATATCCTATTTTGATGAAATTTATATCATATGTATAAAATTCTCTGGGAAAGACAATGTAAATGGTCCCGAATCTCCACGTTACCCTCTACGTGAAAAATATCTACGTGGCCTCACCTCTAAGTTACCTATGGGAATAGAACCCGCTTCAAACTTCAAATACGTATATTCGAGTTTAGGTGTTATTTTAAAAGTCGACTTAGCAAATGTCTGAATTGTTTAGTTGGGAACGTTTCAGACTGAAAAGATAGTGTGCAGTTTCGATTCTACTCCGATTTTTTTTTTTATAGAATTATATGAAATCAAAGAATATATTTTCCTTTTTTTTTTTTTAATATAAAAAAATGTAAGTGAAGAATTTTGATATATTTAGTACATAACACCTGTCAGCCTGTCTGCCTCTCTCTCTCTCTTTCTCACTCTCTATTGATATATATATATATATATATATATAATAAGATAACCTGTGTGTGTGTGTGTGCGCATGTCTGTCCCTTAAAACGAAGACATACTAGGGAGTGTATATAAGTGTATTTACATGTACAATTTGCATATGAACATAATGGAAATAGTTCTGCATCTCTAGCTGCCCCTTAAAAGAGCTAATGACACTTTTCTAACATGTTACACAATGAAATTAATCTATAAGTATTAGGTTAAGATATTAACATATATTTGAATAGCTTAGTGGGTAAGACACCTAGCTGACAACATCAAGGTTGCCGTTAAAGTATAAGTCTTAATATGATGTTGCATACGATGCCATCCCACACTAACCCAGGCAACGTTGGGTAACCCTGCTAGTTTAATCTGTATTATCACACACTTTTTACCGTGGAAGTTTCAGGTCTGTTATTAAAGATTCCAAGAGGCTCGAAACTGGTTGAAACACGATTACCTCATAAGCAACACGCTCAAAGACTTTTAGTCCCCAGGATGTTTGGGTTTTTAGTAATAAATCCCTTCCAAACACATTATTACAAAGGACACACAAACTTTAGTAACAGCAATAATATCTCTTGTTATTCAAGGAAAAACTTTTTTAACTGAAAATAAAATTAATTTTATTTAAATATTTTTATTAGAATTTTTGAATAACATACTTGAAAATAGCAGCGGCAAATCTTACTATAATAGAGATATGATGTCTGTAACTGAAGTCGGAATCTATTTGTTGAGTTTTGGTTTCATTTTGGCTACGGGTTTAAATCCAAGAATGTGTTTAGTTCCCCCAGGATTACAACTACCGAAACATTTTCAATATAACAACCCAGATGAGACAAGTAATCTGAATAATCCAAATCGAAAGCGACTTTTTATGGTTAGGGTTAGGGTTAAAAAAACAGAAAAGACAGAACTTCTGTTGGCGTGTTACTTACTGTTCAACCAAATTCTTTGAGATGACAATTTTTGTTCCTTCGACGTTGATGAGGTCATGATCGGAAAGCATGTTCTTCTCCTCTTCTTCTTCTTGTTCTTCTGTCATTGCAACTTGAACGGGAGCCGAAGGTCCAACCTTCTGGTACAAAGGACATTCCTTATTCGTACGCATATGACCAATCTGACCACAAGCACCACATTTCAACTGAAAAAAAAACCAAACAAACATCAATTTTTTTAGAATCTTTTCATTAAACAATTGAGGGATATAAAATCCAGGTTTGCAAATGAGTTTATTTGGATGATATATAAAACACAAAAAAACGGCGCTTGTGCTGTTCAGCGGCCGTATTAAAAAATTAATTTTTTATAAAAAAAACGGGCCCCCGTGTACACTTTATGTGATATCTCCTTTATTTATTCACCGATTGCCCTTATTTTACAGGACATGGCAGAATCAACGACCGTGAGTACACCAAGACCTCAGTGGGAGCTGGGACAAAGAATACACTATGTTAAATTTTACTACAAGACAGGCTCGTTTAAGAAAACCCAGGACAGTTTCATGCATCAGTTTGAATGTGAAAAGGCTCCATCCAAAAGCAGAATTCAGAACTGGGTGGACCACTTCGAGAAGTATGGGACCGTCGAGAACTTCAACGCTGCCAATGAGAACCGTCCAAGCCACTCAGGACGCCCCAAGAAGCGGACAGCCGAGCTGGTCGAAAGTGTGAGAGAGTCTCTCCAGGAGAGTCCGAAACGCTCTGTGCGTAAGCAAAGTCAGTCCCTCAGGATCTCCCGTGAGACTTGCAGGAGAGTGCTGGTGAACGATATCAGGGCTTACCTATACAGAATACAGACGCTGCAGACCCTTACAGCCTCAGACAAGAAGCAAAGGAGCGCTATGGCAGTCAAGATGCTCGATAAGATCGAGGAGATACCAGGTTTCCTTAACCTCCTTTGGACCTCAGATGAAGCCCACTTCCATCTTGACGGAAAGGCGAACTCCAAACCCAATGAAGTAGCCACCAAGCCCCTGCACTCTCCTAAGTGCACGGTGTGGGCTGCAATCTCGGTCAGAGGCATCATCGGACCAATCTTCATCGAAGAATCTGGCGCAGCAGTGACAGTCACCAAGAAGCAGTATGTGGAGGTCCTCAAAACCTCCAAGAGTGAGCAAGTTCTGGTTCCAGCATGACGAAGCAAGTTCTCACACCTGTCCCGAGATTGGCTGAAAGAGAACTTTGGAGGCCGAGTGATCAGTCTCAAGACTAATTTTGAGTGGCCACCCCATAGCCCGGACCTAAGCCTCCCAGATTTTATCCTCTGGGGCTATCTTAAGGACAGAGTGTACGCAGGGAAACCCAGAACCATCACGGAACTCAAGGAAGCCATCAGGGAGGAGATGAGAGCCATTCCCAATTCAGTCTGTAAGAACGTCATGGACAACTTCGTTCTGCGCCTCAAGAAATGCACGGAGCTAAATGGAGGCCATCTAGAACACATGCTGTAGAACGGAGAAAAAAAGGCCAAATACCCTAGTGTTTTGATGTGATGTTTTGAATATAACAAACTAGTTATGACCAAAAATTCATTTCATTCAGACAAAACACTAAGAAACGGGGCCTAATTAGATTTGGGGCCCGTTTTTTTGGGGTCACCCTGTATACTTATTCAGCGTTATATTCTTACTCACTGTACAAAAAAGTAGAAAAAATTATCCACTAGAACTTTAATTACAAGTATTTTTCCATTCTACGTATCATAACAGCGATTCGTTCACTAAGCCTCCATCTTCTTTCTTAAAAAGATTTCGAATTATCTGCCCTTGAAATCTTCTTAAGAAAGAAGATGGAGGCTTAGTGAACGAATCGCTGTTATAATACGCAGAATGGAAAAATACTTGTAATTAAAGTTCTAGTGGATAATGTTTTCTACTTTTTTGTACAGTGAGTAAGAATATAATGCTGAATAAGTATATAATATTGTTTTTATAAAAAAAAATTTTTTTCATACGGCCACTGAACAGCACAAGCACCCAAAAACCAATAAAACAGACTTTTAAAAAGATTCAACAATTTTGTGGACAAAAGACAAGGGTATTACGATGCATCGTAGCCGGAGTAACACGAGTGAAGATGCATCGTAAAACTCACTGTAACAGCTAATCTGTTTAGCAATGCTCATTATTTAAACAAGGTAGAATTGAACCAATCGTATAAAGGAAATGCAATTGAATGAGTGTCAACAACACAAAATATATATATATATATATATATATACACGGCATAATCACGTTGACACACAAGTTCTTGTTATATCACCAAAGTTAAAGGATGTTGAGCGTGGTCGTACTAGATGGGTGACCATTTGGGAATACCAGTCACTATATGTGAGAGGACAGTGACACCTACATGCAAAAATCTGCAAAAGCTAACGTCGTCATCTCTCCTGACCAGAATATACATGCGACTTATGAATTAAATATTTCTTAGAAATTTCCTCCTTCAGAGGAACTCGACTCAACCCGCCAAGGGTGATTTTGTTTGTTTTACGGCATAGCAACTCTTTTCGGATTATTTAATGCCGAATCCGGTCATTTTGGTAAAAGTTTCCATGCTTCAAGTTTTTCATATCTTCAAATATTTATTCATAGTGTTTGATTTGGTTGTTTTGTAGAGGATTATTGTTGTTTTTGTTTGTGGCTTTGCAGAACATGATTTAGTTTTGCAAATGGAAAGGAAAAAACAATAACATCAATGTTTGGTGCATTTTTGGTAAGGAAGAAAGTATCTTCAGACAGTAGTAGAAGTTTATTTTGAATGTTGCTTTTTGTTTTTAAAGCATCTAAATAGTAGTGAAATTAAAAATTGTTTAAATTCTAAACTTAAAAACTGTCTCTTCAGACAGCCTGATCTGGTAGCACCAGGCCGTTAAAGGTGAGTGCAGTAGCAGGTACAACAACACCAAAAGCATCTATCGTTTATTGAGATTGATCTGGCGAAACCTTGATCTGGCATCATTATGCTAGATTAGTCAGGCCGCATGACTAATCTATAATATTATGGATCTGGTGTCACCTTTTATTAAGAGATGTGAGTTGATAATCTAGAAATGTAGTTAATCCATCACCGTGCTGTCCTTAATGAGGATTATTATACATCCTGATTGCTGTGGATTGTCTTGTGGGTGACATGTTGCCACCATCTAGTCTTTAAGATGTCAATCAAGTAGTTCAGGAGTAAAAGTATAACTTTGTATGAAACTAAGTTTTTGACAGAATTTGATATTTTTGTGATGAGGTTACGTTATTATCATTTACATTATTTTGAACAACTTGGAGGTTTGGAGTTAAAGAAGAAACCTCTTCAACCACTGATTGTCATGGCAAATAACACCCTACCTGAGAGTTCAACATTCAAACTCCTCAGCCTAACCTTCACAGGTAACATGAATTGGAACAAATACATTGAAGACATTGCCAAGGCTGCAGCAAAGAACGGGGTTCCCTGTACCGTGCTAGTAAACTCCTCACATTATCTTGTATCTCTACACAGCCACCATCCGCCCATGCATGGAGTATTGTTGCACCATCCACTAGTCTCTCCCTCTTAGACAAGGTCCAAAAAAGTCGTCAACTTAATAGATCCCTCACTGTCCACAAAGATCCAGCCCTGTCCCATCGCCGCAATGTTGCATCCTTGTGCTCATTTTACAAATACTTTAATGGATTGTGCTCCGATGAACTGGCTGCTCTGGTGCCCCCTGGACATAAATACACTGGACCAACTCGACAATCAGCTAAATCCCATCTATTCACTGTGGAGGTCCCTAGATGCCGGAGAGCCTTCTACTCCAATAGCTCCCTGTTTCTTCGACTTTACTGACATGCAGAAATTTAAAACTAATGTAAACAGACATCTCGCTACACACCTCCTAACTTAGGATGACACCCAAAACATACACCCTAATTCTCAGTAACCCCTTACGTTTACAGTGATGGCCTGCCTTGTTTGGGGTGAAATATGTTAAAAAAAAAAAAAAAAATTCTGGTGAAGGCACTTCAGAAAAAGTAATCAATTGTTTGATAGAAACCTAAAAATCATGGAACATAGAAGAAGAGCAAAATCTACTCCGGGTTGATTAAAGGTTTAGCTTGAAATTTCAAAAAAGTTACTGACAACAATAAGTTCATCTAAAGAAGGTTTTGAACATGAATAAAATTTGAAACAAATTTTTGATGATAAAAAATTATTTCAATCAATATTTGATAATAAAAGAAATTACTTTTAACATTGGTGTTTCTTTCTTCTTTTTCTTTTTCACAGGAGCAACTTTTTCTTTTTCTTGATTTCGTTTGATTCTTCGAAGTTGTTCTTGAATCCTGAATTGAAGAACAAAACAAATTACAAAATTTTTTTTCTTAAAAGTTTTTTTTTTGTCAAATTAAATTTGATGAAAAGCTTCTCAATTCAATCTTTTCATTTGTCGGGGGATATGAATGATCAGTGGCAAAGGGGAGGAAGTAATTTTTTGTTAAAAATTAAATTTTAAAAACTTAACAAAATTTTTGATTAATGAAATTATTACTTCAGTAAGTTATTTGCAAAGTCATTATTTTGAAAAAGACATTTTTTATAATTTTTAAATTTTGGGCTTAAAACAATATTTTTATAAATTATTGGTTGTGTTTGCCCTGCATTGCCTGGGTGGAGACATATTGCCAGGTGAAGGACTTTGAGAAAAATAATTTAAAATATAGTTATGCTTACAATTTTTTTAATTTTAAGTAGGAATTATAAAAAATTTTTTTAATTTTTCTTAATTTTATTTTTGATTTATATATTCAATAAGAGAGTGCATTCAATTTTACGTCACAATTCAATGTGTACTTATCAACGTTACACTGGCGAAACACACACACACACACATTTGCCTTATAGTTTTTACTCCACAGATTAAGGGGGGGGGGGGTATACAATTTTTATTTCAAACATAAAATGCTGCTGCTGCTGCTTAAAAACTCCAAAAGATTTTTTTAAATAAATAAATCTTAAATAATAATGACTAGATTTTTTTATAATCTTCAAAAAGATTTAAGTTCAGTTAAGTTTTGAAAGAAAAACAAATCATCTTTCGGCAGTTACAAAAAAAAAAAATGACTTGCGCAAATAAATAGAACTTCCAAATCAAAAATCGAAAATCGTTTGCTTACCTTCTCCTTTCTTTTTTCATTTCTTCTTTAACTTGGTCATCTAACGTGGCAAATTGTTTGCTGAAAACAAAATGAACCGGTTTTAAAGACATAATGAAACATTTAGAATACATTTCTTAGTGTTGAAAATATGATTGGTGTGCAATGATCAATTACTTCATCAAAATCAAACAGATATAAGGGAGATTACTCGGGTCCTAAAATGCGCCTGTAGTTCTTTGTGATTGTTGAGTTATTTCCCTTGTATCGTTTCTCTGTCGATAACCTTTATTTTTTATACGAATGAGTCACCACATACCAAGGCCAAAAGCCACTCCAGGATAAGGGTTAATGTGATTGTCAGCTGGACGACGAACAACACTATGAGAGGATTGAAAAGAATAGACGGAATGGAGAAAATTTGCCTACTGAAAAGGAGAGCTCGATAAGTATTTGTTGACATTAGACTTAAAGACAACTATGTTGTAGTCTGCAGGGAAGCAGTCCCGTGGTTACGTGTAATGTGTTCACCGAAAGAAACTCTAATCATGGAAGTTCCGTTTGCAAATTATCTGCCCTTGAATTGTGTCCACCGAAACGATGGAGGCATACTCATCGAAGCGATTGCTATAATACATAAAATGGGAAAATACTTGTAATTAAAGTTCTAGTGGATAATTTTTCCTACTTGTTTCAACATTGAACAATAAAATACCACTGAGTAAGTACATAATATTGTTTTCATAAATAAATAATTTTTCCGTATGCCCGAAGCACTGAACAAGCACCGAGAAAAAAATTTTTTTCCAGTGTTGGTAGAAGACAAGTTCTATCTGTGATGTTTTAGCGAAAAGTGGTCACCAGAACAAAGAATAACTCAAAACCAAATGTGATGTTGATCGTAAACAAAAGAAATCTTTTCTTATTGTTTGATTTGAAAAATACAAAAGAGTTTTCTTATTCTATTCCGTTGTAAAAGGGTTCAATGCTTTCAACTCCAAATCAATTACACGAGTTATGTAGTGTGTGTGTGTGTGTGTTAGTTTTAAGTGTTTACCTGCCTTATTGTGGGCAAACCCATGCTAACCGTGTGGGCCTACTGTCTGTGGGATTCGTTCTCCCATCTGTTATACTCCCCGTGTTTATAAAACAATCATTTTACGTGAGCCATATGTAAATGTTCCTTTGTTTTCAACTTCGATACAATATTTCTAATTTAAGTCACTTGATCCACTTTCAGAACTATCGGATTAATTCATTCATTTATAGTCCATTGTCAATTAAAAATAAAAATTTTCTTCTATCAAATTAATTTATTGTCTATTGTCAATTAAAAATAAAAATTTTCTTCTATCAAATTAATTTATTGTCTATTGTCAATTAAAAATAAAAATTTTCTTCTATCAAATTAGTTCTATCAAATTAATTTATTGTCCATTGTCAATTAAAAATAAAAATTTTCTTCTATCAAATTAGTTCTATCAAATTAATTCAGGACAATTAAAATTGCTTTTTAAGAACAATAATAAAAAATTTTTTTATAAAAAACTTAGTCTGGGATTTACTTAACAATTAAGAAACTTCATTAATTTCCCAAATCATTGGCTGTGCATCTCAGAGACTAAAACCTATCAGCATAGCAATAAACACATCAAGAATTCTTCATAATCAGGTATAACAACAAAAGAAATGATTATTTTATACAACGAACATTCATTTTCAAACATTTCTTACTTGAACTCAGTTGCAAATATTAATAAAAATGAATCAAACAGTATTAAATAAAATTTCCCCATCAAAATAGAAAGGGTGGGATAGCGGACTTACATAAAGGCAGGGTCCTTGGTTTGTCTGATCCGAACGTAAGTGTCAATCACAGCTGGTTTCCGTACAATCTCGGACCGAGTAAACTCTCTTCCAGACTCATCTCGGAACGTACGTGTGATTTTTAATTTACGGCCACCCTGTTTCATAACAAAAAGTAAGAAGGTTTTGTAGCAAACTGAAGAGATTTTCAATTGTATGCTCATCCAACTGGAAACAAAGAATCAGTTTAAAAAAAAAAAATTTTTAAATAAATAAATTTAAGTATTTTTTTTACAAATTTTGTGTGGAAAATAATACATATATCCAAAGTAAATTTCTTTACAACAATTATCAACTATTATTATACTAAAGCTGAGTTAATCAACATTTTGTTTCCTTAAGGTTTTTTCCTATATATTTTAATAACACAAAATACATGCTAAAATATACCTTTGTTTTGGGATTGAGTTACGTTTGAAAAAAAAAAATTCATTTTAATTGTTGTAATTAGCTGTAATTTTTTAATTGAACAGATTTAAGAA
Organism: Sepiola atlantica; assembly: GCA_963556195.1. Lineage (NCBI taxonomy): Eukaryota > Metazoa > Mollusca > Cephalopoda > Sepiida > Sepiolidae > Sepiola > Sepiola atlantica. The sequence continues at coordinate 23,550,038 of OY744521.1, read as the reverse complement.
ATTAACTTCCAAACTAACCTATCTCTGTCCAGGTCTTTATTTATCCCTCTTTCCTTCAAGTCCATGTTTTCCTTTGCCTTCCCCTGTGAACTGACTCTGCTACCTCAACTCTTCTACATCTACTGATCCAAAATCTTTCATCCATTCTTTAAATATAGCCATACCATCAAAGTCTCCTATTCTGCATACATCTCTCTATACTGTCCAAAATTAATTTTTATCTGAGGTCATCAGATTTTAGCTTGTCTTTAAGACTCACATTACACATCCATCGTATCATTCTCATATCATATCTCTCCATGCAACACATGTAATATTAATAATTACATTTAATATATTAATTTTTTTTGGGGGGGAAATCGCTCCAGACAAGGCATGAAGCCACTTGATGTAAGAAGCTAACAAGAACAGATATGATTATCGCAAAGACAGGAGATGCCTATTGACCATAACATTGAAAAGACCAAGATTACAGATAGGAGGAAAACAGTCAGCAGGAAGAGAGTTCCACAAGTCTGTGGTTCTTGCAAAGAAGCTACTAATAATATATAAATAATTACATTTAATAACTAATTAAAGTTAACTATCAAATTTTTGTCCTTCAATTACTGAATTAATCCATTTTTCTTTTGAATTGTTTTCATTTTTTTATGATTTAACAGTCACCATTTTTCTTTTTTAACAAAACATCAACAACACTTGGAATTATGTTGAGGTGAAGTTGTTTCCACTGATGATGGTAGTATTGGATCCGATTGCAGAACTGTTAGCTACTGTGCACTGTTTACGACCATATGCTGCCCTCTCGACAATTGCCGACCCCCAACGTTGTGTGCCATGATTTTTTTTCTCCTTCATCTTCTGTTCTCGTTCTTGCCGTGTCGTTTTCTTCACATTGGTGATTGCCGAGGGTGCGAACACTGGTTTACAAATTGAAAAAAACAAAACAGCACAGACTCAGATACACTGTATATTAGTCAGTTGTACTCTGGTTGTGTGTAACATCGTCGCGGACTGTCGAGGGACCCCATTCTCATTACTTAAAGTCGTCAGCTCATCTCATCATCTGCTAAGGCTCTGCCCGATCTGCTCTGATCATGTTCTCTCCGAGCCGCCAACTGTCACACTAACTAAAACTTGTCAACTTCCTAAAAATAAACCGTTGTGAAACTCAACTGTCGCAAAAACTGTGACAAACAGCTCCCCCTCCTAAACATCCTAACTCAATCCCATGTCCAGTCTTTTGTCTCAGTCACCGACAAGCGGAAATAACTCGCCCTCTGAACAATACAAACTGATTACTTCCACACTCACTATTGTATACCTTAGTGAATCATTTCCTTCAATAGTCTTTTTACGTATTCTACTTTCCAATCACCTTTGTGTAATTTAGTGAATCATTTCCTCAGATCTGGAGGGGAGGGGAAGCAGTCCATAGTATCATAACTGTAAGCAGTGTGGTGCTTCGTTAGTTTCGCTACAACATGTTTTTTTTATTCAATAAATACTGGATGAATTTGTGTAATTTTTGGTGTACATTCTTTTTTTCAGCTATCACGTAAGTACATAAAGTTTATACATTTCTTTAAGAGATGTCTAACTAAAGCACAGGCAATGCGTACACATTATTATACACAACATAAAAATATTTGTGAAACTTTAATAAAACTCACGTTTCCTAAAAATTTTGCATTGGATTTGTAACAGATTATAATAAAATAATACTTATACAATATGTCAAACCAGAAATATAAAATTTCAAAAGTTTATATTTTTGCCGGGGATGTTTTGTTTTGTAACTAGGACTAATTCTATTAAATAACCCATAGATGGGAGCACGACAGGTACTACCACTCCGTATCAGAATTGACCTGGGAGTAATGATAAATAAGAGGTGACTCTACACCTCCCACTAAGCTCTAAAATTTGGGCTTGACCAACAGATATATTTTACGGTCATACCGAGAGCCGAAAGCAAATGAAGCTATCTTTAGAAAATTGTAGCAAAAAGGAAAAAGAACGAAGAAATGTTAAAATTTTCTAACCAAAGAAGAAAAAGATGAAGCGTCATCATCTTTTACGGAGCCCATTCCTGAATTGGATTGAGCATTCGCAGCTTGAGCGGCTTTTTTCTTTTTCTCGTTTTCATGTTCTTTATTCGTTTCTTCCATCAACATCTTTTGTAATTCTTTCCTCATTTGCTCCTCTCGTTCAAGACTTATCTGAAACAACAACAAAAGTTTTGACTTGAGAATCACGGGTAATCAACAAAAAATTTGACTTGAGAATCACGGGTAATCAACAAAAAATTTGGCTTGAGAATCACGGTTAATCAACAAAAAGTTATTGCCACTTTTCAATAATGTGTTTTTTTTTTTTTTTAAGTGCAATTTTACAAACATTTAGTCAAAAAAAAACATGGTGTGATTCAATTTAAAAATAGAATAAAATAAATTATAAGTTTCAATAGTGTTCAAAGTATCATAGTTTGTCTTCATAATGAAATATTGGAACAACCTTCTTAGTTAGCTAATTTTGCTCCATGTGATTTTTTTCTTAGAGCCAATTGCATCCATGAAGAATCCTTCCAACAGTGCATAGAAGCGTGATGCACAAGTAGAAGCAAGTGCATTAGATTCGGGACTGGGTTGGGGTGTACTTTGAGGGGGAAACAACCATGTAGGTGGTTGTTTGGAAATTGAATAGAATTCTGTGACCCAATTCCTGTTTCTTTGCAACCGCACATCACATGTTTTCTTCCCTTATATTCTTCTTCTGAATAAAATCTAATACCACACAAAATAGCCGTGAAGGATCAAGGAGGATGGAGAGACCGAGAAGAGAGAGAGAGCACTAACCAGACCTCCACTGGAAGAGTGCGGAGAATACTGGGACCTTAGAGAGGCTTAATGACACCCAATTCCCAGGGAAGATCAATGGTTGTTGAGCTGTTGCAATAATGCAGAGTCATTTACAATGATTATCGAAAGAGGTGGAATGTACTGGAAATCTGGGAAGACTTGTTTTCACTCAGAGTCCAGGGAACACTACTATAGGAAGTTAAAAGTTTTGAGTTAGAGGCTGCTATGTACTGGTAGTTGTCATGAGAGGAAGTACATAGCAGAAAAAATAGAGTTCCTGCTTCTGGGAAAGTGTTTTTTTTTTTAGTTTTTCTTCACCCTACAGGGGTTGGAAGGGGAAGATCTCTTCATCTTGATGTACTTGCTGCAAATTATCAAATTTCGGAGAAATTTATAGTGCATTTTTTTTTTTTTTTTTTACAAAGTGGACAGGGACATTTTTCAAGATTTTGTGAATTTAAAGTTATTTTTTGTTAGTTTGTACTCAAGAAAATCTAAATAGAATTATTTATTAAGAGAGATTCCCTCGATGAAAAACTGCGGAGTTCGTAACGGAAACATTCAACGTTGATTCTGACGCTTGAAAGGATTTACCTGAGAACTGGTCTTTTTATTTGCTAACATATTTTCTATATTTTTGCCCATCTCTTCAAAATCAGAATCTTCTCCCGTACTTGAATTTTCATCCGTTGATAAAACTTCCGTCGATGTAAGAACTCTGCAAAAGAAGACAAATTCCAAAAATAAAAAAATAAAAATGCAAAATAAGACGAAAGAAAATCAAACTCTGTTCGGGGGGGGGACGTATTTTAAGAGAAAGTTATTAAAATATGAATTAATAATTAATACGACCAATTAAAAGTTTCAAATTATTTATGCATTCACAATTACTTGCTGTAATCGCTTTAAACAGAAATCACTTGGGTTGTTGGGATTAAAATAATCCTGAAAATAAAGTTCAATTCTCCCACGTGAGAATGGGGTAACAATGTGCAGATAAAATCATCAAAGGAGAGATATAGGACGGAAGTCTGAGAGAAGGAACACAAAACACAAGAATGTAATTTCATAGCAATTTTAGTAAGAAAGAGAAAGATGGAGTCATAGAATATTTACAGTTTTAAAAGTTCATTTAGGCATTGGTAAATTTGTGAGAGGATGGTTTGCGAAAACGTGGTTCGCATGAACTTATCTGTTTAGAGTTCTGGTAACGGCGGAAAGTCATTCTCTGAGACTGCCGTCTTGGGCTGTGTCACAAAGAAGACCAGCCGATGTGTTGTTGACTGGAGTGGAGTCGTTGAAAAAGAGGGTATAGAGTTCGGGTATTGGCGGGAGGTCATTCTCTGTGATGCCGTCGTGGGCTGTATCACTGAGAAGACCAGCCGATGTGTTACTAACTTGAGCAGAGTCGTCGAAAAAGAGGGCGGGAAGCCGTATGCAAGGGTTTTTAAGGGCTGGCTCACGTGACACCTAAGGAAAAAGGAGTTGCAATGCCTGACAGCCAATCCGTGAGGCCCTTAAGGGACATGGCAACAGCCAATCAGTGAGGGGGGCTTTAACAAATTCCAACAGGGTGGCTTGATTATAATCTATTACTAGTCACTGAATGAGTGTGACACAAGGTTGACATAAACTGAGGCCTCTATACACTTCTGGCTGACAGAACAAAGTTTACACAAAGAAAGCAGGAGAAAAATGACAAAGTTGTCGAGGAGAGACGACAACAGCTACCTGAACTTTAGCTTTAGTCTTCCCCTCCCTCGTCTTATTCATATGGAGAATAAACTTGTTGAATGCTACAATGTTCTTGTATGTTCTTCTTCTTCTTCTTTGCGTGTCTTTGAAGCATGTGGTCATATGACAGTTTCCCACATTTTTATGCAGTCCTTTGCAATAGTGTTGTACTCTGCAAGATCTTTCAAGCTACACCGGTTGGGCAGTAGGGGGCAGACCAGGCAATGTTGCATCGTATGGTCCGCCTCTCCACATTCACAGATGGTTGGGTCAGTTTTGTAACCTATCTATTCATAACAACTTTTGATCGCCCCATTCACGTTCTCAGGCGGTTTAATGTTTTCCATTGGAGCCAGGGTGCCTCTGAACTGGGAGGGAGTTCCTCAGAAGCAAGGATTCCCATGTCGTTATGAGGGGGGGGGGGGGGGGGGGGCATCGTCTGGTCCACAGCTGTAGTCGGGTTTCTTCCTGAGATGTTGTTAGGGGGTATCCCTAATTTAAACACATAAAAATTCAATAAAATAACTTTATAAGTTAGATTAGTTTTTCAATTATTTTTCTGTAAAAAATCAATTTATGCAAGTTTTTGTTTCATCGCTTAACAATTGATGAATTCAATCTTTTTCAAAACAATTTAGTTTCTGTGAATTTTATTCGATTGAAATAGAAATGAAACCAATTAAAAATAAAAGGAAATAAAGTCGGACGCATACTTATTTTGCAGGTCGAATATCCGTTGACATTCTTCTTTGTATCGTTCTTGATGTTCAGCAACGGAGAATCGATTGCCACGAGCAAATTTACTCCAACCTGAAACGAAAAGAAGCGTCGATAAATATGACGCACAAAAAACAAGATGGCGGATGCAAATTACAATAGAGTAAATAAAAATAAAGTAAATTACAAAAGGGTTTTTTTTTTCTACTGGCAGTCACCAGGTGTTGTTGGGGAATGAAAGTGATCTTCATATATTAGATAAAGAAGTCAGTCACAAATACCTAACAGCTTGCTTGCAATATGAAGTTTGTATTTGCTGAAGTTGGTCAAAGTGACTTCCATAGAACTGGTTAAAGTACACTGCATGTTTTTATCGTTTTTTAACTAATGAGTAGGTATCTCAAACTAAATTTTTTTTTTTTAAATATACCAAAAATCTTAGTAGATATGCATATATAGTGCTGCAAGATTTAAAAGAAATACCAAATTTATCTTGGTATCTCAATTCGTATCTGAGTTATGGCTATTCAACGTTAGTCGGACATTGTGTTTTGTGTGATACTAAATACAAGGTCAACTTAAGCAGTGTATAACTGAAGATAAAAGCTTCAAATAAGTGAAAAATCTTTATAAATATATTGCCATAGTTCATTAAAAGAAAAATATAGATGGAATTAATAATTCTTAGATATACCCAGCCTTAAATGTTGGTGAAAATCACATGCTGTCACAAAAATTGTGCGGAAACGATACAGAAGAGCAACTTTGTTCATATATAAGTTTTATTTTAGCAGCTAACACATTGAAACTTATTATGATTCATGGCATCTTACAGATTAAGCTAATTTTTTTTGTTCATTAGTACATCTATAAAAACCTCTTATTTCTAACATGTAAACACATCCCAAAGCCCAATTTGGCAGAAAAATGGGCCAAATGTACACTTTATCAAACCTTTTGTAAAAAGTTACCCATTAGCTACAAGCCTAAAACTTTTATACTTGACTAATTTTTAAATGAGGAATTTAAAAAAAAAAGGTTGATTTCTTTCTAATATTGGAAGATTTTGTGGAGTGATCCAACTTTTGGCATGTAAAAAAATAAGGGATTGACATCAAAACCTTGAAATTTGCTTAATAAAAGAAATCAGTCAATTTTTAAACAAAGACTTATTTTATAATAAGTCTTTGTTTACAAATTGACTGATTTCTTTAAATCAAATTTTAAAATAATTTTTTTAAATGCTAAATTTCAAATGTGCAAAGATAAAATATATTTGTTGAATAATGGAAAATTTTACAGGCAGTTTCAATCATCTTATGTAGCTTTAATTTGGCTATACGCTGTTGTTATAGCCAATATATGATGGCTATGTCATATTTTCCATTACTTGGTTGAACATATTGGGAAGATCCTTTATAACGTCATAAGAGAAGACGTCATACATTAAAATAGATCATAGACGACTAATCCGTTCTAATCGTCATCTGTTGGCGCTCTTTCTTTCTCTAACAATTGTTTCAAGCCTTATTGTTTGTTTGTTTTTTTTCTCATCTAACAGCACCACCATTCCTCAGATAATTAGTATTAAAAACTTCATTCCGTGTAATTTACACGGGTCCCGCTAGTGAAATATAAAAAGCTGAACAGTAAAATTCTAATTTATAAAAAATAGACGACTTGTGATCAGAAGGATTATGGGTCGTCGAATATAAAACAGAAACCTCATTTAATGAAATATTTAAAAAAAATAAAAGTCAGACATTTTTTTAAACATGGAAAGTTAGCATGAAATTGTAAATATTTATTCAGAAAGTGAGAAAAAAACGAATAAAAGAAAGAGAACAGAGAGTTAGAAAACACAAAGATGACAAAGAGAGAGGTAAAAGAGAGAAACAAGAGAGAGAGAAAACAAGACAGAGAGAGGACAGAGAAAGAAAAAAAGGAGAGAGAGAGAAAGAAAAAAAGGACAGGGAGAGAAAGAAAAAGAGAGAGAGTTAAAAAAGAGAGAGAGCACAGAGAGAGAGAAACAAGAAGGAGAGAGGACAGAAAGAGAGGGGACAAACAGAAAGAGAGAGGACAGAGAAAGAGAGAGAGAAAAAGAAAGAGAAGAGAGGACAGAGAGAGAAAAAGAAAGAGGACAGAGAGAGTGAAAAAAGAAACAGAAGGAGAGAAAAAGAAAAAGAGAGGACAGAGAGAGAGAAAAATAAAATGAGGACATAGAGAGAGAGAGAGAAAAGAAACAGAGAAAGAAGAAAAAGAAAAAAGGACAGAGAGAGAGAAAAGGAATAAGAGAGAACAGAGAGAGAAACAAGAAAGAGAAAAATAAAGAGAGGACAGAGAGAAAAAAGAAAGAGGAGAGAGAGACAAAAAGAGAAAGAGAGAGAGGAGAGAGCGACAAAAAGAGAAAGAGAGAGAGGAGAGAGAAAGAGAGAGAAAGAGAGAGAGAGAGAGAGAAAAAAAGATAAGATAAAAAGACAGTGGTTGAGAGATAAAATAAAAAGAAAGACTGAGGACTCTGCTTTTGTTACTTATAATGCCGGTTACTGAAGAGAAAGGGGGTTTATTTTTATATTGGGGGAGAGGGGGGAGTAGCCATGTATAAACACTCGTTTTTTCGTAAATTTAATCGAAAATTAGAAACATTTATACAGTTTTTTACAGTTTTTAGTAATTTTCATACTATTACATAAAGCGGGGTTTCCCTAATAATAATCAATAGGATTCATATTGATCTTATTTAACATCGTAGACGGCTCAACAATAAAAACAAACATACATATATATATATATATATATATATATATATATTTTTATTTTTTATTGTTAAGCCGTCAGCGATGTTAAATAAGATCGACATAAATCCTATTGATTATTATTAGTGAACCCCTGCTTTTTCAAATGGAATAAAGAGCATGGGGTACACAAAAAGTCCAATAGTAATACTGGTAGGTTTCGAGATGATAATCAGTTTGTGTGGACTATTGTGGCATTTTTCAAACTGTTGAGTACATGACGGCAATCTAGAAATGGGTTGAATCGTCTGCCAGTGCCTCTCTGTAGTTAGCGTTTTTTGGCAGCTTTAATCTCAAAGTTTACACCTTTGGCAGCCATCATCCAGCAAGACTCGTTTTCTTCTTTTATTGCATCCCAATGTGAGAAAGGAGGTTACTCTTGTTTCACTACCTACATCACCCCCCCACCCCAAAGTTTTTTCAGTTCTTATTTTAGAGAAATCATGTCATTATTTACACAACTGACCTAATCTACTTCAATACTTAATTCAATTTTTGTCTATTTAATAAAAATCCTGGTTCATGCAGTGAATGAATGGCTAACACATTCATTTTTTTTTAAAACTCATTTTAATAAATAAGTTACAAGTATTAATGATTTCTAATTGTTTTGTTTAACACTTATCTATTATATAAACTAAAGACGTTTTTTTCCTTTGAAAATATTTTACAATCACTACTTCCGGCATTTCCTAAACCGTGCCTAATATGCCTAATTTCGTACCGTTTACAATTTATTATAATTATCCCGATTAAACTGTTTCTCACAAATACGTAATTCCACACAGAAGGTTTGTTCGTTGGTTTTTTTGTTTGATGGCATATCAACCCTTTTTGTGTTATTTAATGCCGAATCCGGTCATTTTGATAAAAGTTTTATGCTTCAAGTTCTTTATATGGTCAAGTATTTATTCATTGTTTGGTTGTTTTGTAGAGGAAAACATGTTTTTGTTTTTGGCTTTGCAGAATATGATTGAGTTTTACAAAGGGAAAGAAAAAAAAACAATAACATCAATGTTTGATGCAATTTTAGTCAGGAAGCCGGTATCTTCAGATAGCCTGATCTAGTAGTACCAGACGCACAGAAAGTAGCAAAAACTTTTCTTTTCTATCATTAAGTCCTCACATCACTGTAACTTCTTTAACCGGTATAAATATTATACTTTCACCAATCATTATTTACTTTAATAACTAAAACTAATCCCTACATAAAACACTAAAACCACAAAATAAACAACGAACGCTCCCTCAATTTCACTTATACATTACTTGGTTTCCGGATCGTATTCGCATAATAACAAAATACCGAAATGGTCTAAATTTCAACAGTGCAGCCGGCCTATTTCTAATATTTTTTATGTTTCAGAATACTAGAATAAAATAAGGAACACCTCAAATCATATTCAAAATGGCGTTTCAACATGACTACTACGCAAAGAGATATTTTCCTTAAATAACAGGTATTAATACTGTTCTTTTTTTTTCTTAAACATTTAATACTTTAACTTTAGAAACATCTTTGATTTTCTTATTATTTAAAAAATAAAGATAATATTCGATTTTGGACTCTTAGCATAACTTCTATCCAGAAATGATGTTAGAAATGACAGTTTAAAGCTTTCGAATAGCTTCAACACGTCGAAGACGTATCAACCATTCTTTTTAAAATAGATATTAATACAAAACTATTTCCGATAACGGTCTATTTTATTAAAAATTGTTGACACGTGGATTTCTTCGTATCGTGAGGAGATCCGACAGTGATTTTGATTCCTTTAAACTGTCACTTCAAACATAATTTCTAGCTAGACGTCAAGTTTGTAGTACAAAATCGATTGTTGTTTTTAAATATAAACGTATGTTAAATAAAAATGAATATATGTATACTTTTAAAATTCCAAAATGTTTATAAAATAAAAATACATGTCTTGATACTTATGCAGATTAGAATTCAATCGAACTCTCACGTTAACCAACGCCAAGTCGATTTTAGCTTAGTTCCTAACCTGCATAAGCACCTATTTCTTATTAAAACATTCTTATTTGCGGACAAATCCGAAAATATTCCTTGAAGTTTTGTTTGTTTTTTTTTTCTATAAAAAAAACCCTTTTCAATAATATTTAATTCTGCTAATATACATTACGGGTAATGACAACCATACTTTTTACGGTTTATTATTTTGACTTTTTCTACACACTTCATAACAAAATACGTTAAAACATGTTGACAGAAAAGAAAATCAAATACAGATGAATATAACAGATCAGTAAAACTCAACATTTGTGACATATTTGCATTAGAACAATTAAGTTGGTATTAGACTTTATGAGACTTACTTCTGGCAGTGGTGGGGGGAGTATATATATATATATATATATATATATATATATAATTTTTCAATGGACGATGTTTTTTGGACACAGACTAAGTGTTACGTTAATATTAACTTATGCAGATTAGGACCCAAGCTAACGCTAACCCTAATGATGCTAAGTCGGTTTTACCTTGGGTCCTAATCTGCATAAGCACCGCATTTTTTTTTTAATTTTTATTTTTATTTTATTTTTTTAAATCATTAAATTTTGTTATTTACTTTACATAAGAATAAGGGGGGGGGATACATTTTTTTAGATTTTTCTTTCAAAGGTGGGGGGGTGGGGGGCTTTCTTTTATTTTTAATTTAGTGACCAGTTGCCAGAGAAGAAAAAAACATGATGGAAAATATTTGTTTTATTAAGTGAAGGTGACACTAACGAATAGTAACAAACTTCACAGAACAAAATACACAATACGAACTGAACTTTTTCTTTATTTTTTTTTTATCCGAACCCTAATTTAGATTTAGCCCCAAATTAGCAATAATTTAAGTTTTATTTTTAGTTTGCAACGTCAGTTTACTTCAGCTCATATTGTGTAGAAACATTTGACTTTCTCCGGAAAATGATTTAACTTAAAAAAAAAGTTAATATTAAAGAAAAAAGGAAATCAGAAAAGAAACCACTGTAAATTATGTAGGTGATTAAAATAGGATTTATTTTAATATTATCGTGTGTGTGTGTGTGGGGGGGGGCTTCTTCTTTTTTTCCTACAATAAAATAAAGTCAATAAAGTGCGGAAAGAATATTTAATGTTTTAGCATACATTTTCTGTCTGGCAAAAAAAAAATGTTTTGTGTGGTTGGAGGTAGGAGTTTATTTTGGGGTGTGCTATATCCCCCCCCCCCCCCCCAAAAAAAAAAGAAATAAAAATAATACAAAAATACTGGAAGGAAACATGTCATGGCATTGCGCAAGGGAAAATATAAAAGAATGGTTTACCAACTTTTCAAAAATAAATATTAGATTATCGCTTCTAAAAAAAAAGAAATCAAAAAAGAAATCACTGTAAGTTATGTAAGTGATTAAAATAGGAGTTAAATCGTTGTCAAAAAAATTACCCCATCCCTTGCCAGAAATAAGGCCCATAAATTCTAATAAATATTAAATGTGTGCTAGATGGTGGTAGGTGTGGGTTTACTAAGCTTTTTATTTTTTTTATTTTTGAGAGGGGGACATTTGGGGAGAGGGAGGGGGGCGCAGACGGAATTAGGATTACTGATATGTCCAAGCCAACAGCAACAAAGCCGCATGATTTTCTTTCTTTACATATGCATCTGTGACCTATTTGTGTTAAAATTATTAATATTTATTGTTTCAGAGTTAAATCATTCGTTTACTTCACCACGGGCAACGCCGGGACACAGGTCCTGCTAGTTCAAAATAATTTGGTGGATACATCTTTAAAAAAAAAAGAAAAAAGAAATAACTACTTACTTTCTTATTTAGTGAAATTAAATAAATGTTATAATGAAACAAAAAACAATGAAACAGAAGTGAATCAATTTGATATAAGTGTCAAAGTTAATGTAATATATTTTAACATTAAAAAAAAAATTATTTGATTAATATTATTATTTAATACTGACAAGAGAAAATAAAAGGAATGAGTACGTCAGTAAAAAAAAAAAAAAAATTAAGTCGTTTTAATAATTGTTTTTTTCTCGTGTAAGGAAAACACAAATTCAGCAACGGAAGCCAAAATATTCTTACACAATCTCTTCCAAATAAAATGGCATTTTTAATTATTAAATCTTTTTTGTTTTGCTTTTATGAATATTAATGTTATTCTTTTTAAATATTTATATACAAAGAAAAAAATACCTTTTACATAGAATGCTGAAAAAGAATGTGTATACAATAAAAAATAAACAAAAATGACAGAAAACGCAATCCATTCAATTTTACATACAGTCAGAGACAATAATAGTGTTTAATTCTTTTATCTTATTTAAATCCTGACTTTAATATGAATTAACAAAAATAAACATGTATTAGGTAATCTTTTATTTTATTTTTCAAAAATGTTTTAAGGGCAGATAATTCGAAATCTTCCTAAGAAAGAAGATGGAGGCTTAGCGAACGAATCGCTGTTATGATACGCAGAATGGAAAACTACTTGTAATTAAAGTTCTAGTGGATAAATTTTTCTACTTTTTTGTACAGTGAGTAAGAATATAACGCTGAACAAGTATATAATAGTTTTTATAAAAAAATAATTTTTTCATACGGCCGCTGAACAACATAAGGACCGAATATTCTACCCATTAAAATGAATAGAATATTCTACCCATTAAAATGAATAGAATATTCTACCCATTAAAATGAATAGAATATTCTACCCATTAAAATGAATAGAATATTCTAACCATTAAAATGAATAGAATATTCGACCCATTAAAATGAATAGAATATTCTACCCATTAAAATGAATAGAATATTCTAACCATTAAAATGAATAGAATATTCTAACCATTAAAATGAATAGAATATTCTAACCATTAAAATGAATAGAATATTCTACTCATTAAAATGAATAGAATATTCTACTCATTAAAATGAATAGAATATTCTACTCATTAAAATGAATAGAATATTCTACTCATTAAAATGAATAGAATATTCTACTCATTAAAATGAATAGAATATTCTACTCATTAAAATGAATAGAATATTCTACTCATTAAAATGAATAGAATATTCTACTCATTAAAATGAATAGAATATTCTACTCATTAAAATGAATAGAATATTCTACTCATTAAAATGAATAGAATATTCTAATCATTAAAATGAATAGAATATTCTTCTCATTAAAATGAATAGAATATTCTACTCATTAAAATGAATAGAATATTCTACTCATTAAAATGAATAGAATATTCTATTCATTAAAATGAATAGAATATTCTACTCATTAAAATGAATAGAATATTCTACTCATTAAAATGAATAGAATATTCTACTCATTAAAATGAATAGAATATTCTACTCATTAAAATGAATAGAATATTCTACTCATTAAAATGAATAGAATATTCTACTCATTAAAATGAATAGAATATTCTACTCATTAAAATGAATAGAATATTCTACTCATTAAAATGAATAGAATATTCTACTCATTAAAATGAATAGAATATTCTACTCATTAAAATGAATAGAATATTCTACTCATTAAAATGAATAGAATATTCTACTCATTAAAATGAATAGAATATTCTATTCATTAAAATGAATAGAATATTCTATTCATTAAAATGAATAGAATATTCTATTCATTAAAATGAATAGAATATTCTATTCATTAAAATGAATAGAATATTCTATTCATTAAAATGAATAGAATATTCTACTCATTAAAATGAATAGAATATTCTACTCATTAAAATGAATAGAATATTCTACTCATTAAAATGAATAGAATATTCTACTCATTAAAATGAATAGAATATTCTACTCATTAAAATGAATAGAATATTCTACTCATTAAAATGAATAGAATATTCTACTCATTAAAATGAATAGAATATTCTACTCATTAAAATGAATAGAATATTCTACTCATTAAAATGAATAGAATATTCTAATCATTAAAATGAATAGAATATTCTTCTCATTAAAATGAATAGAATATTCTACTCATTAAAATGAATAGAATATTCTACTCATTAAAATGAATAGAATATTCTATTCATTAAAATGAATAGAATATTCTACTCATTAAAATGAATAGAATATTCTATTCATTAAAATGAATAGAATATTCTATTCATTAAAATGAATAGAATATTCTACTCATTAAAATGAATAGAATATTCTACTCATTAAAATGAATAGAATATTCTACTCATTAAAATGAATAGAATATTCTACTCATTAAAATGAATAGAATATTCTACTCATTAAAATGAATAGAATATTCTACTCATTAAAATGAATAGAATATTCTACGCATTAAAATGAATAGAATATTCTACTCATTAAAATGAATAGAATATTCTACTCATTAAAATGAATAGAATATTCTATTCATTAAAATGAATAGAATATTCTACTCATTAAAATGAATAGAATATTCTACGCATTAAAATGAATAGAATATTCTATTCATTAAAATGAATAGAATATTCTACTCATTAAAATGAATAGAATATTCTACTCATTAAAATGAATAGAATATTCTATCCTTAAGTCTTTGTGTTTTTTTTATCTTTTTAAATTTACTAGAAAAAAATATATGATTGAAGGGAGCATATAACGAGTGTAGGCAATATTTGTTCATGATTTTCAACTGCTAATTTCATGAACATTCTTTTTACGTTCGTTGTTAGTTTTGTCTTCATGAAAACATTTCCATATTTGTGGAAGAGACAGTTCTTCTTGGAATCTACACTAAGGGGGGAGGGGCTGCAAATAAGGACATTTCAGACTTCCTCAGCGTCAGCAGGAAGATGTTAGAAAAGGTCAAAAACGAATTGAAAGATACAGGATTCGATTATGAAACAACATCAGAGAGAAAGAGACGAATGATCGATGATTCAACACTATCAAAATGCTGAAAGTGATGTCATATAACCCCATTTCAGGTTCAACATTGATGGCTACATTTGCATTCTGGGCGGAGTAACGAAACCCTACATCGATAAGGTAGCTGCCGGTAGGCCGTACATGCGGCAGCAAGACTCAAGCCTGGTTGTCAGATAACTTCATTGATGACATTTCATCTGAGAACTTTCACCCCCTAAACTTCTTTGTGTGAGGCGCAGTAGAATGACACCAATAAATGCAGCTGCAACACTGAGTATAAGCTAAAGTCGACGATCATCAGAGCCTTTGGGAGCTCAAATCGAGAGGGAGTGATAAAGCCCATGGTTGAGTCTGAGGCCATCCTGAAGTTGTAATCATCAAAACCAAAGGCACCTTCATCAAATCAAATCAACAGGACAGGTCATGAAGACAAACTGACCCAAGTTCAATGAATAAATCATGAGACTATCGTGCTATTTTTTCTTAAAGTAATGTTGCACGCATATATCGTACAACCCAGTGTATATACTAGTTTATTAAATAATAAATAAAATTACAAAAATGGATTTGGATTAGCCCATTATTGGAAAAATGAGAATAATTTATAGTCTCTTCACTAAGCTTTCTCATATTAACAATTAATTTTGTATTCATCACTAATATTATGCCTTATATGATACACGGGCAACATCGGGTTACCCTGCTGGTTCTAAATGTTTGAATACTCCATAAGTAAAAAAAAAATATTTAAAGTTCTAAAAAGTCATCCTAAAATTTAAGCCGGGAAGGGAAAAAGATATACAAATCACCTGTACCATCTTGACCGGTTTTCGCCTGTGCCGTCGACATTGTTCGTACTACATCAATGACTTCCCATCGGGATAACTTTTTGATCTGAGAAAAAAAAAAAATGTTTATCTTAGGAAAAAAGAAAATTTATTATCAAGAAAAATATCTTTTATTGCTGCGGGATTTTTTTTATTGGGATAATAACTTTGTTTTCTTAAAACAAGAAAAGTCTTGGGGAAGAAAATTAAAAAGATAGAATTATACTCTTTAGAATCAGTTTTTGTTTTTTAATTTGTGTCTCTTGAAGGATCTTTTATTTTAATCAATAAAACCATTTTAATAATTAATATATATATACATATATATATATATATATACATATATATATATATATATATATATAAGGAAATTGTAGTTTGCTTGAAGCATTGCTGGTAAATAGAAATGTAAGTTCGTAATCCGAGGCAGGAGCAATGCGATATAGGTACCGGAAGGTGGAACAGATAAACAAAAATAAATGAGAAGAGAAAATATGAATGGAATCTCAAATCAATTTATTAATATTTCACGGTTTAAATACCAAAACAGTAAATAGAAAAGGTTTACTGTCAAGCAATTTAAAAGGTCCGGAATAGGGGGTAAACTTTAATTTTCGAGAGTGGAACCTCTCATTATCAAAATAAACAGATCAAAAAATATGACCGAGTGGTCGAAAAGACGAGATGGACACAACTGTTGACGAAATGCCGCAGAGAATTGGTGGCAGGTTCGCAGAAAATGAGTTTGGATAAGCTAATTGGATATCAATATTAATTATTCTTATCATAATTTATTGTATAATTATTCAGCTTTAAACTTGTCATCTTATTAATATTTATATTTTTATATACTTTATTATTTGTTATTTTTTATTTTTTATTTTAATTCAATTTTAAATTTGATAAATTGTTGTTAGCGAAAGCCGATAAGATGTTACTAGAAAATGAACGGTCATGGGGAGACAACTGTTAAAATCAAAAATCTGGTTAGAATTTATTTAAATTTAAATTCAAAACGGGCTCGTTATTTTTAGCTGTAACAAAAAAGTAATACGATGCTTTGGAATCATTTCTTGATTAAAAATTGATTTTTTCTGAAACAAAATTATACACATATATCTTTATAAAGTTAAGTATGTTTGTATGTATAGTATTCACTCTTAAATTAATTAACTGATCATTATAAATTTTGGAACACATCTATTAAGAGGAAAGGGGGGTCCAAATGTGAGCTATATTTAGTTTATTTTAGTTTTATGTGAAGTAGATAAAAAAGGTCTTTCACAAATTAAGCAAGATTCCCTGAATTTCAATTTCTCTCTAAGACTCCTTAAGCCTTAAATTTTATACATTTTCAAAAAAATGTAAAAATCATGTAATGGATATTGACCACAATTAGAATAAGGATTCTAGACATAAGGTTTAGTATTATTTATCTTATTTCATGGTTGCAGGAGATGACTCACATTTTTTATATTCTTATGTAACTGTCTATCTTGTGTTTATGTCTAATTTTTTTTATATATATTATTTTATTTGTTTATTATTATTATCATTTCTTTTCTTTGATATGCAATCCTCACTGTTTTTAAAAATTTCATTTTATATATGTATCGCTTTATTTGGCATAGAAGATGTTTGTTTAAATGCCTGCATTTTTTTAATGTAGTTCACCTCAAACAAGGCAAGTTGCCACTGTAGACTTAAGGGGCTACTGAGAATTAGGTTGAATATTTAGGGGGTCATCCTAAATTGGGAGCTGTGTAGCGAGATGTCTGTTTACATTAGTTTTAAATTTCTGCACGTCGGTACAGTCGGAGAAACAGGGAGCAGGGAAGGAGTTCCAGAGGCCGGCAGCACGAGGAAAGAAGCTATTGGAGTAGAAGGCTATCCGGCATCTGGAGACCTCCACAGTGAATGGATTGGATTTTGTTGATTGTCGAGTTGATCGAGTGTATTTATGTTGATGGGGCACCAGAGCAGCAAGTTCATCGGAGCACATTCCATTGAAGTACTTGTAAAACAAGCACAAGGCTGCAACATCGCGACAATGAGACAGGGGCTGAAGCTTGGTGGATAATGAGGGCCTATTAGATTAGATACTCTTTTTGGGACATTGCCTAAGAGTGAGAGACTGGTGGATGGTTCACCAGCCCAGATGTGGCAACAATACTCCATGCATGGGCGGATGGTGGCTTTGTAGAGATATAGGATACTGTCAGGTGTGAGAAGTTTTCTAGCATGGTAGAGGGATCCCACTTTCTTGGTAGCAAGCTTGGCAACGTCTTCTATGTATTTGTTCCAAGTCATGTTACCTGTGAATATTAGGCCGAGGAGTTTGAACGTTTGGCTCTCAAGTAGGGTGCTATTTGTCATGGCAATTGTTGGTTAAAGAGGTTTCTTGTAGTTGTTGAAGGAAAGGAGTTTTGTCTTAGCAGCATTAAATGTTACCATCCATTTATGACCCTATTCCACTACAGACAGGAGGTCACTTTCTAAGGATTCAGCCATTGTCTCGGATATGTTTTACCCACATTTAACAATAAATTCATGTTTTTGTTTAGTTTCTTCTAGTGTTTAAAGCTTTTTATCTTATATTTTTCCTCTAGGCACAAACTGCAATTCCTACTATTTATGCTGCAAGTTGGTGCTTCTTTTATTATTTTATATTAGTGTGTATGTTTTTATCTTTTTGTTACCATACATACTTAGATAAACTTGTGTAGTCTTTATCTGTTAGGTTTCTTACAATCATCATATGGTTAATGTACCTTGCTTTAAATGGGTGCCCTATAGCTCCTATATACACTTTTTCTTTGTTTGGTGATGTTCTTAACGAAAAAAATATCTCCACATTGATTAATTCAAGAAATGGCGAAATATTTCTTATTAAGGATTATCAATTGAAGAAAAAAAATTTGTTTTAATTCTTACCTCTGATTCCTGCACACCAAATTTCCGTAGTAACTGTTTGGCATCTTTCAAATTAAGTCTCCGCAAATCAGCGTCCGTTCCCGTGACAGTCCGTTTCACCGGAGTCTGACTGTTGCCTTCTTCTTTTGGCTGTGGTTTGTTGGGAACTTTCACATAGGAGAAACCTTCACCGCAACCAGTCGGGTCAGCCACACCCGTCAAATCAAGTAAACATTTACCCTTCATTGCAGATATAAACGCTCGAGTTGTATTCCATGGAGCTGTACGGACCTGGAGAACGATTAAAAATAAAAAGAACATTTTTAATGTTTAGGGGGATTAAGCAAAATCCAAAGAAAATGGAATGTTAATATTTCTAACATAAAGAGACAACTTTCCATTCAGTTCTTAATATAGACAATTTCCTCAAATGACTTCCATTAATTAAAATAGAATTATTAATCCTATAAATAAGAGTTTCTTCCCTGGAACTTTATGATGAACTAGCAGGACCTGTCTCCTGGCGTTGCCCGGGGGGAATCTATAAGTTTCTCCCCTAGAACTTTTTGATTAATAACTTTTTTACTTCACAGTAATTAAATCTGTTTCGTCAGTCATAGACGGCAAATATTGGTCTGTGTTCTAAAAATTTTAAGTTGTATTTCTCATCAATTTTAATATTTAATCCTGATCGATATTTTTTTAGTAATAATAAATAATGGAAGGCAGAGGAGACTTTTACTCTCACCAATGAAAACTGGGAAGAAATTTAATGAAACACATTTATCGAGATTCACCAGCTGATCAACATTCAAATGCAGACAAAGAGAGGAAAAGAAAAGAGAGAGTAGGAAGCAGCAGCCGCCTGTTATAGATTATGTAGTTAATAATGTCTCCATATCATAATTGCCTTAGTAGCTCAATCAGTTAGCGCGCTGTACTTAAAGTTGCGAGTTCGAACCTCGCCCAGGGCTCAAGTATTTTTATGCTGATTTTATCATAAAATGAACTTAAACATTTCAAATTATAATATTAAACAGTGTACTTTCTTTTTTTTCTTTTGTAATCTATGTTAATTCACAGAAATTAAGAACCCAGGTGACGCTGGGTAGCCCTGCTAGTAATCTGTATATTAATATGGGTAGCTGTTGCCATTTTTATATTAATGCTTCTTATCTTCTATCTTTGTCTGTGTGTGTGTGTATATATATATATATATATATATATGTAGCGTTAAAAGCCAAGAACATCTTTTCGTTTGGGCATAAGCTAAATTTCAACCTAATTTGCAAGCCACATCTTCATTATTTGTCAGCTAATTTTTTTTTAACAATTTGATGGATGTAAAGAGAATAAAATTAGAATTCCAATGATTTTAATTATATGTGTCTTTATGTGTTAAATATTTATATACTCCAAGTTAAAAATGAAAAAAAAAATGCTCAAAACTGATAAACCAGAAAGAAAAACGGTTTTGTTTTTCATTTCTATATTTCAGTGAGAGTTGAGGACATGCATTGCATGAAGAGAAATATGAGAATGATATGATGGATGTATAACGCAACTCTTAAAGACAGGCTCAAATCTAATGAGCTCAGAGGAAGATTAAATCTGGACATATAGAAAGGTGTATGCAGAATAAGAGGCTTCAATGGTATTGCCACGTTGAAAGATTGGATGAGAGTTCCTGAGTTAGTAGATGTAGAACAATTGAGGTAGCAGGGGAAGGTCAAGAAAAACATGGGAGGAAGTGATACAGATGGACTTGGCATAAAGAGAGATAAATAAAGACCTGGTCAGAGATAGGTTAGCTTGGAAGTCAATTTCTAAAAGCTGAACCGAAGATAATACGGATCAAAGTCAACTAAGAATATTTCGAAATTAATAAGGTATATCAACGTACATCATCAAGTTTCATATAGATAATAGTTTCAGAATTATTTTTATGTATAATATATGAATATTTGATCATTTTTAATGGTGCTGTTATTTTTTTAAAACCTTATGTTTTGTTGAATTCAACAAATCGCTAGTGGAATAGTAAACGTGAACTTAATTTCGCCATAGTCACATAGCGAGTTCTGCATTCCCTTCCCAAAAATAGAAAACGCTTTCATATTAATAACTTTTTTGTGCATGTTTTCATTTCATTAGACTACTCTTTTACCCTGAGTTTGACAATTTAAAAATTTTTTGTTCAAGTTTTTTTTTAAGTTTATTGTAAAAAAAGAAAACAACAATCCTTCTAGACTGAGGCAATTTAAATTTTTGTCCCAATCCAGAGTGCCCTTTTTTGGGGGGGCTGGATTTCTCCACATTAAAAACTACCTTGTGTCTAACTCTGCCATCGTTGGGAGGTAAGTAATTAGGTGCTCTGTTGTTTTTATAAACGCTTACTACACGTATCGTACACACATGATAAAGTGTTTCTTTTATTGTACTATTTATAATTCATCACTTGTTAGAATTTAAATAACTATTTTTAAAAATGTTACACCGGCCGTTCTTACACAGGAGAAACTATACCGGTTGTCACTATAAATAGTGCGAGTCACCAGAGACACTGAAGACAAAGCACAGTCTTGTAACTGTCTAGCCAAGAGCTAGTCAGTTCTTACTTTGTTAATACACTTGTTAAACCAACCCTCGACTTGACTTCCTTTATTTATTATTTACTGTGGGACAACTTCACAACAAAAAAACTGATGAATTATGAATTAAAGATACAATTGTATGAGATATATAAAAAACAAAACGCTTTTTCACTTTTTTTTAAATATCGGAAAACCTTTCCCAAATATTTAAAGGGAACGTCTTGTTTACATACTCCACGTTTTATTTTAAAATAAAATAAAACCACAACTATTTGTACTTTTGATTCATATTTATCATTTTTTTTATATCTATCAGTTTGTTTTTCTATGCAATGTCTTTTTATTTTTACTTTGTTTACAAAGTTAGTCATTAGCAAAATAGTAGACTACGAATTAAAAGTCCGATAAAACTGAAAAGGATTTTTATTATGTTTTAATTCTATTCTCAGTCCCTATTTACTTATCTCTCCTCCCTATGAGGGCAGAGGTAGACACAGTTTTTAATGTAGGAAAATCCAGCTTCCCAAAAAGGGACACTCTAGATTGGGACAAAACATTTTAGAAGAGGTCTATCAGATTGTTAGATATTGGTAATTTTAAATTACCAATATCTAACAATCTGATAGACCTCTAGACTTGTAACGGTACGATACCAAATAGATCTGTTACGGTAAACCCCCATAAATATTTACATTAATATCTGTTATGAACATGTAATTACTGACCTGGTGACATTAGTTATAGTTGTTTTTCGGATGTATGCATATACGAGTGTACCTTAAGATATTTGTGTATTCAGTGTACTTATTTGAAATAAGATAGCATTATATTTGCTATGTATGCATGCGCGTGCGGATGCGCGTGTATGCGGGCATTAGTGTATATGTATGTATGATAAGAATAGGAACGTATATATAAGTACATTTGTTTTTGTATGTATATATATGTGTACATGCTTGCATGTGTTTGTGTATGTGCTAGCATGTATGTGGGTGTGTGTATGTGTGTGTGTATGTATGTACTGCATATTTGCCTTATCAATGTGTGCGTATATTTAATTAAACTCTTACCCCGGTTATTAAAACTTTCCAGGCCGTATGTATTATTTTACTTATGGGTATGTATATGCAATTTAAAACTTTCCAGGCCGTATATATTATTTTGTATATATATATATGTGTATATAGGTATATATGTGTATACATGGGTGCAGGTGTATGTGTGCATGTATGGGCATGTGCGAGTATATGAGTATAGGTATGTGTGTACGTATGCGTATGACTGAGTATGTATATAGATATGTGTACAGGTGTGCATTTGTGTATGTCTATGTATACATATATATGTATCTCTATTTTGCACATCTGTGGCTATGTGTGCATGTGCGTATATAGGTGTGTATAGGTATATGTGTGTATGTGTGTGTATGTGCATATGTTTATATGTGTGTGTGTGTAGGTATGCATTCATTTAGTAGGGATGTTCTTTAATGAATACTTAAAGACGAAACACATTTATCTTCGATGTCTTAAAAATTTTTTAATTCAAGGTAGTAGGTATGGGGGTATATATGTATGTATGTGTGGGTGCGTATGTATGTATGTGTATATATATATATGTATATGTGTGTATGTGTGTATATATATATGTGTGTGTAGATGTAAGTATATATGTATGTGTGTGTATATGTATGTATACATGTATGTGTGTGTAGAGATAGATGTGTATAAATGTAGGGATGTATGCAGATGTTATTTACTTAAAATAAGATAGCGAATTAAATTAAGTGTATAATATTATCACTAGACAATATTAGATTAGAATTAATTATAGGCTTCCATAGATTATAAACTAATGTAAGATGAATTTGTGAAAATCAGAGTATTTTTAAGTTTCAAATTAATTCTGACGCGCGAATTTAGAGAAAATGAGGGCACGAGAAGTGTCAACCGGCTGATGACACGAGACTCTCTCGTTTCGTTTGCCGGGTAAAAAATCTCGGTGGCCTTGGTAAGCTGAATTTCGGGCTAGCCAAAAATTGTGTGTGTGTGATGTTAAGAATAGGTATATGTGTGCGTATGTATGGAGGCGTATGTCACCAGGTCGGATATGTAGAAAGAATATGTGCGCTTAACTCAGACATTATTATTTAATAAAAATAAACAAAAAAAACCATAAGATCCCCTTAGATTAATTTAGTTAAATATAAGATGTTAATTCCTACTCGCTCTATGTTGGGTGTTCAAACCGGCTGCTACCACCACTCCCTCTGATTGTGTTTGAAGTGCCGAGGATAAATTCAATTTTCTATCAGTATCAAAAATGTAATTGTTAAGTTGGATGCTTGAATAAAACCGCAAGGTTGAAATAAATTATTGCATCGACAATCATGTAATTTCGTGTTATTATATTTTACGTTATATATATATATATATATATATATATATATATATATATACACGGAATGGAAACATTATTTTTTATATTTAATTAAAAGTAATAATCTATTATACAAGAAAAAGGTATATTTCTGTCTGTCTGTCCAATTAAAACTCAGAAACTACCAAAGATACACTTACAAGCCATACATATTCTGATTCAATATGGCCTCGCGCTATGTATGGTAAAAAAGATAATGCCTTAATATTCATTTGCTTTGAGTCATGAGGGACCAAATTAGTGGGGAGAGGAGAAAAATTACTTTCTTGCATTTTTTCTGGGACCTTTATTTTCTATTATATTGAAGCAGTTGCAAAATTTTACAGCTGAATTAGAGGGGATGGGAGCGGTCAGAGGAAGAGGTTTGTTCAAAAAGCAATGTGACTAAGGATGTTTAAAAAAAAAAAAAGATGGCATAGAAACATTAATTTTTCTATTTGCTTATTCATGCACCCAGGCAACGCCGGGTGACCCAGCTAGTGTATAAAATAGAGGGTTGAGTTATTTTGTTTTTAATCAGCTTTAATGGTCATTTAATACTGGTAACCATTTTTCTAACAGATTTTTTTTGTAAACAAGTTGTAAAAAAGTAGTTTAACACATAAATAGACAGAACAATGGAGTTCATGTCTTTCAAAAATTTTATTAGTTAACAAATGAAAAGTCCACACTTGGAAGGATTGATTAAATGGCAATAATAAAGAGAATGGAGTGTAGCCATAAAAATTGACACAACCAAAAAAAAAAAAAAACAATAGTTTCATCTGAGTGGCTTATTATTGTTTTCTTTGAAACAAGTTAATCAAGATGACTGCTACCCCAATAGATGCGGTGGAGCATCCTCAAAACATCCATTAGTTTTGACATCGAATACTCAAGAAAGAGAATGTAAGCTTGAATGCTTTATATTTCACCAAAATGTATTAAAAATATTGCAATCTGCTCCTGAAGTTTATAAATTTGTGAGTTTAAAAAAATCGACCAGTGAAAGAAGAAATCTTACTTCATCATCAATTTTCATTTGAGTTTCTTCTTCATTGTCGTCTTCAGGTGCAAATAGGGATTTTTCGCCATAGCCAGCATCCTGTAATTAGAAAGAACAAAACAAAATATCAACAAAGTTGGAATAAAAGAGAAAATTCTTTCTTTTTTTTTTTAAATATAAGAACTAGCAGAACCTGTCAAAATTTGACAGTTCCTGTCTTCATTGAAACATAAGATTTGTAGATGAGTATAGCAATTCACATAAAGAAACTGAATTTACTTAAAATATCTCAATAATGGCAGACATAAAAAGAGCTTGATGATCTAAGAAAGAATCTTTAAAAATGTTTAAATCTGACTAAAAATAAGGAAGTTATGATTTTTGTGTACTTGCACAGTTGGATATTTTTCCTCTTTAAGACCATATGCGTTTCGTCACATTTTTTTTAACTATCTTTTCTGTTGAAATGTTATATCTTTATTAAAACACAAGATTAAGCAATGAAATTTGCCAAATAAATATATTTTGGGGCAAGGCATCAAAATATGCCACTGAAAATCTCTAGAAATTAACGGTTTCCAAGTAATTTGCAGTAAATGCACATAAATATGCTGCAATACTTTATAAATTTCATGTATCCATTTAAAAAAAAAAAAAAGAAGTTAGAGAACTCAAAACTGAATAGTAAAGTATTTTATGTACAAGAAACTGAAATCTAATACTAGGATTGTCTTAAAATAAATACATTGCAAGATTTCCCAAATATTTTACAGAAATTATAGATTCTACACAATTCTATTTGAAGTTTTGTTTGGGGAG
The DNA here is from genome assembly GCA_963556195.1 of Sepiola atlantica. Lineage (NCBI taxonomy): Eukaryota > Metazoa > Mollusca > Cephalopoda > Sepiida > Sepiolidae > Sepiola > Sepiola atlantica. Next base: position 23,524,448 of record OY744521.1, on the reverse strand, counting down.
ACTTGCCCCTTAGAGTAAAGGGGCTGTCACTTTGACCTAGGGTTAGAGGTATGGAAAGGTTTTTTAGACCCCTCCCTTATTTTTTTTTTTAAATTTAATTACAAAATTTAATTCACCAGAATGCATTTCACTTTCTTTTTTAACAAGTTAACTATTTTAATCTTTTGTTAGTAGTTTTTTTTTAAAGATCCATTGCTCCATAGCTATTCAAAATTTGCAAGGAATTTGAAAGAATTTAAACTGTCGAATAGAAATGTATTCTGGCTTTAAAATTATCGGTAAATCCTTATCTATTAAGTTTTGGAATCGTCTGATCATTTTATAAATTGAGAGTAAAACATTACATTAACAACAATTGGTCATAGTTTTATAATAATTTGGTTGAATTAATGATACCACAGAATAACGTGAATGATTAAATTTATACTTTGAAAATTCTATTTAAAAATTAAATAATTTGATAAAAATACAAACAGCACAGTTAAAAAATAACTGATCACTCTCATTTCTGGACAACACTGGGTACGTTTTCAAGTGTAATATATATATATATATATATATATATATATATAAAAGAAGACACTCACTTTGAGTCTCTGTTCAGCAGCCAACATACTGTAGTAACCACAGCATTGTTCGGGAGACACCATAGCACGCATTTCTTCTTCGGTCGGCAAACGGAAATCGGGCTTCAAGACCCACCAATTTGAATCCATCCCTAAACAAGAGGAAAATGAAAACGGGGGATAAAAAAAAAGGAGAAAAATATAATTTCACAAAAATAACAAATAAATTAGGACAAAAAATAGAACAGACAAGTTTTTTTTTGAAGACATGATTTAATTTTTATAAAAACTCAGCCCTATTTTTCCAAAATATTATTAATGAGTGGATATCTATTTATTATAAAATTATTATAAAAATCATTTTAAAATAATAACTATTCGGTGCTTTTTTACTTTCACAATGACATGAAAAAATTTTTTAAGAAATGTATAAACTTTGTTACGTACTTACGTGTTAGCTGAAAATAAGATTGTACAGAAAAAATTACGCAAATTCATCCATTATTTATTAAACTATAAGAAAAAAAAACGATTTTACATACTATTAGACATTTTGTAACCAGTTCAGCTTACTGATTAGGCAAGAGAGGTAATATGAGTTATCTCCCTTCTCCCTTGGTGACCCATGATAAAATCTGGCGATTGATAGATACAATATGGTAACGACCAATCGTAATTGTTTTTTATTTTTAATTTAATAAAAACTAGATGAATTTGTGTAATTTTTGTTAGGACAACTAAAGAAAACGTAATTACGTCCCTTGAACTATTTCGGAGTTATCGCCCTTGAAAAGGAAGTTATGTCTGGAGAGAAAGTAAACAGACCACATCTTGAGACTGTATATTTCATCTCGCGTACAGCGGTCAATTAACTCATTATTTCATTCTGTGTTCAGTTTTAATAAATCTGTTAAACGTTTCTGTTGAAAGGTCATCCATTTTGTTTATGATTTATTAATTATTATAACCTAAATTATAAGGTTACAAAAGGTAACATGAGTTATCTCTCTTCTCCCTTGGTGACCCATGATAAAATCTGGTGATTGATAGATACAATATGGTGACGACCAATCGAAATTGTTTTTTATTTTTAATTTAATACTAGATGAATTTGTGTGTACAGTTTTGTTTCCAGCTACCACGTAAGTACGTAACAAAATTTATACATTTCTTCAGCTATTTTTTTTAAGAGAGGCCTAACATGTCATTGTGAAAGTAAAGAAGCACCAATTATTCTCCTGGGAGACAAAGTTTGTTTGTTTACTTCATCAAGACTTAGACGTTACAGGATAATGTCATAGTGGGCACAGCGTTGAACGACAAGTTGATCAAAAGTCTAGAATTTCAAACATTCTCAACAGATTTTTTATATTTTCCTCTTTATGAAAGAATCCTTTCCAAATAAAGCTCTGTAATAATAAAACTATCAGACAAAATCTTGTGTGCATGTATGTGTTTCTCACTCCTATGTAACTTTGATAAATTAACATTGAATTATTTTTCATTTATTTACAATTAATTGAATATTTGTTGAAATCAAAAATAAAATAAGTGGAAAACCAAAACAATTTTAAAAATCTTATTTAAAAAAAAAAAAAAAAGAAAGAATTGTAACGATGACTATATTTTGAATCATTTTTTTCTAAGCGGGAATATACAGGGTGGGCAAAAATAAGGGTCCTATTTTTAAAAATTCATAACTTTTTTATTTATTGATTTTTTTTTTTTTTTTTTTTAGAATGAGTAAAGGACCCCTTCCGAAGCAAGCATGAGCCGTATTAGCCCTAAGGAACGTACCCTCATTTAGAAAACATTATTTTTGCTTAAAAAACTCAAAACAGTGTAAAAAAACAATACTTTAGTTTTTGTAAGTTTTAAGAAGTGTTTTTCGGCTAAAATTTGTTTTGTTTATTTCAAAAAATCTCGGAAGGGTCAGTCTACACACACATAAAGTTTGGTGAGTTTAACTTTTATTTTGTGGAAGTTATTCAAATTCAAGTTATTCAAATTTAAAGATAGGACCCTTATTTTGGCCCACCCTGTATCTCCATTCCGGCAATGCCAAGTAAATAGTGCTAGTTAACAATAAAATAAATAAATCTTCCTTTTTAATGATTGATTCAAAAACAATTTGAAATAAAGAAAAAAATAATTTTTTTAAATTTATATTTTCTTCAAAGATAAAAATTTGCACATCTATATAACAAAAGTGAACGTATGTATGTCTGGCTCACTTCGCAAATAATCACGTATGCAAATATATGTTTTGCTTTTCTTACCCGTTCTTTTAAAATCCGCACAGAGTTTTAACCGTTTTCGTATACTGCTTTCCGAATGAGATGGAAATGCTTTTTTGATATCATCCATTTTTATCCGTCTTGGATCGTCTTTACTTTTCCCAAATAACCGATAAATGAACACCTGGAAAAAAAAGTTGATTTTTAATAAAAATTATTTCTAAATAAGCAGATTTATAAAAAAAAAGAAAAAAAAAAAAAAGATTTAAACTATTTTGACAATTTTTTTTGTTTTTTGTTTCAAGAAAATTGAATTTATTTCTGACAACAAAGTATAAAAATCTTGTGATTATTCATATTTGTATAAATCTTCTCAAAAGGAAAATATTGAATCTTAGTGTAACAAATGAATGCGGAAAAACAGAAAAAAAAAACACAAAAAGAAACTCTGAGAAAACGAGAAAAAAAAACGTAACAGAAGATTCATTCTTTATGAAAGCTATAAAAGATAAAGGTTAATGGGTTGAAAAGATTGTCAGTTGATGATGAATTTTATGAAATAATTGAAAAAAATGAACAGAATAAATAAAATTTGATGAATTATGAAAACGATTTATTGCAAATGTTTATTGACATTAGATTTGAAGATGACCATATTGTAGCCCTCGGAAAAGCAATCTTGGAAAGAAACGCTGTTCATAGAAATTCCATTTGATGTTATAAACACTGAGGAAGAAAGGAAAGTTCTTTGCAGTTATGGCAATAAGACGAGTTCTTGCTGTGAATGTCTTACCAAAAAGAACCAGAGAACGAGGATCATCAAGTACTTTGCATGGAAATAATGATAGAGTATTTTATCTTACTCCCACAAGTAAGATGTGACCCAAGGTCGGGAAAGTGGGGTTTAAAAATTGCCTGGGCAGCCCCGTCGGCATTCCCCGGTAGGGGCGCCTCAGGCAGTAAGTTATAAACTTACTCCTCCCCAAAGAGGGGAGGCAAAGCCTGGGAGGGTGGACCTCCTAGAACTGCACAGGACAGACCCATAGACCGGCGGAATCATGCCTGAAGGCCAAGACAACACCGGTCTATAGGGTGTAGTATCCATCGGAACAGATACTACACTTTGATCTTAGCCAAGAGGCCAAGAACAAGAATAACGTCTCTTCTATATCATTTTGTCTAACATTTAAAGTTAGAAGGTAAACAGAAGAAAACATTTCCCACTAGATTGTGAAGTCGATTTTGAACTCTGTCAAAGCAAGAAAAAGTGCTCTGAGCGGCAGATCCTCGGGTGTATCCGACTGTTATATAGATAGAGGATTGCATCAAGAGTTGAGTACTTTTTGGAGCGGTAGAATGATCCAACAATTCTTAAATATACAATTTTTGAAAGTAAAAAAATTTAATATATATCATACTAGTAGTTGGTCTATTGTATGATGAGAAACTAATCTATGGATCTAAAGTTGTAGTTCCTGCCTGTTTGTTCGCAAACTTCTACCAGGAATTTAAAGATAGAGTCCCATAACTATATATATATATATATATATATATATATATATGAGAAAGGAAGGATGAGAGTAATCCGATGTAATGAGAAATGAAAAAGGAAAAAACCAAGAGATATTTTTTTTATATGTTCATCAACATTTCGTCTTTATTGTAAGACTTCCTCAGGATGATAATTTGAAGAAAAATGTCATGCAAGTACATCGAAATTTTGGGTTGACATGATGGAGTGATGAAGGAAAAGTAGTAGCTGTGGCTACTGTGAGCGCTGGAGGAGAGTCCAGGCTGTAAGAAGTCAGTAGTGGCGAAGAATGAAATGAATATGGAAAGCTTTGAGTGGGTACCATTAAGGCAGCAGTGAAATAGGGAGGGGTGAGAATATTAGTGAATTTGCCTTAGGGTGGCAGAAATGAAATGGGGGGGGGCCTGAGATTTTTGTTGTGGTGAGGTGTAGCATGGATTTTGAGAGGCTGGGAAAGAGGAGGGAAGGGGGAAACTGTGTTTAGCATGTAGGTGTTATCATAGTTTTAGAAAAAGATTTGAAGAAATGAAGATAACTTGAAAATGGGCAGAGGTGGGTAAGAGTGTGAAAGAAATAGTCAAAAGGGTGGGAGAGGTGAGAGGGGAGATTTTTGTTGTGGTCAGGTGTGAAATTTTTTTTTAGGCTAGAGGGAGGGAATGAGGAGTATTGACCAGGTGGCTATGTCAGGAATGTGTGAGTATAAGTGTGTTTGAAAGAATGTGTAGAAGTGTGCTGTGAGCATGAGAAGGAAAATTATTTTAATTTTGGGGGAGTGATAAGTAAAATGTGGTTGTGTTCAGGAGGTGTTGATGGTTTGAAAGTAAATTGAGAGAAAAAGGGGTTTAAATATCTAAATATTTGTAAGGATGTGTCGATTGTGTTGATTTGTAAGGCTGTTATTTGTGGTTAAGTAGTTTTGATTCGTAGTGGGTGATTCATGAGTATGTGAATGGATATATATGTGAGAAAGGAGTCAGTACGTAAGTGTGTATGCGGGGAGTTGTATATAAGTGCAAGTGATAACGATAATGTTAAAAATAGACTGTCAAAAAACTCTAATTCAAAGTTCCGAATACATTTGTCGAACACTCTCGACTAGTCTTCTATCTGTGCCTACCTATTACGTACATATAGATCTTGATTACGTGACAGTTTCCGGTGGCCGAGTGGATATGGGGACTACTTGCAGATTCTAAGCTGACTATGAACCGGGTTCGCACCTCCTGACCATCTGAAAATGTTACTTTCCTGCACTGATGAGAACAATAAGCTACAAACGCTAGCGTCTGTATGTATTAATAATTTAATATTTATTTATTTATAAATATTATATATATATATATATATATATATATATATATATATATAAGTGCTTTAAGTGCTTTCGTTGCACCAGCACGGCAAGACCAATAGATGGCAGACCACTGATGGAGATGGATACTGGTGACAACAAGCTGGAAGTAGTGACAGACTTTTGTTATCTTGGAGATGTACTGTCATCAGGTGGAGGCTGTGAACTCGCGGCAGCTACATGTTGCAAGTGTGCCTGGAAAAAGTTTAGAGAGCTGCTACCAATCCTGCCAACAAACACAAGAGGGCGTGTATACTCCTCATGTGTCAGAAGTGTGCTGTTGTATGGCTCAGAAACTTGGGCTGTCTCTGCTGGCATACTAAAGAAGCTGCGCCGTAATGACAGGGCAATGGTCAGATGGATTTGTTTGGTGAGGCCTGAACAGTACGTTTCTTTTGAATCCCTGCTCTCACAGGTCGACTTGAAAAGCCTTGCGGACATCATGCGGAAGAACAGACTGCGTTGGTTGGGTCACATTGAGCGTAGCGATGGCTGGATTGCTAAAGTCCGACAGTTGAATATGCCAGCAGAGAACATCACCACTGGCAGACCCAAGTTGACTTGGGAGGACGTAGTCAAACGTGATAGGAAGGCCATGGGTATGGATTTCATCAAGTCTTGCCAAAGACAGGAGTGGAGAGGAAGACTTAGATTTCGAGACTAGACAATCAGGCCCCACCTTCATCCGAGGATTAATTGTGGCCTGATTCAACAAATAAACTGGTTGATGATGATGATGATGATATATATATATACACACACATATATTCTGAAATCCCATCACTCATAGCATTTTGAGAAATATATTTCATGTTGATCAAAAGAAGTACAATATTATCGCTGGGTTTGCATTCGCACTTAACATCTGTAAAAAAAAGGAAATACGGCATTGTACTTTATGACTTGAAAATAACTTATATAAAGCTAAAAGCCACTCTAGGATAAGAGTTAATGAGATAAATTGATTGTCAGTTGAATGATAAAGAATATAATGTGAGGATTAAAAATGAATAAACAAAATTTGATGATTTATGAGGACGGTTTATGACAAGTATTTGTTGAGATTGCATTTGAAGATGTCATAAAGTTTAGTCTTTTATGATGTATAAAGCTTGAAAATTCTAATTTTTATTTGAGATGCTATGTAACAATTTAGCGAGAAGTATTTTTTGTATTTTGTTTACCTGAAGGAAATCACGAATGAAGTTGTTTGCTCTTTTGGAATTCGGACCTGGTACTTCATAAAGAGCACATTCTTGACCAATGATATAAATCGTATTAATTTCACGAATAAAATAACTGTAAAGAAAAGAAAAGACATGTCATAACACTTGAAAAGAAAAGACATCTCATAACACTCGAAAAGAAAAGACATCTCATAACACTCGAAAAGAAAAGACATCTCATAACACTCGAAAGAAAAGACATCTCATAACACTCGAAAAGAAAAGACATCTCATAACACTCGAAAGAAAAGACATCTCATAACACTCGAAAAGAAAAGACATCTCATAACACTCGAAAGAAAAGACATCTCATAACACTCGAAAGAAAAGACATGTCATAACACTCGAAAGAAAAGACATGTCATAACACTCGAAAAGAAAGACATGTCATAACACTCAAAAAGAAAAGACATGTCATAACACTCAAAAAGAAAAGACATCTCATAACACTCGAAAGAAAAGACATCTCATAACACTCGAAAAGAAAAGACATCTCATAACACTCGAAAAGAAAAGACATCTCATAACACTCGAAAGAAAAGACATCTCATAACACTCGAAAGAAAAGACATCTCATAACACTCGAAAGAAAAGACATCTCATAACACTCGAAAGAAAAGACATGTCATAACACTCGAAAGAAAAGACATGTCATAACACTCGAAAGAAAAGACATGTCATAACACTCGAAAGAAAAGACATGTCATAACACTCGAAAGAAAAGACATGTCATAACACTCGAAAAGAAAGACATGTCATAACACTCGAAAAGAAAGACATGTCATAACACTTGAAAAGAAAGACATGTCATAACACTTAAAAAGAAAGACATGTCATAACACTTGAATTAAAACAATAAAAAATACATGATAATGATTTTCAGAGCATTTTCATTGCAACAAAATATTTTGGATTTGTGAAAGGGGGTACATAATACAGGTTGACATTACCCTTGCACCAAGAAACTGCCATCCACAACCCTTTCTGCAATCCAACTATATTTGATTTAAAACACTTCAATCTATGCCTGACTTGTCCACCACGTTTCAGTCTTGAATGTCCAACAATCTTTATTTTATCGCTTATCGAACTGAATCCCTACAAGTATAGATTGTTCTCATTTTGTTAGGTAGGACTAGATAGAAGTGTTCATTTTTATGCTATTAGTTATTATCACCCGTAGTGTTTTAATTTTTTTTATTTACTAATGAAACATCACTTATGAAGGCTAAAAGCCATTTGAGGATAAAGGTTAATGACGTGGATAGATTGTCAGTTGAATGATAAATTTTATGAGACGATTGAAAATAATGAATGGAATTAATAAAATTTGATGACTTATGAAGACGGTTTATGACAAGTGTTTATTGACATTGAAGATGACCATGTTGTAGTCAGCAGGGAAGCAATGTTGTGGCAGCATGTTCTACAAACAAACTATTCATTGAAATTGCATTAGATGTTAGGCACACGGAGGACAGAAAATTCTTTACAGTGGTGGTACCAAGACAAGTTCTTGCTGTGAAAAGAGTAACCAGAGATTGAAGCTCAATTGAACACCTTCCATGGAAATAGTGATAGAGCAGAAAGAGACTATCAATGTCTCTTCTGCGAACTCTATCAAAGTAAGACAGAGTGCTTTAATATGGCATCAGTACTCCATCCTATGGAGTATCTGACTCTTATCTAGGTAGAGGGTTGCATCAGGAGTCGTCAGGTACTTTCTGGAGCGGTAGAATGATCTAACCATTTTCCAACAACCATAGCAACAAATTAGATATGAGTTATCCATTTTAGACCTGTAGAGAATGTTAGTCCGAGGAGGTTATTAAGAATCTAACCATCAGTGGTGAAAGGAGAAAAGGTTGGTTTTAGGTGTTAAAAGTAACCCCACCCCCCCATTGTTTCACATGCTTCAGGCTGTAGTAAAGATTAGACCTTCACCCCCTTCAAAAGACTTAGAACTAATTGTTCATCAATAACTTTAATCGTTACATCATGGGTCCATGTGGACAATTCCAATTCAAGTATGAATTTGAAGAGTTTTAAACCTAATCTTCTAGTTATGTAGTATTACTACGTAGATCTCAATGAATAAATGCGAAAGTTTGTTTCATTTACACTCCTATATTACCATCAAAATAGGTTACTGTCATTTAAATCAATAATACAACAAAGTATTTTGAAATAAAGTATATATCGTAGAGATAAACGACCCAAAGACAGAACTTTGAATGGCTCATTTACATAATTATTTTTTTAGACAGTTCATAATAAATTAATGTCTGGTGTTATTCATTCGTAATTTTATTGTCCTATTTTTTTGTATATATATGCAATAGTTTTGTCGATACGAACAATAATTAATTGAAATAATTTAATAAAAAAAATATTAAATTACATCTCTTAAAATATTTGCTGATTAATTTCCAGAGGAAGAAATTTAAACTAAACAAACTAAAAAGATACACGAGACATAAGCAAGCGTTCAGAAAGGGGAAAGGATGACTGACTGACCATACCCCCCTCTCTTTCTCTCTCCTGTTAGTGACGTCATATAAAGAAAGGGGAAAGGGTGCCTGACTATTAAATTGTAAACATCGTATTGAAGCAGATTTTTTCAGTTCTGATAAATTGTTAAAAGTGAAAAAAAAAAAAAATTTTGTTCTGACTTACTTTTGTCTCGTTCGAATGATGAGAAAATCAGTTTCTGGCATTCGATGTTCATAAATGGGCGCCCGAAAGAGATTATTTTCAAAAGCCTGAAGACATTGACCCGGCGCCAAACTACCCAGAAATGGCGACGTATGAGCGTATGCGAGTTCGCCATATGGGAATTGTGGAGGATTGGAATCTTTGCCCGGTTTCTGCAATCAAGCAAAAAAAATTGCCTTTTTTTAAAACAAACTAAAATTAAAATGGATCATCTGAAATTGTGAATTTTTTTCATCACGCTAATAATTTATCTATGAGAGCTTTGAGAATGTTGTATATTATCTTGCTTGTCACCATGCACACTTCATCGCTACCTAAATGTTTTAAATGGTGTAAAGAAAGGTGAATAACTTAAGAGAATAAGAGAAATGGAATAATTAAGAGAGAAAGGAAACAGAAAGAACAAGAGAAAGTAGAGAGAGATAGAGAGAGAGAAAGTAGAGAGAGAAAGAGAGAGAGAAGGTAGAGAGAGAGAGTGAGAAAGGAGAGAGAGAGGAGAGAGCGAAAGAGAGACAAAGGAGAGAGAGAAAGGAGAGAGAGAAAGAGAGAGAAAGGAGAGAGAAAGGAGAGAGAGAAAGAGAGAGAAAGGAGAGAGAGAAAGAGAGAGAAAGGAGAGAGAGAAAGAGAGAGAAAGGAGAGAGAGAGAAAGAGAGAGAAAGGAGAGAGAGAAAGAGTGAGAGAAAGAGTGAGAGAAAGAGAGAGAAAGGAGAGAGAGAAAGAAAGAGAAAGGAGAGAGAGAAAGAGAGAGAAAGGAGAGAGAGAAAGAGTGAGAGAAAGAGAGAGAAAGGAGAGAGAGAAAGAGAAAGGAGAGAGAGAAAGAGGAAAGAGAAAGGAAAGAGAGAAAGAGAGAGAAAGGAAAGAGAGAAAGAGAGAGAAAGGAAAGAGAGAAAGAGAGAGAAAAGAGAGAGAAAGGAGAGAGAGAAAGAGAGAGAAAAGAGAGAGAGAAAGGAGAGAGAGAAAGGAGAGAGAGAAAGGAGAGGGAGAAAGGAGAGGGAGAAAGAGAGAGAGAGAGAGAGAGAGAGAGAGAGAAAGTAGAGAGAGAGAAAGTAGAGAGAGAGGGAGAGAAAGTAGAGAGATAGAGAAAGTAGAGAGATAGAGAGAGAGAGAGAAAGTAGAGAGATAGAGAGAGAGAAAGTAGAGAGAGAGAGAAAGTAGAGAGATAGAGAGAGAAAGTAGAGAGATAGAGAGAGAGAGAAAGTAGAGAGATAGAGAGAGAGAGAAAGTAGAGAGATAGAGAAAGTAGAGAGATAGAGAGAGAGAGAAAGTAGAGAGAGAGGGAAAGTAGAGAGAGAGAGAGAGAGAGAGAGAAAGTAGAGAGAGAGAGAGAAAGTAGAGAGAGAGAGAGAAATTAGAGAGAGAGAGAGAGAAAGTAGAGAGAGAGAGTAGAGAGAGAGAGAGAGTGGAGAGAGGGGGGAAGGGGAGAGGGGGGAAGGGGAGAGGGGGGAAGGAGAGAGGGGGGAAGAAGAGAGGGGGGAAGGAGAGAGGGGGGAAGGAGAGGGAGAGAAGGGGGGAAGGGGAGAGAAGGGGGGAAGGGGAGAGAAGGGGGGAAGGGGAGAGAGATAGGGGAAGGGGAGAGAGATAGGGGAAGGGGAGAGAGATAGGGGGAAAGGGGATTTGATTTGGGTTTTTTTATGGCAAATCAACCTCTTAGGGGTAATTTAATGCCAAAACATTAGTTTTTAATGTTTATGCATCTTAATATCATTTTTTTAAAATGTTTATGCATTTTAATATTTTTTTTTTTAATGTTTTTGTATTTTAATATAATTTTTTTTAATGTTTATGTATTTTGATACCATTGAAAAAAGAAATAAAAAATTTCCGATTCAATTTTTTTTTTGAATAGTCCAACTTTTGATGAAGTCTAAGATTTTGGTCGGATTTGTGCCTTTAAACAGGTCCTGTAGATTTTTTGAGTTGTAGTATTTCATTTTGCTTTGTTGTAGATCCTGACAGTCTATTAGTATATGTTTGACTGTAAAAGATTCTTGACATGATATACACATTAGAGACTCTTCACCTTCCAATAAATGCTTGTGAGTAATATATGTATATGTTCTATACGGAGTCTAGCTACTACAACCTCTTCTTGACTTTCCGTAGCCTAAGGGCCACTCATCAATAATTGGTCAAATCTTGTGTAATTTATTACTTTGGCATTCATTCCAAAATTCTTGCTATTTTTCTTTAATTAACATGTTTATAGAAGGTCGAAGATTAGTGTATGGAATCTGAGTATTTGTAGGTATCATGTTCAGCAATTCTTTGACTGCTCTATTTGCTTTTTCATTCCCACGAATGCCGATATGACACAGGATCCAGCATAATTTAATTTTACACTGCTTTTTGTTATAGATAGACGTGATCTTGTTTAAGATCTTTATGATTAAAGGGTTATCCATTTTTTTGTTCTTTAGTGTTGTTGACAGCGATAGGGAGTCGGAAAAGATGATGAATTTATCAGTGTTAATATCTTCTATTATTTTTAAAGCCAAGTATATGGCTCCAGCTTCTGCACAGAAAATTGACACTTTGTCAATAGTTTGTACTGCATTTTTTGTTTCATTTAAGATAGCAGCACATCCAACTGTCCGATTCTTTCGCTCCATCTGTGTAGATGTACTTATAGTTATATTTTCAAATTCATCCTGAAATATAATTGGATTGGTTTTGTTCTTTGAAGTTATTGCAAAATCAAAAATACAAGATGGTTGTTTTGATTCCCATGGTGGAATTTTAGAAATTACTGACTGGTGTATGGGGCTAGAGTCTAATTCCAGTTTGTTTCTAAGTTTCTGGATATGGTAACCAAGGAGTCTAATGGCATTTATTTTCTCTCAAATAGTTTTATGTTGTGGATTAAGCATGCAACCATAGGCAGGATTTAGTGGACATGACGAGAACTTTGTCACATATTGAAGTGCCAAATTTTCTCTCATTAGATATAAAAGACCTTCATTCACTTCAATATATAAGCTTTTCACTGGGGACGTGTGAAATGCCTCCAATGCGAGTCTTAGTCCCTGATCATGAATAGTTTCCAATTGCTTCAGGTATGACTTTCTGGCCGCTCCATATATATAGCATCCATAGTCGAGCTTGGATCTAACTAAGGATCAGTAGAGTCTAAGTAATGTGGTTTTGTCAGCACCCCAGTCAATGTTTACCAGAACTTTGATTAATTCTATGGCCTTGTGGCATTTTGTTTTTAGATATTTTATGTGGGGGTATAAAGGTCAATTTTCTATCAAATATCAAGCCCAAGTACTTGCGTTGATCAACAACTGGGATATTGTGATCCAGTTTCAAGATGGGGTCATCATGGATCTTTTGGGGTTTACAGAAATGTATACATTTTGTTTTGTCCTTTGAGAATTTAAATCCGTTTTCTATGGCCCATTTTTTTTATTTTATTTAAACAGAGTTGGAGTTTACGTTCGGCTGTGGGTATGTATTTTGATCGATAGCATATCAGTAAATCATCCACATATAGAGCGCAGTCGATCCCAGTATTCATGTTTTTAATGATGTTATTAATCTTTATATTGAAAAGGGTGACGGACAGGATGCTTCCTTGGGGTACGCCTATTTCTTATTCTTTTGGGACTGAGAGTATGTTACCCATCGGCACTTGGAAGTGTCTATCATTTAAGAAGTTGCAGATGAACTCAGGCATTCTGCCTTTTAAGTCCAAGTTCATGTAGGTCTCTTTTAATGCCATATTTCCAGGTAGTGTCGTAAGTCTTTTCGATGTCAAACAAGATTGCTATCAGGTGCTCCTTCTTGGCGAATGCTTCCCTTATGAGTGTTTCAAGTCTAATTAGGTGGTCAATAGGGCTGCTTCTTTTCCTGAAGCCTGACTGATATTTTTTAATCAGGTTTTTGGTTTCCAAAGGTCTTACACAGGCAACTTGTGAGGATAATAGGTCTAAATTTATTGGATCTGTATGGTCTCTTTTTGGTTTGGCTACTGGGATCATTATAGCTTGCTTCGAGTTTTATAGAATGCTGTTATTCATCCATATTTCATTACATATTTGTAGTTAAAGGATGGTTTTGGTAGTTTTTTAAGAAATTGGTAAATTGGTAATGGATTTCATCAGAGTCAACTGCTGTATCATGAGATTTATGTATTGCTTCTAATTCTGTTCTGTTGAATGGTTGTTGTATTTTTCTTCATTTTTTGACTTAGAGTAAATATTTTTCTTTTCTTCATTCTGTTTTATGATTTGAAATTTTTTGTTTTATTTTTTTTGATGAGGAATTTATTGAAAATTGTTTGGCTAGTTTGTTTGCAATGTTTTCCTTGTTGGTGATCTTTATGTTATTGCAAATAAGATGTTCGATAGGGGGTCCTTGGTGTTTTCCCTGATATTTTCCTGACCATCTCCCATACTTTTTTTGGTTTTGGTGTTACCATTTATTTTCGATACATAGTTTTTCAATGTGTTCCGTTTTAATTCTTTGATAGTTTTTCGTGCTTTTGCTCTGCTGTTTTTGTATAGGTCCAAATTTTTCTTTTGTTGGATCATTTTTTAATTTTCTCAGGTCAGCATGTCATGTTCTTACAGCTTTTTGGCATTCTTTGTTGAACCATGGTTTTTGATGTTTTCCTTTGCAATGGAAAGGAGAGTATTGCTGAAATATGTAATATGTTCTTCAGTGTCAGTGTTACATTCTGGTATTAGTCTATATTGGCATGAGTTTGGGAATTTTTCCCAGTTTGCTTTTTGTAAGTTCCAACAGGGTATTTTGTCATCTAGTTTTGGATTCTCATTTTTAAGTATAATAGGGAAGTGGTCGCTTCCACATTGTTGGACCGTATATTAATAAGTCATTTATCAGTGGTTGTAGTTTTGGACTCCCCCCCCCCCTCTCGGAAAAAGGAAAGTTCCCCTGCTCAGTTTGTGGAAAGAGAGTTGGGAACAATTCAAATGTTTTTGCAGTGTAATGATGTATTGACCAGTGAAGAGTGAAGACATGTGTTGCATGGAGAGAAATGATATGATGGATGTGCAATATGAGTCTTAAAAACAGGCTTAGATCTGATGACCTCAGAGGAAGAATAAATCTAGACAGTATAGAGAGATGTGTACAGAAGAATAGACTCTGATGGTATGACAACGTTAAAAGAATGGATTAAGGTTCTTGGGTTAGTAGATGTAGAACAGTTGAGGTAGCAGATTTAATTCACAGGGGAAGGTCAAGGAAAACATGGGGGAAGGTCAAGGAAAACATGGGAGAGTGATAAGAATGGACTTGAGTGAAAAAGGGACAAATAAAAATCTGGCCAGAGATAGGTTAGTTTGGAAGTCAATATCTAAAAGTTGTTAAAACATGCCAGCATGTAAAATGGTTGTTAAACAGAATATTATTATTATGATGATGATGCATCAGTTGTTGGCTGCCGAGACACTGCATTCTTTATAACTGTCATACTTCCTTAAATTCAATAAACCTACACCTGACGTGCCACCTCCATGCACACACACACACACACACATATGCTGACTCATACACTGTTCATTATCCTATGCACACTATATATGCACTTTAGATGAATCGTAGTACACCTCCAGAGCACTGTACACCATGATTTCATTAACATAATTTTAATAGAATCTCTTACTCTTTTGTAATAGTTTTTGATTTTTGTTGCCATTCCAACTTGCATCATAAGAGGAGGAAATTCTTCCGAATATTCCACGATGATAATATCACCATCCATTCCGCTGAGATCGTGCATGGATCGCATAAAGAATATCTCACCACCACCATAAGCTTGACGTTCAACTTCTCTCATCTGAAAAAGAAGACGTGAAATGTGTTACAAGTAAACAAGTCATCGATATTATACTGTAAAATTTCACAATTGCATAAATGATCGCAAACTTCTGCTCGGAAGTTTATAGACTCGCACGTACGCAGGCCGAATCGCATTGTGGGATTCGTTTCTCTAATTATGGAGAATTTCCAACATAATTAAAATTACTTTGATTTTTCTGGTGAGTTTGAACATTTGTTTGAATTGCCGAAATTCACAGGAACTACTTACCTGGATATATTTACCATTTCTGCAATTTTTGATTTTTTAAAATTTTTTTAAAATTTTTTTAATTTTTTTTTTTTTTTTTTTTTTTTTTTTTTTTTTTTTTTACTTATCAAGGCCAAAAGCCACTCAAGGATAAGAGTTAATAAATACAAATATTTATCTTTACCTATGAGTCATCACTTATCAAGGCTAAAAAACACTTGAGGATAAGGGATAATGAGACGGATAGATTGACAACTGAATGATGATAACGATTATGAGAGAATCTTTTTTAAATCCACGTACCACTCACTCTAAATGACAGCCGACCCAGAAAACAACAATTATTCTCATTTTGTCAAAAATATTTCTCATGGAATGTGAAGACTAAAGGACAAAATAAGAGGGAAGCAAGAGTTACAATGTGGCCGAAGGTCAACCAAATGTCCACTTTCTACTCTCCATTTTTCCTCTATGCAATTAGGGGTGGGACATAATGGGTGAAAATTTCAGATTCATGCGAGTAGTATTTTTTTGTGTTCATTTATACATAAATAAAAACTAAACAATCAAACATTTTGAAAATTTTGCAAAATTCAGAAGGTGCAGGCCACTAGTTTTTGGCTATTTTACATTCATGAAAACCCTTTCACAGCCTGAAAATGGTCCTAAATTACAGTACTATATCAGATTTAACCATCTATATCCATTCATAGCTTTTGAGGATGTTTTAGGACCTGCAATGTCGCATGAAACCACTTTTTCACCGAAAAATGATGGATTTTGAGTCACGTGGAGCCCTAACGGCTATTTTTGGCCTGCACCTTCTGAATTTTGCAAAATTTGCAAAATGTTTGATTGTTTAGTGTTATTTATGTATAAATGAACACAAAAAAATACTACTCGCATGAATCTGAAATTTTCACCCATTACATCCCACTCCTAATGCCATACTCATTGGTTAAAACTTTGTTTTTCATACAATCATTTTTCTTGTTACTTTGACTTATCGTATAATTATAATTCAATTGTGCTATTCTTATATTTATTGTAACTATGTCTGCTTGTTAAATTTTCATTTTAACGATCAAATTCGTCAGAAAAATTCAAATTTAACTCGAAAAAAAAAATAAAGTTGTTGAGCTTATGTTAGATTATTTGAATGAAAAAAAAAATGAGTTTTCAAAGCCAATTAAGGATACAAAAAATAAAACAAAATATAAAAATTAGTCTTTTTCTGCTCGTTATATATCCCTCTCTCTTTCTACAGCAACAAGTTCAAGTATTGCTGTTTCTTTATAATGGACTATTCCAAGCTGTTTATTCTTTCCTTTTTACCTTTAACTGTTAATAAACAGAGGGAGAGTGACAAAAACGAGAGTCATAGACACTGCATAAAATAAGAGTGAGGGGCCAAACTATATACAATGAGAGAGAGTGAAAGTGATAGACAGAAACTTACTAATGAGTTAATTGGAAACTGCAGCTAATTAGAATTTTAACTTAAGGGAGCAATCATTCTCATAGCCTACTACACCTCTTGTGAACCCAATGGTGACAACCTGTACAAAATACAGAGGTGCTGCCAATACCAGATCTGCAAACACCACAAAGAGATTTGTCGGAATCTTTCAGAATATACAGGTTACGACTATTGATTATGACTTACGCTTTTCCATGTTTACTCAAAAGTCCTTCAACTCCATGGTCATTTTCTACAGGTCAAACTTTGCATGCAATTCTTTCAATTCAGGAAAGATAAAAATCTAATTTAGGTAACAATCATCCATTCTTATTTGAGTGGGTACAAGCCGCGCTGTATGTGACTCGATGTGGCGAGTGTAAAATGCAATAAATTTGGGCAATTTGGAGCATTTTTGACCTCCCCCTTTGACCCCTTGGGGGCGCGAACCAGAATTTTTCTGAGGTCAAGGATGCTCATTTTATATCCAGAACAATTGCCTCTACATTTTGGCCAAGTTTCAGAAAAATTGAATGGATGGATCAAACTTTATGGGAGAAAAGGTTCATTTTTTGCCATTTTGGGGCTTTTGACCAGATTTTTTCCAAGGTCAGCGATACTTAAAACAATTGCCTCCACATTTTGGCCAAGTTTCAGAGAAATTGAATGGATGGATGAAAAGTTATGGGGCAAAAAATGACATTTTTTGCCATTTCGGGTCCTTCTGACCCCCTGGGGGGCTAACCAGATTTTTTTTCGAAAATCGGAGAATGTCACTTTCTAACCTGACCAAAGTTACAACTTCATGCAAAATTTCAGAGAAATCCAATGGATGGTTGCAGAGAAATTCAATGGATGGTTGCGGAGAAAAATTCGGACGGACGGACATACCTCAAAACATAAGCCCCCCCCCCCCATTTATAAAATCGGGGAGGGGGGGGACCAATAGAAATGGGTCAAGTGATCGCTTAAATGAAAGTACACAACTGAGTTGTTTCCCCCTTTCTCACTACCTGTTCTATTGAACTAAAAATAGAATGATAGGCTAAGTCTAAGTGCTAGCTGTGTGCAGCAGTTGACTGCTTGTACATATTCATTAAGACACAGCTGTCTTTGCTCAAGTTTTTTTTTTTTACATCTGTTTATCTTGTAATGTTTGATCTCGTTTTCAGGTGAGGTCACAAAAAATACTATGTTTATACAGGGGTATGTTTTTAAGAAAAATATTTTAATTCTTTTCTATTTCAATCGTGTAAAAACCAACAACATACAACATAATCACACTGACACAATGAATCTTGCGAAATCACCTAAGTTAAGCCATATTTAGCCCGGTCAGTATCAGATGAGCGACTATTTGGGAATACCAGGCACTGTATAGAGGACAGCAACATCTTTCTGCAAAAACTAACGTTGCCAAAATCGGATTGTGGCGGACAACTGCAAAATAGAGGGTATTGTCGACATCTTGTCAATATTCTCAATGTGAGAAACATGATGTTGTAGTACAGTAATGGTAAAAAGAAAAACTGTTATCAGTTCCACGCATAAAGGGAGGCAACTTATAAGGGAGGTGATCAAATAATGTGCATTGCTTACCTTGGCTTTACGTTTGATTTGTTTGAGTAAAGGCAATACAGAATGTGGTCCAACCGAAGCAAGCTGACCATAAGAGTAACGTTTTAATTGAGGTCGGTGGAAACTGCGTAATTTTGTCGGACCCATGTGAGTTGGGAATAAAGGCTGTCTCAATTCCAAAGCTGGGGTAGAATGCTAGATAAAAAAGAAAAAATTAACGTTGAACATTTTAATTTTAAATTATTTTAAATGCAAGAAATTTAAAAAAAAAAAGAAATAATCAAAACCATAACAGCTAAAAAAAAAAAAAAAAAATACATTTTAAGAAGTTTGAAATAAAGTTGTTCAAGAAAATTCGGTGCTATTTTAGTTTAAGGGCGATGCAGTTAATTATTTTCATGTAAAAGCAGTAATTTGTACTTACTCAGTCATAGTTTATCTCTCACGGCACGAAAAAGAATTTAAAAATATCAAGCAGAACTTTAATTAGAACAATTTTTCCATTTCGATGAACAACCTGTATTCGCGCCCGAGCCGACATTTTGGGTGTGAGCGGTCGACAAGGGCATTAACTCCGTTTTTATTGTTAGGATTATAAAAAGAAAGAAACACATAAGCAATAATAATAAAATATATATTTATTAAATGAAAAAATAGAAAATTAAATAATTATTTTTACTTTGTTCACCGGGATACTTTCCACGATATAATTTTCTTTTTTTTTTTTTTTTTTTCATATTTACATGGTAACAGCGACCAAATATGGATCTTATCTGCCCTTAGTTAGCTAACCGGCCACTCCCAAAATGGCAACTAGTCGACGTTTCATATCGCCCTTATGGAAATGGAAAAATCGTTCTAATTAAAGTTCTGCTTGATATTTTTAAATTCTTTTTCGTGCCGTGAGAGATAAACTATGACTGAGTAAGTACAAATTACTGCTTTTACATGAAAATAATTAACTGCATCGCCCTTAAACTAAAATAGCACCGAAAATTCAAAAGTATTTGAAATAAAACTAATTTTCAAATGTAAAGTACCAACACTTGTTATAGCAGTAAAAATATTAAAAAGAAACAAATTTTTAACGAGAAAAAAAATATGGTTCATGAACTGATTTCACTGCACAGCATGGAGGAGATTTTATCAAGAAAGGCACTGGTGGGGGAAGGGATCTTAATTAGGAAGAGCACAAGTGAGAGGAAAATTTTATCAGGAAGGACACTGGGGGACAGGGATTTCATCAAGAAAGGTGTGGGTGCGGACAGGAGGATCTTTTATAAGAAAGACTCTTGTATTTGTTTAAAAATAATAAAGAAAATAGAAAAAAGAACCTACTTGAATAAGACTTCCGCCCATATTTGTCCGCAGCGCATTATCCATGGTCAATTTCGGATTGTAATATTCATCATTAGACAAATTAAACGGATCTTTCCTTTGGGCATTCGGAATCTGAAAAAAGAAAAGAAAAGGTTTTTTCTTTCAAAAACATAAACATTTGTAATATTGCAATTTATTAGACACGAATACATTGGTCAGTGTGGCTGGGGTCCTTTTCTTTCTTTTTAGTCATTTAGCGTGTTTTTTTTTCACATCAGAATTGGCCAACAGGTAAACGTAAAACCTGCTTTCTTAGGGGTCATGTAAACAAGCCTATCTAAACGTAACTACTTAAGGCTCCTGCTTTTTCTTTCCATTTTCACTACTATGATTAACTCCATCACAACACCAGCCCCTAACGGCTTCCGTAAAACCTTCTACCTACGACTGAAGAGCCAATAACTGCTATGGTCATGAAGTAGTTAACAGAACACTTCTTCACACACATGATAAGTTCCACTAAGGCACAAGTTCGCAAACCCTCCGTCTATATACTTGTAAACATGCACTAAGCGACATGTTTTGTGGATTGTATTGTTGCAAGTGAGAGATGTTTGACTAAGAGAAAAGAGGCCACACAGGAAATTGAAAATATATCTGATTTTGGATCCGGTCACCCAGAATTTTATTTCTCTATGAAAAAAAAAAAAAGCGTTTCCTAAAACTGGGATTTATGCTGAGAGATGGTTGGTTATTTTATTTTTTTTATGACATATCAACCCTTTTTGGGGTTATTTAATGCTAAATCCGGTCATTTTGGTAGAAGTTTTTATGTTTCAAGTTCTTTATATGTTGAAATATTTATTCATGGTGTTTGGTTTGATTGTTTTGTAGAGGAAAATTGTTGTTTTTGACTTTGCAGAACATGATTGAGTTTCACAAAGGGGAAGGGAAAAAAACCAATAGCATCAATGTTTGGTGTGGTTTGTTTCATGGCATAATAACCATCTATGGTTTATTTAATGCCGAATAAAGTTGTCAAATGAAATTCCAAGGTAGGTTAACTATTTTATATTGTTTTGAAATAAATAAATAAAAAATAAATTAAATTAAAAAATTGAGATTAAATTTTTTTGAACAGTTCAACTTCTTTGATGAAGTCTCAGATTTTGCTCAGATTTGTGTCTTTAAACAGGTCCTTTAGATTTTTCAAGTTGTAATATTTCCTTCGGCTTTGTTGTAGATCCTGACAGTCTATTAATATATGTTTGACTGTAAAAGGTTCTTGACATGATATACACATTCGAGACTCTTCACCTTTCAATAAATGTTTGTGGGTAATATATGTATGCCCTATACAGAGTACAACTTCTCTTCTTGACTTTTTGTGGTCTAAGGGCCACTCATCAATAATTGGCCAAATCTGGTGTAATTTATTACTTTGGCATTCACCCTAAGATTCTTGTCATTTTTCTTTGATTAACCTGTTTATAGAAGATCAAAGATCAGTGTATGGAATCCTAGTATTGGTATGTATTATGTTCAGCGATTCTTTTGATGCGCAACCCGCTTTTTCATTTCTACGAATGCCGATATGACTCGGTATCCAGCATAATTTAATTTTACACTGCTTCTAGTAATAGAGATGATCTTGTTTAAAATTTTTATGATTAAAGGGTTATCCATTATTTTGTTCTTCAGTGCTGTGAGCACCGATAGGGACTTGGAGAAGACGATGAATTTATCAGTCCTAATATCTTCTATTATTTTTAGGGCAAGATATATGTCTGCAGCTTCTGCACTGAAAATTGATGCTTTGTTAGGTAATCTGTATTGCATTTTAGTCTTATTTAAGATAGTAGCGCATCCAACTGTCTGCACAACCGGTTTTGTTAGCATCTTTAGAGCCATCAGTGTGTGAACATGTCGTATATGCGTTTGCTCGTTCGTGTGTTCACTGCACTTGGCCGTAATCATCTCACACGTTGTGCCGGTTCAAAGATGTTGTTTGATCTCATCTCAGGGTTGAACAAATACTCTCATGCCAAGTAAAAACCATGAGTCTAATTTATGAACAAGTAACAAATTTATTTGTTGAATGTTACACAAGATAATCATGTCTTTAAGTGGAATGGCAGAGTTGCAAAATGAGATCTTTATATTCCTGCGAGGTAGAAACAGGTCCCCCACAGTCCTTTGGCTTGGGGACCCAGATGGGCCATCTTGCCTCCACGGGCCCCAAGCTTCAACTCCCTTAGCTATCCCAGCAAACCTTCAAAACTTCCTGTCATGCCCGGTAGGTCAGCTCTGGCCCCTCCCGCCCCCTTCTTCCTGTTGACCGCTTTTTTCACTTGTCATCTCGGTGGGCCACTAAAGCACTTAGCCACTTAAGATCTCAAGCTGAGATAACTGTCAGACAGAGAGTTATCATGGTGACAATCCGTAAACATCCCAGCATGGGTCCCTCTGGAGTGGCCCAAAACAAAACCAAGGGCATTTTCACTTTCTTCCGTGCCCCACCCCCTCTTTCCTCCGGTCCAAGCATCTGAGATTTGCAACGTCCGCCATTCAGATACATTACTAAAGAAAATGCAGCCTACTGCATTTTCACAAGTGTAGCTGTATTTGTATTCAAGGTACTTTTTCAGGATCACTTCTAGTTCTTCTTGGTAAGTAGATGGATGGGTTTTTTCTTGCATAGGTTGTTTAGTGATAGAATAATTTCTGGGGGTCTGATAATCCACGGTTCAGTTTCAGACAAAGTGGAAACGTGAATGTAGGAAAGTGGAATTTTAGATTCTTTTATAATGGGTTCCATTCTAAGGTCCAAAGGTTTTATCATTTTTTTTTGTTCAAAAAAGTTCTAAGTTTTGGGTTAAATGTAGTCGTATGTTGGGTTGGTTGGACATGATTTTAATCTTATTATGTACTGCAGGGCCAATTTTTCACTTCTAATCTGAAGGGGTGCTTCATGGGCCTCTGCATATAAGCTCTCAACTGGGGAGGTTCTGTATGCATCTAATATCAGTCTCAAGCTTTCATGGTGGATGGTGTCAAGTTCTTTTAGATAGGACCTTCTAGCTGATCTATAGATAAGGCTGCCATAGTCTAGTATAGGGTGGATTTTAGTACAGTAGAGATATAAGAGTGTTTGTCTATCATCTCCCTAGTCTGTGTGGGCAAGTACGCATAAGAGTTGTGTAACTTTAGTACATCTGTTTTTCAGATATTTTATATGGGGAATAAAATGAAGTTTTTTTTATAAAATATGATACCCAGAAATTTGTACTCGTTGACAACTGGGATCTGCTCTCCTCAGATCTTAATGACGGGTTCATTATGTATCTTTCTCTGGGAGCAAAAGTGCAAACATTTTGTTTTCATTTTTGAGAAATTGAAACTGTTTTCTGTTGCCCATTTTGTCATTTTGTTTATGCTAAATTGAAGTTGTCGTTCAATCATGTTTATATATTTAGATCTATAGCAGATGAAGACTCTGAAAAAATAATGTTCATAGATTGTCAGCAGATAAGCCTTTTTGAGTCGATACTGGCTAGCCGTTATCTCAAGTGGATATCTAGGTAGTTCTTCTGGGTGGTTGAATGGGGATGGCTGAGAAAAAGACCGGACATCTAGGATTTCCAGTTGAAAATACATATATTCCTAGATATGGGCAGGGGGGGGGGGGGGGGGTCGGTTAGACTTAGCCCTCTTGGCGTTACGCAGTCAGTTTGGTTTTCTGGAGTCTGATGATCAGTTGGGACTGTGTCTCTCGGAGAGGGATGGGCCCTTTGGCTTTAAGATTTGAACTTGTATTTTGATTTGGTCGGGCTAAGATTTCTAATTTGCAAGCCTGTTATTCCGAAATGAGTACCATAGTAACCTCCAACAAATAAACCTGTTACTTGTTTTAAACTGGAGTTGTGGTTTTATTTGGAGGGAGAATACTTCTGTTGCAGCACTGACTAAGACCATACAATTGACACTACGACCGATGTCAGAATCAAACAACAACTTTGGACCGGCACAATGAACTAACGATCACGGCCTGGTCAGTGAACGTACACAGCACTCGTTACATATTTACCTTTTTACTGTTTTATGTGTCATTCGTTATTACTTGCTCAAGTAAAATTGTTCAATTGATAGACACAGTTGTTCCTTTTCTTCAAAAGCTGTCACACCAATTCAACTTTCTGCACAATACAGCAGCTACGGAATCTTTTGCTGAAGTTGTGAAGGTGACTCAAAGGTCGACTGTGAGATGCCGAGCTCACACAAAACTCTAGATTTTTCACTCTTATAATTGATTCACATCAAACAAAAAATACAATTATGAAAGCTGTTCGTATCTTAATAGGAAATATGAAAAACTAAATACAAAGTTTGGTTGAGTATTACTAAATAAAAAAAATTCAAAAACTTAATATATAATTGCGTCAAAATCCTTTTACTGTTGTATAGGTGAAAGGTCACCAATTCGGACTTGGTACTCATTTGATTACAGCTGTGCTGTTGATGGAAGTAGTGACGGTAACAGTAAACTGCTTCTCATTGTCCGCCATCTTTGATTCGAAAGGCGTGGGGGCAGGTTGAAAGAAACTGCCTTCGAAATAAAAGACAAGACCTTACAGATAAGGTTCACAAGTTTTGTTCATGCATACGTTTTTCTGCAAAAAATGTATTTTATGCCACAAGACAGTGAATTGAATGTTTATCACGATTCTACTATTCATATATGACTCATTTTTTTGTAAATTTCTCTCAAAAAAGCCAACATAATCCAAAGTAGATAAAAAGATTTTTAACAATATCTATGGTTGATCTAATTTGAAAAACGCTGTCCCGCAAAAGTGTAAAATGAAAAGCAAGAAATTTTACCTCTTTGTCTTCCTCTTCTTCTTTAATGATTCCAGCTTTACCCAATAAAATCTTGGATTTTTTAATTTCCTGCAATCACAGATAAAAATACAGTTTATTAGGATTCTTTCTTTTCTTAACAAATGATGAAAGAAAATTCGTTTTAATTTTCAAACATTGCAAATTCTTTATTTTTGAGGCAAAAAAGCAAATAAAACAGAAATGATTCTTTTTGCAACAGAAATGAACAACACTTTCAACATTAAAAAGATTGAGGATATTTCAAACAAACGTTGGGAACCACTAATCGACATAATCTAGCTGCAATGGGCATCTCGAGATGGCTGAATCACTGGCTAAAACCACAACGATCACAAATAAATGCCCTACATACAACCACTGAATTGATCGATTCATTTTATGGCATATCAACACTTTTAAGATATTTAATGCCGACTACATTTATTCTGGTAAAAGGTTTTTGTATTTGAGATTCTTAATATTTTCAAATATTTAATAAATTCTATTTCATAAACAAATCATTAAGTTCTTTTCGCATATGCATATTTTGTAAATAGACAGTCCGCAGTCGATAAAATATGGGATTTGGCTTGGTTTATTAGCTTATAGATATTTGAGTATAAGCGCACTGTCTTTAAAATGGAAACTATAAGTTCCATAATGACATCATCAAACAGAAAGATCCAGATTGTCCTCGATGGTCATTCATCTAAGCAACATGACATAAATGCTGATGTACCTCAGGGATCTATCCTTGGATCTTTACTGTTCCTGATCTTCATAAACGACCTCCCTGATAACATTGAGTCTGAGATAGGTATATTTGCTGATGACACCACACTTTACTCTCGTCATGTGGACAAAATGGACGCGATCATATCCGAGGCAATGGCTGAATCCTTAGAAAATGACCTCCAGGCTGAAGAGGATTTAGGTGATAAATGGTTGGTAACTTTTAATGCCGCAAAGACAAAGCTCTTTTCCTTCAACAACTACAAGAGACCTCTTCAACCACTGATTGCCATGGCAAATAACACCCTACCTGAGAGTTCAACATTCAAACTCCTCAGCCTAACCTTCACAGGTAACATGAATTGGAATAAATACATTGAAGACATTGCCAAGGCTGCAGCAAAGAAGGTGGGCTCCCTCTACCGTGCTAGTAAACTTCTCACACCTGACATTATCCTGTATCTCTACAAAGCCACCATCAGCCCATGCATAGAGTATTGTTGCCACATCTGGGTTGGTGCATCATCCACTAGTCTCTCCCTCTTAGACAAGGTCCAAAAGAGTCGCCAACTTAATAGGTCCCTCATTATCCACCAAGCTCCAGCCCCTGTCCCATCGCCACAACGTTGCATCTTTGTGCTTGTTTTACAAATACTTTTAATGGATTGTGCTCCAATGAACTGGCTGCTTTGGTACCCCCTCAATGTAAATACACTAGACCAACTCGACAATCAGCAAAATCCCAACCATTCACTGTGGAGGTCCCCAGATGCCGGAGAGCCTTCTACTCCAATAGTTTCTTTCCTCGTGCTGCCGGCTTCTGGAACTCCCTCCCTGCTCTTTGTTTCCCTGAATGTACTGACATGCAGAGGTTTAAAACTAATGTAAACAGACTTCTCGCTACACAGCTCCCAACTTTGGATAACACTCAAAACCTACACCCTAATTCTCAGTAGCCCCTTACGTCTACAGTGGCGACCTGCCTTGTTTGGGGTGAAGTATGTTTAAAAAAAATTTTTTTTTCTAATTCTTTCATAGTACTAACATTGTAGTATCTTTGTTGCATGGGGGTAAAAATAAACACATTCTATCCTAAAGTGTCTCACCATATATGGGACATGACAAATCGCGCACTATGGTGGCTCCTTCTGCTCAAGTAGGAATAAATGAATGACTTGTGTGGCCAATACGAAGTCGTAAGAAAACTACCTCCTCCCTTTGTGACTTCTTACAACCCCGTTTCTATTCTCGCAGATAGAGTTGTATTGTCAGTAATTTATTGAAAGTGTTATTGCTCCAGTGAAACTGTCGTTTCTCATGAATATATGTGTGTGTAGATCTTTATGTTAACGTTTTAAATTTGAAAACCACTGAAAGTAGAAGTCACCATGGTAGATCGAGAGAAATGTACGTCTGATTTGTTAAGGGCTGGGTAAGACATCAATGAGTAACAAAAACTTGCAACAACATGGACAGATGGTGAAAACGTTGCCGAGGAGTACAACAAACATCCCCCAGACTGAAAAAGACTAAATACATTGGTTTATCACTTCTGTCCTACTAGACACTATCCTCGAGTGTCTTCGGTCTCTATGTACAAGGGTTTGCCAGGACAACCTGACATGAGGATACTTCACCCTACAAGTAAACCCTGACCAAATATTCAAAATAACATAGTATTCACAGCACAAATAAGATCCCCTCAGCATGGCTATACACTTGCTCATACGAGGAATGGTGCACCTTCTCCCTGTGATGTTACCTTAAGTAACTTAGCTGGATACTCCACCAGACTAGATGAATTATTGTCCTGGAATCCGCTAAGACCAAGAGATGACAAGAAACATATACTATCACATAGTTAACTCGTCAATTAGGGAGAGGAAAATTAATGTTCTTTACTTCTTTACTAATTCAACGTTTGAGAAATAAAGGAGAAATGTAATAGAATATTCGAATGTCTATGTTGTATCTCATATAGAGAACGGAGGTGGGTTGCCTAATTCACTGGTAATGTGATGGCCATTTTTATTGTCAAGTGCACTTAAAAAGACAAGCCAGGTCAAGAGCAATTTTTGCCATCATGGCCATACAGCAAAAACTGAGAAAAAAATCATCTTTTCATTGCAATCTATTCTTTGGAGCTGTAACTTTATTTGCTTCCAGTGTATTTGTTTAGTTTTCAAAAATTAAAAACTCCAATTATAACCGTCTCACTTGAACATGGTACAGCTACCTGTATGTTACGTTTTTTTAATTGTTTTATTAGATGCTTCCACGTGTTTTTCTGAGTATATATCCATACGTTGGTTTATCAACAATACAAGGGTCAAAATATTTTCACAACTGTCGATTTTCTAAGATTTCCTCCTAATATTAATTTTAACAAATAAAAAATATACATTTTGCAAACTCTTTAAAACAAATTTTCCCTTAAAAAATTAAAATTAAGGCTACATGTTAAGATGAAAAGCCACATGACATGTAGTGGATCAGCTGATAAAATCGCTCTATTGTTTCTGAACAAGGAAAAAAAAACGGGTTTGGAAGAGCTGCTCCCTCCACCTAGAGAAGATGGGTTGAGGAAAAAGCCACGAGGTAATTTGTGTGCATACTGTAAATAAAAAATAAAAACCCGAACAAATTATTTAAACCCCAAATGAGTGGACTGTTACCAATAAATTTTACAGCCGCTATTATTTAAAAGGTGTGTTTCCACATGAATATTGAAATGTTTTGTTTTTTTTAATTTAATTTAATTTATTGAAAAGCTGTTCATTTAATCACTATTCAGATTTTGGGAATTTTTTTTTTTTTTTTTTTTTACATTTCTGTAAACAGATAAACGTTTTATTGTGTCATTTATAGAAATGAAAAAAAATGGACAAGAAAAAGTCACGATTTTTGTAAACAAGTTGTGAAGATAACACACATTTGAACAACTACTCCATCTCAGATATCAACATCCATACACATGACAAACTAACCATAATCCTATCACAAAGATCAGGCAAAAAAAGGAGAAAAAAAAACGCCCCACCGAAGGACACAAAACTCCTGAATGCTCAACAACTGGTTCAGTGAATGAGAGTATTTAAGGGCTTTACATTTTTCAGAGAAAGAGGAATAAGTGGAAACTGTAGGATTTATTAAAGGGGTCAAGATAGCATTTTATATTTTGTTCACACTGTCTAGAAAACTCATCTTGTTCAGAACACTGATGACCTGGAAACCATTCAGAGACAGGCAACCTCCATCAGACATAAGCCATACTCTGAATGCTTTGCTTCTCTGGGGTTTGATTCATTGAAGCTCCGAGGTCATATCATTGACTTGGTAAACCCTTACAAAATTATTAATCATCTCACCAACAACAACTCTGAGCACCTTTTTTTTTTTATCTCCATGTATCTGACACGTTTAGACATGTCTACAAAGTCAGTAAACTGCACAGCTCCCATGACTATCAGAAACATTTTTTCACGCTCAGAATTGCTGAAGCATGAAACAAACCACCTGCATCAGTTGTCAAGACACCGCATCTTTTAAAACTCTCGAAATTTGCCGAAATTACATCTGATGCCCCCCCCCCTCCATACGTATGCACTTTTGATGAGTCATAGTGCACTTGAACACTGAACACAATGATTTCAGTATTATTTTAAGCCAAATTTCTAAACAGAAAATTTCCCACAAAAATGGTGCACTTGTTAATATTTAGGTTTGAAAATAAATGGGAAATTCGCTAACCTTTTCTTTTTTGGCAGGTTCTGTCTGTTCATTCGGATCAACATCAGCCGGAATCTCGAGAATTATGTTTTCATCGTTTGGATCAATTGTAAAGATCGGCGGAGAACCAATCTTTTCCACATTCTGAAAAATGAAAATAAAAAAATTATTATTTTTTTTTTTTTAAGTATCAAGTGAGAAAAAAATGGAAATTTTTGAGATGTGAATTCATAATTTGTATTATTCGGTACAATATAAAAATAACAACAAATATGAAAATAGTCATCCAAATAATCCAAAAACTATCAACAAAATGGTAGTTTATGTTTAGAGGTGTTCTTATATCTCTATAGAAGACTCCATCTTTCGATCTGTTATGCTGAAGTTGAAAATATTTTCATCGATGGACACAGCTGTTATTTAATAACTTTCTATTATAGCAAAATATAGAAACCAGTTCCTTAAGGGAACACTCTTTGGTACAAAATAGCTGTGAACGAACCTGTCGGCAATTCCCGGTAGGGACACCTCAGCCGATCGGCAATAACACAACCCTCACACATACACTTTAGACCTCCGAGGACCAAGCCGGACTATACCTCATCCCGACAAAAGAAAGCCTGGTGCTGTCAAGTCAGCTCCTGGTTTGTCGAATTGATTTCCGAGGATCCTTGGCTGAGATGAAATCCCTGTCGCCTGAGATAGACGGAACACAGCTAAAGAATATCTGTTTTATTTTGATGCGAAATATTAAAAAAATATTTTTTAAAAGGGAGGAATGTTTAAGAAAGAAAACTTCTTAGGCATAAGTGAGAGATGCTTTTTTCTCTCTCTCTTCTTACCTCAGCATCCCAAATGATGCTTTCTTCCCAATTCTCATAAACAAGGGTTTCGTTCTCAACAGGAAAAATCGAACTCCAATTTGATTCCTTGGATTCTCCAATTTCTGAAAGGAAAATCAAATTCATTTGAAATTTTTTTTTTTAATATATTTTATCTACTTAAATCCAGATTTGAAAAGAGGGCATCTTCTTTTTATCACAAAAAGAGTGAAATTTTATGAAAATTATTTCTTTTTAGTGGATACTAAAACTTAGATGGTTAAATAAATAGCCATCTAAGTTTTATTTTTGTTTTGTTTAAACTTTACAGTCAGTTTTATTAAAATCCTCCAATCATTTAGGGGCAAATTTTGTGCATATCAGTTGTTTTGCTTTTCTTTTCAGACTCTCACGGCAGCTACACGTTGTAAGTCTGTCTAAAGACAGTTTAGAAAGCTGCTGCCAATTCTAACAAATACCTGCCAACAGCTACGAGAGATTGGTTATTCTCCTCATATGGCAGAAGTGTGCTAATGTATGGCTCCGAAACTTGAGCTGTCTTTGCCGGCAAACTAAAGAAACTGCACCGTAATGACAAGGCAATGGTGAGATGGATCTGTTTGGTGAGGCCTGAACAAAGTATACCTTTTGAGTCTCTGTTCGCACAAGTCAACTTGAAAAGCCTTGCGGACATCATGCAGAGGAGCAGACTGCGTTGGTTGGGGCACGTTGAGTGCAGCAATGGCTGGATTGCTAAAGTCCGACAGCTGAATGTGGCAGGAGAGAAGACCACCACTGCCAGACCCAAGTTGTCTTGAGAGGACGTGATCAAACGTGATAGGAAAGCCATGGGTATGGATTCCGTCAGGCCTCACCAAAGAAAAGAATGGAGGGGAAAACTTAGATCGAGACTAGACAATCAGGCCCCACCCTCATCAGAAGATTAATTGTAGCCTGATTCAACAAATAAACCGGTTGATGATTATGATGACAAACTTTTAAAATGTTGTGATAGTAACAAGCGGAACACCATGATGGCTGCTGCTACTACTACTACTGCTGCTACATATTATCAACACAAGATGCCAGTTGTTTACATGATGTACCGCCATTCCAGTTAATTTTCCGGAAACAAAGAATTGGTTAACCATACTAATCTTATATAAAGAGATTTTGTTTGTCCGTCAGTCACAATTTTTTAAAAACCTAATAAATACGTTGTGGAATTTGTCTCATTTCTAAATATCAGATCTTAACTACTTTTAGAAATAGAGAATATTGCATTGATAGTAAATAAATTGCTAACAAATAAAGCGGATGCCATGGCCGGAAATCATTTTTTTCTTATTCTTTTTTTTTTTTTTTTGGCCATCTTCTTTTTGTCACAAAAACCTTTCCCATTTGAAAATACTACATATAACATATATAACATACATTTCTTCATTAATAAATAATATTTAGATTTTTATCTGACAAATTATGCACTTTCTTGTTTTGTAAAACCAGTTTTTAGCAGATTCTTAACCAGAACATAACCCTAACCCTTTTTTCTTTTTGTCCAACTAGTATTTAACAGGGTTTTTATCCAAACACATGCTTCTATTTTTTTTTTTTTGTCTACAATGACATTTTAATACATACAATTTTTTTTCTTTTGTAATGATACTTTAATAATTTACTCAATTTGGGCGAAATAGATGAGGTATTCAAACAGTCATACACTACAATTTAACATATTTTAATCAATTTTTTGATCATTCGAAATACTCCTGGGCAACGCCGGAAAGGGACAGCTAGTTGAATATATTTTTTATTGTTTTCTCTTTATTTGTAGTTTATTAGAAAAAAATAAAATTAAAAAAGCAAAAAAGTCAATTTACCTGACTGAAAGTGAAGCCCTATTTTAGAATTGAGCCCAGTTGTTGTAGTCCTTGCGGGCACAATGAACGACTTGCTGCCTAAACGATCTGAAAAATTATTAGATAACATTTTTTAGGGTGTTGATAAAAAATAAACATCGCAAATAGATGCACATTCCGGGTGCAAATGTTTAATAGATGCCGGATTTTTTTCTAAATATTTCATGCAATAAATCAATACGACAATGAGACAGGATTAGATTTTGGGAGATAAAAAGATATTAAATATAGAGGAATTTTATTAATTTGCATTATTCTGACTACCATTCTCATATTATTTGTATTCTTCATAACGTTTCGGCTGATACAACCTCCAACCTTCTTCAGGTGCAGTTTATTGAACTTGGGAATTTTTATGTTGAACTCATAGCATAACAAAGTTGAGAATAGTAGTCTAAATGATCCAAATTATTACTTTTAGTGTATAGTGCTGCTTTTTAGTGGACAAAAATACCATATTAAATGAATTATTTATCATTATCTAGGGGGCTGGGAACAGAAAAATCCATGTGAAATATTTTCAGCAATATTGTTCATATTCAGTTATTTCATAAACGTCGAAACATTTATGAGAAAAAAGAAACAAAGAAATTTGTAAGGAAAAATTAAAAGAAATAGAAAAAGGAAAATGAAGAAAAAGAAATGAGGGTGCTTGTGCATATCAACCCTGATATGTTAGACCGCTCTTAAAAATAAAATAGCTAAAGAAATGTATAAACTTTGTATGTACTTACGTGGTAGATGAAAAAAAGACTGTACACCAAAAATTATGCAAATTCATCCAGTATTTATTTAATTATAAATAAAAAACCATTTTATCACTCGGTAGATATTTCCACCAGTGGTCAAGGACGTTAACTCATATTTTCACGATTTCGGGGTTTGGGGTCTCCATTGTTTACAAAAATGTCAAAATGTACATAAAATCATTTTTTTTCTTTTTCTTATAATCTAATAACTAATGGATGAATTTGCGTAATTTTTTCTGCACAATCTTATTTTCAGCTAACACGTAAGTACATAATAAAGTTTATACATTCTTTAAACATTTCAATGTCAGGGTTGATATGCACAAGCACCGAAATGAGAAACAGAAAAGATAAAGAAAGAAAAGGGAAAATGTAGAAAAAGAAAAACAAAGTAAAAGAAATGACAAAAAAAATAAAAACGGAAAGAAAAAAAAAGAAAAAAAAAGAAAAAAAGTAAAAAAAGAAAAGAAAAAAAAAAGGAAAAGAAAGAAAGAAAGGAAAAGAAACTTTGTTCAGACTCACTTTGCTGCAGAAACTGTCCGGCACTACGAAAACTTGTGCTTGGTATCCATCCCGCAGCCGGTGCACGAAGTTTATGGGATTGCAAGACTTTGGAACGAGCATCTTCCCCGTTCCAAATCACTTCGTCTTCCCAATGAACTTGTGTAACCATCTCGAAGATTTCATCAGGAAAATCCATTCCGCTTCTAATTGGTTTATTAATTACAGCACAAACTTCTGATGAAGTGTCCTAAAAAATTACAATCATTTGAATTCATTTATTATTCTTCAAACAAACTGGAAACAAACTTAATCTTTTATAGTTAGCACAAACAAAATTAGAGTTTACAAATAAAAAGGGAAAAAGCAGTTTCTGTTTTAAATGCGAGGCTTTGTCTATCAGTCAAGCTTTAGTTCGAAAAAGCATTTTCATCACTAAACGTACAGATTGAATAGACATATTATAAGCATCCAATAATCTCTATAAGAAAGTCGGTTGGTCTGTCACACTTCAGTTTGAAATAACATTTTATTTGGTCTGTCTGTATTTTATTTGAAGCTATTGAGGTTGTTGAGAAGTTTTGGAGCACAGTGTGCTAGTGTGATTGCAAGAGTTAGAAATGGACGGAGTAAGTTCAGAAAACGTCTGTCATTACTAACCAGTAGAGCATTACAACTGTTGAGTAAGGAATGAGTCTATCAGGCATGTGTATGCAGCGTAATGATATATGGAAGTGAAACCTGGCCAGAAGAGAAATGGGTGCTTATGCTGTTCAGCGACCATATTAAAAAATTCTTTTTTTATAAAAACAATATTATATACTTATTCAGCATTATATTCTTACTCACTGTACAAAAAAGTAGAAAATATTATCCACTAGAACTTTAATTACAAGTATTTTTCCATTCTGCGTATCATAACAGCGACTCGTTCACTAAGCCTCCATCTTGTTTTTTAAGAAGATTTCAGTTATCTGCCCTTGAAATCTTCTTAAGAAAGAAGATGGAGGCTTAGTGAACGAATCGCTGTTATGAGACGCAGAATGGAAAAATACTTGTAATTAAAGTTCTAGTGGATAATTTTTTCTACTTTTTTGTACAGTGAGTAAGAATATAATGCTTAATAAGTATATAATATTGTTTTTATAAAAAAAGAATTTTTTAATATGGCTGCTGAACAGCATAAGCACCGAGAAATGATATGAGAATGATACGATAGATGTGTAATCTGAGTCTTGAAGACAGGCTTAAATTTGATGATCTCAGAGGAAGATAAAATCTGAACAACAAAGGGAAATGTGTGCAGAACATGAGACTTGTTTGTATGGCCATGTTGAAAGAATAGATGAGAGTTCTTGTGTTAGTAGATGTAGAATAGTTGAGGTAGCAGGTTCAGTTCACAGGGGAAGGCCAAAGAAAACATGGGAGGAAGTGATAAGAATGGACTTGAGAGAAAGAGGAATAAATAAAGACCTGTCCAGAGATGGGTTAGTTTGGAAGTCAATTTCTAAAAGCCTTTGAATGCAGGCCAGCATGCAAAATGGACATTAAACTGATGATGATGATGATGATGATGATGACGGTGGCGGTGATGATCTTCAGTTTAAGATAGAATTTTATTTGGTCTGTCACATCTTGCAACGGTCAGGGTCATTAAAAAAATTCCTATGCTGTTACTCCCCTCTCATGTTGGGTGGCGCCAGAATAGACGGGGCCAAATATGCCCACATAGGTTTAAAAGTTAAAATCAAATATTACACTCCTTTTTTGTTCTTTTTTTCTTCTTAAACCAAAGAAAAACAGTATTTTTCAACTGTGTCTCCATAGTAATATTGAATCAGATTGTTATGCGTTTCTTTTTCAAAAGATATTTATTCAAAAAAAAAAAAAAAAAAATGAACGATTTAGTTTTCTTGTAACAAGACGAAAGATAAAAATAAGACTTACTTTCATTTTGAAACCATAAGAGAAATTTTCTCCCGTTTCATCAATTCCTATCAGGTCATACCAATATTGGGCTGGACCAAAGCGCCAAGGAGGTATCTCAAATCTGTGTTCTATGTCAGCGTTTTTGTCTTGTTTATTCATTGACAAACGATTTTCTATTGGACGCAACAAAATTTCCTGACGAAAAAAAATAAAAAACAATAAAAAATAAAATAAAAAAATTATCAACAAAAAAGTCTATCTAATATTTAAAATTAAATCAAAGATTTGCCTTTGGTAGATTTTTTTATAGAAAGCATAAATTAATTTATTTTGATATAAAGATCTGCTCTCCTTTCAACTATGTTCTTAAAACAAAAATTAATTTGGATCAATTTTACTGATTTCCATATTTAATCCAATAGGTATTTCATATTTTGGGAGATAAATCATTGTATTTGTCAGTGGCAGGCAGCATAAAATGATATCAACTTCACAAAGATTACAAAAGAGTTTTCATTATTATTACTTATTTTTAACATAATATATCATAATTTTATAAATATAAAGATCATAATATAGACGTCAAAAAAAAAAAAAATTATTATCCGTTTTGTTTAGAGAGAGAGGGGGAGGGGATACAAATGGACTTCTTCTGCATTTTCTTCTTGCATTTATCTTAAATAATATTTCATCTTTTCAAATTTTGACTTGGGTAATTCTATTACCAACTTATCTCTGTATTCCTCTGATAAGAATTCCATTCTTTGAAAAACCATGGTTTTAGGAAGGAAAAATAAATCTCTTGTTTTGAACAACTGAAGATGTAATAGATTTTGTATTTTTCCAATTTTTATTCTAATCTTTTAATTGTCTATATAATTGCTCTATCTCGTATATCGAGCATCAATTCTTTCATGATAGGTTCTAATTTAAAGGTATACATTATATCTTTAGTTTCCTATTCTCTCACTCTATATATATATATATATATATGGTTCTCTGATATTTATATATATATATACATATATATATAATAGTAAAGCTAAGTTTATCAAAGTTTGTTTCCCTAAGGCTTTTTTGCTATATATTTTAATCACACAAAATACATGTTAAAATATTCCTTGGTTTTGGGATTAAGTTATGTTTGAAAATAACTTTCTTTTTAATTGTTCTAATAAGCCGTATTTTGTAATTTACTCATTAAGTAGCAATACCCATCGACCATAAAACAGTTTGGATAATCACGGATTTCAAGATAGTTCTACTAAAATAGTCATATTTTAAAAACCAAAGCACTTTAAGTCGTCAAAATACCACCATTTTGTTCGTAAATGAATATCCTTTCATATGCACCAATAAATCATAATCTACTTTATATATTTTGAGTTTTCAGCAAATAAAGTCATAAAAATGTTATCATTTTTGGCCACTTATATAAGTTTTTTTTACCCCCCCCCCCCCTTCTTTTAAAGATATTCTACCATTCGCCTTTCGGAAATTTTGTCATGAAATCTGGAAAACAATCAGGAAAAATATCAATTTCAATTATTGTCAGGGTACGAAATTAATTGATCCATTATTTTTTTTGTAATCTTAAAAATAAACCTTCAACATGAAGTGTATTGAACATTTTTTAAAAATATTTTCCATACCCCAACTAGTAAATAAATCAATCTTTTATCTTTTTTATGCATTAAAATTATAATTGTATGTTGTTTTGTCTTTCGGTAGTAGTAATTTTAAATTACCTTATCTGAAAAAATATTGTCCCTTTTTGAGCGAAAGTCAACAATGTCTGCTAGTATTGCGGATATAACAATCAATCAGCAGCAGCTAGCTATAAACTAACTTTGTAAAGCTTATAAAGCTTTGTAAAATTCGTTTACAAACTTCTTTTGAAAAAAAAAAAAAGACAAAAATACTTTTTGTGCTTAAAAAAGTTAATGCTGTTTGTGGTTATTTTATAAAAAATACTTCAAGAAATACTGGTTTTCACTCAACTTTCGAACTTCTGGTAGTAATGACATTCTAGTCGCCAATTAAAAAAAATAAATAAGATTCTACTTTTTTAGGCGATTACGTGTGAACACCCTAAAAGTCTTGGCAGAAAAAAGAAAAAAAGACAACAAAAATAATTTAGAATTTAGAGTGGTGGGGGGATCAGTTTCACATATAAATTTAATGTAAAATGATCTCCCATTTCCTGGCCATTCTTGCCTTTTAGTGCAATTTATAAAAATATTTTTTCAAGTTGAAAACTTGATATAAAATAAATAATTACTCTACCACTAACTCTAGGTTCTAGTGACAAGCCCACCTCCTAAAAATGCCTTCTCTTGAACGTGCCGTACCATTAACCTTAAATCTGAGTGACAAGCCACCCCCTAAAAAAACTTCCTTAACCCTAACACTAAGTCCGAATGGCAACCTCCATCCAAAACAAAACCCCTTCCTTAAATTTATCACTAACTCTAAGTGCCAAGCCCCCAATCCTACAAAAAGCCCGTTAAACCCATAATCGACTAAAAAAATTTTTTAAAAAATTAAAAAACAGACGCCCATAAAGAAAAACGCACAGAATTTATTTCACATAGAAAAAAATTGATTAACTGCCCTAAAACGTTAGAATGGCCCGGAAATGGTGAATTATCCTACATTAAATTTATGTGAAACTAATCCCTCACTCTAAATTCTAATTGTTTTTTTTTCTTTCTGCTAAGTTTTCAGGGTGTTCACACTTAATTGGCCCTAGCCCTAACCCGAAGTTCAAGTGGTAAGCCCCCCTCCACCTCAAAGACCCTCTTAAAACTACACATAATCGCCCAAAAACAAAAAAAGGAGAGACCCTCCCCACCGAAAAAAAAGGAAAATGCACAGAATTTATCTCCTAAAGAAAAAATGATTAACTATCCTAAAACGCTAGAATGGCCCTGAAATGGGGGATTATTTTACATTAAATTTATGTGAAACTAATGCCCACTCTAAATTCTAAAATAATTGTTTTTGTTTCTAATAAAAAAATTCTTAGTGAAATATTTATTAAGAAATTCTTAGTGAAATATTTATTAAGAAATTCTTAGTGAAATATTTATTAAGAAATTTTGTTTTTTTCTTTCTGACAAGTTTTTCAGGATGTTCACATGTAATTGCCTAAAAAAAAAAGTAGAATCTCATATTTTGGGGAGGCAAGGGGGCGATTTAGCGGAAGGTGTTAATCTACAATAATGTTAAAGAAATCTTGCAATATATTCATTTTTAAACAGTCCTAGTATTAGATTTTAGTTTCTTTTACATAAAATGTATTACAATTCAACTTTGAGTTCTCTAACTTTTTTTTAATGGATACATGGTATTTTTTAAAGTTATTGCAGCACTGCAGATTACTTGGAAACCATTAATTTCTGTAAATTTTCAGTGTCATATTCTGATTCCTTGTACAAAAATACACCTGTATAGTAAATTTTATTGCTTAATCTTGTGTTTTCACAAAGATATAACAGTTTTACTGAAAAATTAGTGTAAAAAATGTGACAAAACGCATATGGTCTTAAAGAGGGAAAAATATCCAAGTGTGAGACACAAAAATAGTCATAACTTCCTTATTTTTAATCAAATTGAAAAAGATTTTTTCTTAGATCATCAAGCTCTTTCTATGTCTGCCATTATTGAGATATTTTAAGCAATTTAAATTTTTTCATGTGTATTGCTACAATGCTACATTAAGTCACCCACCATCTCTTACCAAGTTTCTGTCTATGACTCTCACCCTCTCTATTTATTAACAGTCAAAAAGTAATAAAACAGATTTGATTTTGTTTTACAACTCATCAACCACTGTTACATCATTTACAGCCAAGAAGATTCTATTTATTTTTTTGTGAAGGCATTTTTTGAACAGTGGAATTTTTTTATATTATTGTTATTAATTTTCACGAGAAGCACTTTTTTTTTTTTTAATGGAAATCGCTCCAGACAAGGCATGAAGCCACTTGATATAAGGAGCTAACAAGAACGAATTTGATTATCAACATACACAACACACAAATTATCAACTACATTAAATACTACACCCGATTAAAAGCAAGGACATATTGGCTGAAAGGTAGTTAAAAAATAAACAGCAATGATGAGAACATTCCAAATAAAAACAACGCAAATAATAAGTTCTCGTTTGTTAAATTTAGACAACAAAAAAAGGAGGGGAGGGGGGATAGACTTTTATGTGATTGTTAAATTTAGACAACAAAAAAAAGGAGAGGGGGGGGGATAGACTTTTATGTGATTGTTAAATTTAGACAACAAAAAAAAGGGGGGGGGATAGACTTTTATGTGATCGTTAAATTTAGACAACAAAAAAAAGGGGGGGGGGGGATAGACTTTTATGTGATCGTTAAATTTAGACAACAAAAAAAAAGGAGGGGGGGGGATAGACTTTTATGTGATTGTTAAATTTAGACAACAAAAAAAGGGGGGGGATAGACTTTTATGTGATTGTTAAATTTAGACAACAAAAAAAAGGAGGGGGGGGGATAGACTTTTACGCGATTGTTAAAGAAAGCAAAAATGTTGAGACTTTACCTCTTCATCTGTTAAACAATCATCCGATGTTGGTGGTCTGCCGAGGTTCAACTTGATTCCATCTTCGTCACTTTCGTTATCTGTGTCTTTTGATCCACTGTCCAGCTCGGATTCTGTCTCTCCTTCTGATCGTAGTTTTTTAGGTCCATCTTTTTCTTCCTCAACCGGCTTCTTCCGCCGTTTCCGTTTCCACACGTGGGGCATGTGCACTGGCCGAAATAATCGGGAAAATCGCAAAACCTACAAAAGACAACAAGTGCAAATAAAAAGAAACAATTAAAATAAACCATTCAAAACAATGATTTAAAGAAGAAAAAAAATGTTGTAATTCAATAAAATATAAAGACCTAGCTGGAATAGCTGCCCTAAAATGGATTTGTAATGAGACGCTTTGGAATCTTTCAAAGCAACCAAACATATTGCTATGATAAAAAGGGTGTCTGAAGTTATGGATTCGGTGAAGTTATAGAAAGAAGTTAATGCAGCAAGATTGGACGTAAGTGTGCAAAAATTATACTAAAAACGGTATTTTCCACATGGGGTTAGAATAAGCAGAAAAGTGGAAAATTCCAGTAAAAGTTAAAGATTAAAATTAGGGTTACATCTCAGGATATGACGTCATGGACAGGAAATCTGAAGTGAGACATAGCTAAGAGACAAAGATTTTCCTCTTTGGCAAATATGTTGACTGGGTTCAGATGTCCTTTTCGAAGCTGTCATCTCTTAATCTAATATATAAAGTTAAGACGATTTTTCCCCTATACCCGTTTGAAGAATAGGAAAATAACCACATGCATCGCAGGCTACTAAACTCACCACTATATTACGCTTATTCACTTGAGCGTATTTTAGTAAATTAATTATTATTTTTCTCCAGCTAATACTAAATATTTCTTTTGGCCCACCGTCTTCGACTCTCCTCAAAACATATTTCATATAGGTGGTAGCAAAACATTTTCCTCTTAACACTTCAGTATTAACACTCCCCATCGCCACCGGGAACTAATAAACAACATCTACTTTTCAAAAAGAGTGTCCGTTAATATTTACTATTTGTCTGCTATTAATTTACTACATAATACAAAACATAACACACACACATTTAATGGACGCTCCCACTAATTCCGCTGATTTTCGAGAATATCGGATTACATTATTTCTACCTATTACATATACATTTATACTCATTCCGGTTATTAGACAATGCAATTAACGAACATAGTTCCTTGCAGTGTTTCCTTATTAAACATGGCGGCTACAATTTCTTCAGTGACTCGACTTCCGAATTAAGTCAATATACGTCAAGATACTCGACAGACCTACATAAAGTTGACATTTTCAGAACTCTACACCTTTCGCACACATAATATCCAAAAATTGAAAAAAAAACATTGATTTCTTTGTATATAAATGATCAAAAACGTGTGACTGGTGAAGCCTACGTTTGTTCATCTTCTGGCAAATCATAACATAAAACGCATGCCAACTTACAGGCTTCGTGGTCAAATGGTTACGAATGTAGATCCAAGAACGAGAGGTTTAGCGTTCAGATCCTAGTCGACTCACACAATGTTTGTTTTTTTTTTACATTGTTAAACTTTTGCCAATGCGGGAGGACTATGGGTCGAGTTTGTTTAATTCAACGTTATTATGTAGTAATTTTAAAAGAAATCAATGTAACACGTAGTACTTTAACTAATGTGAATATCATCATTTCTATTTGAACACACATGGTTTATTAGTGCTCTGCAGGGTACCTCAATTATATTTGTGTGTTTCAGTAGTGCTCATTTTTCTTTTTTCTTTCCTAGCAAAAAAGGGAATTTCTATACAAAGATAACGGGGGAATTGGTTTTAATAGGGCTCTGTAGGCCTCTTTAATTTTAAAAGTGCCCATTATCATAGATAGAGCAGATGTTTAATCAAAAAGAAAAATTCTGGGGAAATACCGGTACCATGGGATGGGCAGGAAAGCCACCTACAACCGCATCTCCTTCCTTCATTCCTTTCTTCCTCCTATTCCCCTTCAACAATTCCAAACCGAACATTACAATTGCCCAATGTGACCTATTTGCGTTCTGTCGGATGTTGACAAATTTTAATTCATTCTTTTATATTTCTCCCGGGCAACGGGTCCTGCCCGTTTAAAATAAAATACATTTTTTAATAGCTTTTTTTTTAACTGACAACTTTGCAAAAACATAAAGTTAAAAAAAATTGAAGAAAAATATAAATACATTTGAGAAAGAAAACTGAAATCTTCAAATAACTATTTTTTTTGTTTTACGGCACATCAACCCTATAGATCATTTTGTACCCTAAAATGTATTTATAAAATGGTCATTTGATCAGTTCTAGAAAGTTATTTAATTTTCTGCTTTGTTTCTTTTATAGGAGAAAACTATCACATTAGTTTGGTAACTTAAGTACAAACACAAATTTCCATTGTGACCCAACTTACGGTTTCTCATGAAAATTGTCTACAAATCACAGAGATCGGGCATTCTTAAGAATCTTAAAGCAATCACTGGAAAAAAAAAAAGGTCCGCGCATTTCTGGGTTGTCCAGACATTCCGCTCGTAATCCAAATATACTCAAGTTTTTTTATTTTGTAAATAAATAAACCTACCTTTCCAGGTCGAAATTTTGGAAAGAGTTGAGTAACGTCAACACACTCCAATTCCTTTGGCAACATCGAAGCAAGTGGCGTACTCAGTTTCTTTTTGGCTTCAATCTCTTCCTCCTCCTTACTTCTGGCAACCATCTTGGACAACTCAGTCGCGACGCAACTGTCAGATGTTAATTTATTTGTCTCCTCTTTATTCGGTAGGCTGACTGCAGGCGCCTCCGATGATTGCGTAGGTTTAGAGTCATCAGTTTCATTTTGAGAAGAATCAATTTCACCTGGCGCCCCCGTGGGTACCCATGAGGGTGGCGGCATCAATTTCGAGTCTTTAGGAGCTGCATCATAGTCCTCCTCATCACCTGTAAGGAAAAAAGGATGAAGTAATGATTTAAAACAATGCGTGCATAGCAATAACTAAATTGTCCGTCACAAAAACAACTTTGTCTAAAAATAATTATCAATTCAAACTTAAATGTAATAAATTTTATAAGTTAGTTTTGACTAAAATCATTTTGTTGAAAATATGTCCAAATCCTTGTGTAAGCCATGTGCACCAGGATTTGACAACTGTTTGACTGAAAATTCAGGAAATTTGCATGAAAATTAATATTAAAATGAAAAATAATTTTATATAAATAAAACAAGAACAGATATTTTTAAGGCTGCACGCATTCATGATGAAAATACTATTATTTTAAACTTTAACTTAAATGATCAAATAAAATGCTATTTCAAACTTAGGTGTGACAAACCACCAAAAACGCTACTTCAATCTTTAGCATGACAAACCAATGAAAATGCTACTTCAATCTTTAGCATGACAAACCAATGAAAATGCTATTTCAAACCAAAGTGGGACAAACCGACCAATGAAAATGCTGTTTCAATCTTAATTGGGACAGACTGATGAAAATCTTATTTCAAACTTAAGCATGACAGACAGAAAATAGTGTTTGAAATTTAAATGGGGAAAAAAAACCGACTAAAATGCTATTTTAATCTGAAGTGAAACAAACTGAAGAAAATGTCATCTCAAACTTAAGCATAACAGAATAGCGACTTTAATAGCGACTTTAAGCGTGGCAAACCAACCAACTAACGGATAGTCTATCAGTTTCTGTGTTTAATAGAAATGTTTGTTTAAAAAATATATACAAAAAATATTTCAATTAAAGGATTAAAGAAATAATTATAGGGATTAAGATTAAAGAAATAATTATAGGGATTAGGATTAAAGAAATAATTATAGGGATTAGGATTAAAGAAATAATTATAGAGGTAAGGAATAAAGATAATTATAGGGATTAGGATTAAAGAAATAATTATAGAGGTTAGGATTAAAGAAATAATTATAGAGGTTAGGACTAAAGAAATAATTATAGGGATTATGGTTAAAGAAATAATTATAGGGATTAGGATTAAAGAAATAATTATAGGGATTAGGATTAAAGAAATAATTATAGGGATTAGGATTAAAGAAATAATTATAGGGATTAGGATTAAAGAAATAATTATAGGGATTAGGATTGATAATTATAGGGATTAGGATTAAAGATAAAGTTTTTGC
This sequence comes from Sepiola atlantica, assembly GCA_963556195.1. NCBI lineage: Eukaryota > Metazoa > Mollusca > Cephalopoda > Sepiida > Sepiolidae > Sepiola > Sepiola atlantica. Next base: position 23,480,399 of record OY744521.1, on the reverse strand, counting down.
AGTAAAGAGATTTCAGAGGTTTAAACCATCAAAATAAATTACATGTTTATGTATCTGAGATCCTCTACAACATTGCCCAGGCCCAAAGATGTGAGTAACCAATGACGAAAACAGCTGTAATGAAGATGAATTTCCCAACCTGAGGGCCATCACTCATGCCGTGCGTGATTATGTAGAGAAAGGATAGCAAAAACAAAACAACTTTGATAGTGTGCTTGTAATAAGTAGTTAAAACACATTTAGAATAATTTTTAAAATGTTTAATTAATGAAATATCAATCTTGGTAAACCAGAAAGTCAAAATTAAGAGAAAGACATTGAGTGCTAATGGGGGGGGGGGGGGGTTGAAGGAGACAGGAAGTCATTCTTTTATGAAACAAAAGTCTCTTCTACTATCACGAATAGTTTGAAGTTTTTACAGCAAAATTAACATTTTCAGTTTTCAGAAAGTACTGCCATAACAGGGAAAAGGAAGGTAAGACAAGACGGAGAGAACCTCAGCGGCCAAACATCACAGCAACCAAATAGACTAGGGTACGGATACCACCTCTCTAAGCATAGGGTTAGGGTTGTCAGGGTCAGGGTTATAGTTGCTCTTAAAATCTTAAGTATGACAGACTGACCAACATCTAAAAAAACAAATTGCTTTGTAGATAAAGGATTTGCATGATTTTCAGTCAGAAAAGGTTTTGAATGGATTGTTTTGTTTTTGGACAGAGATAGAGAGAAAGATATTTGAGAGAGAGAGAGAGAGAAAGATATTTGAGAGAGAGAGAGAGAGAGAAAGATATTTGAGAGAGAGAGAGATATTTGAGAGAGAGAAAGATATTTAAGAGAGATAGAGAGAGATAGATAGAGAGAGATAGAGAGAGAGAGATAGAGAGAAAGATATTTGAGAGAGAGAAAGATATTTGAGAGAGAGAAAGATATTTGAGAGAGAGAGAGATAGAGAGAAAGATATTTAAGAGAGAGAGAGATAGATAGAGAGAAATAGAGAGAAAGATATTTGAGAGAGAGAGAGAGATATTTGAGAGAGAGAGAGAGATATTTGAGAGAGAGAGAGATATTTGAGAGAGAGAGAGAGATATTTGAGAGAGAGAGATAAAGATATTTGAGAGAGAGAGATAAAGATATTTGAGAGAGAGAGAGAGATATTTGAGAGAGATATTTGAGAGAGAGAGATATTTGAGAGAGAGAGAGATATTTGAGAGAGAGAGAGATATTTGAGAGAGAGATATTTGAGAGAGAGAGAGATAAAGATATTAGAGAGAGATATTTGAGAGAGAGAGAGATATTTGAGAGAGAGAGAGAGCTATTTGAGAGAGAAAGAGAGCTATTTGAGAGAGAAAGAGAGAGAGATTTGAGAGAGAGAGATATTTGAGAGAGAGAGAGAGAGAGATATTTGAGAGAGAGAGAGATTTGAGAGAGAGATAGATATTTGAGAGAGAGAGAGATTTGAGAGAGAGATATTTGAGAGAGATATTTGAGAGAGATTTGAGAGAGAGAGATATTTGAGAGAGAGAGAGAGAGATTTGAGAGAGAGAGAGAGATATTTGAGAGAGAGAGAGAGAGATATTTGAGAGAGAGAGAGAGAGATATTTGAGAGAGAGAGAGAGATATTTGAGAGAGAGAGATATTTGAGAGAGAGAGATTTTTGAGAGAGAGAGATATTTGAGAGAGAGAGATATTTGAGAGAGATATTTGAGAGAGATATTTGAGAGAGAGAGAGAGAGAGATATATATATATATATTTGAGAGAGAGAGAGAGAGACTGATACTTACCCGGAGGAAAGACACGCAAACTTGACATGACTTCTTTAATTTTTTTATCCTCATCATCTTCATCGGCAACTTCAGTGATGTCTGAGAAATCCACAGCATTTACAGCTTTGGCACTGAAATCTAGAGAAATAAAAAAAAAAAATAGTTTTAAAAGAAGAAAAAATAAAAGTTTTAATGTGTTTTAAAGTGAGTTTAAGTTCAATATACTTTAATGAAATTATTTCAAAAAAGGAAAACTGGCAATGAACACTTTTGTTTTCTTTTGTACAAATGAGTCATCGCTTATCAAAGCTAAAAGCCACTCAAGGATAGAGGTTAATGAGATTGTCAGTTGAATGATGAAGAATATTTGTAGATTGAAAACAATGAATGGAATGAATAAAATTGGATGACTGATGAGGACGATTCATGAGAAGAGTTTATTGACATTGGATTTGAAGATTACCACATAGTCCGCTAGGAAGCATTCCTGTGGTAACATGTTACACAAATGATAAGTACTTGGAAGCACTGTTAATTGAAATTTCGTTTGATGTTAGACACAGATTAGAAAAGAAAGTTCTTTGCAATTCTGATAGGAAGACGACTTCTTGATGTGAATGTCGAACTGAAGTGTGTCATTCAAGTTATTTTCATTTTTTGTCTTTTTGTCTCATGCTTCTGGTTAGACGTTCCGTGAATGACTTCCAATTTTTACTTACTGATGGCATTTCACTTGTGCCGCCACCAGAAGCAGAGAGTCATAAACTGATCCCTTCTATGTCTTAACCTGCCTATCACGTGGCTTTGGGTCATCGACGTCAGTGTGAGACATACTTTGAAGAGTGAAGTTCTGATTACTGAGATACATGGTACAAGAAGAAGAATGGAAACCTTACAATGTGTCAAAATCACAATTACAAAAGAGGTGACAGATCTGCGTATAAGAATGAGAGGCTCCAGAAAATTATCACCGATCTTCGTAGATTAAAGATCACTTACAAACAATATCTCAGGCATATTTGAGTGACTTCACCTGAAAGTAACTTTTGGCCTTGATAAGCCGTAACTCATCAGTGAAAAGAAAACATATCTGCAAAGTAAAAACACATCACTGACAAAATTAATGTCTGCCAATTCCATTATTTAATTGCTTCCCCATTGCAGCAAGATATGGCCAGAGAACCAGAAGGTGGGGCTGACCAGCCCTCCCGAGGGGGCACTTTGATTGGGTACAAAAATAACTAAGTACGCATCCATTGACATTTCCTGGTAGGGGTGCCTCAGCTGATTGGCAATAAACCACCATCACCCCTCTCGAAGGAGGAGGTAATGTCTGGGAGGGTGCACTACCTAGTACTGAGCCAGAGCATCTCATTCCAACAAAGAAGGGCTGGTGGATCATGTCAACCCGTAGGTGGTGGAATGATACCATGGCAAACCCCGGCTGGTATGAACCCTAGGACCGAGGCTTGCCAATGCCACAAAACAACATTATAGAAATTCATGGATAAAGGTTGCAGAAATTCTAGGAGTTTCCACAGAATAAACAAAAAAGTTCACCGAAAAAATATGAAAGAGTTTACGGAGGCGGACCAGCGCATCTCCATGGTGAGAAAGACGATCGTTGGATCAAAACCCAGAATGGATATTCATTTCTCCAAAGATTTCCTATTGTTCATGGAATTATTTATACTTAAACTAGTGTCCATGTGCAGCCAAAAACAGTTGGCATATTTAATTTCTGAAATCCGGCATTGGTTTTGGTGGTTGTTTTACGGCATATCAACCCTTTTAAGATTATTTAATGCTGAATCCAGTTATTTTGGTAAAGGTTTTTATGCTTCAAGTTCAATTAACTTTTAGATCGTTCTCTGACAGTGGGTTAGAGTCGATCTGGGAGTACTAGCAAATAAAGGATTGAATCCACACTCCCCAAAGCCCCCAAATTGGGTCTCAGCACCATATGTAGCATATGGTCATGCTCAGGACAGAATCCAGCATTGATTTATTGATGTGTTATAGAAATGTTAAAGTATACAGATAAATTTTTCAATCAATTCGGAAAACATTATCTAATTCTAATAGATCTAATATATAAAGTAAAATCAGCCTCTTAAGCGTTTCGTTGTCATCGATAGCTTTCTTCCTACAAAATGAATATTTAATTCTGGTTAGTCAGTTTTTCTTGTAGATCGTTGCCACATGTTGTTCAGAAGAATAACATGTAATTTGATTTAATGCCTTATAAGAAGGAACTTTGACCCGGTTAGAATTATTTTTAAATGGTCGCCATCTTAAAAAAGGGGGAGGAGGGCATAACTGTATTCGTGCATACAGAGTTACTTCCCTTTGATTGGAACAAAAAAATAATAGTTTAGAAACAAAATAATAATAAAATAATGAGTTTTAAAAAAAAAAAAAGCAAAACAAATTACAAGTATAAAAACTAGCAGGCAACATCGGGAAGGTACATGGATGAAAAAAAAGTTTAGATTTAAAGAAACTTATCAGTTTGTAAAAATTTCCATCCTGATTGCTTCGAAACAGAATAGTAGAAAGAAACCTTTTTGAAATTAACAATTTGAAGTGTCATATGGTCATACAACAGTTTCCTACTTTTTTGTACAGTCATTTGCATTATAGTTGTACTCTGCAAGATCCTTCAAGCTGCACCGGTTGGGCAGATAAGGCAATGTTGCATCATATGGTCCTCTTCTTCACATTCGTAGATGGTTGGGTTAGTATTGTAACCTCATCTAGTCATAGCAACTTTTGATCTCCCTATTCTTGTTTGCAGGCAATTGAGTGTTTTCCACTGGAGCCATTCTGAACTGAAAGGGAGGACCTCAGAAAGGATGGAGGGGGGGGGGGGCATTATCTAGCTGTCTTGTCAACAACTGTAGTCTGGTCTCTTCTTGATGTGTTGTTAGGGGTTAGACAAGGCTGAGGTAGCTTCTCCTTGACTTTACTCATCGGACTGCTGGTTCACATCCATGAAGGAGATGGCATTCATCACTGGTGGTCTTTGTGATCTCTACTCGGCTGGCATTTTCTCGTCTCACATCTGCAGGGGGAAATGCCGGTGAGAAGATGCAGGTTGTTCAGGTTGGTAGGTTTCAGGCAGCCAGTGATCAAGCGGCAGATGCTGTTCAATGCTGAGACTAATTTTTTGGCATGCGTTGATCTCTCTTAAACAGGACAAAGACACTCCGCAGAGGAATAGCGCTGAGTCAAGGCAATTAAGATTAGTGGGCTGTAATCATAAAAATCTGAGTTTTCATAAATGCTTGTAGGCATTATTATTAGACTGGGTTATGTTTCGGAGAGATGGAAAAAGGTAATTAAGAAAGTTTTAACATGTTTGTCTGTATGGAAAGTAAAAAATTTTAAAAAGAAAAAAAAAGGGAGGGCTACTCACTTTCAAACCCGTCATCTTTATCAAAATTACAGTCAGTCGTTTGTTCATCTGACGTAATTTCTCGCACCATTTGACTCAGCATACTCAACGAACCCAGCTGCTTTTTAGATTCCTAAAATGAAGATTAGTTTGTTTTATGAATTTTGGAGATGAGGATTGATAATTTAGATTATTCGGTCTTCTGTTCTCATCTTGGTTGTTATTTTAACTACGTTTTGGCCACTGTAACCTCAGACCTTCTTCAGGTATACCTTTTCAAACAGAACCCTTTATTTAAGAGAGTGGGTGGGGGGTCTGGTCATGGTCAGCCATGATCAGAAATGATTAATTACTAAATATGCCAAATTAAACTGTTTATGTTGAGATAATGGGTAAAAACAGTAAAATTTTCGTAAAATTTAACTTACAATACCTCGGCTATTTTTCAGGTTATATCTATGTAATTAGTATCTATATAAAATTCTTTCTAATTATGTCATATTTTTTCGTGTACGACGATTCGAATTATATCATATTTTTTCATGTACGACGATTCGAATTATATCATATTTTTTCGTGTACGACGATTCGAATTATATCATATTTTTTCGTGTACGACGATTCGAATTATATCATATTTTTTCGTGTACGACGATTCGAATTATATATTTTTTCGTGTACGACGATTCGAATTATATCATACTTTTTCGTGTACGACGATTCGAATTATATCATATTTTTTCGTGTACGACGATTCGAATTATATCATATTTTTTCGTGTACGACGATTCGAATTATATCATATTTTTTCATGTACGACGATTCGAATTATATCATATTTTTTTGTGTACGACGATTCGAATTATATCATACTTTTTCGTGTACGACGATTCGAATTATATCATATTTTTTCGTGTACGACGATTCGAATTATATCATATTTTTTCGTGTACGACGATTCGAATTATATCATATTTTTTCATGTACGACGATTCGAATTATATCATATTTTTTTGTGTACGACGATTCGAATTATATCATATTTTTTCGTGTACGACGATTCGAATTATATCATATTTTTTCGTGTACGACGATTCGAATTATATCATATTTTTTCGTGTACGACGATTCGAATTATATCATATTTTTTCGTGTACGACGATTCGAATTATATCATATTTTTTCGTGTACGACGATTCGAATTATATCATATTTTTTCGTGTACGACGATTCGAATTATATCATATTTTTTCGTGTACGACGATTCGAATTATATCATATTTTTTCGTGTACGACGATTCGAATTATATCATTTTTTCGTGTACGACGATTCGAATTATATCATTTTTTCGTGTACGACGATTCGAATTATATCATTTTTTCGTGTACGACGATTCGAATTATATCATTTTTTCGTGTACGACGATTCGAATTATATCATATTTTTTCGTGTACGACGATTCGAATTATATCATATTTTTTCGTGTACGACGATTCGAATTATATCATATTTTTTCGTGTACGACGATTCGAATTATATCATATTTTCAGTGTACGACGATTCGAATTATATCATATTTTTTCGTATACGACGATTCGAATTATATCATATTTTTTCGTATACGACGATTCGAATTATATCATATTTTTTCGTGTACGACGATTCAAATTATATCATTTTTTCGTGTACGATGATTCGAATTATATCATATTTTTACGTGTACGACAATTCGAATTATATCATATTTTTTCGTGTACGACGATTCGAATTATATCATATTTTTTCGTGTACGACGATTCGAATTATGTAGCTATTTTAATAACTAATGCGTTTAGTTCTGCTTTTTTCAACAGCAAATTTTTAGTCCTGTCTTTTAACGTCAGTGTTAATTAATCCACTTTGAAAAAAAATACCCCATCTTATAGAAGAAAAGTTGTTCTTCAATTTGGTAGGCAAAGTATAGAATTTTAAGTTAATTTTCATTAAAAAATTCCAAGTTGAAAACTTCAGCGAATAAAATTTTACAAAGCATGTTTTTGATACCATTGGATAAAGCATGGTTTCCCCAATAATAATCAATAGGACTAATATCTATCTTATTTAACATTGCAAACGGCTTCTTAAGAGACAGAGGTTTTCATTTTTTTTTAATTTTCGAATAACTTTTTCATTAAGACAACGCGTGTGTAAACATGCCCCCCTCCACGCAACAATACCCCCCCCCTATGTGACACGCATTATAATAATAGCAAAAGCAGTGTCGCACTTTCTCTTCTCTCCCCCCCCCACACTTTTTTTTATTTTCCCTCACTCATAGTCCTCTCTCTTTTTTATTTCTCGCTCGGTCCTCTTTCTTTCTTGTTTCTCCGTCTCCACTCTTTCTTTCTTGTTTCTCCGTCTCCACTCTTTCTTTCTTGTTTCTCCGTCTCCACTCTTTCTTTCTTGTTTCTCCGTCTCCACTCTTTCTTTCTGAATAAATATTTACAATTTCGTGCGAACTTTCTATGTTTAAAAGAATTTTGTCTGACTTATTTTGCAAAATATTTCATTAAATAGGGTTTCTGTTCTATATTTGATGACCCGTAGTTCTTTGGAATTCTATAATTTATATCACATTCAAGAATCCGGTAGACGATATATAAGCACAGCACACGCAGAGTCCAAAGGCAACACTGTATTCCACGAGCATATTCAGAATCAGAGACTCGTCGCTGTGCAGAGCGACAGTTCTTCGACACCTTTGTGGCGCTGGCCTGACTCGCACATGCGCACAACAGCAAAAACAAAGTAGGTGTAACTGTGAATCTCGCAGCTCCATACACGGCTTTTTTCCTTTGGGTCACGGATCGTCTATGATCTATTTTAATGGATGACGTCATTCCTTATAACATCATAAAGGATGTTCTCAGTATCTTCAACCAAGAGACTGAAGAATATGAAATATGCTTCACATATTGGTTATAACAGAAGCGTATAACCAAATTAAAGCTACATAAGATGAGTAAAACTGCCCGTAAAATATTCCATTATATTATTCAATATATTTTATCTTTGCATATTTGAAATTTAGTATTTAAAAAAAAAAAAATTGGTGCTTGTGCATATCAACCCTGACATGTTAGACTGCTCTTAAAAATAAAATAGCTAAAGAAATGTATAAACTTTGTTATGTACTTACGTGGTAGATGAAAACAAGACTGTACACCAAAAATTATGCAAATTCATCCAGTATTTATTTAATTATAAATAAAAACCGATTTTATCACTCGGTAGATATTTCCACCATTTTCCAGTGGTCAAGGACGATAACTCATATTTTCACGATTTCGGGGTTTGGGGTCTCCATTGTTTACAAAAATGTCAAAATGTATGTAAAATCATTTTTTTTTCTTTTTCTTATAATTTAATAACTACTGGATGAATTTGCGTAATTTTTTCTGCACAATCTTATTTTCAGCTAACACGTACGTACATTCTTTAAATATTTCAATGTCAGGGTTGATATGCACAAGCACCAAAAAAAATTTTAAACATTTTATAACCATTTGTTTAAAAATTGACTGATGATTTCTCTTATTAAGCAAATTTCAAGGTTTTGATGTCACTCCCTTTTTATTTTTTTACATGTCAAAAGTTGGATCACTCCACAAAATCTTTGAATATTAGAAACAAATCAACATGTTTTTTTTAATTCTACATCCTAAGATTAGTCAAGTATATATGTTTTAGGCTTGTATCTTTGATGGCTAACTTTTTACAAAACATTTGATAAAGTGTCCAGTTGACCCATTTTTCTGTCCAATTGGCAAATTGGGCTTCAAGACATTTTTACATGTTAGAAATAAGGTTTGTATGGATGTACCAATGAAAAAAATAACAATCTGTATGATTTCATGAATCATAATAAGTTTCAATGTGTTAGCTGCTAAAATAAAACTTATATGAACAGTCAAAGTTGTTCTGTATTGTTTCAGCACAATTTTTGTGATGACATGTGATTTTCATCAACATTTAAGACTGGGTATATCTAAGAATTATTAATTTCATCTATATTATCCTTCTGTCAATGAACTATAACATTATATTTATAAAGATTTTTGACTTATTTGAAACTTTTATTTTCAGTTATATACTGCTTAAGTTGGCCTTGTATTCAGTATCACATAAAACGCAATTTCCGACTAACTTTGAATGGCCATAACTCAAGTACTAATTGAGATACCAAGATGAATTTGGTATTTTTTTAATATCTGTAGGACTATAGATGCATACTTAGAAAGTTTTTTTAGTATATCGAAAAAGAAATTCAGTCATGGCTGATGGAACGAGACAATCTTACCCCAGTGGACTAAATAAAGGGTTTAAACAGAAACCGAGATGAAAACATTCGACTGAATCTAAAATATATTTGTTCACTAACAAAATTCATACAAACACCAGAAAATTGGTGCCATTTTTTTTTAAGACTTGTTACAAAAAGAAATTGAATGAAATGAATCAGAAAACCAAATGAAAATTGTTAAATTGATATAAAATCGAAAATCCCAAATAGCTGTACTCACTGCATCTAAAAAGTCTTCTTCCAATTGTCCCTTTTCATCAATATTCCCAAAGAGGAATCCAGTGAGGCAAGTCAGGGCGGATGGACTCGCCTCCTCCCCCCCATGATCTTCATGCTCCTCCTCGCTATCCATGAAGAAAAACTGATTGGACACTAAAGAGTCACATCAGCTTAATTTCAAATCCACTGCAAAAAAAGAAAAAAAGCAGTAAAATTTTATGAACATAACAATTTTGAATGGAATCTGGTTAAAATAATTTTTTTTTTTTTTTAAAATAATGTCACATACTACAAATATGTCAAACTCATAGCCATGTGAGTCAATTTTTGTTGGGGGGGGGGGGCACGCAACTATAAAATTATCACAGAACATTTTTATCACAAATGATTGTTTTCAATCATACTTTTTGATTGTACACTTGAAAACTACACTAAGTTTACTCTAAATTTATAGAGTTTTCTGAAAGTTTAATTCATGGAAGTTAGAAAAACGTAACATTTTGGCCATACCTATCCACCCACCACCACGCAGATGTATTCATGTGTCTTTTCTGCTTTTGAAATCGATAAAATGTGATAAATCGTTTTTAAGTGTAAAGAAACGTTCTAAATAAAGAAGAGACATCGTTTTTCAGTGAATGATGCACGTTTATTCAGTTCAAAATATCAACAAATGCAATTTGGACCATTAAGTGACAAAATTACTGTATCTTTTGACATAGCTAACTTAACAGTCAAATATTTTCAAGTGTCGAATGACTTTCATACATAAAAGGCAGGATATCTCTGCAATGAGAAGTGTATAGTGACGAAAGAGTTGTGTAATCTCTAACAACCTTACTCCGTCTGAATCAGTTGAATGGCAACGAGAATTCTAAGAAGACCGGAGGCAATGCTTAGATATATGAAGAAGTGTTATTTCAGCGTTTTCTGTCTTTTAAGACTAGCTGCCCTACCCAGGCTTGAGAGTCGTCTATCCTACTATTTCTCCCATAGCTAGGAGGAATAGTGATGGATTTGTACCTTCCCTAAGTTGTAGTAAACAGGACATATCTGCACATGACATAAGTGGCATAGGATCAGTAATGTTGTGCCTAATGGATATGTTAACTGTGACAAAAGCAGACAATTATTCATACCGGCTGACTTCAAATTAGGCCTTTAAAGCAACAATGGTTGAACGAGTTGTACTTGCGAATCTTACACAAGTGTATCAGAGAAATTAACTCTACTCTACAGCTATGAACACGTCATCTGGTTAAGTATTCATAATTGTAAAATTATTTTAAGTTTCTTAATTTAATTATTATTATGCTGTTCAGAAAATACTCATAGATTTTTTTTTTTTTTTTTTTTTACTCACTTTTAAAGGTTGATTTTGGTTTCTATTAGTGTTGGGATAATTAATCAGAATTGGAAAAATTTGAGCCTAATTTCAGATTTAAAAAAAAAAAAAAGTTTGAACTTAATTTTCCATTGCTGGTACTAATGATTAAATGATAAATATTTATTGAATTTAAATTACCAGTCAAATTAAAATCTATACATCATAATATAAAAAACTATGATGTAAATTTATTTTACTTGTGTAAATTTAATATAAATAAACAAGTGAATTTAAAGGTTTTCGTGGCTCTACGTGAGACCACACTTTGGTGTCAGTTCTTCTTTTATTTTGAATTGCCTGTCTGTTAACTGGTTGTAAATTTTTTTTTTTTTAATTTTAAATATAAAAAAAGGTGGATGGGGTGGAGATAGAAGGCAATAAAATCGGAGACTAATAATAAAAATGATCTTGGTTATTAATATTATTGAAATCTTTTTGTCAGTTCATTTTCCTTCCACTGACAATACACAGACTACATAAAAGACTGAAAATTTGCCTGCCAACATAAAAATGTGTATTTTTTTTAAAACCATTTGTTTCGTGAATTAAGAATTAATTACTAACATGTTTTTATTAATTTTTGTTTCATATTTAAACTTATAAGATTCTACTTTTTTTTAGGTGATTACGTGTGAACACCCTGAAAAACTTGGCGGAAAGAAAAAAAATCAATTCTTTTAGAATTTAGAGTGGGGGATCAGTTTCACATGTAAATTTAAGGTAAAAGGATCCCATTTCTGTGCCATTTTTAGGGCAGTTAATAAAATAAATTTGCTATTTGAGATAAATTCTGTGCAGTATTTTTTTTTTGGGGGGGGGGGGGGGGGAGTACCAACTTTTTGAAGCGATTACATGCGGTTTTATGACCTTTCCAGTCAGATTTAGGGTTAGTTGTAAAAAGAATTTGATGAACAGCCCTAAAAATTTAAAATGGCCTAGAAATGAGGATCATTTTACGTTAAATTCATATACTATACTGATCCCCACTCTAAATTTTAAAATAATTCCTTTTGTTTTTTTTCTTTCTGCCAAGTTTTTCAGAATGTTCACACGTAATTGCCTCAAAAAAGTAGTATCTCATTTTGGCGGGGAGTGATTTAATCATCCTAATTACTTGTCTCTCTCTATGGAAGCCGTTAAACACAAGGTTGATTTTTTAATATGGGGAAATCAGGTCTCCAAGAAAATATAATGAAATAATACAATCAGAAAGCAAATTGAACATTTTACAAAAACAAATACTTTACGAATTTAAGCCCCCCCCCACACACACACAGTGGGCTTAGAAGGAGGTTTAAGCGGACATTAACCTATGAGTGCCCATAATGTTAGCTGTTTAGCTGTTATACCTGTTAGGCATCAGGGAGGGTAGTGGGATGTTCAACAGACTGATATTCAGCAGAATTATACCATTTTGGGAGTCTGGGGCCCCAATCACCATCATTTTGGGGCTGAATTCTGGGCAAATTTTAAATTATCATAACTCGCAAAGTAAACAAGTTGAGCAAACAAACAAGACCTTTTTTTAGTATTACAGGAAGAGAACTCTTCAAATATCCACTTTAAAATGAAAATATATCACTCAAACGTCTCGGCCTTTTGGCTAAGATCAAAGTGTAGTATCTGTTCCTATGGATACTGCACGCCTGTCCTGTGCAGTTCTAGGAGGTCCACCCTCCCAGGCTTCGCCTCCCCTCTTTGGGGAGGAGTAAGTTTATTGCTTACTGTCTGAGGCGCCCCTACCGGGGAATGCCGACGGGGCTGCCCAGGCAATTTTTAAATGGCCAGAGTGCTCACCTCTCGAGCGCTGGCTTTTAACCCCACTTGCTCGACCCGATCTTGGGTCACATCTTACTTGTGGGAGTAAGATAAAACTGGCCTTGTGCCTAACTCCGCGAGGAGTAAATAAACATCAATGAAACAACAAACAGTGATTCACATTATGCATCATCCGTCAGAAAGCACAACAAAGATTCGTACTCGGTGTTACACCCAAGTATCGCAGCTTTGAGCTGCTCACAGCTACGAATACTGTGCCCTGTCCCTTTACAATGTCTGCAATTTAATCGCTCTCTTGCCTTCATGACACTGGGGTCACTCTTGTCCCATAATCGATTGATACAATCTGATAAATTGATCAAATTGTTTCAGTATGTTAGAATTAAAATGGTTCTCGAGAGTGATTTTTTTCATCCAATTGGATTATGATAGCTTTCTATGTCTAGATTTTTATTTGTGAAGCATGAGAAATTTCATCTCGGGGCTTTTTTGCAATCTTTCGTTAAAATATGCCGGCCGGGGGGCAATTTTCGTCGTTTTTTTATGGAAAAAATGCTCATTTTTATGGTAAATCTTGTGGGAAAATCCAAAAAAACAGGTCAAAACTTGTTCATATGTTCCATTTTTTATAATGAAGTAAATTTAGGGCATCTGGCATTATCTAAGAGGCTTATAGGATATATTTAGGGCTTTCTGGGAGAAATTTTTAGCAATTCTTCAGGTGCATCCAAATTTACACCATGGTAAAAATCACTGTAGTCGCGATTTTGCAAAAATTCGAAATTCAAACGGGCATATCTTGAGAAATAATTGGAGTTAGAAGACAAATGAGCCCATTTTTTGCAACCTCAGACTCTGAGCTATTCAAATATATAGGTTTCGTAATGATTTTAGAAAGTTGCTAAAAATCCATATGTCCGCTTGCCAGCCCACTGTGCCCCACCCCCACTTTACGGTCATCAATAATGAAGTTATATATACATGTGTTTAACCGCCCCCCCCCCACTTTTTAGGAGATCCCCCCCCCCACTTTTATAACTGTCCCGCCGGTCCTGTTATATGCAGTTAAATTGCATTTCCGTGTTATTTTGCACATTTTTTCTTAGAAGTAATGGGATTTTGCTCAATGTTTAAGTGGATTTAATCTCATAATTATTGCTTCCATAATGATTAATTTTTATTTATCATAAGATGAAATACATTTTTAAAGATTTTTCAGTTGTTCAAAACCTGCATTTTTATTTATTCACTGAGAAAATTGGCTTCTGGCTGAAAAGCACACAAGACGGAAAATCTTCTAATTTCCAACAAACTTTGTTTGACCGGTCATAATTCGGTGGCTAATTAAGCTACAAAAATAAATTGGGTAGCATTTGTTTAAACTTAGTTCACCCCAAACAAGACAAGTTGCCACTGTAGATGTAAGGGGCTACTGAGAATTAGGGTGAAAGTTTTGGGGGTCATTCTAAATTGGGAGCTCTGCAGCGAGATACTTGGTCAGTACAGTCGGGGAAACAGGGAGAAGGGGGAGTTCCAAAGGCTGACAGCACGAGGAAAGAAGCTATTGGAGTAAAAGGCTGTAGATCTCCACAGTGAATGGATGGGATTTAGCTTATTGTCGGGTTGGTCAGCAAGTTCATCTAAGCGCATTCCATTGAAGTACTTGTAAAACAAGCACAAGGATGCAACATTGTGGCGATGGGACAGGGGCTGAAGCTTGGTGGATAGTGAGGGACCGATTTTATTATAAACTCTTTTTTGGACCTTGTCTAAGAGAGAGAGACTAGTTGATGGTGCACCAGCCCAGATGTGGCAAGAATACTCCATGCATGGGAGGATGGTGGCTTTGTAGAGATATAGGATACTGTCAGGTGTGAGAAGTTTTCTAGCATGGTAAAGGGAGCCTTATGTCTTGCGAAGATCTTTGTGTCCACATTAAAGGTTTTTAACTATAATGAAAATAAAACTTTGGTTTGGAATACCTACTTCTAACACGATAACGATTACGTATGTCGCCATCTTGTTTGTGTCTGTATTAAGGTATGGCAGCACAAATTGATCACTATTTTGATGTTTGGGTGATCCTTTAACCTTATTTTTGATTATTTTGTACCTAAATGTAAAAATAATGAACCTTATGTGCTGCTGTAGTTTAAAACAGAAACAGGCAAAATGGTGACACCAGCAATCGTAGCAGGTAATAAATAGAATCTACATTTTTAAAAAATTGTGCAACTCTTTTCGTGTGTCTGTGTCTGTCACCTCTTCGTAACTTACATTTTTCTTTTATACTATTAATCGATTATTTACTGGAATAAAAAAATCCTATTTAAAAAATAATTTAACTACAAAATTAAATGCACCAGAATGAATTTCAATTTCTTCGTAAACAAGTCAGCCATTTTAATGTTTTGTTGATAGTTGAAAAAAAAAAAAAGAATGAATTACTTTGTGACTTCAAAATTTGAAAGGACTTTGGAAGCATTTAAATTGTTTAATAGAAAATTATTTAAACTATCTTTGAAATTCTTAGAAAATCGTCATGGATTGAAAGTTTAAGAATCTATATCAAATAATTTTATAAATAAAGATTAACACATTATCTTAACAAAATTATAGTTTTATGATGATTTGGTTCAATTAATAATTTGATGACCAAATAATATCCTAATAATTAAATTTCATTTTCAAAAAATAATTTGTGATTCCTAACCTCAGGGTCGCAACCCAAATTAGAGTCGTGAGGATATTTCTGGGGCTCACCAGAGGGTCTTACAAAAATATATGTTAATAATTCACATCTTGTGACAATTTGATTTTGAGTAATGTAACCGATTTATTTTAGTCGAACAAAGTAAAGATTCAAGTGGACACATCGCAACAAAACAGACCATGTATGGATTACTGTTGTCCTATTTAGGCTGGTGAATCTGTCCCATTTGAGGGTTCTTGATAAAGTGCAGAAATGTATCTGTAATTTGATTGCCCAACCCCTTTTTTCTTCTCTGCACCCTCTCTCTCACAGACGTGATATTGCTAGTCTCAGTCTTTTCTATAAATACTATTATGGTGTGTGTTCTTCAGAATTGTCTCATCTATTCCCTGCTTCCTTTGTTCCAGCTCATTTTGACTCATTGGTCTAGTGGTCTTCATTTTGCTGTTTTGATACCTCATTGTAATACAGTTTCCTATTCTAGTAGCTTCTTTTCAAGAACTGCAGGCTTGTGGAACTCTCTTCCTGTTGACTGTTTTCCTCCTATCTATAGCCTTGGTCTTTTCAAGACTAAGGCCAATAGGCATCTCCTGTCGTTGCGATAATCATAGTTTGTCCTTGTTAGCCCCCTTCACTGGAGTGGCTTCATGCTTGTATGGAGAAATTTCCATTAAAAAAAAGACGCATCGCCATAAAGCAATAATACTCATACAACGGGTGGCTTTCATGTACAATGTAATTGAATAGCAAACAATCAACAAGAAGACAGAATGAGCAGTGTGTCATGTGTGTGATTGCAGCAGTGAAAGAAGATGACTTTCAGAGAAAGTAAGCATTGCATGACTTCAAGTGCAGATGAAAGACTTTGAAAGCCTCCACCTTTCAAAAAGTTTGACTGAACTCAAAGGATAAGCCCATTCTGATTCAAAAGGCTTGATTGATTATGGACATTTTCACACCTCCATATCTTTGGAAAAGACACTTGGAATCTGTGACAAAAGGACAAATAAGGAGATTAAAGATTTCCTCAGCGTCAGCAGGAGGACGGTAGAAAAGGTCAGAAAGGAATCGAAAAAGTCAGGTATAAATGTTTTATACATTTGTTCTTAGTATGTGAAAACAGAACAGAGATACGGGGGGCACATCTTGAATCTGGCTTCCCTCTCTTTATTACAAGAGAGTTACATCTAAGGAGAATCTAAGGGGAGGTAACTACGCCATACTATGAACAAAAACCGCATAATCGACGCCATCAGAATACCAGATTTAGTCGAAGTTCAGATCATCAACAATGAACCCAGTAAGTCGATATGCGCCATGACAAGGGATAAAATGGCATAGATGAAAAGTCTATTAGGCTGGCAGTGCATGAAGACATCTGCTACATTTCGTACAAAATGAGGAAAGGAGAATTTCTGTTAAGAAAAGCGTTTGAAGAACACAAAGAAGCTGACCAACAAGTTGAAGAACCAGCCGGCACCAGACATGCTGTGGTTCTTCTCCATCAAGAAAGATTTCTGCTAAAACATGATTCGCGCTGCCTCATTCAAAGATATGTCCAGAGTCATGCAAACAAACTTTCCAGCGACAACCATGGTTTTCAGTGTCGTCAACAATGCAGGTGAAGCGTTTTTTGGTTTTTACTAACTAATGAGTTACCACTTATAAAGGCTAAAGGCCATTTGAGGATTAAGATGGATGGACTCTCAGTTGAATGATGCAGAATATTATGAGAGGATTAAAAATGATGGATAAAATCAACAAAATTTTATTACTTAGGACGGTTTATAAGTATTTGTTGACATATGATTTGAAGACGACCATGTTGTAGCCTCTAGGAAAGCAGTCTCATGGAAATGTGTTCCACAGATGGGGAGTTCTTAGAAAGTAACACTATTCATAGAAATTACATTTGATGTCAGGCACACAGAGAAAGAAAGGAACATTCTTTGCAGTTGTGGTAGAAGTGAGTTCTTGCAGTGAATGTCTCACAGAAGAGATATTGCTACTCCATCGTTATTTTCATGGTGCTTGATTAAGCTCAAATCTCTGGTTCCTCCCTGTAAGACATTCACAGCAAGAACTCACTTCTACCACAACTGCAAAGAATGTTCCTTTCTTCCTCTGTGTGCCTAATATCAAACGCAATTTCTATGAATAGTGTTACTTTCTAAGAACTCCCCATCTGTAACATCTCTCCGGTGAGAAAGGAGCTGTAGAGAACAAAAGAGATCACCCCCTTCCCCCCGCTAGATTGCTAAGTCAATTTTTTACTCTGTGAAAGGCAAGAAAGAGTGCTCTGAGTGGCCCCTCCCAAGATGTGGCAACAATACCCCATCAGGAGTGAAGTACTTTCGGGGGGAACAACCTTAGTAACAGATTAGGTATGTCTTCCATTTTAGATCTGGGGTGAAAATCAGTCCTAGGAGCATATCAAAACAAGAGGTTTTTTCAAGGAGAGAGCCATTCGTTTCGATTGGGGAAAAAAAGGATCCAAGCGTTGGTGGTGAAAGGAGAGAAGTTTATTCGAGTTGTTTTATGAAACCTTAAAAACTTTAGTGCTGTTATGTGCTTCCTCAAGGGGAGAGCCATTCATTTTAACCGGGGGAAAATGAAGGATCTGAGCATGTGCAATGAAAAGAAAGAAGCTTCGTTTTTAGCTGTTAAAAGTAACAACCACTTTTTTCGCTATTGCTCTAGATTGGAAAGAGAATCAGCAAGATCTTGAACACCAGTGCACTTCAAAGTGCCGCCATAGAAAGTTGTATCATTTGCATATCTCAGAATATGATCTGGAAGAGGAGCGGGCCCCTCACAATAGCCCCTTGATGTATGATCGTATTGTTACTATGTACTTCAAATTTCTACCCATCAATAACTACTTTTATAAAATTATCAGAGAAAGGAATTGATGGTTGAGGAGACAATGACATCACACTTTTCCCTTGAGGGACTCAGGCTGAACACGATGGCTACATCCATATTCTGAGCAAGGTAGCAAAATTCTGAATCAATTAGGTAGCAAAATTCTGAATCAATTAGGTAGCAAAATTCTGAATCAATTAGGTAGCAAAATTCTGAATCAATTAGGTAGCAAAATTCTGAATCAATTAGGTAGCAAAATTCTGAGTCAATTAGGTAGCAAAATTCTGAGTCAATTAGGTAGCAAAATTCTGAGTCAATTAGGTAGCAAAATTCTGAGTCAATTAGGTAGCAAAATTCTGAATCAATTAGGAAGCAAAATTCTGAATCAATTAGGTAGCAAAATTCTGAATCAATTAGGTAGCAAAATTCTGAATCAATTAGGTAGCAAAATTCTGAATCAATTAGGTAGCAAAATTCTGAATCAATTAGGTAGCAAAATTCTGAATCAATTAGGTAGCAAAATTCTGAATCAATTAGGTAGCAAAATTCTGAATCAATTAGGTAGCAACAGGTGGGTCTTACTGTGGCCACAAGACTCAGTCCTGACTGTCAGAAAACTTTGTCGATCACACTACACCTGATATATGACCTCTCCCAGTTAACCTGATTGCAATCCTCTAAACTTCTTTGTGGGGAACGACGTGGTAGAGCGAGATACAAACAGATCCAGATGTAACACCAAGGACACAAAGCTACACCAAGAGTCACCAGAGTCTTGAGGTGGGGGGGGGGGGGGGTAAATCGGGAGAGAGTGACGAAGACCTATGGCAAGTTCCAAGGCTGTCGACAAAGCCAAAGGTGGGTTTATCATCAGGTTTAGGTATTTAGGTTCTGAGAGTCTCCCGAACTCCGGGATAGGGATCGTCTCATACCTACTCTCCATGCAATCCAATCCAAAATGTTAATATCAATGCAGTTCAATTTAATGCGATCTAATCCAAAATGTTAACATCAATGCAGTTCAATTTAATGCGATCCAATCCAAAATGTTAACATCAATGCAGTTCAATTTAATGCGATCCAATCCAAAATGTTAACATCAATGCAGTTCAATTTAATGCGATCCAATCCAAAATGTTAACATCAATGCAGTTCAATTTAATGCGATCCAATCCAAAATGTTAACATCAATGCAGTTCAATTTAATGCGATCCAATCCAAAATGTTAACATCAATGCAGTTCAATTTAATGCGATCCAATCCAAAATGTTAATATCAATGCAATTCAATTTAATGCGATCCAATCCAAAGTGTTAACATCAATGCAGTTCAATTTAATGCGATCTAATCCAAAATGTTAATATCAATGCAGTTCAATTTAATGCGATCCAATCCAAAATGTTAATATCAATTTAATGCGATCCAATCCAAAGTGTTAACATCAATGCAGTTCAATTTAATGCGATCCAATCCAAAGTGTTAACATCAATGCAGTTCAATTTAATGCGATCCAATCCAAAGTGTTAACATCAATGCAGTTCAATTTAATGCGATCTAATCCAAAATGTTAATATCAATGCAGTTCAATTTAATGCGATCCAATCCAAAATGTTAATATCAATGCAATTCAATGCGATCCAATCCAAAGTGTTAACATCAATGCAGTTCAATTTAATGCGATCCAATCCAAAATGTTAATATCAATGCAGTTCAATTTAATGCGATCCAATCCAAAATGTTAATATCAATTTAATGCGATCCAATCCAAAATGTTAATATCAATGCAGTTCAATTTAATGCGATCCAATCCAAAATGTTAACATCAATGCAGTTCAATTTAATGCGATCCAATCCAAAATGTTAACATCAATTTAATGCGATCCAATCCAAAATGTTAACATCAATTTAATGCGATCCAATCCAAAATGTTAACATCAATGCAGTTCAATTTAATGCGATCCAATCCAAAATGTTAACATCAATGCAGTTCAATTTAATGCGATCCAATCCAAAATGTTAACATCAATGCAGTTCAATTTAATGCGATCCAATCCAAAATGTTAACATCAATGCAGTTCAATTTAATGCGATCCAATCCAAAATGTTAATATCAATGCAGTTCAATTTAATGCGATCCAATCCAAAGTGTTAACATCAATGCAGTTCAATTTAATGCGATCCAATCCAAAATGTTAATATCAATGCAGTTCAATTTAATGCGATCCAATCCAAAATGTTAATATCAATGCAGTCCAATTTAATGCGATCCAATCCAAAGTGTTAACATCAATGCAGTTCAATTTAATGCGATCCAATCCAAAATGTTAATATCAATTTAATGTGATCCAATCCAAAATGTTAACATCAATGCAGTTCAATTTAATGCGATCCAATCCAAAATGTTAATATACATGCAGTTGAATTTAATGCGATCCAATCCAAAGTGTTAACATCAATGCAGTTCAATTTAATGCAATCCAATCCAAAATGTTAATATCAATTTAATGCGATCCAATCCAAAGTGTTAACATCAATGCAGTTCAATTTAATGCGATCTAATCCAAAATGTTAATATCAATGCAGTTCAATTTAATGCGATCCAATCCAAAATGTTAATATCAATGCAGTTCAATTTAATGCGATCTAATCCAAAATGTTAACATCAATGCAGTTCAATTTAATGCAATCCAATCCAAAATGTAAACATCAATGCAGTTCAATTTAATGCGATCCAATTCAAAATGTTAATATCAATGCAGTTCAATTTAATGCGATCCAATCCAAAATGTTAACATCAATGCAGTTCAATTTAATGCGATCCAATCCAAAATGTTAATATCAATGCAGTTCAATTTAATGCGATCCAATCTAAAATGTTAACATCAATGCAGTTCAATTTAATGCGATCCAATCCAAAATGTTAATATCAATGCAGTTCAATTTAATGCGATCCAATCTAAAATGTTAATATCAATGCAGTTCAATTTAATGCGATCCAATCCAAAATGTTAATATCAATGCAGTTCAATTTAATGCGATCCAATCCAAAATGTTAACATCAATGCAGTTCAATTTAATGCGATCCAATCCAAAATGTTAATATCAATGCAGTCTAATTTAATGCGATCCAATCCAAAATGTTAATATCAATGCAGTTCAATTTAATGCGATCCAATCCAAAATGTTAATATCAATGCAGTTCAATTTAATGCGATCCAATCCAAAATGTTAATATCAATGCAGTTCAATTTAATGCGATCCAATCCAAAATGTTAATATCGATGCAGTTCAATTTAATGCGATCCAATCCAAAATGTTAATATCAATGCAGTTCAATTTAATGCGATCCAATCCAAAATGTTAATATCAATGCAGTTCAATTTAATGCGATCCAATCTAAAATGTTATCAATGCAGTTCAATTTAATGTGATCCAATCCAAAATGTTAATATTAATGCAGTTCAATTTAATGCGATCCAATCCAAAATGTTAATATTAATGCAGTTCAATTTAATGCGATCCAATCCAAAATGTTAATATCAATGCAGTTCAATTTAATGCGATCCAATCCAAAATGTTAATATCAATGCAGTTCAATTTAATGCGATCCAATCCAAAATGTTAATATCAATGCAGTTCAATTTAATGCGATCCAATCCAAAATTTTAATATCGATGCAGTTCAATTTAATGCGATCCAATCCAAAATGTTAATATCAATGCAGTTCAATTTAATGCGATCCAATCCAAAATTTTAATATCGATGCAGTTCAATTTAATGCGATCCAATCCAAAATGTTAATATCAATGCAGTTCAATTTAATGCGATCTAATCCAAAATGTTAATATCAATGCAGTTCAATTTAATGCGATCCAATCCAAAATGTTAATATCAATGCAGTTCAATTTAATGCGATCCAATCAAAAATGTTAATATCAATGCAGTTCAATTTAATGCGATCCAATCCAAAATGTAAACATCAATGCAGTTCAATTTAATGCGATCCAATCCAAAATGTTAATATCAATGCAGTTCAATTTAATGCGATCCAATCCAAAATGTTAATATCAATGCAGTTCAATTTAATGCGATCCAATCCAAAATGTTAATATCAATGCAGTTCAATTTAATGCGATCCAATCAAAAATGTTAATATCAATGCAGTTCAATTTAATGCGATCCAATCCAAAATGTTAATATCAATGCAGTTCAATTTAATGCGATCCAATCCAAAATGTTAATATCAATGCAGTTCAATTTAATGCGATCCAATCCAAAATGTTAATATCAATGCAGTTCAATTTAATGCGATCCAATCCAAAATGTTAATATCAATGCAGTTCAATTTAATGCGATCCAATCCAAAATGTTAATATCGATGCAGTTCAATTTAATGCGATCCAATCCAAAATGTTAATATCGATGCAGTTCAATTTAATGCGATCCAATCCAAAATGTTAATATCAATGCAGTTCAATTTAATGCGATCCAATCCAAAATGTTAATATCAATGCAGTTCAATTTAATGCGATCCAATCCAAAATGTTAATATCGATGCAGTTCAATTTAATGCGATCCAATTCAAAATGTTAATATCAATGCAGTTCAATTTAATGCGATCCAATCCTAAATGTTAATATCAATGCAGTTCAATTTAATGCGATCCAATCCAAAATGTTATTAATGCAGTTCAATTTAATGCGATCCAATCCAAAATGTTAATATCAATGCAGTTCAATTTAATGCGATTCAATCCTAAATGTTAATATCAATGCAGTTCAATTTAATGCGATCCAATCCAAAATGTTAAATCAATGCAGTTCAATTTAATGCGATCCAATCCAAAATGTTAACATCAATGGAGTTACATTTAATGCGATCCAATCCAAAATGTTAATATCAATGCAGTTCAATTTAATGCGATCCAATCAAAAATGTTAATATCAATGCAGTTCAATTTAATGCGATCCAATCCAAAATGTTAATATCAATGCAGTTCAATTTAATGCGATCCAATCCAAAATGTTAATATCAATGCAGTTCAATTTAATGCGATCCAATCCAAAATGTTAATATCAATGCAGTTCAATTTAATGCGATCCAATCCAAAATGTTAATATCAATGCAGTTCAATTTAATGCGATCCAATCCAAAATGTTAATATCGATGCAGTTCAATTTAATGCGATCCAATCCAAAATGTTAATATCGATGCAGTTCAATTTAATGCGATCCAATCCAAAATGTTAATATCAATGCAGTTCAATTTAATGCGATCCAATCCAAAATGTTAATATCAATGCAGTTCAATTTAATGCGATCCAATCCAAAATGTTAATATCGATGCAGTTCAATTTAATGCGATCCAATTCAAAATGTTAATATCAATGCAGTTCAATTTAATGCGATCCAATCCTAAATGTTAATATCAATGCAGTTCAATTTAATGCGATCCAATCCAAAATGTTATTAATGCAGTTCAATTTAATGCGATCCAATCCAAAATGTTAATATCAATGCAGTTCAATTTAATGCGATCCAATCCTAAATGTTAATATCAATGCAGTTCAATTTAATGCGATCCAATCCAAAATGTTAAATCAATGCAGTTCAATTTAATGCGATCCAATCCAAAATGTTAACATCAATGGAGTTACATTTAATGCGATCCAATCCAAAATGTTAACATCAATGCAGTTCAATTTAATGCGATCCAATCCAAAATGTTAACATCAATGCAGTTCAATTTAATGCGATCCAATCTAAAATGTTAACATCAATGCAGTTCAATTTAATGCGATCCAATCCAAAATGTTAATATCGATGCAGTTCAATTTAATGCGATCCAATCCAAAATGGTAATATCGATGCAGTTCAATTTAATGCGATCCAATCCAAAATGTTAATATCGATGCAGTTCAATTTAATGCGATCCAATCCAAAATGTTAATATCGATGCAGTTCAATTTAATGCGATCCAATCCAAAATGTTAACATCAATGCAGTTCAATTTAATGCGATCCAATCCAAAATGTTATCAATGCAGTTCAATTTAATGCGATCCAATCCAAAATGTTAACATCAATGCAGTTCAATTTAATGCGATCCTATCTAAAATGTTAACATCAATGCAGTTCAATTTAATGCGATCCAATCCAAAATGTTAATATCAATGCAGTTCAATTTAATGCAATCCAATCCAAAATGTTAATATCAATGCAGTCTAATTTAATGCGATCCAATCCAAAATGTTAACATCAATGCAGTTCAATTTAATGCGATCCAATCCAAAATGTTAATATCAATGCAGTCTAATTTAATGCGATCCAATCCAAAATGTTAATATCAATGCAGTTCAATTTAATGCGATCCAATCCAAAATGTTAATATCAATGCAGTTCAATTTAATGCGATCCAATCCAAAATGTTAATATCAATGCAGTTCAATTTAATGCGATCCAATCCAAAATGTTAATATCAATGCAGTTCAATTTAATGCGATCCAATCTAAAATGTTATCAATGCAGTTCAATTTAATGTGATCCAATCCAAAATGTTAATATTAATTCAGTTCAATTTAATGCGATCCAATCCAAAATGTTAATATTAATGCAGTTCAATTTAATGCGATCCAATCCAAAATGTTAATATCAATGCAGTTCAATTTAATGCGATCCAATCCAAAATGTTAATATCAATGCAGTTCAATTTAATGCGATCCAATCCAAAATGTTAATATCAATGCAGTTCAATTTAATGCGATCCAATCCAAAATTTTAATATCGATGCAGTTCAATTTAATGCGATCCAATCCAAAATGTTAATATCAATGCAGTTCAATTTAATGCGATCCAATCCAAAATTTTAATATCGATGCAGTTCAATTTAATGCGATCCAATCCAAAATGTTAATATCAATGCAGTTCAATTTAATGCGATCTAATCCAAAATGTTAATATCAATGCAGTTCAATTTAATGCGATCCAATCCAAAATGTTAATATCAATGCAGTTCAATTTAATGCGATCCAATCCAAAATGTTAATATCAATGCAGTTCAATTTAATGCGATCCAATCCAAAATGTAAACATCAATGCAGTTCAATTTAATGCGATCCAATCCAAAATGTTAATATCAATGCAGTTCAATTTAATGCGATCCAATCCAAAATGTTAATATCAATGCAGTTCAATTTAATGCGATCCAATCCAAAATGTTAATATCAATGCAGTTCAATTTAATGCGATCCAATCAAAAATGTTAATATCAATGCAGTTCAATTTAATGCGATCCAATCCAAAATGTTAATATCAATGCAGTTCAATTTAATGCGATCCAATCCAAAATGTTAATATCGATGCAGTTCAATTTAATGCGATCCAATCCAAAATGTTAATATCAATGCAGTTCAATTTAATGCGATCCAATCCAAAATGTTAATATCAATGCAGTTCAATTTAATGCGATCCAATCCAAAATGTTAATATCAATGCAGTTCAATTTAATGCGATCCAATCCAAAATGTTAATATCAATGCAGTTCAATTTAATGCGATCCAATCCAAAATGTTAATATCAATGCAGTTCAATTTAATGCGATCCAATCCAAAATGTTAATATCGATGCAGTTCAATTTAATGCGATCCAATCCAAAATGTTAATATCGATGCAGTTCAATTTAATGCGATCCAATCCAAAATGTTAATATCAATGCAGTTCAATTTAATGCGATCCAATCCAAAATGTTAATATCGATGCAGTTCAATTTAATGCGATCCAATCCAAAATGTTAATATCGATGCAGTTCAATTTAATGCGATCCAATCCAAAATGTTAATATCGATGCAGTTCAATTTAATGCGATCCAATCCAAAATGTTAATATCAATGCAGTTCAATTTAATGCGATCCAATCCAAAATGTTAATATCAATGCAGTTCAATTTAATGCGATCCAATCCAAAATGTAAACATCAATGCAGTTCAATTTAATGCGATCCAATCCAAAATGTTAATATCAATGCAGTTCAATTTAATGCGATCCAATCCAAAATGTTAATATCAATGCAGTTCAATTTAATGCGATCCAATCCAAAATGTTAATATCAATGCAGTTCAATTTAATGCGATCCAATCAAAAATGTTAATATCAATGCAGTTCAATTTAATGCGATCCAATCCAAAATGTTAATATCAATGCAGTTCAATTTAATGCGATCCAATCCAAAATGTTAATATCGATGCAGTTCAATTTAATGCGATCCAATCCAAAATGTTAATATCAATGCAGTTCAATTTAATGCGATCCAATCCAAAATGTTAATATCAATGCAGTTCAATTTAATGCGATCCAATCCAAAATGTTAATATCAATGCAGTTCAATTTAATGCGATCCAATCCAAAATGTTAATATCAATGCAGTTCAATTTAATGCGATCCAATCCAAAATGTTAATATCAATGCAGTTCAATTTAATGCGATCCAATCCAAAATGTTAATATCAATGCAGTTCAATTTAATGCGATCCAATCCTAAATGTTAATATCAATGCAGTTCAATTTAATGCGATCCAATCCAAAATGTTAATATCAATGCAGTTCAATTTAATGCGATCCAATCCAAAATGTTAATATTAATGCAGTTCAATTTAATGCGATCCAATCCAAAATGTTAATATCAATGCAGTTCAATTTAATGCGATCCAATCCTAAATGTTAATATCAATGCAGTTCAATTTAATGCGATCCAATCCAAAATGTTAAATCAATGCAGTTCAATTTAATGCGATCCAATCCAAAATGTTAATATCAATGCAGTTCAATTTAATGTGATCCAATCCAAAATGTTAATATTAATGCAGTTCAATTTAATGCGATCCCATACAAAATGTCAATCATGCTGTAGTTCAATTTAATTCACTAAAGTTTTCAACATGGATTTTTTTGTTAAAGACAACTTAAAACTCTATATTAAGCTCACTATATTGACCAGTGGCTCTTATTCTTAAAGATTGGATTGTTTTAATATGCAGAGAGACACACAATGTTGTGTGCATTAAGTTGAAAAATGTAAACATTAAAAAATAATTCGTTTATCACTGAAAATATTAACCTAACATGAAGTAACCTAAAAAAACAAACAAAAAAAAACATTAATGACACAAGAGAAAGAATTGTAGATTTATAAAGAGAAAAGAGTAAATATTATTTACATCAAAATTTTATGAAAATCTCCCAAAAATTAAGTGAATAATTTTTTATTATCACACCCATCATAGTTTATCCCTCCAAAAAAATCAGATTCTACTGGGGGGGGGGGGGGGATTACATGTAAATAGCCTAAAAAAATATCCACAAAGAAGGAATTTAAAAAACAAAAAAATATTTTGGAATGAGGGATCATTTTTCTATATAAAGTTAACGTAAAATGAGTACCTACTTCCTGGTCAGTTAGCGGTAAATGGAGACGTGTAACGCCTAGTATATATTTTTTCTGCTTTAAAAATAAATTAAAACATGTAAATAAAAATGGATGTAGGCACTTTTTTTTTTAAATCAGTAAAAAAAAATAATAAATTTTAGATTGGGGGGGGGGGGGGATATATATATACTGTAGGTATGTTTTTTTATTTTTTAAACATAGTTCACCCCAAACAAGGCAGGCCGCCACTGTAGCCGTAAGGGGCTACTGAGAAAAAAGAAAAGGGGAGAAGGTGGGGAGGTCAACCTAAATTGGGATCTGCGCAGCGAGATATCTGTTTACATTAGTTTTAAATTTCTGCATGTCTGTACTGTCGGGGAAACAGGGGGCAGGGAGGGAGTTCCAGAGGCCAGCAGCCTGAGGAAAGAAGCTATTTGAGTAGAAGGCTCTCCGACATCTGGGGACCTCCACAGTGAACGAATGAGATTGTCGAGTTAGTCTAGTGAATTTAAAAAAAGAAGTAGAAGGAAGCGATGTAACCGAAAGTGAAAGTTGATTTTCGTTCTGAAACCGGATACCATTTAGAAATTTGTTTAAAAATATTTTCAAAAGAAAAATTAAAAATAAATTTTAAAAAAACATTTTGTGTCTTTACCGTTAACTGGCCAGGAAGTGGGTGCTCATTTTATGTTAAATTTATATAGAGAAAGTGAACCCCCAGCTGAAATGTTTAAAAATAATTTTAATTTCTATTTTGGAGGATATTTTTTTAGGTTGTTTACATGCAATCGCCCTAAAATCTTAGGGGTCGTTTTTTTTTTGGGGGGGGGGGGGTACAATGGGTGTGATAGCAAACAAAAAATTACCTAAGTATCGCAAGTTAAAATTGAAGGGAATTTCACTAGATTTACCCATGTTCGCACACTCAATTGGCCGATTTGTGATACCGACTTTTAGTTTTTATGTAGATTCTCTAACCTTTCTTTCTAAAGGGAACACAGACATTGACATTTATAGATGATTGAAATTAATTATTTTTGCAGAATTTAAAAGAAATAAAAATCAGTTTTCGAAACGGACATTACGCTTAGTTATTGCTTCTTATCTAAATAGAATAATTATTTTGTTAAGTTTACAAATACGAGTGAATTTTGAGAATTAAACAAAGTACTTCTATACAAATACAATTTTTGGTACTTATGCAGTTTACAGACCGCGTTATAGGTTTGGTTGGTTTGCGTGTTTTGTTTTATGGCATATCAACCCTTTTTGGGTTATTTAATGCCAAATTCAGTCATTTTGGTGAAAGTTTTTATGCTTCAAGTTCTTTATATGTTCAAGTACTCATTCATAGTGTTTGGTTTGGTTGTTTTGTTTTACGGCATATCAACCCTTTTCAGGTTATTTAATGCTGAATTTGTTTTTTTTGGTGAAAGTCTTTATACTTCAAGTTCTTTATATGTTCAAATATTTGTCCATGGTGTTTGGTTGAGTGAAAGGGTGAAAAGGGATGGGGAGGGGAGAAGGGGAACGGAGGCAAATTGTTGTTAGTTGTTTTGAATTTTGCAGAGCATGATAGAGTTTTGTAAAGAAAAATAAAAAACAATAAAAACATCATTGTTTGATGTATTTTGAGTCAGAAAATCAATAACTTCAGACAGCCTGATTTGGTAGCGCCAGTAGGTTCTATTTGACCCATAGATGGGGCCCTTACAGGTACTACCACTCGGGGCCAGAGTGGACCTGGGAGCAATGGCAACTAAGGGGCAACTCAACATTCCCCACAGCTTCCAAATGGAGGCCTCACCACTGGATGTCTTTTAAGGTCATCCACAGGACAGCCGCTTATAGTCGGCACATTCTGGCAGGTTACGTAAACTGCCAGAAGGTGCTAAACGAAAACTGCATAAGTACCCAATATTTAAACATTTTCTTTTTAAACAGAAATATTGCTTATATATAAAATTCTGATAATCTTTATTGGTTGTTTGCACTGAATGGATTAGGCGAGAGAGGGGGAGTGGTGGGAGGAGGGGCGAATGAGACAAGAAATGGTGGGAGGAGGGGCGAATGAGACAAGAAATGGTGGGAGGAGGGGCGAATGAGACAAGAAATGGTGGGAGGAGGGGCGAATGAGACAAGAAATGGTGGGAGGAGGGGCGAATGAGACAAGAAATGGTGGGAGGAGGGGTGAATGAGACAAGAAATGGTGGGAGGAGGGGCGAATGAGACAAGAAATGGTGGGAGGAGGGGCGAATGAGACAAGAAATGGTGGGAGGAGGGGTGAATGAGACAAGAAATGGTGGGAGGAGGGGCGAATGAGACAAGAAATGGTGGGAGGAGGGGGTGTACTCAAAACAAAAGTCTCATAAGTTGATGGCTGTGATTTCAATCACGGTACAAGCAGAATATTTTCATTTTATCTTCAATCACACCAGAAAATAATTGTTATATGGATTGAGTCGAGGTCAAAGCAGCCAATGTTAACGTTTCTGTTAATAACGGGAAATGCGTACAAATAGTGTAAGAATTTTTTTATTAACGATTATACAATTTCTTCAAATGTAATACAATATATCCGAAACCAAAACGTTATTTTTATCATATCTAAAAGCTTTTAATGTGGGCACACAGATCTTTGCAAAACATAAACAATGATAAAATATTTATTTATGTAGCTCAATTAGTCAATTGAATAATGACTGTTCAAAGTTTGCAGGAAATTAGAAAATTTGATTGTGCTATTGGTCCATAAGCCAAGTTTCACTGTGTATAACTAAAAATGCAGGCTTTGAACAAGTGAAATATCCTTCGAAATGTAATGTCATCATTAACGACCATTTTACATGCTGCCTTGCATTGGATGGCTTTTAGAAACTGATTTCCAAACTAATCTATCTCTTGTCACGTCTTTATTTATCCCTCTTTTTCTTATGTCCATTCTTATCAATTCCGCCCATATTTTCGTTGGCCTTCCCCTGTGAACTGAACCTGCTACCTCAACTATTCAACACCGACTAACCAAAGAACTCATCTATTCTTACAACATGGCCATACAAACAAAGTCTCCTTTTCTGCACACATTTCCCTATATTGGTCAGATTTAATCTTCCTCTGAGGTCATCAGATCTAAACATGTCTTGAAGACTCACATTACACATCATATGATTTTCATATAATTTTTTTCCATGTAATGCATGTCCTCAACCCTCATTGGCCAGGTTTCACTTCCATATATCATCATATTGCGTACACATGCCTGATAGCCTCTTTCCTTGGTCGACAATGATAACGCTCTGCTGGTTAGTAATGGCAGAAGTTTGCTGAATTTACTCCATCCACTACTAATTCTTGCTATCACTCCAGCACCTCCCTTGTACTCCAATGGTATCATCAAGATAACAAAACTTCTAAACAACCTCAATAGCTTTGCCATCCAAATATACTTTTTCCACATCCAAATTCTCATCCGTTTCCATTGTCTTAAACTTCTGGCACATAAACTGGTTATACTCTTTCAATCTTCCAGAATTCCATTGCACTTCTTGTGTACCAAACTCTTGCAAGTACCACAAAAAAGTTGAGTTGCACCAGACGCCTTTCCACAAACTGAGCAGGGGAGCTTTCCAACCCTACAACCACTGATCGTCGCTTTGGTCTTGGTAACATTCAATTCTCAAACCATTACTTTCCATAGCATTCCTTAAAGTTTTTAACTTAATAAGTAGGTCTTCCATTGTTTCACTCCACAAGTACAAAATCATCAGCATACGGCATCTCTTCAGTTCAACCCGTACAAAACTCACTGAACAATGTATCAAAAAGACACAAATGAAAAGCAAGACTCAATACACAACTTTGATGTACTCCTACTTTAACATCAAAGCTTTCACTAAATGTGCTGTTCATTCTAATACGACTTTGAGCATTTCTGTACATTGCTTGAACCACCTTCATCAACCACTCATTTACCCCAAGTAAAAGCAAAGCCCACCAGTCAACATCTGGTATTGAGTTTTTTTGTTAACTTAGTTCACCCCAAACAAGGCAAGTTGCCACTGTCGACATAAGGGAGCTACTGAGAATTAGGGTGAAAGTTTTAGGGGTCATTCTAAATTGGGAGCTGTGCAGCGAGATGCTTGTTCACATTAGTTTAAAATTTCTGCCTGTTGTGGAAACAGGGAGGAAAATCCAAAGGCTGGCAGCTCGAGAAAAGAACCTATTGGAGTAGAAGGCTCTCCAGCATCTGGGGACCTCCACAGTGAATGGATGGGATTTAGCTGATTGTCGGGTTGGTCGAGTGTATTTACGTGGAGAGGGCACCAGAGCAGCTAGTTCATCAGAGCACATTCCATTGAAGTATTTGTAAAAAAAAGCACAAGAATGCAACATCACGGCGATGGGATAGGGGCTAGAGCTTAGTGGACAGCGAGGAACCTATTAGATTAGAGACTCTTATTTGCGCGTCTATTTTAACCACATGACGAGAGTAGAGCATGGTGTCGTCAGCAAATATACCTATTTCAGACACAATGTCATCAGAGATGTCGTTTATAAAAATCAGAAACAATAACAATCCAAGGATCGTTCCCTGGATTACACCTCCATTTATGTCATTGTTTTGATGTACGGCAATCTAGGACAACCTGCATCTTTCTTTTGGATAGGAAGGATCTAATTATCTTAAATATTCGTCCAGTAATACCATATGAATTAATGAGTTGCACTGTCTCCCTTTCCACAAACAGTGCAGGGAGACTTTCCTCTTTCTAAGAGCTTTCGAACAGCCACTGATGATCATCTGTTTTGTCTGACAAAATGTAAACAAACAAATAAACATTGTCATTCATCATATAAAGAAAGATATTATTCGAATAGCTATACTATTATGTGACAACCACATTGCAGTAAAATGTAAAACAAACAAATACACATTGTCATTCATCGTATTAAGTCAAATGTTATTCGAATAGCTATACTATTATGTGACAACCACATTGCAGTAAAATGTAAA
Organism: Sepiola atlantica; assembly: GCA_963556195.1. Taxonomy (NCBI): domain Eukaryota; kingdom Metazoa; phylum Mollusca; class Cephalopoda; order Sepiida; family Sepiolidae; genus Sepiola; species Sepiola atlantica. The sequence goes on along the minus strand of OY744521.1, from coordinate 23,447,501 downwards.
ACAAACAAATACACATTGTCATTCATCGTATTAAGTCAAATATTATTCGAATAGCTATACTATTATGACAACCACATTGCAGTAAAATGTAAAACAAACAAATACACATTGTCATTCATCGTATTAAGTCAAATGTTATTCGAATAGCTATACTATTATATGACAACCACATTGCAGTAAAATGTAAAACAAACAAATACACATTGTCATTCATCGTATTAAGTCAAATATTATTCGAATAGCTATACTATTATATGACAACCACATTGCAGTAAAATTTAAAATAAACAAATACACATTGTCATTCATCGTATTAAGTCAAACGTTATTCGAATAGCTATACTATTATATGACAACCACATTGCAGTAAAATTTAAAATAAACAAATACACATTGTCATTCATCGTATTAAGTCAAATGTTATTCGAATAGCTATACTATTATATGACAACCACATTGCAGTAAAATGTAAAACAAACAAATACACATTGTCATTCATCGTATTAAGTCAAATATTATTCGAATAGCTATACTATTATGACAACCACATTGCAGTAAAATGTAAAACAAACAAATACACATTGTCATTCATCGTATTAAGTCAAATATTATTCGAATAGCTATACTATTATATGACAACCACATTGCAGTAAAATGTAAAACAAACAAATACACATTGTCATTCATCGTATTAAGTCAAATATTATTCGAATAGCTATACTATTATATAACAACCACATTGCAGTAAAATGTAAAACAAACAAATACACATTGTCATTCATCGTATTAAGTCAAATATTATTCGAATAGCTATACTATTATGACAACCACATTGCAGTAAAATGTAAAACAAACAAATACACATTGTCATTCATCGTATTAAGTCAAATATTATTCGAATAGCTATACTATTATGACAACCACATTGCAGTAAAATGTAAAACAAACAAATACACATTGTCATTCATCGTATTAAGTCAAATATTATTCGAATAGCTATACTATTATATGACAACCACATTGCAGTAAAATTTAAAATAAACAAATACACATTGTCATTCATCGTATTAAGTCAAATGTTATTCGAATAGCTATACTATTATATGACAACCACATTGCAGTAAAATGTAAAACAAACAAATACACATTGTCATTCATCGTATTAAGTCAAATATTATTCGAATAGCTATACTATTATATGACAACCACATTGCAGTAAAATGTAAAACAAACAAATACACATTGTCATTCATCGTATTAAGTCAAATGTTATTCGAATAGCTATACTATTATATGACAACCACATTGCAGTAAAATGTAAAACAAACAAATACACATTGTCATTCATCGTAATTAGTCAGATGTTATTCGAATAGCTATACTATTATATGACAACCACATTGCAGTAAAATGTAAAACAAACAAATACACATTGTCATTCATCGTATTAAGTCAAATATTATTCGAATAGCTATACTATTATGACAACCACATTGCAGTAAAATGTAAAACAAACAAATACACATTGTCATTCATCGTATTAAGTCAAATGTTATTCGAATAGCTATACTATTATATGACAACCACATTGCAGTAAAATGTAAAACAAACAAATACACATTGTCATTCATCGTATTAAGTCAAATATTATTCGAATAGCTATACTATTATGACAACCACATTGCAGTAAAATGTAAAACAAACAAATACACATTGTCATTCATCGTATTAAGTCAAATATTATTCGAATAGCTATACTATTATGACAACCACATTGCAGTAAAATGTAAAACAAACAAATACACATTGTCATTCATCGTATTAAGTCAAATGTTATTCGAATAGCTATACTATTATATGACAACCACATTGCAGTAAAATTTAAAATAAACAAATACACATTGTCATTCATCGTATTAAGTCAAATGTTATTCGAATAGCTATACTATTATATGACAACCACATTGCAGTAAAATTTAAAATAAACAAATACACATTGTCATTCATCGTATTAAGTCAAATGTTATTCGAATAGCTATACTATTATATGACAACCACATTGCAGTAAAATTTAAAATAAACAAATACACATTGTCATTCATCGTATTAAGTCAAATGTTATTCGAATAGCTATACTATTATATGACAACCACATTGCAGTAAAATGTAAAACAAACAAATACACATTGTCATTCATCGTAATTAGTCAGATGTTATTCGAATAGCTATACTATTATATGACAACCACATTGCAGTAAAATGTAAAACAAACAAATACACATTGTCATTCATCGTATTAAGTCAAATATTATTCGAATAGCTATACTATTATGACAACCACATTGCAGTAAAATGTAAAACAAACAAATACACATTGTCATTCATCGTATTAAGTCAAATGTTATTCGAATAGCTATACTATTATATGACAACCACATTGCAGTAAAATGTAAAACAAACAAATACACATTGTCATTCATCGTATTAAGTCAAATATTATTCGAATAGCTATACTATTATGACAACCACATTGCAGTAAAATGTAAAACAAACAAATACACATTGTCATTCATCGTATTAAGTCAAATATTATTCGAATAGCTATACTATTATGACAACCACATTGCAGTAAAATGTAAAACAAACAAATACACATTGTCATTCATCGTATTAAGTCAAATATTATTCGAATAGCTATACTATTATGACAACCACATTGCAGTAAAATGTAAAACAAACAAATACACATTGTCATTCATCGTATTAAGTCAAATGTTATTCGAATAGCTATACTATTATATGACAACCACATTGCAGTAAAATTTAAAATAAACAAATACACATTGTCATTCATCGTATTAAGTCAAATGTTATTCGAATAGCTATACTATTATATGACAACCACATTGCAGTAAAATGTAAAACAAACAAATACACATTGTCATTCATCGTAATTAGTCAGATGTTATTCGAATAGCTATACTATTATATGACAACCACATTGCAGTAAAATGTAAAACAAACAAATACACATTGTCATTCATCGTATTAAGTCAAATATTATTCGAATAGCTATACTATTATATGACAACCACATTGCAGTAAAATGTAAAACAAACAAATACACATTGTCATTCATCGTATTAAGTCAAATGTTATTCGAATAGCTATACTATTATATGACAACCACATTGCAGTAAAATGTAAAACAAACAAATACACATTGTCATTCATCGTATTAAGTCAGATGTTATTCGAATGACTATGCTATTATATGACAACCACATTGCAGTAAAATGTAAAAACAAATACACATTGTCATTCATCGTATTAAGTCAGATATCATTCGAATGGCTATACTATTATATGACAACTATATTGCAGCAAAATAAGTAAGAACAGAAACATAAAATACTTGTTGTATCTACCCAGCATTGCCCAGGAGTATTTTTTGCGGTGTTCTTTGAACCCTCCCCCGTCTTGTCTTTTTGCTTAATTTCTTCTAAGAAAATATTTACATTTTTCGAAAGATAATTCAATGAATATTTTTTTTTTTTTAAGTTTAGCCATTAATGGATTGGACATTTTTAAATGCCATAGACACTTAATTTTATTTTGTTTTTTTACAAAATTATTGTTTCTAAATAGGATTTTGAAAGTTAAATTTTATTATTATGCTAAAGTTGTGGCATTAGATTATTAATTGAACCAAATTGTTATAAAATTATATCTAAAACGGAAAAGATTAGTTTCTTAGTCTCAAAAGATAATTGAGCAAAATGAAAACAAAGCTAGGAAGAAAAAAACCGCTTGTGGCTTGATAAATTGACAGATTTTAACCGATTTAAAGGCTCTGATTCGATTCGGCAGATAATCCAGCGTCTAAATCCGTTTACCTCATCCAAAACGAATGCCTGGTTTGAAAACTACAGCTGAAAAATGCGAGAAACCCCCAACACACGTGAACTTTTCTCATAATTTTGTTGATTATTAATTTTTGAAATTTAGACAAATATTTTGAAAAGATTCTTGTTAAAAGTCAATGACTTTTTTAGGGGGAGGAAGGGTAATTTTTGTGACAAAAAGCTTTTAGTTTTTTCAAGAAAGTAAAATTAATAAACGATGAAAATGGTTGGGAAAAACACTTTTGCTTTTCTAACGTATTTTCCTCGTCTTAAAAAAATCATGGAGTGTTTTATGAAGTGGTGTAGTGTAATGGCTGCAGACACGAACTGTGTGTTCTTCCTGCCGGGTTTGAGTTCCGTCAGTACTACTGTGGGTCAAATAATCTTGAAGAAGTTATTTATCTACCTCCCACAGCGGTAAGATGTGACACAAGGTCGGGAAAGTGGGATTTGATAAACCAGCGCTCAAGAAGTTGAGCACTCTGGCCATTAAAAATTGCCTAAGCAGCCCCGTCGGCATTCCCGGGTAGGGGCACCTCAGGCGATTAGCAATAAACTAACCCCTTCTCAAAGGGTGAGATGGCAAAGCCTGGGAGGGTGGACCTCCTAGAACTGAAGAAAACAACTGCAAAACACTGTAATCTCTGTATTAACAAAATTATCAGGCAAAATTTTGTGTGTGTGTGTGTTTCTCACCTACATCTAACTTAGACAATTACACATTGAATTTGTTTTTTATTGTTATTCACTATAAATCGAATATTTATTGAAATGAAAAATAAAATAAGAGAACACTAAAAAAAATTTTTTTTCAATCCTATTTTTAATAAAAAATGACCGAATATAAAAAATAAAAAACCTGATTTGGGGATTTTTTTGGAAAATCATGATCGCCAGATGGCACTGAACCAACATTTCAGAGAATCTGCTTGGCTTTTTGGCTAAGAGCAAAGTGTAGTATTTGTTCTAATACTACACTTCATCTTTTCTGTCCTCGTCAGTGAAGAAGACACTTTTCTCGACTACGGCAATTTTTATTCCAATCCAGAGTGCCCCAATTTGGGTTGCTGGATTTTCTCCACATTAAAAATTAAACTTGTGTCGACCTCTGCCCTTGTGGAGAGGCAAGTAAATAGGAACATTTCAGAGAATCAAACAGTCGAGTTTTTGTCTGAAAAAAGTTAGAAATTTGTAAATATGTTGTGTAAACATTGGATGGTCTGAAGAATTGTTGTTACTATTAAGTTGTTTTACATTTTACTAATGGATCACCACTTATCAAGGCCAAAAGCCACCCGAGGATAAGAGTTAATGAGTTGGAATGATTGTCAGTTGAAGGATGAAGAATATTATGATTAATGAAATGAAACGAGTGTGATTACTTATGGGACTGTTTATGACAAGTATTTGAAGATGACTATGTTGTAGTCTGCAAGGAAGCACTCCCGCAGCAATGTGCTCCACAAACGGGAAAACCATTGCAAAGATGCTCTCTCCATGGAAATTTTTGTTGACGCTAAGCATATAGTGGAAGTAAGGAAAGTTTTTTTCCTTGTTGTAGTCGCAAGGAGGAACCAGAGATTGGAGTTCAGTCGAGCACCTTCCAAAAAAATATGATAGAGAAGGGAGAGACTAACAATATCTCTTCCGCGAGAGAGAGGGGCTGGAAGAAATAGAAGAGATCAATCTCAACTAAATTTAAAAGTCGGTTTTGTACTCTGTCAAGGCAGGAAAGAGTGATTTGAGCGGCACCTCCACAGATGTGGTAGCAATACTCCTTCCTTTTAGGGTGTATCTAACTCTTCTACAGGTAGATGATTGCAGCATCAGATACTTTTTGGAGCGGTAGAATGACCCAACCATTTTTCCAGCAACCAACTGGATACATGTCTTCCATTTTAGATTTGGATTAAAAGTCAGTCCAAAGAGCTTATCAAAACAAGAGGCTGCCTCAAGGAGAGAACCATTCATTTCAATTTAAAAAAAAGGATCCGAGTGTTGGTGGTGAAAGAAGAGAAGCTTATTTGTATGAAACTTTAAAAACTTTGGAACGATTTCCATTAAAAAAAAAACTATTTAATAATTAAAAATGCTAAAATTGTAAATGAAATTTAATTCAGTTTTTAATCATTAAAAAATTCTGATATCCTCAAGAACCCCCCAAAAAATATCCTTCATTAACCCAAACATTAATCCTAAGTCCGGGTTGGCATATTGCAACCCAGGACTTAGGGTTAAATTAATGAAGAGTTTGTTTTTTTTGTGCTGGTCCAGCTTTTGACCCCGACAAAACCGTTTTTTGTTTGGCTTTTTTCCAACTGTTTACGTAAACACTGTCATATTTCACTCATGTACGCTAATATTTTTCCATCACAAGTAAGTATTTCTTGTTATTTTTTAACTGCTATATTTCTCTTGTGTATCTACCAGCAGAAGCATCACAGCAGTTCTATAAGTATTTTGTTTTTTTTAAGGTAGGCCACACACAATAATGGAGACAGAATTTCATAGACCACACACAATAATGGAGACAGAATTTCATAGACCACACACAATAATGGTTTGATAGTTTGGTAGTTTTGTTTTACGGCATATCAACCCTTTTTGGGTTATTTAATGCCGAATCTGGTCATTATAGTGAAAGTTTTTATGCTTCAAGTTCTTTATATCTTCAAATGTTTAATCATGGTTTTTGGTTTGGTAGTTTTGTTTTACGGCATATCAACCCTTTTTGGGTTATTTAATGCCGAATCTGGTCATTATAGTGAAAGTTTTTATGCTTCAAGTTCTTTATATCTTCAAATGTTTAATCAGGGTTTTTGGTTTGGTAGTTTTGTTTTACGGCATATCAACCCTTTTTGGGTTATTTAATGCCGAATCTGGTCTTGTTTTCTTCTCTTTTTTGTTTCTTTCCCCTTTTAATATCTGTTTCTATTTAACCCATAGTTGGGACCCTAACAGGTACTACCACTCCGGGTCAGGGTGGACCTGGGAGCAATGGTAATTAAGAGGAGGCTCCACATTCCCCAAAGTCCGTAATATAATAATGGTACCCAAACTTCTTTCTGAAAAGCATTTCTATCATCTAATCAAGTCCTGAGTATGACCTTTGTGTACCCGATGGTGAGGACCCAATTTGGGAGAGTATGGAGTTACCCCTTAGTTAACATTACTCGTAAGTCCACTCTGACCAAGGTTGGTAGCACATGTCAGAGCCTCATTTATGGGTTAAATCGAATTAGTCTGGGCACTACACTACAATGTTTTGGAAAGCCTTGGGAAAGGTGTTCATCACTATCCCATTACCTTGAAATCAATCTTTCTTAGTCCTTTCCAACTTTTTTCTCAGCCTACCCTATCTCACAACCCTATCAACTACTCCCAAATCTACTCTGACCCAGGGTGATAGTAACAGTTTGGCCAAAACATTGTAATAAAATATAGTGTTGTTATCATTGTTCGTTTTATAACATTTTAAATAAATTTTTTTTTAAATCAGTCAATTTCAGAAACTATATTTGATTACAATGTTTTGGGAAAAATATTACTTTATTGAAAATAAACTTTATTTTATTACAATGTTTTTCTTTCAGAAACTATATTTTATTAAATAAATAAGTTTATTAAAGTGTTTTAATCTATTGGTTGCTACTTCCTGTGGAGTATCTACCGCTGTTTACTAAACAGCACAAGTGCCCATTAGTTTACAAAATATAACAAATTAATCTACAAAAACATTAATCGTATCACACAAAACATGTACATAAATGACCCAATGACGGTTGATATGCTGTAAAACCAAACAATCGTGCAATCAAAATACTTGAAAATTACTTTAAAGAAACCGTATTGAATATCTTGGTAACTTAGATGTTTTCCTTTTTCTAGACATACGTATAGATGGGGTGGGTGGAGGGTTAATACCTTTCCTCAAGAACATAAGTGAAAGTGATGTGTAAGCATGTGTATCGTTTTGTATCTACCCAGTGTTGGTAAGGAGTTTTTTTTTAACATTTTTTATAAGATTTGGGGGCATTTATAAATGCCCCCAAACAAAAGGAAAAAGGGGTGAAAAAAAACAAATAGGCAACAAATAAATGGTACCAAAGGCGAAATAAGTCACTCTTCTACCAACCTGGATAAGTTTATTTGTGTTTTAATTTATTTTAAAGCGTTTTTAGTTCGATCTAAAACTAGTGTCAAGACGTCATGTTAAAATTGAAAACACAAAATGGGTGTATTTGATCACGTAACATCTCGACACTAGTTTTAAATCGAACTAAAAAACGCTTTAAAATAAGTTAAAACACAAATAAACTTATTTTGCCTTTGGTAACATTTATTTGTTGCCTATTAGTTTTGTACTTTTTCACCCCTTTTTCGTTCTGTTAGCTGTCGTAATAAATGCACTATTTTTTTTTTTAACTTGCATATTTTTAATAAAATTTAATGATCAAACGACATTGTAATGATTACATTTAATAATCATTACAATGTCGTTTGATCATTAAATTATTATTTGAACAACAATTGTTATAAAACTATAACGAATAACTTTCAATACACGGGAATTTGCTAAGAACTTTTAAGTAAGAAATTACGGTACTTTCTATTCGACAGTTTAAAGGCTCTCAAATGCCTTTCAAATTTCGATGGGTCACAAAATACCCCCCCCCCCCCCCTCTTAACTATTAAAGGATTGAAATTATTGAATTGTTTACGAATAACCCGAAATGTATTCTGGTTGATTTAATTTTGTAATTAATTTTTTTTTTTTAAATAAAATTTGAAGTTATTTTGGCACTTTATACTATTAGCTTTTTTTTAATGAATATTTGATTAATTGATTTTTTTTTTTTTAATGTATAAGTCCCGCAGAGGCGAGAAACACATATACAGACATGAGAAGTTGTCTCAATTTTTTTAATAGAGATTTACACAAACAAGCACGTGTTCGGAGAAAGGTCACAAAATGTCATATCGTATTTTCATTTCTGTTCGAACGAAACCCATCATTTTGGGTTCATTTTAAATCGGTAATATTTCCAGACACAGAAAATCATTTACATTAAAAACTAAGCAAATACATAAACAAAACTAAAATCAACAAAAAAGAAAAGAAAAAAAAGAAATCGTCCTACTTAAACATCAAATTCAAATTGCAAAAAAAATGTAAACAAACAAGCAAAATGGACGAATAACTTGTTTTGTTTTATTGGTAAATAATAAATGACAAACATTTTACTTTTAATTAAATTCAAATTGCTTCCTTCTTATAGACGTTAACTTTTTAATTATTATTTACAGATTTTAATCAACAAAAATAATTAAAGTTAAGATCTTCATTATGTTCTCAAATTAAACACGCCGCATTTTTTAAAATGTCACAAATCGTTTATTTATTTTTAGGGGGGGGGGGGCGGTAAATATTTACTTTTTAGATAAATGTTGGCGATTTAGTCGATTCGCAGCCAAAATGGCGGACAATGAACCGTCTGCTAATTTCCGAATTCACAAATGAGTAAGTAAACCCAAATAAATTGTTTGGGACTAATTTCAAATTTACCTTAAATTATTTTTAAGTAAATAGTTTGGAAATTAATCCTAAACAATTTATTTGGGTTTACTTACACATTTGTGATGTCGGAAAAAATCAGAAATTAGCAGACGGTTCATTGTCCGTCAATTTGGCTGCGAATCGACTAAATCGGCAAAATGTTTTAGGTTTTGGCATTTTTAGATGCATATTGATAATGTATTATTTTACAGATGAATCGCTACTCATCAAGACCAAACGCCACTCGAGGACAAGGATTAAAAGATGGAATGAGTGTCACTTGAAAGATAAAGAATATTATGAGAAGATTGAAAATGGTTAATGGAACGAAGTAATTATTAGGATTATTCGGACTACTATTCTCATCTTAGTTGTAATATATACAATGTTTCGGTTGGTGTAGGGGTAACCTCCGACCTTCCTTAAGTGCATCTTCCCAAGTTCGAAAAGATACACCTGAAGATGGTCGGAGGCTACATCGGCCGAAACGTTGTGAATTAAGCAACAAATATGAGAATAGTAGTTCGTATAATCCAAAAACAATGTAATTTTAAGAGTTTCTGATGCGTTTTGATTTGAAATAGAATTAATTTCTTTTTCGTTTTATCTTCTCTTCTTCGAGACAAAAACACGTGGAAAACCAAAACAACGAATTATCTCGAGGTTTTCTAATGCAAGATTGAAACTAAATGAGTTCAAGAAATCAAAGATTATAAGACTATAAGTATTTGGTAAACACCGAATTTTTCTTTAAATTCGAAGGCTAAGAAAAGAAAACAACAATATTGACAAAAATATGCAAAGTTTAAAGACGCGATTGTGAAGAATTCGACCCAAAATAAACAGAAGAAACTAAATGGAAAATGTTGCTAGATGTCTAATTATTATAAATATATACAGATTTCCATACATATGAACATTACGATGGTGATGAAAGCAAAAAATGAAATATAAAAACTAAATTTCAATCTGTGTTTTATGTACTTTTAATAATTGTTCACATATATATTTGGCCATTAAGAAGATACTTATAAGAGAACGATGGCTGTCTTTCTCTCTTAACAACTTTATGGCTCAAGAGAATCTCAAAAAGAAAAGCTGAATCATTCAAATGAAAAACAACAATATCTCAATAAAGATAATAATGGTGTTAAACTTTGATGCTGAAACAATATAAGTCATGATATTTACTTTGAAATGTGTTTGAAGGCCGAGGAAAAACCAAAGATAAATGAGAGCTCACCGTATAGTTCGACTCATTTTTTTAGATTAAATGGCAAACTTGGAATTTTCTCGACCCAGAATGCATTTCGACGACACGTGGTGAACGTCGACCAATGAGAAGTCTCGTTACGCGTCCACGACGCAAGACTTCCGGCTTCCCACCTCGCCGCACATGCTCCACAACGTATAATCTCATTGGACGAGACAAAATCAACCTCCAAAATGGCTGACGTTTTCTTTCTACCGCCATTTTGTGCAGCCATCTTCACACGTCCAAAGTCAATTCCATTTCATTTAATAGAAGAAATGTTTCTGGAATTTTATTCCGCAACTTTAAAGCTATCGTGCATCTTGTCGTTAGTTAGTTTGGTGTGAAATTTAAACGATTCCTTTATTGTAAACATTAAACCAATGTAAACATGACCACATGGATGTATCTACTTGACTGCCTCGTAGTAGTAAAGTGCGTGGTGTCGTGGTGACAAGTAATGCTATGTGACGTGCCGGTTTCGACTTCTGTCGGAGCTACTCCTCGCTTTCACTAATATTCAGATACGAATCTTTATATGTATTCAATAATAGGGTAGACTCTCAAGACTGTTGTGCAACCAATCTAGGAGAAGGAAAACACCAAACTAACATCAGTCTTCTGCTTAGGGTTTTCAGTTATCCTAGGCTTCTTTCCGCCGGATTCAAGAAATGCCTCTTCAGGAGAGGTGCGGTTTAGATTGTGCACTTTTGCTTCACTATAAACCCCATCTTCCGGGCGAAGGCAGTGAAAAGAGGGCAAATAGTAGTAAATCATCAACCATCACGATACTAATAAGGATCGGCTTGATCAAAATAAATTCAAATTTAAAATAATCCAGCGATTTTTACTGATATATCTAGAGAGAGTGTAGAAATTGAAAGACAAAACGATAGGCCAAATTTAATTAGCTGGTAATTAATTATTTTTGAAACGTGTTTTTTTTTCTGTAAAAACATCGATAATAATGTAAATTTATTTTTACGCAAAGATTTTTACCAGAAAAAACAAAATGTTTGTTGTCCTCTGAATAAATTCAATTTTATTTATTTGTTGTTTTTTGTTTTACTAATTAACTTTTTTTTATTCAAGTCTTTATTCCTTAAAAAAAACTGAATAACTTAAGAGAAATAAAGAAAAACTAAATAATTTTATTAAAAGTATAGTGTAAGTATACCATTGGTTTGTAGATGTTTAGTTTCGGTATCCGCCCGTTTTGGGTACGCGAGATTTTAATCTTTCCGGCAAAATTAATTAGTACCTTGCATTATGGCGCACGGGCTTAGATCTGAGTGGAGTATGTTCTGTTGGACGGAGAAGGGGGGGGGGGTTTCTTTCATGCATTATTAACTCCTCTGAGAGGACGGATAGATTTGTTGCTGGTCACCTGTGGCGCTCCAACCGAGGAATGCTGACGGGGTCGATCACGCAGCTTTTGCAACAATCCAGAGTGCTCCCTTAGGTGGGATTTCCCTAATGTCACATGTTGGAAGAAGGGTAAATATTGCCTGGCTTTCGAGCTAAAGTACAAAAAACCTTCATCGAAGTGAGTTTTTTGCTTATTTTAGTCTCATCCAGAAAAAAACCGGTATTATTGTAGCCATGCACCCTATCCTAATCCCCCCCCCCCCGTCTCATATATTTATAAAATATACAAAAGAGGGGCAGGGAAAGATTGGTGTTCTCTTACATTTACTAACTGATCTAACTTAGCTAGTTTCATTTGTAACCATCATTCACCAAAATACCACAGTCATGCACCATACACCAAAAGAATTTATACCATGACTACCCTACTTAAAACCCATATATAAATAATATGCAATGGAGTCGAAAATGAAAAGAAAGTAGATGCAGGCCCCAACGCTTTATTCACAACACCTCCTTCGAAAATATCGAAGGGTGACCTGTATCTCTGGTAAATAAAGCTATCTGTCACCTATATTGGGGAATTATCAAAACTAAATTGAGAGTAAAAAAAGGGGGGGGGGCAGGACAAAAATAAAACGGGCCTTAATGGAATCATTCATACACTAGCTAAGTTATGAACTGAAATAACTATAATGAGTAATCTAAGCTAGCCTTAGTCGTTGTTAAAGGTCGTTTCATCCCTGTCTCAATGAGATTCTATTTTTTCGGCAATTACATGTAAACTGGGCAGTAAAAAAGCACTGTTTTAGAGTGGGGGATTAGTTTCACATATAAATTTAAGTACTTTTCGTATATTTTTGGGTTTTTGTTGCGTTGTTTTCTATACCTTAAAAAATAAGACCGTAACGAGAAAGATGTTTTTTTAGTTTCTTTTTAATCTCAATGCTAATATTTCACCTTGCATAAGTTTTTGGCGGATTTATCTGGAGATGCCTTGTGAGTCGAACATATATTTTAATAACTGGTATCTTTTTTCAGAGGTTGAAATTGAAGTATATATAACATTTTTGTATTTGTGGTCCCACAGAAATGCCAGTTAGAGTTTAAGTTGGATTATGTGTTTTTTTATTTTTGTAACAGAAAGCATGACTTGTAGAAGCTATGCTGAATAAGATAGGCCCAGGAAAGAGTTGTGCTCGTTCGTCAGTTTCTGTTTTATGACTAGACACACCTAATAAAAACGGATGTTTAATGTTTGAGCATCTTAGCCCTAGTCATGACGACTTTTTTTATGACTCGACACACCTAATAAAACCGAATGTTTAATGTTTGAACATCTTAGCCCTAGTCATGGCGACTTTCTTTATGACTCAACACACCTAATAAAACCGGATGTTTAATGTTTGAACATCTTAGCCCTAGTCATGGCGACTTTCTTTATGACTCAACACACCTAATAAAACCGGATGTTTAATGTTTGAACATTTTAGCCCTAGTCATGGCGACTTTCTTTATGACTCAACACACCTAATAAAACCGGATGTTTAATGTTTGAACATCTTAGCCCTAGTCATGGCGACTTTCTTTATGACTCAACACACCTAATAAAACCGGATGTTTAATGTTTGAACATCTTAGCCCTAGGCATGCCGACTTTCTTTATGACTCAACACACCTAATAAAACCGGATGTTTAATGTTTGAACATCTTAGCCCTAGGCATGACGACTTTCTTTATGACTCAACACACCTAATAAAACCGGATGTTTAATGTTTGAACATCTTAGCCCTAGTCATGGCGACTTTCTTTATGACTCAACACACCTAATAAAACCGGATGTTTAATGTTTGAACATCTTAGCCCTAGTCATGGCGACTTTCTTTATGACTCAACACACCTAATAAAACCGGATGTTTAATCTTTGAACACCTTAACTCCTGTGACAGAAACCAATACACTTTCTTTCTGCACACATCGTCACTCAACCCAACCAATCAGATCTCATCAAAGCATCGCAGCAGAAGCAGCTCACAAAACTATAAAAAAAAAGAAGTGTATATCTTTACTTAGCTGCTCATTTAGAGCCTTTACCCCTGGCCTCGACACCTGACCTCTCTCCTCCGTCACTGCTGATAGCACCCGGCGCTATGGACCTTTGTCAGACATTTCGGCACCTTTTCTCACAACTCCGACTACTGTACAACCCCCACTCCGGCTCCTGCTCCGGCTCCTGCTCCAGCCTGTCTCTCCAATTCCTGCAGCGCCTGCTCCAGCTCCTTTTAGCAGTTCCTGCTCCAGCTTCTGCCAGCAGTGTCTGATCCAGCTCCTTCCAACTCTAGCTCTTTCCAGCAGCTCTGTTTCCTATCCTTTCCAGTTCCCGTAGACATCCTAACTTACCTGCTCCTGGTGACCCAACCCTTTGTCACATCCACACCTACCTGAGGTATCTCATTACACCTCAGGGACGTCCACATCAAATTCCATCTAACATAATCCCATGCTGTACAGAATCCAGAGACGTCCTTCCTGTTTATCCAGCCATTCCTGCTGTCCAGTTTCCTCATTCCTGTCAATCCAACCATTCCTCCTGTCCAGGTTCCAGAAGCGTCCTTCCTGTAGATCGAGCCTTTCCTGCTATCTAGGTTCCAGAGACATCCTATCTGTTGATTCAGCCCTTCCTGTTGTCCAGGTTCTAGTTTCACTCATTCCTGTCGATCCAGCCTTTTCTGCTGTCCAGGTTTCAGAGATGGCATTCCTGTCCGGTCCAGAAGTAGATTATCATTTTATGTTAAATATATATGTTAAGAGTGTTTGGGGTTTTTTTTTACAATAAACTTGCATGTCACTGTCACACATACGTGGGGGGGGGGCCTGTCTAAAAAGTATCCGACCTTAGGTCAGAAAAAATATTTCAAGTGCGTGACGGGGTTTTGACCCTAATCCTCTTCAAAGTAGGCCCTTTGATCTTGCGCACACTTAGCCCACCGATCCATCCACTGCCAAAAACACCTCTGGAAGTCTTCTTTTGGAATGGTGTTCATCGCTGCCGTCACGTTAGATTCAGCAGGTGTTTGGAGAAGATGCGATGTGTAACATAAATTAAGGAGTGGTTCAACCAATTCAAAAATGGCTGCACATCAGCGGAGAGTGACCAGCATTCTGGCAGGCCCCAAACTGCTCAGAGTGCAGCTGTTGTTGAGAGGGTGCGAAAAAAGAGATAATGCGGAACTCGACGGCATTGATGAACATCATTCGACATATTAGGAAGATTGATTAGTCACTTATATAAAAGCTGTGACTCAGAGTCCACTTCCTTTTTCTGCTTTTTTGGCCTGACATTCGTTTGTCCACTGCCCCTATTTTGTTCAGACAACTTCTGTGACATGTGGTCGGTCTCCTTGCTCAAACAGACCAGCTCTGCTGATGTGTTCCTTTTCACATATCGACATATTAAGAAGATTGACATGTGAGTATTTATCGGTGTATTACTCCTGAAACTCATCATTGATCTGTCTTTTCCTTTTTGTATGGTCTGGCACACCCCGGAATTTCTGCCACAGTGAAGCTTATTTCAGCTCGGTTCTTTTGGACGAATATGAGGTGTGACATCATTGCCTGGATCCATTCCTTTTTACTTTGCCAGAAATCGAAAGTGAACAAGTATATCCATGCACCTTTTGGAACATTCAGTACTCCTGATGTGCGGTTCAACCATTTTTATATTCATCAAGGTTTCTTCTATCTTTTGACCTGCATTGATTGCTTTGCAGGTGGTTGGAAGCCATTCCTTTAAGTGATATCTTCGTAGAAACTAGTGCAAGCCCTAATTTTTGACTGGATTTCACGTTACGGTATCTCTATTACGATTACCACTGATTATTGCAGACAATTCGAATCTTATCTGTTCCAAGACTTTTCTAGAACCCTAGGTACTAAACGCATATGGACAACGCGCTATCAACGATCCTCTAATGGCATTATAGAAAGCTTTCATTGTCAATAGAAAGCTACTTTACATGCTCCACAACAATGGAACAAATATGTACCAATTTTTCTCTAGGATGTTAGTCGATGTTTATCTTTGCCAAATGTCAAATATTAACCCCTTGGACTCACCTGTAACAGATCCAAATTTATATGTAAACAGATTGAGATATTTGTAATGAATAATTACGAGTAACTTTCCTTACTCTGACTTATCTCCCCTTTGGAGAACTTTCCTGCTTCTACTAACCACTATAAATAGTAGCACTAATACTGTACCGACATTGTGTTCTGAATAAAGCTTTCCCAAGTTACGTCTGTTCTCGTTAGTCATTACAATATTATTTTATAAATTTTCTGCCAACGAACCTTCGGCAATAAAATACAAAATCTGCAGTCCAGATATTGCTTCTTGGTGTCATATGTGTCTACAGAAGCACACCACCTTATAAACGTCTGACTTCGGACATTGAGGTTAAAAAAAACCAACAGAAGTTACAACTACAGAGACCATTCATACCTTCTCTACTTACACACAGTGGTAATCATGTCTATTGGCCAAAAAGTACTGTAAGACTATATTTATCTGAACTATGCTGTATAGAGCAGGATATTGTTGAATTCTTGTCCTCTATATTAGGTAATTACATCAAAGACTTTTTCTATGAATTTAATATATATTTTTACTACTTAATTTGCTTTTTCCTTTTCTCTTAAGCAAAACACAGACATTTATATGCATTGAAGAGTCATGTTTCCTTCTTTATACTTACATGTTTGCTGTAACTAATTCTTCTTGAAACTCTGGTGAAAGAACTGAATTATCACCCCATAAGTCTTCTCCCACTCTTCGCTAAAATCTTTGGATCCTTAATCAATCTAGCGATGTCCACCACCTCAGAACTGCTAAACTTCTTTCTGACCAATCGTATGAATTTAGGCGTCTACTGCTGATATCCTAATAGTCTTCTCTGAACGCATATACCATATACTAAATAAGGCAGTTGAAGCTAGTGTGGTAGTGCTTGATATATCCAAAGCCTTTGACAAGGTCTGGCATGAAGGTCTTCTAAGGAAACTATTTCATTGTGAAACAGTGATTGTAGCCGGCAGAGTCTGCCCCTTTAGGGCGACCTAATATGCATCAGGAAAATCAGGCCCTATGTAGAATTGAGGTAGAGAATTGAAGCTAGTATATATTCATACGAAATCACCCATGGGAAACGAGCCGAGAACCGGCGCCGGGCTGGCTGGAGAAGGCGTGTAAGCTGTCAGCTATAATTATCTATACACAATGGGAGAACATTGGCCAGAAAGAGGGAATGTGATAACGGCTGTACAATTTTGGTCAAGAGTCTTTTAGTCACTCCCCTCCCCCCCATGGTAGAGAGAGAGGGAGAATAAGTCTTTTACGATAACAGGAAAGAAAACAACCCAACCAGAGAGAGAGGGGAGAGGGAGAGTAAGTCAGTATGCCCCACCCTGGCCCTGAGAGAGAGGGAAGGAATGGAGAAATGGGCTGGAGAAAGAAAGGGTGTGATGATATGCCTTTCTGGGAAGCGAGAGAACCTTTGTTGTTGAAACGAGAAGACAGTTACAGGGAGTTAGAAATTGGAATTCAACCAAAACGGACGTGCGCCGACCAGACAGGGACTTGCGCGAACGAGTTCTTGTCTGGGTGGTGTTAACGATAGTGTCCCCCCCCCACACCGTTTTCAGTAGACAAGTTACAACTTAATTAACAACTTGGAAAGCATAAATAGAGTTTCATGCACAGAGAGACGAGATAGTTAGTAAACAAAGCCATTATCGAAAAGCAGACTTTAATTCACCGTTTTAAAAACAGTTGTTATCTTATTAATAATTAATTGGATACAAAAGGAAACCGCTGAGTTTGTTGAATTATTCCTATTGTTGTCAGTTTGTTGTTTGAGTAACCTTGCCTTCACAACGGACCAACGAAGCGATCGTCATTCATCCGACCGAGAGGAGTTCTGATCCATCTTTCTTTTTCTGCCGCTACGAAATCACGAGCCAAGGAGGGTGTTCACAGTCTAGAAGGATTCCTGCGCCGAGGACCAGACGTGTGAGTACCGAGATAGAAACACGAGTGGACCACCTATGTTACAGTGGTTCAGTGACACCGGATCAGAATGAGGTATCTGTATTACTCGGCACTGCGACCTATGTTTACATTTGATGCCGTCACCAAGGAAGGAGCGTGTGGGGTCCTCGTTACATCATACTATATTACTGGACGAATATTTAATATAAACAGATCTTTCTTAGCTAAAAGAAAGATCCGGGTCGTCCTCGATGGCTGTACATCTAAACAACATCACATTAATACGGGTGTGCCCCAGGGATCGATCCTAGAACCTTTATTTTCCTGATTTTCATAAACGACTTCTCTGATGCAATCACATCCAAGATGGGTATATTTGTTGATAACACCACGCTCTATTCTCGATATGAGGGCAAATTAAATGCACACTTATCCTAGGCAATGGCTGGATTCTTAGAAAATGACCACCAATCTGTAGTGGAATAGGAACAAAACAGATGGTTATATTTAATGCTACTAAGACAAAGCTCCTTCCCTTTAAAAATTATAAGAAACATTTCCAACCACCGATTGCCATGGTTGATAGCACCCTTCTTGAGAGTCCAACATTCAAACTTCTCGGCCTAACATTCACAGGTAACATGAATTGGAATAAATACATACTACCAATTTGCTGCAAAAAAGGTGGGCTCATAAACTTCTTACACCTGTCAGTATCTTATATCTTTACAAAGTCATCATTCGCCGATGCATGGAGTATTGTTAACACATCTAGGCTGGTGCACCAACCACTAGTCTCTCCCTCTTTGACAGAGTCCAAAAAAGAGTCTCTAACCTAGTAGGTCTACCAAGCTTCAGCCCCTGTCCCATCGCCGCAATTTTCCATCCCTATGTTTGCTTTACAAGTACTTCAATATAATGTGCTCTGACGAACTTGCTGCATTTGTGCCCCCTCAATGTAAATACCCCCAACCAACCTGACAAGCAGCAAAATCCCATCCATTCACTGTAGAGGTCCTCAGATGCTGGAAGGCTTTCTACTCTAATAGCATCTTTACTCGATCCGTTTGCCTTTGAATTCCCTCCCTGCTCCCTGTTTCCTGACTGTATCAACATGCAGGAATTTAAATGTAATGTAAACAAGAATCTCACTGCATAACTCCCCACTCAGGATGCCCCTATAAATCTGTCCTCTAATTCACAGTAACAATTTATGTCTAAGTGGCAGTGTTCCTTGTTTTGGGTGAATAGAAGTAAAAAACAACTGCTATCCTCAATAAAGCATACCTCTTTGTTCTTTATCGGCTATAAGTCTAAGCAGGGGGTATTGTAACAGTTACATATTCTAATGTAGTGATTGCCCCTCCTCAGTCAATGAGAAGCTTTGGCATAGGAATGCAAATAACCAGACTACTTCTTACAGCACCAATGTGATTTTGTTTCCCGCTCGCGGCAGTTGGAACCAGAACACCAATCAAAGCGGGTCGCATGCCCCACCTTATAAAAACTGACTGTTAGCTATTTTAATTTCTTTTTCAGCACAGTCCAATAAAAGGTATTTTTATTTAAAACTTCGATGTCGTCTGTCTAATAACTTTTGGGGTCAAATGAACTTTTTCTTACAGCCTATCATCACATTTAATTATAATGGAAAGCATCACTCATTATAGCGCTAAAGGGCAAAGCACTAAAAAATGAGCGTTTAGTAAATAAAAAAAAACTTGCATGCTGAACTAAGAGTAGATTTATTCAGCTCCATCCCAGCATTGATGTGGGCGACTATCATTTGAAAGCAACATCAACATGACACTTTGAACACATCTGAACACCTGTTTCTACCGTCCACAGTGTGACCTTCCTCTACCCACAAAAGACAAAAGGGCAAAATAGGAATTAACATATTTGGAAACCCTTTTATGCATAAATCAAAATATATAAATATCTGTAGCGTGAATACTGGCTTGAATGAAATATAGACGATGGTCGCGTCTTTTGTATGAGTGAATTGTTCGTGTTTGTGAGTTTAAAAATGTAATCGTTTTGTTGCTGAAGAAAGAAAGCATGAGTGTTAGAAGTGTGTATGTATGTATGTATGTATGTATGTATGTATGTATGTATGTATGTATGTATGTATGTATTTGCCTTTTGTCAGTGTGAATATGCATGTGACAGTGTGTAAGTTCAGCAGGCAACGTAAACAAAGTTGGTATATATACTTGCCTTTGTTTAGTCAGTGTGGGAGTATATGCATAAATTTGCGTGTAAGTGGATTCAGTAAGCGGTGCGTGTGTACGCTACCTTTTGTAAGTGTGTAAGTAGGTTGCTAGTAGTAATCTGTTTCCCTCTGAGAAACAGGAAATAGAGCATAAGTGCCTCTTCTGTCTGCGAAGATGTTGAATGTATATAGCCTGGCAGTAGGATCCTGGAAAGGAATTTTTTTTCTAAGCGCAAAGAAATTTGCATGCAAACGTAGTTGATGGCAGCTCACGTGACCGTTATTTTTATAAGTTTGTAAATTTCTTGCCTGGAGCCTCATTTTGCACAAAAATGTGATTGCTTCTTTAGAGTTTGTTTTGGGGTGTGACTTGTGTGTTTTCGTGCACGCAATTGATTAATATATATATACATAGGATTGAAAAAGGTGTTAATTCTATATATATATTCTCACACAGACTTTACAGTAAAACAAGCTATAACCGTTATAACACGAAAACTATCTGAGGTGTAGAGAGAAAAGATGGCCATCTTTCCACTTTAAGAAATGTGAACATCTGGTCCTCTACACCTCAGAGTTTTCCGCCAAGAAAATAAAGTTCATGTTTTTTTGTTGTTGTTGTCGTTGTTTGAAAAAAACAACTATTTTGTTCTGTTGTTTGTAAAAATATCATATTTTTGTGTGTTTCTTGTTGATGAGCAGGAGACTGGTTGAAAAGGTTTACTATTCCATGTGGCATGAAAACAAAACAGAATAAAGTTAAAATAAAGTTACACAGGGATTGGTAATTTGACATTCATGAATGTTAAAATATTGTTGCGTTTTTTGAAAATCAGACTACATTGATTCCAGATTTACGAGGCTATTATTAATGAAGTAGAATATTTGAATAGGTGTTTGGTTGAGATTAAATTTACTCTGGAAATAAGTTCAATTCTCGCACGTGAGAATGCAGTAACAATTGTGCAGAAAAATACTGGTAATAGAAATAGGGTGACAGCTTTTATGAGAAGGAACACAAAAACACTGGTATATAGTTTTAAAGCAGTTTTACTAGGTGAGAAAAATAAAGACAGATATATAAAACAAAATAGTGTGTTCAAAGTTTAGAAAGGCGATAGGTGAAGTTGGGTTTGCAAAAACTTACCTTGTTAAAGAGTTCATTCTGGCATTTATTGTGGGGAAGTAAAAGCCCTTTGCAGGTACCATCTTCGAGGTTGGGAATCTGGAAATAACGGTTGGTTAATCCGAACTGCCGTCTCAGGCTCTGTTGAGATGTAGTCAATCCAGTCCAAAATGGGGGGTAACAGGGAGAAAGAGTGGGAAAGGCCCTCTATGACTCCTGCTGTGGGTTTTGTCACCGAGGGGTTCAGCCATGGTTCTACTGGGTTGAAGGGAGGGATAGAAAAGAGGCCGGAACACATTGTGCACGCGTTTTTATGAGCTCACTCACGTGACACCTAAAGGAGTATGGGTTGGGATGCCTGACAGCCAATCCATGAGCCCCTTAATTGACAAGGCAGCAGCCAATCAGTGGGGGGAACGTTAATAAATTCTAGTTTTGTTGTCTACGAAGTAGATCGGAAAATGAAAAGGGTTGTTTTGTTGTCTTCGTAAAGGTTTAGGATATGGAGTGAGAATTGAGCTATGAGAGAGAGACACTGAAAAGGAAATAATCTTCTGAAGGTCGAAGGAAATAGAAATGAGGAAGGAAACAATGAAACATGTTTGACAATAACTAAATTCACTAGCCTAACTCGACAATCAACTAAATCTCATTCATTGACTGTGGAAGTCCTCAGATGCCGGAGAGCCTTCTACTCAAATAGCTTCTTTCCTCTGGAACTTCCTCCCTGCCCCCTGTTTCCCCGACAGTACTGACATACAGAAATTTAAAACTAATGTAAACAGACATCTCGCTGCGCAGATCCCAATTTAGGCTGACCCCCCCCCCCCCAACCTTCTCCCCTTTTCTTTTTTCTCAGTAGCCCCTTACGTCTACAGTGGCGGCCTGCCTTGTTCAGGGTGAACCATGTTTAAAAAAAAAAATTTTGTAATCAAATTTATTGGCAAAAATTAGCAAAGTGCAACAAGCCATGTAAAACGACAGTTAAAAGATGTGTATACCATCTGATTGTTTGTGCAAGACGACATTAAACCTGGATATGATAAGCTGATAGGCTTTTTCACGGAGCAAAAATATGGACAGAGAATGTAACTTTTCTTCAAATAAGACGAAAGCGCCTAGGGTACATCTTTTGCTGGGTCTCATGGAGACCGCGACTTGGTGCTGGGGTTAAAAACTCCTCGAAAGGTATATTAAATTACCGTTGATGATGCTTTACGCCTGAATCGTGTCCCCTCACATCATCCGCTGCGCAATAATATTTAGTTATATTGAATGAAAAATCATCATCATCATCATCAACCGGTTAATTTGTTGAATTAGGCCACAATTAATCCTCTGATGAGGATGGGTCCTGATTGTCTAGTCTCGAAATCTAAGTCTTCCTCTCCACTCCTGTCTTTGGCAAGGCTTGATGGAATCCATACCCATGGCCTTCGTATCACGGTTGACTACGTCCTCCCAAGTCAACTTGGGTCTGCTAGTGGTGATGTTCTCTGCTGGCACATTCAACTGTCGGACTTTAGCAATCCAGCCATCGCTACGCTCAATGTGACCCAACCAACGCAGTCTGTTCTTCCGCATGATGTCCGCAAGGCTTTTCAAGTCGACCTGTGAGAGCAGGGATTCAAAAGAAACATACTGTTCAGGCCTCACCAAACAGATCCATCTGATCATTGCCCTGTCATTACGGCGCAGCTTCCTTAGTATGCCAGCAGAGACAGCCCAAGTTTCTGAGCCATACAACAGCACACTTCTGACACATGAGGAGTATACACGCCCTCTCATAGTTGTTGGCAGGTGTTTGTTTGTTAGGATTGGTAGCAGCTCTCTAAACTTTTTCCAGGCACACTTGCAACGTGTAGCTGCCGCGAGTTCACATCCTCCACCTGATGACAGCACATCTCCAAGATAACAAAAGTCTGTCACTACTTCCAGCTTGTTGTCACCAGTATCCATCTCAGTCAGTGGTCTGCCATCTATTGGTCTTGCCGTGCCGGTGCAATGAAAGCACTTAAAGTAAGGATCTGCTTTGAGAGAGCCCTTTATGCCACTGCACCTTTTATGGACCCAACCTGAACAGTGAGTGCAGATGATTGAGTTGCTGCCAGTTCCTTTCAGACATACAGCACACGGGTATTTTCCTGTTTTCTGTAGTAAGCTGAGGTTTGGACCTGCGATCATGACCTTAGTTTTACCCATGTTGACTCTGAGACCTTTCTCCTCCATGCTACTCTTCCATCTATCCAGACGTTCCTTAAGTGACTGAAGTGAAGTATCAATGATTGCTAGGTCATCGGCATATAGCAGCTCCCACGGGCAGCCAGTATGGAATTCCAGTGATAGAGCCTCGAGTACAATGATGAATAGAAGGGGACTTAAGACAGATCCCTGATAGACGCCTACTCTAACCTCAAATTTGTTGCTGTAGCTGTTACCGACTCGTACCCGACTACGTACATTGGTGTACATAGACGTTATCACCTGAACCAACCACTCGGTAACACCCAGCTTTCGCAGGGCCCACCAGATGACCCTTCTGGGGACACGGTCAAAAGCTTTCTCCAAATCTACAAATGCCATGTACAGTGGTTTGTTTGCTGCTAGATGTTTCTCCATGACTTGGCGTATGATGAAAATTGCATCTGTGGTGCTCCTACCGAAGCCAAAATTGCATATCAGCAATCTGTATTTGTTGTCTGATCAGCTGTTCAACAACTCTTTCCAGGACTTTCATGACCTGATCAATGAGCTTGAGTCCACGGTAGTTACCTCTGTTTAATGCATCGCCTTTACCTTTGTACAGACTTACTATAATGCTGTCTTCCCATTCCTTAGGTATGCATCCTTCTCTGATGATGGCTTCAATCAGTTCATGCACCAAACTGGCCCCTAGTTCACCGGTTGGTTTGAGCATCTCAGCAACTATACCAGATGGCCCAGCTGCTTTATCAGCTCCCATTTTACGGATTGCTTCAGTGATCATCTCCTGGGTAATGGAGGTACTAGGACCTTCTATAGGAGGTTCATAAGTCAGCTCATCGGGGTTCCATGGAAATTCAACGTTCAGCAAGCGTTCGTAGTGCTGTTTCCATGACTGTTTTTTCGCTTCATCATCAAATGAGAGTTCACCAGAGTCGTTCCTTATAGGTTTTTCACCCAAGACATCTTGATTGTCACGGCGCATCTGTTTTGCGAGCTTGTAAATGTCACTTGACTTGGGATTTATTTTGAGAAAAATCCTTTATCGGCCTCTGACTTAGTGTGGTGTACAGCAGCTTTAGCAGCACGCTTGGCTCCATTGTATGCTTCCCTACAACCTCCTGTTTTCCATGCTCTGTAGCATCGCCTCTTCTCTCTAACAGCTTGATCAACAATCTCATTCCACCACCAGGTTTGTTTCCTTCAATTGTGCTTGGATGACACTCCACACACCTCCGTCGCTGCACCATTTAATCCATCCTTGAGCCTCTTCCAGTGCTCTTCAACACTCACTGCTCGTGTATCCCGATGTGAAGAAACAAATCTCTCAGCAAATTTAGCCTGAATGATTGGATCCTTCAGCTTCCACAGTTTTATGTGTGGTGTAAACTTGTGTTTGCATTTGAGGGAAGCTTCTGCCTTGAGATCACATAATAGCAGATTGTGTTGAGATACACATTCTTCACCCAGGCTGACTCTGACATTTGTGACATGTCTCCTGAAGCTGCGCCGGAATAGTATGTAGTCTATCTGGGTCATGATTCCTCCAGATTGGTATGTAACTAGGTGTTTAGGCCTCTTTTCGAACACCGAGTTGCCAATCACTAGATTATTAGCAACAGCAAACTCGAGTAGTCTTTCTCCTCCAGCATTCCTCATACCAATAGCATGTCCACCATGTACTTCTTCATAACCGCAAGGAGTGGAACCAATATGTCCATTCCAGTCACCACACACAAACAGTTCCTCAGTACTAGGTACAGTCGCCACTAGGCTCTGCAGCTGCTCGTAGAAGTTGTCCTTTGCTTCCTCGCTGAGTCCAACTTGTGGAGCGTAGATGCAAACAATGGCAAACACTAACTTTCCAACAACAAGACGAACAAATATTATCCTGTCGGATATTCGCTTCACCTCAAAAACTTTCTCCCACCACTTCTCTGTCATCAATATTCCCACTCCACCTGTCCCTTTATCATTCTCAGACCAGTAGAACTTGCAGTTGGTATCCCTCCCGACTATTTTTCTCACACCTTCATTTCTCCATCTCGTCTCTTGTAAACAACACAAGTCAATCTTCTTTCTGGATATTGTCTCCACCACCTCATTTGCCTTTCCTCGCATGGTTCCAACATTCAGAGATCCAATGCGAAAAAGTTCTGGATGTTCGTATGATTTGCCATAGCCAGGTCCTGAAGATCCACACATCCTGGGATCTACGAAGCCCAAGACATGACCAGCAGCATTAGTGCTACTGGCACTGCCTTTCTTTTTTCCTGCTGTATTTCGACTAGACATTGTATTTAAGGCAATTTTACGGCTGGATGCCTATCCTTTACCAACTTGAACACTTTTGGCAGTCCAAGACCTCCACCGTTCCCATCTAACTAGGGCTGATGTCGTTTCCACTTAAGCATGTACAAATGTTATACATTACCTGTGAGTTGCTTATCAAGATGTTGTTGGTGAAGTATAAAACAAGAATTCCACTTGTATGAACAAAATAGTGACACATAAGTGAAGTAGACGTGCCCGAAATGTCGTTAAATATTTTTTTACCTGGTGAAAGAAGGAAAACAACACTTCTGTTGAATTAATCAAAATAAAGAATTCTTTTGAAATATACTCGTGCGATGGTCACGAGTAAAAAAATTAAAAAATTAAAAAAAGAGAAGATATATGTGTATATAAAAAATTTAAAGAAAAAATTTATGTGTGTAATTGGGTTTGTACATTGTAGAAAGAAGAAGAAATTGAAAAAAGGAGTTCACTTGCCCTTGGAGTTCCGAAGAAAAGAGAGTGAAAGATAGTTACATAACCGGTGTCAATGTGCCAATTTTAAGCATTGTTCAAGGGAGGTAGGGAAGAAATTTGATACATAATGTTTTTTAAGATACAAGTTGGTGAATTAAAGTACAGTGGTGATGAAGGTTGTTTGAATGATCCCGACAGAGTTGTTGGGTTGAGTAGGTTGCTGGTTTGAGTAGGTTGCTGGGTTGAGTAGGTTGCTGGGTTGAGTTGGTTGCTGGGTTGAGTAGGTTGCTGGGTTGAGTAGGTTGCTGGGTTGAGTTGGTTGCTGGGTTGAGTAGGTTGCTGGGTTGAGTTGGTTGCTGGGTTAAGTAGGTACAACTAGGAGTAGTGAAACAAAAAGTTGCTTAACTACTACTGCCTGAGGATGTCTGTATCTTTTTATAGCCTTTAAACCGGCTCCCGAAAACATAATTTTATATTTTATCAGAGATACTTTTGATTTGTCATAAATACAGCCATTTTATATTTATTACTTTTACCAGATGTTCTGCTTCCATCCATATACGCAAAAAAAAAACATTTTACACACACTTTTTATTTGGATGTCGCAGAGTGAATATTCGATCCTCTGTGCATCGCTACAATCGTACTCATGTTCTTCAAAATCTGTGTATACACAAGAGTAATTTTTGAGTAAGTCTTGATGTGCAGGTACTCTCCATCCAAAAGAAATCATATCTTCATCAATAGGTGCTACCACTAAGAAAATGTTTTAAAAAGGAGTTGCATATTTTGTACAAAATCGGCTCTGAATTAAAATAAAATAGAAGAAAATGTATATTTTTTAGCCAATGAAAACAGCTAAAAATATTCCCACCGTAAACATACCAAGAATCTGTTAACAATTTAGCACCAAACCGCTGTGAGCCTGTTCTCACACTATACAAGAAATAGATATAGCTTATTTACAGTTTAGTATTCAATTACTCGTCACCATAGTAACATATGGTGATGTTTAGCAGTTTGAACACTACACACACTCCTCGTATAAAATAAGCACTACTTAAAACAACTCGTGGGATAAAAATACACACAGGCTGAACAGTTCATACTCACACAATCAGCAGGAGCCTGACACTGGCTTTATTTTAACTGAACTATTTTAGACTCAACTCTATCGTTGTATGAACCTTTTTTCAAACTCATTCTGGCTTGCTTGATCATGCATTATTTTGTCTTCTGGCATTGCATTTGTACCAGTTGACACGGTTAAGATTCGATTAAAAATTGTTGTTTGGAATAAATACAATTTAGGCGCGCAGAGTGAAAATTGTTGAATTGGCGCGTGACAAATATAAAATAACGCCCACGCAAATTCCGATGTGGTTTTTTATATTAAATCAACTCAAAACGAGCGGACGTAATTGCAAGCACACCACGTGATAATTTCTGTCCAATGAGATTTCTCCAAAGACATATTTTTCTAAACTTTTCTCATTAAGCTCGCTGGAGCCGGTCCAAATAGTATTTAAGCACACACAAACATCAAACTTTCTCTTTTTCAACTGACTTTCATCCGGAGCTTACACGCATCTCACTATCACTCTTCCAGTTCACTCTTTCGCGCGCTTCATACAATTTCACAGGCGAACATTCACTATTGCCTCTGTTAATATTTTATAACAAATGAACACTTCAACAAAGGAAAAGACATTCTTCCTTTTACTTACATGAAACTAAAGAAAGGACTCATGAACTCATTATACAAAGTAATATATTCTATTTGTTAATATGTTTATTTCGGTAAATAAACTTCCGTTAATTGTGCATGTAAATATTCTTATTATTATTTTTATTTGTGGAGGAAGTTATCACCAAAAAAAGGTATGACGACCCCCACACATTCTGTAAAGGATATTCTAATAATAATAGTCGGTTGCTGTTTTTTTACAAAATGTTACAATTATAGGTATTACTTCAAATCTATCTTCTAATTCCAAGGAACATTCAAAGTACCCTAAACGACCTATCAAATCGGTGAAATCGACTTTGTTAATTTTAACTTTTAGTATATCTTTTTTCTTTTGTTCAATTTTCTCCACATTTTTATTTTTGTTTTTTAACGAAAAGACTTCCATATTGGTTTCATTTTCTTCAGTCTTTCAACGTTTTTGTTTTTGAATTTGCATACTGCTTGAAAATTGTTCTTTTGGAAGCAATTTCTTTTTTGAAGCAATTTTTACAATTCTTTCCAAATGCTGTGCATTTTTATTTTTTTTATTTCGTGTTTACTTCACAATACTAAGATTTTAAAATCTTTTTTTAACATATACGTATCAGTGACTATTTGTTCGCTGGGTTGATTTTTATGGTGGTTGTATTTTTGTATTAGGTCTTGCTGTTGTATAAAGTCAATGCCGGTATTTAAACACATATTTCCTATTTGTAGTTGGAGTTAAGTTCCTTTTCAATCCTCTGTTCTTCTTGTCAGAGTTTTTCAAACTTGCAATATCTACTTACATTTCATAGATAGTGTAGATATTTTATGATTGGTTCGCCACTTTCTTGTTTCATCGACATGAACTTCATTCTTTCTGGCTAGAATAACCTTTTCTTAAGTCTCATATTTATTCTTGTGATCTGATTTATTTTTTCAAAAGTCTGGTTTTCCAGGTTTGTGGGATACACGATGGTGGATACTTTCATTATGGTCTCACATCCAGCTGTAACACAAAATAAATCTGTTATTTTCATTTTCCTCTTCCGTTTCCTTGTCTTTTAACATTTTAATTCTTGCACTGCCAGCAAAACATCTTAGCCATGTATCAACAAAGTCAGAATCCTCAAAAGACAATAGAAATCCTAAGTAAAGTGTAAAGTTAGCTTCGTTAGTGGCTATTCAAGCTTCATCAAATCTCTTCTTAGCGAGAGAATTATATATAGGCTCTTTCCTACTCTTATGCTAATTAGGCTGATATTGAATTGCCAGTATCACGACACAACTGTTTCTCTATTATCTTTCTTTCCAACAGACGCATGTATTATCCATGATAATACACATGAACAATGGCTACCACATGCACAGAGAATAAACATTTCCAATACAGAAACTTTAATCATAGAAGTATACGTTTTTTTAAATTCACTAAGAGATAGTTTTTTCATATAATTATTTGTACAAAATCAATGAATGTAAATTTCATTTTTATATTTTTATTTTCCTTTTTGTTTGTACTATATATTGAGAGAATGGCTGACGTCAGGAATTACTAGAATGTACGTGGATTTTTATTAACTGTTTATTTACACATCTGACCTGTTTGGTGCATTTAGTAAAAAGAGGGAGAAGACTCTTTCTTATTTCCCAGCATGGTGTCATTGAAGAGTTATTATAATAAAGAGGAATAATATATATTTTTAGTGGTGATGTTGATCACTCTGCTAAAAACTGGGGGAGTGTACAAGGATGTTGGCCAAAGAATGTTTCTGTTACAATTGTTGAAGAGTACCAGATGTTCACCCTGCAACATCCAAATAAAAAAGTTTAAAATGGTCCGTATTTTGAATAATATCAGAGAGTGCAAAAGTAGAGGGTGACGTCATGAGACAGGTGACTTCTGTTTTACGGTGTAGCAGTTACCTCCTCCTTTCAAAACATAACTACACCGGTTGGCCGTTAGGTGTCGCCTTTTCACCGATAGGTGGCACTGTAAAGCGACACCAGAGTTATCTGCCCTTCTGACTATAAAAACCGTTGCAAACGAAAAATCCATCTCTTCTACTCGCACAGCCTTGACAGAACGACACTAGCGTTCCGTCTCCCTTTTCTCTCTAGGTCGATTGGCCTCGGCAGAACGACGCTAATACACTAGCGCTTCGTCTCACGCTTTTCTCTTGAACTGGTCTCAGCAAAACAACTACCAACACACGTTTCTTCCGTCAACACGTGGGCAAACAACGGTAAGAGTTCTCAACTCGTTTTCTTTGTATACGGCTTTCAAAGACTTTTCCTACGCCGGATTCATTTCTTCTTATACCTTTTCAAGAACTGTTTTTCCATCGACACACATGCATACATCACACACTTCATCATTCCACGTACACACACGTTCAATAAACCTTATTTGAACTACCTCATTTTGTTTATTAATTATTACTCTGTCTTTGCATGCAACATTGCTTGATTTACTGAACACGTCTATAATCGGGGGAACACGACCCTCGATCCGAACAACGGTGAGCTCAATCTTTTGAGTTGTGAATTTCGTCCACATCAGACGTTTTTCAATCAGCGGCTGGTGTCTAAGCCCACCTTCTCACCTGGAGTATTTAAAACCGACCATGGTGTACAGAGATTGACTTTTTTGTAAAAAACAATAAACTATGTGAATTTATTTGTGTTGTCCTGTGGTTTGCGTGTTCGGCAGTTTTCCTTTTCCAGTGTGATTTTAAATAAACCTTCAAACAAAATATGGCAGACAGTTAGGTCAACAACCAGTCGCCATTGACAGACGAGAATCGAGTCTAGTGATGTTCATGCTGCAGCTGTCGATTTGATTTTGGTAGCTGAGCTGGCTCTGAAGACTGGATGATAGTGATGATGAGTTCTATCAAAATGGACGAAATCATTTGTCTGCCGAGATCCGTCAGTTTTTCCATTTATCGATGCTGCTTTTATAGACTGGCTTAATAACACCTTTTCATTTATGGGATGTGGTCGTCCTCTGATTAGAGCATAAATTGAAATTCAAATATTTGAATTTCAGTTCTAGTCAAACTGCACTTAACTACTTTAATACTTTGGTTGGAAGAATGAAGATCTCTTCACAAATATATATTTCTGGAATCTTGGCCTCAGTCTTCAAATCTTTGGTGATATCTGAAGAAATTGCCAGGATTGCCAGGCGAACAACTTAAACTGTCAATTCGTTTCCCGTGATCTGAGAGGGCGGGGGGGGGGTTAATTTCTTGTCATGTGGTGGTCATGTGATACTCAGCATACCATATATGGGTGTTCCGGTGATGACTTTTGGTGTTAATGAGGAAGTTCAAGATGGTCCCATTTTAGGAAGCATAAAGTATATTTCTTTGCAGTTGGAGACAATGCTCAAGTCTTTTCACATGAAAGTGTTAAAATTTATTTTTCCAAAAGCTGATCTCAAAGCTAGGGCTGGAGGAGGAGGACTGATATTAGGGTTTAGAAAAGAATGCTAACCCATTTTTTTGTAAATAGAAGGGTTGGTAGTTTTGGGGTAATTTGATATCTTCTTAAAGAAAGGTTGTTACTTTGGTGTAATTTGATATCTTGTTAAAGAAGAAGGTATAGATATTAAAAAAGAAATACTTTTTTTGTTTGTAAAGTTCGCTATATGTTACAACTGGGTACATAAGAAGATCGCTGTTAGAGTATGGTGTCCACGACTCTGCTCCATATCTAATATATACTATCCAGCATCTGGAGAGAGAGTTCAAAGACTGGCTACTCGAATGGTGCAGGGTCTATCTATTCTGCCCTATGAAAGCTGACTCAAGAAACTTAACCTTTTCTCTTTTGAGCACCGACGATTACACAGTGATCTCATTTTGGCCTATTATCTCTTCAATGGTCATTACGATATACCTCAGGACCTATTATTCACTCCTGCAACAAAAAGAGGTCTACGCGGACACCACAGGAAACTATTTCACTGCCGATTTCGATTGAACCGGAGGAGGGACGCCTTCTCAATCAGGATCCCTGGACCTTGAAATAGACCCCCAAGAGAGGTAATAAATGCACCAACAACGCAACAACTCAAGGTGCTGGGCTACTGTATCCTCTTCTGTGTAAATTTCCCTACATGGCAACTGAAACATGCTTATTTTATTTTTTGCCAATTGAATTGGATTGAATTGAATTACAGGTAATTTAAGAGATTATAACAAGTTTGTGTGCAAGAAATGTTTGTGTAGAGTCTAACATTCATATCGCTCGACCAATCGTTACCAAACGTGGTCAAAATATCGATCATGGTCTAATTTAGAACTGATCTAAATTTGGCATATCTAGGTTAAAGGTCAAGATTACTGAAAAGGTAAATGTCACATTTTGGAGCAATAACTTCGTTTCTGTTCATCGTAGAGAGTCGCTACTTGGCCCATATTGTAGCCAATGAAATCCTGCATCCTATATAACCTTGACATCAATGTTTGTCCTTGAAAAGTTCAGTAAAATTTTGAATTTCAACTTCCGATTTTTCCAAATTTTATGTATAGTTTTGATGATCTTCACCCACCAAAATAATTCAGCCTGATCAAATAAATTAATTTAACTTTAGTATTATAACATTGGTCTTCGTTTCAATTTTTTTTCAAAAGGTCAAGGGTTTTCCAACTGATTCAGGACCCTTTTTGCATGCTGGATTCAAAAATACAGTTTATTTTTCTAGGTCAGGTCTGGTTTCAAAGATATAGTCCATTTCTTTTCGAGCATATTTTTCTGAAATATCGCAATCTAAGAATTTATGGGCTTTGCTTTTTCAAAACAGGGTCGTGGGTAACCTTTAATAATTATTTTTATTTCTCATTTCATGTTTTAGAAGTGTAAACACCATCCTAATAGGTTCTGTTACATCTGTAAGCATGTGGTTCTTCCAGACTGTCAAGCCAAAATTATGAATTTTGTGTAGAAGGCATGTCACGCTTATTTTGGAGTCAAACTAGGGAACCAGGATAAGCTATTCGTTCTCCATATTTGCTGCAAAACATGTGTAGAGAATTTACGAGGTTGGAGGCACAAGAAAAGGAAGAGTATACCGACTATTAAAAATCTAAAAGACATCAATCGTGTGCCAGTTGACACGGTTAAGATTCGGATAAAAATTGTTGTTTGGGATAAATACAATTTAGGCGCGCAGTGTGAATATAATTGTATTGGCGCGTGAAAAATAAAAAATAACGCCCACGCAAATTCCGGCGTGGCCTTATATATCAAATCAACTCAAAACGAGCGGACGTAGTAGGGAGCACACCACGTTATATTTCTGTCCAATGGGATTTCTCCAAAGACATTTTTCTAAACTTTTCTCCTTAAGCTCGCTGGAGCCTATCCAAATAGTATTTAAGCACACACAAACATCAAACCCTCTCTCTCAACTGACTCTTCATTCGGAGGTTACAAGTGTCTTACTATCACTCTTCCATTTCACCTTTCGCGCGCTTCATACAATTTCACAGGTGAACATTACCTATTGCCTCTCTTAACATTTTATAACACATGAGCATTTCAACAAAACAAAAGACATTCTCCTTTTTACTTACCCTGAAACTAAAGAAAGGACTTCTGAACTCATTACAAAAGGAAATATGTTATATTTGTTAATGGTTTATTTCAGTGAATAAACTTCCGTTGGTTTTGCATGTAAGTCTTCTTATTATTATTTTTATTTTTGGAGGAAGTTATCACCAAAAAAAGGCATGACGACCACCACAATCGCAAGAACAATTTCCAATACCCTGATGTTCCTTCTGCCATAAAGCTAGTCCCCCATGGCCCCGATCTTTCTGTTCCTGAGCCAAATGTCACCATGGAATCTAGTGAAAACTGATAAGTGTGATGAATACAGATCAGAAGAAGACGACCAACCGGTGCCTTTGACCCAAGCCGAACTCACTGACCTGACATGAGATCTGAACCTTTCGAAGGAGTCTGTTCAGCTACTCGTCTTTGAGAGAAACTCTACTGACACCAGGAATAACATTCTATTGGTATGGGGACCGCATGAGAGAATTTTAAAAATTCTTCACGTTTGATGAAGCAACTTCACTGGTCTGCTATAGCAATATTGCTGACCTGATTGAATTACTTGGTCTGAACTATAATGCTATGGAATGAAGACTTTTCATTGACTCATCTAACAGAAGTCTCAAAGCAGTTCTTCTGAATATCGGAAACAAGTTTACATCGATCCCTGTTTGGAACTCAGTTGAAATGAAAGAATTCCACAAAAGCATGGGACGTCTATTGTCTGTTCTGAACTACCAGAAACATAAAAGGCTTATCTATGGAGATCTTAAAGTTGTTGGACTCATCCTAGGACTTCAAGGTGGTTACACAAAGTATCCATGCTTTCTGTGCTTATGAGATAGCTGTGCTAATGACCAGCATTATGTCCGACAAGAGTGACCATCAAGACAAGGATTAAAGCCTGAATCACAAAACTTTTTGTCCCATCTTCTGGTTGAACCGAACAAGATATTGCTTCCAACCCTCAACATCAAACTAGGTCGCATGAATAACTTTGTAAAGGCATTGGATAGTGAAGGTGTGGGATTTGCTTTCCTCCATCAGAAGTTTCAACGAAAAAAGCATGGAGAAAATTAAGGCAGGTATATTTGATGGGACTCATCAAAGATACTAGTTTTGATGATGGACTGAATCCTGCTGAACTCTCTGTCTGGTTGTCCCTTCAGTCAGTCATTGCCAATTTTCTTAGCCATCACAGAAGTTCCCAGTATCATAAGGTGGTTGATGAGTTAATGGAGAACTTGATGCATGCATGTCAGTGAAAATGCACTTCCTTCAATCTTATCTGGACTATTTTCCAGAGAATTGTGGAGACTTCAGTGAAGAACAGCTTTTACCAAGATATCAGTGTTATGGAGGAACGCTATCAAGACCGAGGGGATGTAAACTTTCTGGACGAATACTGCTGGTGCCTAAAGGGGAATACACAGTCTGCTCAGCGCAAACGGAAGTCCCTGAAAATACCATTCATCTATGAGTAGCTTTCTTAGTTCATTATACTCCTCCGATCTCATCTAGACTATTTTCCAGAGAATTGTGGTGACTACAGTGAAGAACAGAGTGAACGCTTTCACCAAAAAATCAATGTTATGAAGAGACTATTCATCCATAAGTAGATTCCTTAGTTCATTATACTATTCTTGTATTTTATTCAAAAAATTTTGTAAATAAATCAGTCTAATATTTTTAATATTGCGTTTTATTCACCTACAAATAGATCAGAATTTAGGATATTTTTCATGTGCTAATATTTCATTAACCTGATCTAATTGAGTAAAATTATCATGGTTTTTGGAATCAGTGCAAAAACTGGTAAAAAAATAATGTAATATATGTTAAACCTTGAAAACATTGCAGACCAGTGAATACCCATCTCCATTTCATATAAAAATCGTTTTTTTCTTTTCTTTTAGTAAAAATGGACATGTTAATTGCAAATAATGTTTTCAAGAAAAGTGAAAGCCTTTTCGTTATGTATGAATCTAGAACAGCACAGACTCAATGATGCATGTTTCGTGGTTGCAAGAAATGGGTTGCCCTTTGAAATAGTAATGTCATCTTGGATACAAGGTTCCATGCTGTGTTTGTTAGCCACTTAAGTCTATAGGATTATAACATTTTTTCAGTCAAAAGCAAATACACAGAAAAACACACGTCCAAAATATTTATTAACCAATTAAAAACACAAGCCATGCACAAAAATTATATCAAAAAAAGCTATCATCGGCTCCAAACGCCCCCCCCCCAAAAAAAAACAACAAAATTGTAAAATTCCAAGCCGTGTGGGTATGTCTACAATTACATCTGTGGACAAAGAGTGATTTATCCCACAAAAAAATATACTCCAGGAGCTGATTGTAAAGTGTAAAAACAGAAGCAACAAACATCACTTCACCCAACCAAACTGTCACTCATTGCTGCTGCTTTTTTTCCTCAAATTCAAACATCAGTCTCACTCCCCATTTTTCGCTCCAGACAAGGCATGAAGCCACTTAATGTAGGGAGCTAAAAAACACTACTTCAAAGTAAAAAACTAACCAATGATAAGTGTTAAATGGATAGATTCCGACCCCAAAAACAGCAATTCTTACCCGTTTGTCAGAAACATCGCTCAGGGAATGTGAAGACGAAAGGACAAAATAAGCGAAGCAAGAGTTACGAGGCTGCCGAAAGAATTAGTTAATTGAAAGATTTTCATGGCTCTACATGAGACCACAGTTTGGTGTCAGTTCTTCTTTGATTTTGAGTTTCTGCGTCTGTTAACTGGTTGTCAAAAAAATTTCTACATATATAAAAGGTGGATGGGGGAGGAGATAGAAGGCAATAAAATCAAAGACTAATAATACAAATGATTATTGGTTATTAATATTATTGAAACCGTTTGTGGTATTACTGCTGTGCTCAATAAAAATGACAACACATGTATCTTATGAAAATATAAGATGTATCTTTATTGTTGGTGAAAGTAAGGATGGCGGGTCTAGTAAGAATGAAATGCACACACAGGAATCTGACGGTTGATTCTTCTCCAAGGCCTGATCCAAAAACAACTCAGATATCAATTTCGGGTTGTTATTATATAACAATTTTGTGGCCACCTCAAACGCCCCCATGGTACGACGTTGTCACTGTAGCCACGCCCCTCCCCTTTGGGCGTTTTATTCGGCCATAGGGTTTCAATCATTTAACAATCAAATAGGTCTGTGTATCTTCTCTTGGCATGACTCAATTGCACCTGGCATGTACTTCTTGTCAAGTGACCTTTCACCTTCCATCATTTCTCTTTTTTTTACATTGATCTTATGTTGCTTTTTACTGTTTTAGTTGCATTATTTTTATTCAAATGACCTTTCGATCATCTGATAATTATCTTATCTTTTGACAATCGCCAGGTGCATCTCTTTTTGTCAGCATGACTTTTCCATACACACGGCCTGGATATTTAACATGTTTGTGAGTTCAGTTCATTTTCCTTCCACTGACAAGATACAAATTCACTGCTTTCAGACTATGTGAAAGACTGTAAAAATTTGCCTGCTAACAAAAAAATGTAAGTGCATATTTTTTTTAAAACTATCTTAAAGAAATTTAAAATGTGTTTTATGAATTAAAAATTAATTACTAACATGTTTTTATTCATTTTTGTTTTATATTTTAATGTAATGTGAAAGTTTTCTTTGTTTTCTTTGTAGAAGTTAAGTAGATTCATTTACTATATAAGAACTTCTTCTTCTTCTTCTTCTTCTTCTTCTTATTATTATTATTATTATTATTATTATAGTAGGTGAAAATCCTCAGCTAAATCCCCCCTAAACATAAATGAGATTCTTCTATTTTTAGGCGATTACGTGTGAACACACTGAAAAACTTGTTGGGAAGAAAAAAGATCAATTCTTTTTGAATTTACAATGGTGTATCAGTTTCACATGTAAATTTAGCATTAAATGAACCCCCATTTCTGTGCGATTCTAGCGTTTTAAGACAGTTAATAAAAAAATTGCTATACAAGATAAATTCTGTTTCTTTTTTGGAAAGAGGGCTACTTTTTTAAGCGATTACGTGTGGTTTTATGACCTTTCAAGTCGTACTTAGGGTTAGTGGTAAAAGAAATTTAATGAACGGCCCTAAAAAATTTAAATTTCCTGGAAATTAAGATAATTTTACGTTAAATTTATATACGAAACTGATCCTCCGCTCTAAATTCTAAACTAATTCTTTTTGTTTTCTTTTCTTCTTTCTGCCAAATTTTTCAGGGTGTTCACACGTAATTGATTAAAAAGTAGAATCTCATTTCAGAGGGGAGTGATTTAGTTAAGGGTGTTATTAATTATGTGTCATCAAAATTACTTGTTTTCCCACAAAGACAGAGTTAGACATAAGGTCGGTTTTTAATTTGGGAAATCCAACTCTCCAAAAAGGTGCACTCTAGATTGGGAGAAAAATTTTAATTGCCTCAGTCCTGAAGGATTTCTCCTTCAATGACCGAGGACATAAAAGATTAAGCGTAATATCAGAACAGATAATACTCTTTAAATTAGTTATTTGCTAAAAAAACATAACATATTAACATGGCACAAGGCCATAAAAAGTGTGGGAAAGTAGGGGTCGTTGGTCATTCTCTATCTTACACTATCTATCTTATATGTGCGAGCGTGGAGTTCTTTGTTCATGGTGAAGAGAAATAGAAGATGTTACCTTCGTTTTGACTTATGCCTCCCCCTTCCTGATCGAGCTGGGGCGGGAGAGAGCAACAACCTCCGCGTGCGTTATCGCCTGGAACCAAAGTGGAAAGAGGGAAAAAGAGAGAGATCGCGACTTGTTACTTCTTTGTTATATGGGGTCAAATCACGTGTGGTCAAGCTGGCCTGTTGGTCTCTGATTGGCCGGAATCTTCGGCCAACGTGTTTTTACGAGATATCCTCTTCTGGCACACGCTAGGAAGTAAGTGTAGTATCTGTTCCGATGGATACTGCACCCTATAGACGGATGTCGTCTTGTCCTTCGGGGCTTGATTCCACCTGTCTGTGGGTTTGTCCTGTGCAGTTCTAGGAGGTCCACCCTCCAGGCTTCGCCTCCCCTCTTTGGGGAGGAGTAAGTTTATTGCTTACTGCTTGAGGCGTCCCTACCGGGGAATGCCGACGGGGCTGCCCAGGCAATTTTTAATGGCCAGAGTGCTCACTTTCTCGGGCGCTGGCTTTTCAAACCCCACTTACTCGACCCAAGCTGTGGTCACATCTTACTTGTGGGAGTAAGATAAAACTGACCTTGTGCCTAACTCCTGCAGAGGAGTAAATAAATATATCCTCTTCTCCTATCTCAGACACGAAGAAAGAGTTGTTCAACACAGAGAAAGAAAAGGAGTCGCAATAGAAGGTCATTTGCTTTCTGAATATCCGCTTGGCCCATAGTAGCGTCTTCTACAGTTGGTTGGGAAGAAAGCCACAATAAAGAACGTAACTTGGTAGAGTATCTGGTTCTCTTCGTTTTTCTTCTTCACCCTTGAAAAAAAAAAACTTTAAAACTCAATTTTGCCTGAATCATTTTTTTTTTTTCGAAAACCTTTGTCACCTCTTTCGTAACCTTCCTCACATGTTTTCCTGATACTGATATTCATCAACCATCCTTACTTGATCTTTTTTTCACTTCTGTCCCTGACTCATGTTCTATTTCTTTTTCTCCTCCATTGGGTTCTTCATGCTGTTGTTGATGCTGAGGTTGATTTTTCGGTGAAGTCTTCTATTGAACGTCCCTTCCATAGGAAGACGTTTAACTACAGGAAGGCTGATTGGGATGACTTTCGCAGCTTCCTATGTGACATTCCATGGGGTCCTATTTTTGGTATGTCTCTGAATGATGCTGCTAAGAAGGTTACTGACTGGCTTTTTGTTGGAATTGATACCTTTATTTCTGATCGTAAGTTTCAAACCAAACCTCATTCTCCTCCCTGGCTTTCATCTGTTTGTGCTTCTGCTATTGCCCATCGTAACCATTACTTTAATCAGTATCGTATGATTCTGAGGTTTCTAGACAATCCTACAAAAGAGCTAGCAATGCCTGCAAGAGAGCAATCTCTAAGGCTAAGTCTAGCTATCCTCAAAGGATTCGTAACTCTATCTCATCTCGAAGGGTTGGGTCTCATGATTTTTGGAGAATCTACATTAGTGTTATTGATAGTGGCAAGTCTGCTATTCCTCCTCTTTTTAATGGTCTTCGGGTTATTTTATCTTCTTAAGATAAGGCTGATCTTTTTGCTCGTCTTGTTGCTGACAATTCTTCTCTTGATGATTCTGGTGCTGTTCTTCCTGATTTTCCTTTGAAAACTGATCAGTCTCTTGATTCTGTCATTATCACTCCAAAGATTGTTGCTTGGGTTCTTTCTGATCTTGACCAGTCTAAGGCTTCCGGTCATGATTCAATTCTTATTGTTGTTCTCAAGCATTGTGCTCCTGAACTTTCTTCTATCCTCCCTAAATTATTGAATCACTGTTTGTCCCAGTCCTGTTTCCCTTCTTGTTGAAAGGAGTCATCTGTTGTCCCTATCTTTAAAAATGCTGGTGATCGGTCTGACCCAACTAAGTATCGTATTGTTAGTCTCCTCTCTGTTATATGCAAAGTTTTTGAAAGGTTGGTCAACGGCAAGCTTGTTCATTTTCTCAAAAGTCTGGGCTTCTTTAATGATGTTTAGTATGGCTTTCATGTTTTCGTTCAACTGCTGATCTTTTAGCTGTTGTAACTGAGCGGATCTATCGGTTTATGGATAATTCAGGAGAGGGTAGAGCCATTGCACTTGACATTTCGAAGGTGTTCGACAGAGTGTGGCATTCTGGTCTTCTACACAAACGTCAGGGTTATGGTATTGATGGTGAGGTTCTTGACATTATTAGGTCTTTTCTTTCTGATCGAAGTTTGTGAGTAACTTTGGACGGTGTCTCTTCATTTTCTTTTCCTATCAATGCTGGTGTTCCTCAAGGCTCTATTCTCGGTCCAACACCGTTTTTTCTCTATATAAATGATCTTCCAGAGAGTATTATTCAGAAAATTAACATCTATACTGATGATACCACTCTCTATTCTAGTGTTGCTTCTCGCCCATCTCCCTCAGATGAATTGAAATATGCGGCTGATCTAGAAGTTGACCTGTGTTCAGTTGTGGATTGGGGTACAAAATGACTTGTTTCGTTTAATCATGTTAAGACTCAGCTCGTGTCTTTCAATCGTAGGTGTGTCCCTTTTCTTCCTGAGATTCTCATAGATGGCTGTGCTCTTGAGGAGAAACTGACTCTAAAACTTCTTGGTCTTCCTCTCTCATCAAATCTTTCTTGGAGTTCATACATTAGATCCATTACTCTTTCTGTTTCTCATAAAGTAGGTTCTCTATATCGCTCGAAAAACTTTCTCACACCTGAGGCTATTCTTTATCTCTACAAATCTACAATCAGAGCATGTATGAAGTACTGTTTTCATATTTGTGCTGGTGAATCTCTGTCCCATTTGAGGGGTCTTGATAAGGTGAAGAAACGTATCGGTAATTTGATTCGCCCCCACCCTTTTTTTTCTGTACCCCCTCTCTCTCACAGATGTGATGTTGCTAGTCTCAGTCTTTTCTATAAACACTATTATGGCATGTGTTCTTCATAATTGTCTGATCTATTCCCTGCTTCTTTTGTTCCAGCTGGTTGGTCTAGTGGTATCCATCAATTCGCTGTTTTGATACCTCATTGTAATACAGCTTCCTATTCCAGTAGCTTTTTTCCAAACACTGCAGGCTTGTGGAACTCTTTTCCTGTTGACTGTTTTCCTCCTACCAATAGCCTTGGTCTTTTCAAGACTAAGGCCAATAGGCATCTCCTGTCTTTGCGATAATTATATTTCGTTCTTGTTAGCTCGTTACATCAAATGGCTTCATGCCTTGTCTGGAGCTATTTCCACAACAAAAAAAAACACACTTTTCACTGAAAAGCAAAAACATTTTTCCAACCAGATTTCACTTAAAAGAAAAAAAAACCTAAGACACATTTTCAATCGGAGATGTTTCACTGAAACAAACAAAAAAAAATCGCTAAAACATTTTTCTACCAAAAACAAAAAAACTTTAATAAATCGATCAAAAATACCAGCTTAAAAAGAGTAAACACACTCTCGCGTAAGAAAATACTCTCATACTGGACTGTCGTTTGTTTTCAAGCAACCTTTTCTGCCACACTCTACCTGCATAAGCGCGCACATGGAGAATATTAAAAAACATATGGGTCAACTCCATTACTAACGCACATGCGTAAATATTCTCAGCGTCAGAAAGCCTTTCATTTGCCTTGGCAACTAGCAACAAAAAAAATCTTTTCACGGAAAAGCAAACATTCTTTTTCATAAAAACAACCTTCCCCGAAGTTGATTCGAAGCAACATTGTCGACGAGACAAACTCGTCATAGATGCCATGGCGACTAGCCAATAAAAACCTTCACCGAAGACAATCCTGAAGTAACATTACGAACATAAGGAACGACGAGGAGCATCATTTAAACGACCTCAAACAGTTCAAATTTTAAGAAATTGTTACATAAATTCTACGGAAGCAAATTTGAACACGGTCTTCTTCTGAACCCATTCCCTTTGTGTTCTAGTTTACCACTCCAACAACAGAACTACCAACTGCGTGCAAAGTTAGGACCACAATCGATACACTGACAGAGTACAAAACTGAGCAAACGAACAAGGGAAATCAAAGAGTCACTTACCCCTCTTTCTGTCGTCTGCTCTTTTTGCGGTCTTCTGTTTCTGGGTGGTTGTTTATTCTTTTTCGAGTCCGTCCGGGCCTTATAATCAATTGATTAAAGTTCGCGATCCCGGCCGGGCTCAAAGTCTATCACGGAAATAAAAATGGTTCTTTTTTTCAGTCTATCTCTTTT
Source organism: Sepiola atlantica (assembly GCA_963556195.1). Lineage (NCBI taxonomy): Eukaryota > Metazoa > Mollusca > Cephalopoda > Sepiida > Sepiolidae > Sepiola > Sepiola atlantica. Next base: position 23,404,884 of record OY744521.1, on the reverse strand, counting down.
TCTATTTTTTTTTTCACACAGGTTTTGGATGCCCGTTAAACTGTTTTTCTCTTCTTTCTTTTTCTTAAAGCATTCTCTGCCGGTAAAAAAAAATCGTTTGTTGTGCCGTGCGTTTTTTTGTTTGTTTGTTTTTTTGTTTTTTTTGGGGTTTTTTCAAAGTGTTCTGCCGGTAAAAAAAAATCGTTTATTGTGCCCGTGGGTTTTTTTGTTTGTCTTTTTTTTTCTTCCCGAGGTTACCAGGCACTCTTCAAAGTACCCTGATTCTAAGGTCACGGCATCAAATATGAACAGGTACCCCACACGATCCTCCCTGGTGATGGCATCATTGTAAAATATGGTACCCCACTCTGATCTAAGGGACTACTTATGTTCCCTTAGGGTTCGAGGAAAAAGATCAGACGACCTCCTGGCATCAGCTTGGACACATCGCATAGAGCTCCAGCGAGGAACGAGGAAACGCTCTTTCTCCTGTCGCCACTCGACGACTACTACCATCTTCACCTGAAGAAATCCACGAGCAGCACTAAGAACTCTTATATTCTTCCTCTTCCTCAGACGGACACCGTCCCACACTCATCTACCTATACCAAACGGTATAGGTAACCGTGAGTTAATAAACCCCTTTTTGTTAAAACCCCTTTTTGTTATAGTTAGAGAAATACTTTTCGTTGTTCCGTTTCTTTACAAGAAGATAAAAGGATAACCCCTTTCATCCTCTCATCATCTCCTTATTAAACTCTGTGAGACGTCCTCTCTTCTGTTCCAGTGACGCTACTCCAGCCTTGCCAGCTTTTCCAGTGACATCACACAATCAACTTAACTCCAGTGCAAAGATTTGTACTTAGGGTGCAATAAACACAATCTTTATTTTTAAACTGTTCATCTGTGTTGGTCCTCTCTTCTTTGTCATTGTCGTTACCGTTTTGCCTGCGTCTCCTTTCTTAGTTGCAAGGCCGATTACATATCAACGATCAGTCATGCAACAATAGAATTTTTGGTATTTTTTTACTATCTAACCCGACGTAGTTTAACCATAAAAAAATTCAAAATATACGGGGGAGGGGGGTTACATTTAAACAGCCTGAAAAAATATCTGCAAAGAAGGAATTTAATTTTGTTTTAAATATTTAAGATTTTAAAAAAATTGACTATGATGGAAAATGGTGTTTTTAAAAAAAATTTTTTTTTTTTAACATGGTTCACCCCAAACAAGGCAGGCCGCCACTGTAGACGAAAGGGGCTACTGAGAAAAAAGAAAAGGGGAGAAGGTTGGGTGGGTGGATGGGTGTCAGCCTAAATTGGGATCTGCGCAACGAGATGTCTGTTTACATTAGTTTTAAATTTCTGCATGTCAGTACTGTCGGGGAAACAGGGGGCAGGGAGGGAGTTCTAGAGGCCAGCAGCACGAGGAAAGAAGCTATTTGAGTAGAAGGCTCTCCGGCATCTGGGGACCTCCACAGTGAATGAATGAGATTTAGTTGATTGTCGAGTTAGTCTAGTGAATTTACGTCGAGGGGGCACCAGAGTAGCCAATTCTTCGGAGCATAATCCATTGAAGTATTTGTAAAACAAACATAAGGATGCTACATTGCGGCGATGGGACAGGGACTGGAGCTTGGTTGACAGTGAGGAACCTATTAGGTTGGCGACTCTTTTTTGGACCTTGTCAAGAAGGGAGAGACTAGTAGATGATGCAAGTAAAAGTGATAACAAATGAATAGATTAAAAACACTTAAAACATTTGGTACTTCTGCAGTTTATAGACCATGCTGAAATAATAACGGTATTATTTAGAAACCCTATTTAACATAGGGGAGGGTGGAGCTTTGTTAACTATTCTGCACTTTCACATAATTTAATAAACAAAAGATACCGTAAAAATTGAATTTAACTTGAAAATTCTATCTATTGGCTAAATAAAAGTGACGATAACAAATGTATAAATTAAAAACATTAAAAAAAACACTTAAAACATTTAAAAACCTGTAGAAATTTATCCAATTTAGTTTTTTTTCTGTTTTAAATATAAATTGGGGGATGTTTTTTTTTAAATCTGACATTAGCGACCACGTGCAAAAAAATTGAAAATGATGGAAAATACTTGTGTTTGGCGAAGTAAAAGTGACGATAACAAATGCATAAATTAAAAATACTTAAAACATTTGATACTTCTGCATTTTACGGACCGTGCTGATATAATAACGTTATTATTTAGAAACCCATTCTTAACATGGCGAGGGGTGGGAGGTTTTGTTAACTATTCTGTACTTTGGTCGCTAATTTCAGATATAACACCCCAATTTATATTTAAACCATAAAAAAATCTAAATTGGCTAAATTTCTACGTGTTTTTATTGGATAAGCAAAAATAAAAAAATAAATAAACATTTCTCGCCCCCCTCCGCTAAAATTGGAAACTCCAGTCGATGAAATGTCGCGTTTACCGCTAACTGGCCAAGAAGTGGGTACTCATTTTACGTTAAACTTATAAAGGAAAGTGATCCCCACTCTAAAATCTTAAATATTTATTAAAAAAATTAAATTCCTTCTTTGAGGATATTTTTTCAGGCTGTTTAAATGTAATCGCCGAAAAAAAGTATATTTTAATTTTTTAAAGGGTTAAACTATGCTGGGTTTGATAGTAAAAGGGCTTTTTACTATCAAATACCAAATTTTTATTGTTAAAAAAACATTAAATTGTAAATTGAAAGAAGAAAAAATTTGTTAAATTGAAAGAAAAAGTTTATTAAATTAATGTTTGTTATATTTCGGATCTATTTATAAAAACACACTGATTTTATTTTCACAATAAAATTGGAAAAAAAAATTCTTATAGCAAGTTTTTTTCTATAAAGGAGGGGACAGGTTTTTAAGGCACCGGTTAAAAGTAGACGGTTTTTCTTTGACGTCAGAGTTGTGCCCATTAAGTTCTGGAAACTTGTCATTTTTTAAAAGTCTTAACTGTTTTTCCGCCCAAGGGAGGTAATTTAAGGTAAATTCCTACTAAAAGATTCAGCCAATCAGAAATGACTTCTAAAATTTTTCAGCCAATTAGAAAAAACCTCTGAATTTTTAAACGTTGAAAACTTCGTAGTGGTTTGTACACATTTTTTGAGCACTTGTGTTTATTTTAAAACCTATTATAATGGCATCCAGCCATATTTTATCTTACAAAAGTACTAACCGGATTGACCCTAAATTAAAACGACGCCTTCGTCGTTCGGAGGAATCGTCAGCTAAACGTGAAGAAGAAATTAATCGGCGAAGGAATCTAGTGTTGATGAGTCCATGCCAAGAGCTCAATATCGACCTTTCCATGAATTCATCTTCAATTTCACTGGATTCACCTATATCAAAAAATGTTGCGTTAAAAAGTGAAACGACTGTAGCGAAACCTCCCACCGCTAAATTACAAAACAAAAAACAATTAGAGACGAAAGCTAAAGAAAAAAACACAAAATGTAAGTATGGACAATGTCATGTTTTTGTTTTCATTTTTTTTTCAACTTAATTTAATTTCTTATTGACGGTGTTCGAAATATTTCTTGGTTATGAACCATATTACTCGAATTTTGCCTTTAATTTCAATTCTAACCAGAAGTTACTTTCTATCCGACAATTTAAAGGCTTCAAAATAATTTTCACTTTTTGTATGTTTTCAGCGTCCAGAATTGTCTTTTAAAGACGTCGATTTTATCCAATTATTCGATTTGTAGTTTAAAAATTACATTGAAATTTAAGATGTAACAAATATTCATATAGATTTAATGGTGCGTCGGGCATTTTTAACGAGAGTGAACAGAAATGAAAAAAGAGTGAAAAAACAAATAAATGCTACCAAAGGCGAGCTAAGTTTTTTTTTTGTGTGTTTTTTTTCACCTTTTTTTTCATTTCTGTTCACTCTCGTTAAAATGCCCGGTGCTTCCACAGAATTTGAACCGAGCCAAATCAAATTTTGCCGAATTAAACGTAAAACTTAAGATTATAAAAAAAGTTAGATTCAAATTCTGTACAAATGCCAATATTTTTACTTTCATCTTGAATGACAATATGGCCATTTTCAAGTGTAGTTAGCAGAACAAAAAAGAAAGAATGAAAAAAAACAACAAAAAACAAATAGGTAACAAATATAGGTTACCAAAGCCAAGATAATTTACTCTCCTACCTACTTCGATAAGTTTATTTGTGTTTTAAAGCGTGATTTTGTTTTTTTTTGCTATTGTCCCGATCACGGAAACTCCTTGAAATTATTTTTTGTTTAGAAAGTTTATAGGTCAAATCAAGTATTATGGTTCATTTGTGCTAACTCTAAAACCTCAATCAAACTGTATTTCACGAGAGGACCACTGATAAACAATAAACGAATAGACACGCGTAAAAAATAAATTGTTGTTTTGTAAAAAAAAAAAATATGTCTGCTATTATTGTAATTTAAAGACTTTACAAGAAAGTTTGGTAAAAACGTATTGTAGTATCCATATTTTGGGAGGCTCTGCGCATGCGTCAGATTCATTCATAAAAAAGTCGTAGTGAGTGATTCAAACCAGCGCATGCGGACACAATTCAGTTTGTAGGAAAAAAGGTAAATTTATAGAAGTGCACCTTTCGTATTTCGACCCCTAAAAAAAAAAGTTTTTATTTTTTGGGGCAAATTACATGTAAACAGCCTCAACAAATATCCGTTATGAAAAAAAAATTATGAAAGTTTTTATTATTTTAGGAGGGGGGGGGGATCACTTTCCGCGGATATTTGTTGAGGCTGTTTACATGTAATTTGCCCCAAAAAGTAGAAACTTTTTTTTTTTTTTAGGGGTCAAAATACGAGAGGTGAGATTCGGTGGGCAAGAAATGCGTGCTCACTTTAAATATAACTAATATAGGAAAGTGCCCCCCCCCCCCCTAAAATCTAAAATAATAAAAACTTTCATAATTTTTTTTCATAGCGGATATTTGTTGAGGCTGTTTACATGTAATTTGCCCCCCAAAATAGAAACTTTTTTTTTTTAGGGGTCGAAATACGAAAGGTGCACTTATATAAATTTTAATTTACCTAAATGTATTTTGAACAAGTGCGCGTTAGTGTTCTTTGTTCAACATTAGCTTATAAAAATAAAAAAAAACTTATTTGCAATTTTATTTTCGCAGTAAGTAAACAAATTTGAGGAATCTTTTACAATAATAAGCAGAGTCGCGAACGGGGTCCAAAAAAAGAACGAGAAAGGGTTTAAAAACATAAATTTGCAACAACTAAAGTTGACCTACGTCGAGAATAGACATTTTTCTACTTACCTATGTAATTTGTGTTTTTACGTAGTATAAATGGTTTTTTATTAGATGTAAAAAAAAAATTCTTTTTTTTTGTGCATAGAATTTGGCCGCCCGTCCTCTTTATCATTACGTAGCCCCCCTTAAATCAGCCATCTTGTTTTGTGCGATGTTCGTGTACCGAATACTTTAATTTCTAATAAATAGCAATTGAAACGGGTTAAAAATCTTTTTAATAGTTGGAAATGACACAGGTAAGTTTGAAAATAACTTTTATCGCCTACAGTTACTTTTATTTGTTGAATATTTGTTTTTTGAGCGGTTTTACTCTGCTGATTATTGTAAAAGATTCCCAAAATTTGGTACTGTTATAGCTGATGCACCATTTTTCCGTGACTCCGCGTCGTCAACGTTCGGGCAGGTATCGGAATCGCCCGAGAGTCGACGAAACTATTAACCAAGCAGCATTTTTAACGAGTGTGAGCAGAAAGAAAAAAGGGTGAAAAAAACAAAACAAATAGGCAACAAATAAATGCTACCGAAGGCGAGCTAAGCTTGTTTTTTCACCCTTTTTTTTCTCTGTTCACTCTCGTTAAAAATGCCCGGTGCTTCTATAGAATTTGAACCGAACCAAATCAAGTTTTGCCGAATTAACTTTTGGAAGAAATTAATCGCGTTCAATAAAAAAAAAAATAGAAATTCTATCATCTTTGTCAGCTCGTTGAATCTCCTGAAGAACTAATTTCATTGTTTGAAAAAAGAAAAAAGCGTTTGCTGAACAAATCAAATAAAATCATCTTTTGAAACTTTCCGGTGCACAAACAAAAACATTTGATTAACAATAGTTCCTTTGACAAAAATAAATAAATAAACATCTAATAACAGTTGTTTAATGTTTAGCTATGGTTTGTTCGTTCTCTATTTTTATATTCCATGAAAAATGCCAGTATACTGAAATCATATGCCCTTAATAGGGTTAAGATGAAAATTCATATACACTAAATGTACAAAAGCAAGGAAATTCCCAAATGTTTACACTTTTATTGTCATTAAGGGTATGCGAGCACAACAGGGCTATGTATTTTACTTGTAGGAATTTTTCTTCAGCGCACCTCACACACTTCATCCACTCATGCATAGATATTTATACTGTAGTGATGTGATAATGAAATGGTTTGGTTGATATGTAGTCATACCCTTAATGACAAAAGTGTAAAAATTTAGGAATTTCCTTGCTTTTGTACATTTAGTGTATATGAATTTTCATTTTAACCCTATTAAGGGCATATGATTTCAGTATACTGGCATTTTTCATGGAATGTCACTACTTTTGTAAAGGCTATGCCTTAAGACAATGGTCATTTTTAAGGTTTTTTCAAATTTTCTAGAAAACTAAGGTATATGGTAAACTAAAATTAAAATGCCATCAACTAGACCCTAGAACCTCTATCTCTGCCAAAAATCAGCTGAATTCATTAAATAGTTGATGAGATACAGGGTGGCACACACGTACGTACGTACACACGGATAACACAAAATCACTCCTGACCTTTCTGGATCTCTGGGTTGCCTTGACTAATGATGCTGAAATTCGACACACTTATAGAACCTATCAAATGAAAATTTTGTGCAAAGTTTTAACTAATTTGGTTTTTGAGTTATGACTGATCAAAGAAATGAGATTTCTAGCATAGGTCGTTTTTGAAGTCTATTAAGGGATAGAGCGCTATCGCGCCTCCTATGATATGTATTTTAGTTGTGTTTTCTTCATCGTAATTTATCGGCTGCCAGTCTTCAATTTAGCGTTTGGCTGTTTTAGCCTCGTCAACTCTCGGGAGCTTCCGAGACCTGTCCGAACGTTGACGACACGAAGTCGGAAACATGATGCGTCATCTATAAGAGTATTTATTTACCTCCTCTCCAGGAGGTTAGGCACAAGGCCAGTTTTATCTTACTCCCACAAGTAAGATGTGACCCAGGGTCGGGAAAGTGGGGTTTGAAAAGCCAGCGCCCGAGAAAGTGAGCACTCGGGCCATAAAAAAATTGCCTGGGCAGCTACGTCGGCATTCCCCGGTAGGGGCGCCTCAGGCAGTAAGCAATAAACTTACTTCTCCCCAGAGAGGGGAGGCAAAGCCTGGGAGGGTGGACCTCCTAGAACTGCACAGGACCGGCGTAAATCAAGCTCCGAAGGCCACGACAATACCAGTTCATGGGGTGTAGTATCCGTCGGAACAGATACTACACTTTGATCTTAGCCAAATTAAAATAAAATGGACGCTTTTGCATAAGTCACCGATGCAAGGGATATAACTCCGTTTGACTAAGATCCGTTATTTTTTGGTGCTTTTTCAGATAAGGGCTCGAGCTAACTTTGACCCCGTTAAAGTTAGCTCGAGTCCTAATCTCTGAAGAAGTACCATTTTCCTTTTTAAATGAGAATTTAGGACGCTACAATCAACGCTACTTAGAGGAATTGTGCTTTTTATTAAAATGTTAAGGTTTTTAACATAAAGAAGAATAAAAATGCGACAATAGTAGCAGAGTAATTGGACTCTTTATTAAAGAAAATGGTGCTTCTTTACTTTCACGATGACATGTTAGGCCTCTCTTAAAGAAATCTATAAACTTTATGTACTTACATGGTACCTGAAAAGAAGACTGTACACCAAAAATTACACAATTCATTCAGTATTTCCCATAGAGAAAAAAATTGATTAATTGCCCTAAAACGCTAGAATAGCCCGGAAATGGTGAATTATTTTACATTAAATTTGAAACTAATCCCCCACTCTAAATTCTAAAGTAATTGTTTTTCTTTTCTTTCTGCTAAGTTTTCAGGGTGTTCACGTGTAATTGCCCTTAGCCCTACCACTAACCCGAGGTCCGAGTGGCAAGCCCCCCTCCCATATAGACCCTCTTAAAACTATAGATAATCGTCTAAAAAAGCCCCCCCCCCCCAAAAAAAAAAACAGGAAAAACGCTCAGGATTTCTATAGAAAAAAATGATTAATTAACCTAAAACGCTAGAATGGCCCTGAAATGGGGGATTATTTTACATTGAATTCATGTGAAACTAATCCTCACTCTAAATTCTAAAATAATTGTTTTTCTTTCTTTCTTTCTGTCAAGTTATTCAGTGTTAACATGTAATTGCCTTAAAGAAAAGTAGAATCTCATATTTTGGGGACGCAAGGGGGTGATTTAGCAGAAAGTGTTAATCTACGATAATGCCACAGAAATCTTGCAATATATTCATTTTTAAACGGTCCTAGTATTAGATTTTAGTTTCTAGTACATAAAATGTATTACAATTCGAGTTCTCCAACTTTTTTTTTTTTTAATGGATACATGGTATTTTTTAAGGTATTGCAGCATATTTATGTGCATTTACTGCAGATTACTTGGAAACCATTAATTTCTGGAGATTTTCAGTGACATATTCTGATTCCTTGTACAAAATTACACTTATATGGCAAATTTCATTGCTTAATCTTGTGTTTTAACAAAGATATAACATTTTTACTGAAAAATTAGTGTAAAAAATGTGACAAAATGTATATGGTTTTAAAGAGGGAAAAATATTCAATTGTGCGATGCACAAAAATAGTCCTAACTTTATTTTTAGTCAGATTTAAAAAATTTCAAAAGATTCTTTCTTAGATCATCAAGCTCTTTCTATATATGCAATTATTGAGATATTTTAAGCAATTAAAATTTTTTCATGTGTATTGCTATTTAAATAAAATAATTATCTTATCTGAGGATTCCATTTGACAACTTTATTCGGCATTAAATAACCTATAGATGGTTGATATGCCGTAAACCAAACCAAATTCAGTATTTCCTAAAATTCTCCTGTTATTTTATTTATAACTACCCTATTTCACATGTGTGTTTACTAGTGATGGAACGATTCCAATATTTTTACCGATTCCAATACAATTTCAGATTCTTTTAAAATCTCTTAATATGTATCTATAGTTTTTTAATTGAAATTTTTTTCAAATTACCGTAAAAACCCATGTGCATATATTTCACAAACGTAAAATACACTTGGCCTCCCCAACTGTATTTTACATTTGTGAAATATATGCACATGGGTTTAATTTTATTGGTAGTTTAAAGTCAATAAATATTTATTAGTACTAGCAATTGAAAATTAAGTTTTAGACAAACAAAAAAAAATCAAAAGAATCGTTTTTGGCATCGGAAAATAGGCACAAAGTTTTCCGATACCTCAAAAAGTTCTGATTTTTACGATTCCAATTAATCGTCCCAACACTAGTGTTTACATACATAAGTACCAAAATAAGTTATTCGTGAGTCATGCCAAAATCTATCTCACTCTAAATAATTTACATGACCGAAATATGAATTAACTGAAATTTGATTTTTTGGTAATCTTTAAGAATATGCAACTCCTCAACTCATTTTGAAGTTTTACACTAGGATCGGTCAATTTTTCACTTAAAAAAAAAATATCAACTTACCTTGGGCACCGGAAGTTGTTTTGGTATAATAAATACTGATACCAAAAAAATAGGTCATTTACTTGCACTGTTATTTGAGGAAATGGCATCAAAGAGCGTCTGCATAAACGCTTTGAAAAATCCTCGTTTTTGCAACATTTGGCCGATAAATTGGTTAGAAAACTTAAATTTCAGTATTGAACCCAGGAAATGTTTTCATTTAATTCCATTAAAATAAAGCAAATAAAAGATAACTAGAATTTAAGAGGAGAGGGGGGGGGGGGGGGAATTGCCCCCCCCCTCCCCCCCCCCCCCGATCAGACCACGAGCTTCAACATGCTGCTTTTCACCTCGTTAATTAAGCTGTAACAGTGATGACATTTTAAAAATATTGAAATAACAGTTGATTATTTTTTTGTTATAAACAAGACAAATGAATAAAACAAATATGTATCCTGCTGGTCTCAAATTAGGCCATCAGTTGATTTATAAATCGCAATGTTAATTTGAACATCTCTCAAAAACAATTGGAAGATTTGAAAATGGAAACTAAAAACGATTTCTCTACTAATTATAAGTCTTGAAAATATAAATTTTCTACAATAATAAACTATAAAAATAATTCTGCGTAGTGATTAACATTGCTCTGTAAAATCGTTTAGGTGCAAAGGAGGCTTGATTTTATGACAACACCATGACAATTGTTTGCCATGTACAAATTGGGAAGTTTCTGTCAGTAATTTGATTGTCTTATCAAAACTTTCAGAATGTAAGTGCAAATCTGGCAACTTCAGTTTTGTGCCATTCATAGGTGACTCTAAAGATTAGTTTTTAGAAAATCCTTTTATAAATAAAGATTTGCTTCAATTTGTGAAAAGTTAATTAGATCAAACCAATGCTTAGTTTGAAAATTGATTGCTATTTTTTCTTTTTGTTCAATCATTTCTTGGCTCGCTCCCAACTCCTGAAAAAATATAAGTTTTAGAATTAATTTAAAAATGTAATTCTATTTGCTTTAATTGTTATGATCAAATTAGAACAGAACTTTAAAATGAATCAAATCAAAATAACCAATTTTGTCAATTTTATATAAATTAATGTTTACTGAACTAATTAGTTCAAATTTCTTTGATTGCTTCTCTCACTGCCAGTTTGTCCGATTTTACAGTCTTTACTAGACTGTAAAAACACATTTTCAAGCAATGAAGAAAAAGCAATATGCTGTAGATTTTTAATGTAATGCATTGAATTTCAGGTTGCTGTTTTTATCATACAGAAATGAATCTGTCAAAACTTAATTTCAGTTTTCATTCGGATGTTTTTAATATTTTTACATCCCACCTCCAATCCCTAATTAGTCATAAGTTTCAAAGAAAAATAATTTATTTAGAGATTAAATTATCCGATTGGAAAGTGATTCACTTTCAACAGATTATATAGTATATATTAATCAGAAAAAGTTTAATATAATATTACGTTTAAGAAAAAAAAAAAAAAAAAAAAAATTACCCTTTTAATGAAATCTTGTAAAATCTAGGTGGAAATTTTTTGAATAAAGTTAAGCCATTTATCGCTGACGGTGAAATTAAAACCTCAAATCCATGTATTCAAAATAGAACAGCTTTCTAATATGCTGATCATGTGTATGCGAGCGATGTACTAAGGTTAATTAATTTGTATATTGATTTGCAAAAGGACATCTCATTGATTCACTTGTTTTCTCCGTTTTATAATATACAGTTCTATTAGGATTAATGTTGCGAAGTATCTTTCGAGTCTTTTCAGGTCAATCTATTTCTGGGGGTTGTGATCCCATTCTACATCATGAATTAAAAACAAGTCAGCTGCCAACACACACACACATTAATTTCATTACAGAATTAAATTTTACTGTAATGAATTTTGGTTCATTTCCTACACATTTTAGTCTTTTTAAATTGTAAATTAAAAATAAAGCCTCACCTGCTGTCAAGCAAAAAAGTCAGTGATTACCTCAAAAATAGTCTGGAAATCTGACTATTATTTGATTTTTTTTTTTTTTTTTTTTTTTTTTTTCATAGAATTTTATAAAGATGTGAGTGGGTGCATATTTAAAATGGCTGATAAAAGTGCATTGATTTCATGGTTACAAAATGTAAATACTATTTTCGTTTCTATTTATCATTTTTATAGGCTAAAAAAAACAACTCACAATGAGTTTTTTTTTTTTTACACACTGCTCAAAAAAGTAGCCAGTGTTTGTGTTATGTATCTGGTGAGTGCTCTTCACACAAGATTGAAAGTGGGGAGGGGTTCTTTTAATGAAGCAATAAATCAAAGCAACCTGAAAACTTTTTTTTTTTTCAGCTTCTCAAGCGCATTGTGAGCGTTTAAACATGCTGCGCAAGTGGAAAGAGGAACGAAAATTATTAAAGAAAGAAGAAGCTTTAAAAAGAGGCAAAAATAAACCATTCATTGTTTCGGTCACTTCCCACGCTGCTTCGGACATAAAAACCAATTTTGAACGGAAATGGGAACAGGAGCAAAAAAAGGTAAGAAATAATTTTTAAAAAATATGCATTATTTGGATTATTTGAACGGCTGTTCTCATCTTGGATGAGAAGAGTAGTCCGAATAGTACCAATTTTCAATCCTCATCTCAAAAGTTCCAAAACAAATAATTTTATTTCAATTTTCTGATTTACTTTAATGAAAAAAAAATTTTTTCTGTTAATCAGCATTGTAACGATTTGTTTGCAGTTGCAAGTTTAACAATGTTACCTTTTTGTAAGGACCTCATCATTGATTCTGCTCCTCTCCACAAAGACAAAGTTTGGTTTTAAATGTGGTAAAAATACAGCTCTTCAAAATTGGTCATTTTGGATGGGAACAAAAATCCCTGTTTAGTCCTAGAGGATATCCCTCAGGAATAAGAACACCTTACGTTATGGACAATAAACTAGCAATACACATGAAAAAATTTAAATTACTTAAAATATCTCAATGGCATATATAGAAAGAGCTTGATGATCTAAGAATCTTTTTAAATTTGACTAAACATAAGGAAGTTATGACTTTTTGTGCATCACACGATTGGATATTTTTCCTTCTTTAAGATCATATGCGTTTCGTCACATTTTTTACACTAATTTTTCAGTAAAAATGTTATATCATTGTTAAGACACAAGATTAAGCAATGAAATTTGCCATATAAGTGTATTTTTGTACAAGCAATCAGAATATTCCACTAAAAATCTCCAGAAATTAATGGTTTTTAAGTAATCTATAGTAAATGCACATAATATGCTGCAATATCTTAAAAAATACCATGTATTCATTAAAAAAAAAAGAAGTTAGAGAACTCAGTTTGATTGTAATACATTTTATGTACAAGAAACTGAAATCTAATACTGTTTAAAAATGAATATATTGCAAGATTTCTTTGGCATTATTGTAGATTAATACCTTCTGCTAAATCACCCCCTTGCCTCCCCAAAATATGAGTCTACTTTTTTTTAGGCAATTACATGTTAACACCCTGAAAAACTTGGCAGAAAGTAAGAAAAACAATTATTTTAGAATTTAGAGTGAGGATTAGTTTCACATATGAATTTAATGTAAAATAATCCCCTATTTCAGGGCCATTCTAATGTTTTAGGGTATAATCATTTTTTTCTATAGGAGATAAATCCTGTGTGTTTTTCTTGTTTTTTTTTTTGTAGACGATTGTGTAGTTTTAAGAGTCTTTGTGGGAGAAGGTGGATGGGCCTTTCCACTCAGACTTCGGGTTAGCTAAGGGCAATTACGTGTTAACACCCTGAAAACTTAGCAGAAAGAAAAAGAAACAATTATTTTCTGATTTAGCGTGGGGGATTTATTTCAATAAATTTAATGTAAAATAATTCACCATTTCAGAGCTATTCTAGCATTTTAGTCAATTTTTTGTTTCTAAAAGATCCTGTACGTTTTTCTTTATGGGCGTCTACTTATTTTTAAATTTTTTTTTTTTTTTTTTTTTTTTTTCCTTAGACGATCATGTGTGGTTTTCATGAGCTTTTTGTAGGATTGGGGGGCTTGCCACTCAGGGTTAGTGATGAGGTTTAGGAAGGGGTTTTATTTTGGATGTAGGTTGCCATTCGGACTTAGGATTAAGGGAGTTTTTTTTTTTTTTTTTTTTTTTAGAGGGTGGCTTGTCACTTATATTTAAGGTTAATGGTACAGCATGTTCAAGAGAAGGCATTTTTAGGAGGTGGGCTTGTTACTCGAACCTAGAGTTAGTGGTAGAGTAATTATTTATTTTATATCAAGTTTTCAACTTGAAAAAATATTTTTAAAATTTCGCTGAAACGCAAAAATGGCCGGGAAATGTGAGATCATTTTACATTAAATTTAAATGCGAAAGTTATCCCCCCACTCTTAATTCTAAATTATTTTTGCTGTCTTTTTTCTTTTTTCTGCTAAGACTTTTAGGGTGTTCACACATAATCGCCTAAAAAAGTAGAATCGTATTTATTTTTTTTAATTGGTGAAAAGAAAGTCATTACTACTAGAAGTTCAAAAGTTGAGTGAAATCCAGTATTTCTTAAAGTATGTATTTTTTTTTTCAAAAGTCTGCAAACAAATTCGTTTACAAAGCTTTATAAGCTTTACTAGCAGTCATTATTGACTTTCGCTCAATAGGACATTTTTTCGGATAAGGTAATTTAAAATTACTACTACCGAAAGACAAAACATGCAATTATAATTTTAATGCATAAGAAAAGATAAGAAATTGATTTATTTACTAGTTGGGGGTACGAAAAGAATTTTTTTTTTTATGTTTGATTCACGTCATGTTGAAGGTTTATTTTTAAGATTACAAAAAAAAATAATGGATCAATTAATTTCGTACCCGACAATAATTTAAATTGATATTTTTCCTGATTGTTTTCCAAATTTCATGACGAAATTCCCTAAAGACGAATGGATAATACTTTTAAAAGAAGGGGGGTTTAAAAAAACTGACGTAAATGGCCGAAAATAGCATTAAAACTTTTATGACTTTATTTGCTGAAAACTCTTCAAATATATAATGTAGATTATTATTCATTAATGCATGTGAAAGGATATTTATTTCTGAACAAAATGGTGGTATTTTGACGACTTAAAATGCTTTGGGTTTTAAAATATGACTATTTTAGTAGAACTACCTTGAAATCCGTGATCATGAAAACTTTTATGGTCGGTGGGTATGGCTAAATAAATCCATCCGCTCCTTCGAGAGGAGGAGGTAATGCTTGGAGAGATGGTGTCCCGAGGCTATACGGATCCACTTTGATCCAAGCTTTAGTTCAGATTTAACTAGAGATCCAAGTCCAAAGCCATCATTTCATGTACTTGATGCAAATGTTTCCATGCTGGAAAGATGTTATAGTCCCTTTCCTTGAGGACTCGTTTGAGGTTATAAGTCTCTTTGTCAAGACGACAATCTGTGTACACAACGAAAGCAGTTTCTACAGGAAGTTTTTGACTGGTGGGTGGATTTTCATTCTTGCACAACTCTTTTCCAATATCTAAAATTTCTTTCTAGTTACATCTAGTTAGAAGCAGTTCTATATTAAGAAACATTTTCTTTGAGTCAAGCTTGCACTTGATCCCACAATTCATCTGTTCGACTCTTCGGTTGTTTTCGACTACCCAATTCATCTAATGACTTTCGTTTTTTTGATTTAGACTGTCGTTCAAATTTATGGCAAACAAGATATCTTTCTCTGCAAAAGTAGCAAGCTGCTCTCAATCCACTTTGATGTACTTATTATGGAATTGACGCTTTTTCTTGGAATTATAATTCTTTACATATGATCTTAGTAAATCTCTGTACATCTGTCACTTCCATATGTTAACAATAACCAAATATCTCAAAGTCTCTTGAGGTCAGGTTTATTCTTTGACTGCTGGTCTTCAATAAGTATCATGAAAATCTTGGTTTCTGTGATAGCCAATTTCATCTTGAAGTTTAATCTATGCAAATAGACAAGGTACAGCTCCTTATTAATTACAAAAGACTTGTGTATGCATGCATTGCATACTTAAATGTTCTGTGTAATTAATAGGTATTTAACATTTAAATATTTCATCTATCTCGGGGGGGGGGGAGATAGGGGGTATGTGTGGGAGTTATGATGATGCAACACCCCCACTCTGTCAATATTGATTTCTGTTTTCATTTGTTTCTCATCCCTTACTTTGATTTTTATGACAAACAATTGAACCCAAGCCCCACCCTTCCCCACTTAATGTGTGTGCAAGCAAGGTTACCCGGTGTTGCCCAGGTTGGAGGCAGGGATAATATCACCTGCAGCAATATAGGAGTAATTTTTTATGTCTGTTTTAAATTTCATTAACTTCTGTCAAGTGGGTTTTTTAATCCATGGGTACATTTATTGTTGTGGGAAGGGATGGGTGGGTCTGCCCACCCTCCCTGCCCCCCCCTCCCATTTAAATATTTCTAGAGAAAATTGGCCAGAAAGCATCCCAATTGCGTGTGCGTTTTGCCTCCCTTGTGATCCAGCCGGTGCAAAGATGTTGATACTGAAGATGCACCAAGTCATATACCAGGAATAATTTGCTGCTTGTAGTTAAAAAAAAAAAAAAAAAAAAAAATTGTCAATACCTTTTTACAAAGAAACAGAGCGGCTACCAACAACTAGAAAAGAAAAGGCAGAAAAGAAGTTTGATGTCATACTTGATTATTTTATGTAATCAAGTACATTTTGGTGCCGAACGCTAAATTTAAAAGAAAATTTTACAATTTAGAAAATCGATACTATTTTTTTTTTTTTTTTTTATCTATTCAGAAATAAAGAAAAATGATTAAAGTCTTAATTTGAACCAAAATAGTATCCATAGTTCCATTTCTATTGTTATTTACTTAACTGAATACTGTTAAGGTCAATACAATTACAAAATCAAATATGATGTTCTGAAAACAAATCTTGAATGAAACTAGATACTCCGATATTGAAAGACAATGTTATGTTCATTGAAAGCAGACAAGTCACCAGGTGTGGACAACATTTCAGGAGAGCTTATAAAGGCTGGTGGTGAAGATGCTATTGTCGCACTGCATAAGATCTGCAAACCATATATGGTCTCCGAAAACATGGCCTGAACGATGGACAACGTCTTTAGCTATACCACTCCCAAAGAAAGGTCATCTAAGAGTATCAAAATCATTGCACAATTAGTCTTATATCTCATCCAAGTAAAACCCTGCTTCGTAAAGCTGAAGAAGTGTTGTCTGAAGAGCAAGCAAAGATAGGTACTACTGAACAAATTTCTAATATACATATTCTGATTGAAAAACAACGTAGTCAGCAAAAAGAGCTACATCATTATTTTATAGACTTGTGTTTAACAACGGTTTATGGCACGTCCTGCACCATTTCAACATAGGACTGGTACGGGTAATAGGTTCTTTATATGAGCGGACTACAAGTGTAGTATTATTAAATGGCGCAACTGATGAAAAGTTTAAAACAACTGTTGACGTAAGAAAAGGATGCCTGTTATCATCGGTACTGTTCAACCTGTTCTTGGAAGCCATGATGCTTTGGGTGATTATGAGCCAAACGTGACCATCACTGATAGGAAGATATGTGACCTTTGATCTGTTAGCAGCTATGAACAGGATCTGCAAAAACTGACTAGCAAGTTGGAAGAATCGGCGAGCAGATACAGGATGAATATAAGTGCAGAAAATAGTAAGGTATTGGTAAACAGCAGAGACAGACTACTGTCAGTAATGTACGGTAAACGAGAGAACGTCAATAAATTCAAATATATGGGCATCATTATAACAGCAGATGGTACATGAAAAAAAGAGATCCAGACAAAAACTGGCATTGCTAAGTTGTGTATGAACCGTCTGAAAACCGTATGGAAAAGTCGTCAGATAACGATGAAAACGAAATTACGGTTATATAAATCGCTGGTAATATCTATACTATCATACTGCTGTGGTAGTTGGACCATCCTGATAAATCAAGAAAGACGAATTCACGCATTCAATATGAAGGCATTGAGAAAGATTTTAAACATGGCATGCTTCTAAGACTAGTTTCTACGTTAATTAATTAGCTGAAGATTTAGCGGCACCCAGCGAGCCAACAATTATTACCATCAAACGCTGATGGTTCGACCATTTATTACAACACCAAACTCGAGTAAACACCATACTATAACAAAGTTTGGTACATGGTTCTCGTAGATCAGGACGCCTGAGAAAACAGTGGATGGACAAGGTTATCAGAAGTGATGCAAATTGCTTATGATCGTATGAGGTGGAGAGAAGTCGTACGAATGTCTGCCAGACTCCCAATGACGTACCTTGACATTATGGGATCTCATCATCATCAAATGTGTTTATGTTAAACTATTATTACACACAAAAAAACTTTAAAAATTCTTTTTAGACAAAAAACTAGTTTTAACAATTTAATGAATTTAAAAGCAAAAATAAAGTTGAAACATATCAATTGATACTTCACTATGGAAAAAAAAAATGTTGTGCCCTCCCTACCCCCCCCCCCCTCTCAAATAAAAACAAAATTGAGATTTTCTTTTTATGTGGTATGTGAACACCCTGAAAAACATTTAAGAAAACAATTATTTCAGTGGGCGATCAATTTCGCATATGAACTTAACGTAAAATAATCCCCCATTTCCAGAGCATTTTAGAGTAGTTATCCAATTGTTTTTTCCTGCTATGAAACCTTTTTTTTATTTACTTTTACTTTTTTTTTTATTTACTTTTACTTTTTTTTATTTACTTTTACTCTTTTTTATATTTACTCTTTTTTATATTTACTCTTTTTTATATTTACTCTTTTTTTTTATTTACTCTTTTTTTTTATTTACTCTTTTTTTTTATTTACTCTTTTTTTTATTTACTCTTAAAAAATTTAAAAAATTTTTATTTACTTAAAAAATTTTTTTAAATTTTATTTTTTGTGGAGGTACTTTTTTAAAAGATTGGTTTTACAAGTTTTTGATGTTTTTTTTTTTGGGGGGGGGGGCTTGCCAATCGAACTTGGGTTAGTGGTAGGGTAAATAATTTTTTTTTAACTTTTTACCATACACCCCCATCCTCTTAAAAATCCACACAGAATTTCTCCCATAGCAAAACATTTCTTTGGTTAATGCCCTAAAAAACTAGAATGGCCTGGAAGTTTATCTCGATCTGAGATTTTATTGCCATTGGCCACTCACATCCTTGATCTTGCATTGCCAGCAGAACAACTGTGTTCTAACAGCTCTTTTCCACCAATTCTTCAATCTGAACGCTCTGCCGTCTCTTATTGGAACATTTTTAATTGTTCGGGCATGCAGCTTGTTGCCAGAGGAGGGGGGGGGGGGTAATTACCGATGTAATTCTCCCTACTTCTCTGCTTGGGTGGCACAAGCATATCGGTGGGCAGCTAAGGATGTGTGTGGACTTGGCTGAGCTTTTGGCTCCACCAATGGTCAGTCTTAGATAGCATAATCGTGATTGGTTAACCATCTTGTGTGACCTTCACAGCTGCCATAGTTAGGATGTAGTGTAAGCCAGGGAAGAAGCCAATTTCCCCCCACCCCCCGACTAGGGTAAACGACAACAGATGCCCAGAAACAAACTGCCCTCAACTGCTGTAAATGGATTATAGGAAATGCCAATAGGTCCTATGCCCAATCTGTTAAAACCAGAGTTGTTGAGTGAAACTTGGTTATCGCAAGTTTTGGAGAGTAAAAAAACTACTGAATAGATGTAAGACTTCTATTCCAACCATCGTTAATGGACCTGAAGTGATTTCCTCAGCATCTGATGAAGTCAAGCTTTTTGCAAAAAACTTTGTTCTAAATTCCACCCTTAGCGATCAGGACCATCTACTTCCAGACTGTCCCCGTATGACTGAAAATATATTCAGTGACATCCATATATCTATCTGGGATGTTGCTGATCTTTTCAAGGATCTTGATCCTTGCAAGTCAACTGATCCTGACAACATTCCAGCCATTGTGCTTAAGAATCTGCTTTCGTAACATGCTCCTATCCTGAACAAAGCTATTCAATCATTGCTTGAACAAGAAATGCTTTCCATCTTCTTGGAAAATTCTGTCTGTCCAAAAGACTGGTGATTAGTCTTCTGCCTCTCATTACAGACCGATCAATCTCCTCTGTCATAAGTAAGTTGTTTGAATCTGATAACTCAAGTTGTCAATCACCTCAGCAAATTTAATCAACTTAGTAACAAGTAATATGGATTTTGTCCTGCAAGATCAACTGCTGATGTGCAAACTGTAATATCTCATACAATCAGTGAATCTCTCAATGGGGGCTTGTAGCAGTCACCAATAGGGACTACTTTTGAATGCGTAATCACTGTCCCTGTGAGCTGGCTTGTCCAATCAAATCACAGGGCGCAGTAATATCGTTAGTTCCCTAAGGGACTACTTATGTTCCCTTAGGGTTCGAGGAAAAAGACGAGACAACCTCCTGGCATCAGCTTGGACACATCGCAGAGAGCACCAGCGAGGAACAAGGAAACGCTCTCTCTCCGCCGCCGTCGCCACTTGACGACTACTATCTTCACCTGAAGAAAATCACGGGCAGCCCTAAGAACTCTTATGTTCTTCCTCTTCCTCAGACGGACACCGTCCCACTCTCTTCTACCTATACCAAACGGTATAGGTAACCTTGAGTCAATAAAACCCCTTTTTGTTATAGTTACAGAAATACTTTTCGTTGTTCCGTTTCTTTACGAGAAGATAAAAGGATCCTCTCATCCCCTTACAGACTTTCTTGGGCCTCTACATATCAAAGACTTTTGATCATGTCTGGCACAAACATGCTAGATATGGAATCTTTGGCAATGTCTTCTCAACCATCAAATCCTTTTTCTCTGAAAAATCTATAAAAGTTGATGATCTGAAGTATCAATGCAAGCGTGTCTCAAAAGATCTGTTCTCAGTCAACCCTCTTTTTTGATCTTCATTAATAATCTTTCAAATAACATTCAGAGATAAGCTACGCATATGAATTTAATGTAAAATGTCCCCCCCATTTCTGGGTCATTCTAGCATTTTGTGGCAGTTAACCAATTAAAAAAAAAAAATATATGGAAAATAAATTCTGTACATTTTTAAGTGATTACGTGTGATTTTTACAAGGTTTAAAAAAAATTTTTTTAGGGTTATGGATTTTTTTTCCTTTTTTTTTTATTTAAGGGAGCTTACCATTCTGACTTAGGGTTAGTGGTAGGGTAAGTAATTACTATTTCTTTTTAACTAACCTTTAACCATGAAATAAAATCCATCCCTCAGAAAAATGTACAGGATTTATCTCCTATAGATAAGATATTTTGAACTTAACCGCCCTAAAAAGCTAGAATTGGTCGAAAATGGATTATTTTACGTTAAATTTCACACACGGTGGAGAAGGAAGTCATTCTTTGATGAAACAAATCTTCCACCTCCCCCAACTCGCATCGTGAATAGTTTGATGTATACCCAATGGTTGGGAAATTCATCTCAATTTCAGCTTTTTCGGCCACTCGGATCCCTGGATCTTTCTCTACTCTTTTGTTATTTTCATTGAAGATGCTCGGCTGAGCTCCAATTTCTGATTTTTTTTCCCCCTCAAGACATTACCAGCAATAACTCGTCTAGCTACCAACTTTCTTTACTTGTTCCATGCCCTAGCTTCAGGGTTTCTTTCAAATAATTTCTCATTTGTGGAACACATTACCACAAGGTTGCTTCCTGCAGACTACAACATGGTCGTCTTCAAATCCAATGTCATAAACTGTCCTCATAAGTAATCAAACTTTGTTTATTCCATTTATTATTTTCAATTGTCTCTTAATGTTCTTCGTTCAACTGACAGTTCATCCATCTCATATCCTCGATTGGCTTTTAGTCTTGATAAGTGATAACTCATGGGGGGGGGGGGGGTCTATGCCCAATTTGCCTACCAAGTTTCACTCATGAATGTCCAACCGTCACTTTTATAGTAGTTCAATGATATTTGGGGACACTTCGGTGAGTGTCTCATCAGTAGATGTGATCCAGGATGGATTCATCGGACCATATGAAAGATGTCGTTTACTTACGGTAATGACAATTTTGAATTTTCATTTCTAATTATTTACTGAATTGCATTCCAATATTTATCAGCTATAAAAATACTTTAGTTACATTTTTTTTATTTTACAATTTCTTTAACAAATTCTTCTTTTTCTGTTATGAGAATTAAAACGTACAAAATTTTCGCCATCTTTACTAAAAAAATGCACAAAGTGCAATAACGTGAATGAAAAATGATTGCTGGGATTTAAATTAGAATTTCATTTTAAGCATTTATTTGCCTAAATTCCTGTTGCATTTTGTCCTAGAAATCTGGTAATTTTTTTAAAATCTCTCGTTGAGTGCACCACTTGTAACCATGCAATGCGCCACAGATTGGCCATCCTGCTATAAATAATACCAGCTGTATCTACACGGCGTTACCTGGGATGCAATTAAGTCATTTTAATTTGTTTACACAACTTAAAATCTAAGGGAAATAACTATAATATATTCAATTTAAAATGAGTTGTCCTCCTTTATTTTTGTAGATGATTGTTTATATTTTTGATATAAGTAATCGTCTGGACTATTTAAATTTTTAAAATAAGTTGTAACTGTTATTTCCAATTACAGTACAACAATAATAAATAAAAATTGGCTGGTCAGAAGACAAGGTTGATTCATTACCTTAAAATGTTATTGGGGTTTTGAAATTTCAATACAAATGATAGATTTCTTAGCCAGAGGGAAATTCTTTACCCCTCCTCCCCTCAATCTGATTCTAACGTTTGGTCTGCACACTGAATATCCTTTATTTTCTCTTTATCTTGTAACTTTTTTTTTTTTTAAATTTCTAAAAGCATTTTTGTTTCTTTCCCTGAATTCTGCTTTGTAGAAAACTGCCAAGAAACCAGTCGCAGTGTCTGCAGCCCCAGCCACGAGACAGAGGGCAGGTACAACCTCTGCAAAATCTACCCTGACTACCACTGCAACTAGCCAGCGGACAACACGTCAAACTGCAAATAAACAAACGAAACCATCAGCTGCAGTATCTTCAACGCGAGCAGTAACCACAAGGGCGGCTCCTGCTACACAAGCCTCAAAGCCTCTTGCACCTACATCAATGAGAGCCATTTCAACCAGAGCCGCTTCTTCAAAGACAATGAACTCTCAACCTGTTCCTCCAAAAAAAGCACCACCAAAGACAACTCGAACTGAATCTGTTCGAAGATCAACTCGTCATTCTGTTAAAACTCTTCCGGATGTTCTGTCTGTTAAGACAAAAAGAAGCCAGAAACAGAAAATGGGTAATTTTTTAAATTAATTTTTTGTTTTTGTAACGGGGTACCATTTGAATTTCTGAAGCCAAAGTGTGAAAGTAACTGCCCCCCCCCCCCCCTGAATAAATGTATAAAAATCCTACTTTGACCTTTTGACTTTAAATCGTCATATTCAATTTAACATCCGTTTTACATGCTGGCACGTGTTAGATGACTTGAGGAATTGACTTCCGAAGTCACCTATCTCTGGCCAGGTCTTTATTCATCCCTCTTTCTCTCAAATCCGTCCTTATCATTTCCTCCCATTTTTTTCCTTGGCCTTCCCTTGCCACCTAAGCTGTTTTACATCTACTACCCCAAGAACTCCATCGATTCTTTCAATGTTACCATATAAGGAAGTCCCCTGTTTTGCACACACCTCCCTATACTATCCAGATTTAATCTTCCTCTAAGGTCATCAGATCTAAGCCAATTTTGAAGATTCTCATTGCACGTCCATTGTATAATTCTCATATTTCTTTCCATACAACACATGTCGTCAACTCTCGCTGGCCAGGTTTCAATACTGTACATTGTCACACTGTTCACACATGCCTGATAGATTCTTGTATTTGTTGCCAGTGGTAACACTCTGCTGGTTATAATGGCAGAAATTCCATGAACTTACTAAATCCACTCCTAACTCTGGCTATCTCATCAGCACCAGCTCCTTCCTGTGCTCCAATGAATAAAAAATTAAACTTGAAATAATTTCTATTCGGGATAGTATGTTGATCAATTACATTAAAATCTCAAGGTCATCCTAAATAACCCTATTAAAAGCATATTCTTAAAAAAATTAGTGATAAGTACTTAGTGTTATACATTGAAGGACTGTTGTCATGGGTATTGAGTGAAAGGTTGAATGCACCTTTTTCCTTGGCTGGAATTTAGTAAGAGAGGTTCTCTAATGCTGTACACCCCCTTGTGTTGGGGAGGGGGAAGTTTAGGTACACATTAATAGTGACTTGGTACCACAGTGAGAGTTCAATAAGCAACTAAACTGTGAATGCTGGTGATGTCTTATAGCGATGCTGGTGTATGCCATGTGGTGTCGGTTAAAGATGGTGGACTGGTACGTGTGAAACAAAAGGGTGTTGCGACAATCATTTCATTAAATGACGAGATACTTACATCAGTGGAATTGCACGATTGGTCTAATGAAGAATCTGTAGGGGGGGGTGCTAATTTTTCATTTAAAATTTTCCATAATTTTTTTTACTGTTGGGAAATTCTTTTTTTTTTTTTTTTAAATTAATTATATCTTGTGAGAATTGCAATAAAATATACTATAAATGTTATCAAAATTAAGTAAATTTTTTAGCGTTACCCGGTGTTGTGGGGGAGGAGGACCATGGATAACAAAATTAAAAAAAGGTTGTGTAACCTCTTTTAAAATCTCTCTCCTTCTCTGACAACTTGTTCAATAATAATAGCTAGAAAGAAAAAGAAACCTGACTGATAGTTTGACCTAGTTTCAAAGTTTTTGAAACTATTGATATAAAATGAAAATTTCTGATAGTGTTTTTTATGTTGGATTCAAAGTAACAGCAAAACGCTACTGCCAGTATAAGCACTTTATTTTTAATTTCTATTTTATTTTTTAAATGTCACTCAAAGAATTTTGCTTTATTTCTATCTGACAGAAGTTGAACAGCCTGTTATAATTGAAAAACACTTAGAGGATGAGAAAGAGGAGGAGCTGGTAGTTGAACCAAAGGTGGAAAACTTGGATATCTCTACAAAGAAAGTGGTTTCTTTTGCTCCTGCAAATTTTGTCTTCACTGCACCTGATCTTCAGTCTTTGGAAATTTCACCGTTTTCCCGCAGCACCCTCAGTCCAGCCAGTGTGCATAGTTTCTTCTATGAGGATCCCAGAAGGTAAATGTTCATACCCACTCTGTAAAAACGATCTTTTATATATATATATATATCTATATATAGATAGAAAATACTGAAATATGTCTTATAAATATTTTAAAAAAAACTTTTTTTTTTTTTTAAATCTAACTTTAGTGGCAAACCCTGCACATTCTCTTTTCATAACATAACAAAATTCTAACCCTAACATAAAATTCTATCTTTAATTGGTCCCCCGATTTATAAAATCGGGGGACTGAGGCCCGTCCGTTCAGATTTTTCTCCGCAATCATCCATTGAATTTCTCAGAAATTTTGCATGAAATTGTAACTTTGGTCAGGTTAGAAATTGACATTCTCCGATTTTTGAAAAGAAATCTGGTTAGCCCCCCCCCCCCCCCCCCCTGGTGGTTAAAAGGTCCCGAAATGGCAAAAAATGACATTTTTGCCCCATAACTTTTCATCCATCCATTCAATTTCTCTGAAACTTTGCCAAAATATGGAGACAATTGTTCCTAATAGAAAATAAGTATCGCTGACCTTGGAAAAAATCTGGTTCGTGCCCCCAGGGGGTCAAAAGCCCCCAAAATGGCAAATAATGACCCTTTTCTCCCATAATGTTTGATCCATCCATTCAATTTTTCTGAAACTTGGCCAAAATGTAGAGGCAATTGTTCTGGATATAAAATGAGCATCCTTGACCTCAGAAAAATTCTGGTTCGCGCCCCCCAGGGGGTCAAAAATGCCCCAAATTTATTGCATTTTACACTCGCCACATCGAGTCACATACAGAGGGGGACCACGCACGCGCGGCTTGTTAAATTATACTGTCAACAATTCTGCATAAAAATATTTTTTTAGTTTAGAATAAAATATTCATTCAAGTTTACGACCCGATTTTACATATACCCCACTCACTCCTCCCGTCTGACATTACATGGGGGGGGGGGGGGTCATCTTTTTTTTTTTTATAGACTAGCAAACACATGCTCACTCCAGTCGCATATTTTTTGCTAGCTTGGGAAGATATCATGCTGAACGAACATATTCTACACTGACCCTCAAAGTAGGAGGTAATGACTAAGAGCATAGTATCATATAAAGAGTCCCCCCCCCCCCCCTCAAAAAAGGAGTTAAGTCCTGGGAGGATGATATGACAACAGAACAGATAGAACACTATACCCCCCTCTCCGAATAAGATAATCATACTACACCCCCTCCCCCCCCCCCCCCCAATAAAAAAGGGCAATACCTGGTAGGATCACCTCCATAAAAAAGGTAATGCCTGAAAGTATGGTATCATGGAATATCAGATACTACACTATCCCCCCCCCCCCATCGTTAAAAAGGTTGGAGGTAATTCCTGGGAAGACAGTCTTACGAAAACAGAACCAACCCCTATTAAAAGATAATACAATAATAGATTAAACTATTTTTTTCTTTCATTTTAAAATGCCTAGCCATAAAAACATTATTTTTATGGTTACTTAGCCTTTTGACTAAGATTGAAGTGTAATATCTGTTCTCAGCGACCTCAGGCGTTTTACTATCAATAAAAATATTGTGTATATTTAAGAAAATATGACAATGCAAAATTACAACTATATTACAGAATATTAATTTATTAAAAGTTGTTTAATGCAAATTAAGACCTAAATGTGTTTGAAGGTATTTGCGGTTTCATATATATATATATATATATATATATATATATTCTATAATGAATATATTTTTCTGAGGATGGGGGATCCTCCCAAAAACTTAAAATTAAATAAAAAAAAAGAAAAAAGGAAGACACAGCACCCTATCATCACGGTCTAAATTTAATACGAGTGAATATAATAAAATTATATGAAAATTATTGATTTCTCAATATTGTCACTATTTTGATTGTTTACCATTTGACGTACCGCCGGTGTCCCCTAACCAACGCATTGTCTCTGCCTTCTAACAATACATATGTATATAGTATATATTTTTATTTATACAACGTTTTGGTTACATATGTGCAGTCATTTTTTTGGTATAGCCTTATTTTGGCTAAATCTCCTCAGGTCAGATCGTCAATGATCCCGAAAAGCAAATAATTTTGTCACCATCTTGTCTGAGGAGGTTTAGCCAAAACATGTCTGCACAACATATGTAGTTAAAACGTTTGTATAAATAAAAATCTGTACTGCATTTATTGTTGATCCCTTCCATAAACACAGGAAGATTTCACAGAATTAACTCTTATGAATAAAAAAAACAGGAATATCTGTTTAGGGATTTTTGAGATGAGGATTGATAATTTGGATTATTTGAACTACTGTTCTCATCCTGGATGTTATTCTCACACTATTTCGGCCGATGTAACCTCTGACCTTCTTCAGGTGAGTCTTGTTGAACTCTGGAAACTGTATGGAATTTTGTACAGAACCCACGGGGGTAGCTTTAATACAATATAGGAACCATTAATAATAGATCAGAACACTTTAAAAATATATTTATGTAAGATTACATGTCTAAAACCAGAATAGGCTCCTAAAATTCATACTGGAATTGTCTGCGAGGAACAGTGGTGCAACATATAAGTGCTAAGTAATAATCAGTTCTAAGTGACAGTCTTTTGGGGGTTAATGGTTCAATCCTCAGGTTGTACAAGTAATATAATTATGACTTATATCTCCGGGAGAAGATGGAATTATGGCAGGCATTTTCCAAGATGGAGATGAATCAATCGCAGAGATTCTCACCACCTTATACAACTAATGCCTTAACAAAGGCAAAATGCCTAGCAACTGAAAGAATGTGACGATTATCATCCTCCACAAGAAATGAGACTTGAAAGATATTAAGAACTAGAGGCCAATAAGCATGCTTTCTGTTTACAAAGTATTCTCATCAAAAGGATGAGAAACACTTGATATCCTTGATGTGACAATAACTTCAACGAATAAAACCAATTCAATTATATTTCAGGATGAATTTGAAAATATTACCCCCCCCCCCCCCCATATATATATACATCTACATAGATGGATCTAAAGAATCAGACAGTCGGATGTGCAGTGATCTTAAATAATACAAAAGGCGTAAATTTTCAGTGCAGAAGCTGCAGCCATATATTTGGTTATAAAAAATAATAGCAGGACGGATAAATTCATCTTCTCCAAGTCCCTATCGGTGTTCGCAGCACTGAAGAACAAAAAAATGGATAACCCTTTAATCATAAAAATCTTAAACAAGATCATGTCTATCTATAACAAAAAGCAGTGTAAGATAAAATTATGATGGATACAGTCTTATCAGCATCCATGGGCATGAAAAAAGCGGATCACGCAACAAAAGAATCACTGAACATGATACGTACCAATACTATTATTCCATACACTGATCTTGGACCTTCTATAAACATGATAATCAAAGAAAAATGGCAAGAATCTTGGGATGAATGCCAAAGTAATAAATTACACAAGATTTGGCCAATTATTGATGAGTGGCCCTGAGGCTACAGAAAGGCAAGAAGAGGTTGTGATAGCTAGACTTCATATAGGACATATATGTTACTCACAAACATTTATTGGAAAGTGAAGAGTCTTCAATGTGTATATAATGTCAAGAATCTTATACAGTCAAACATATTAATAGACTGTCATGATCTGCAACGAAGCCAAAGGAAATACAAAATCCCGTCTAATAATAAAAATAATAATAATGAAAAGTATTTGATCATAATAGATTTAAGTTTTTTTTTTATATATATCTCTTATGATTTTTTTTTTAGTCTGCTAAAGCAGAAGGTGGGAGGTTACATCAGCTGAAATGTGAGAATAGTATCCCAGATAAGAACAGTAGTCTAAATAATATATATATATATATATATATATATATATATATTTAGAAAATTCACCCATTTCTCGCAGTGACATTAAAACGTCAAATTTAAATAGTTTATGTTTGTGTGATCAGTCCTAAGATTAACTAATTTGCATATTGCTTTCCAAAAAGACGTCTCATTAATTGTTTCTCCATTTTTAGTTATGGTTTTCTTTTTCAAAATCCTGTCTAATAATAATAAAAAAGAATAATGAAAAGTATTTGATCATAATACATTTAATTTAAATGTTTTTTTTTTTTTGTTTTTTTTTAATATCTCTTATAATTTGTTTACAAATCTGTTATCAGCAGTGATTGTCTTAATAAAACTTGGTTTCAAAAAAATTTACATCTTTTTTACTTTTCAGTTCATCTTCTCCAGAAACAAATAATTTTGTCACCACCAGAGGTGAGTAAAAGCTTTCAAAACTCTTTAAAAAAAAACAAAAAACAACTCTAAAATGTACCAGTGTAAATTTTATGAAATTAAGCTAGAAGTGATCCAATAGTGCTCTATACTAATATAGTTATTAGTAGAGCTGGTTGTTTTGCTTACATTGGCATGTCATATGACCCTTCAAAGCTAATTTCTCTTTGTGCATGTTATTTTTGAAGGGGTGAGATGAAGATTGGGCGTTGGTGGGCACGAAATTTCAACTTTGATTTAAATTAAACTATTGTAGCAAATGGAATGACCCTTTAAATGTTGAACAAGTCTACTTAAAAAAAAGATCCCCAATTTCTTTCAGAGATTGCGTTGAGATTTAAAATAAAACTTGTTCTTAATATGCCCTAATTTAATGTGTAGACTGATTATTAAAATTTCCGTTTTCGTTTAATGAGGCTATCAGGCATGTGCACGCAGTGTGATGACGTATGGAAGTGAAACCTGGCCAGTGAGGGTTGAGGATATGTGTTGCATGGAGAGAAATAATGAGAATGATGCGATTGATGTCTACTGTGAATCTTTAAGCTCGGCTTTGATTTGGTGACTTCAGAGGAAGATTAAATGTGGACAGTTTAAGATGTGTACAGAACAGGAGACTCCATTTAGTATGGTCACATTCAAAGAATGGATTGAAGTTCTTGGCTGAGAAGATGTAGAACAGTTGAGGTAGCACGGTCAGTTGGCAGAGAAAAGCCAAGGAAAACAAGAGTAAGTTATGAGGAAGGAATTGAGAAAGAGATCGACACCTGGCCAGAGATAAGTTAGTTTTAAAGTCAGTTTCTAACTTTTAGAATTAAATCTTTAAGAAGCGTGCATGATAGGCCTAATGGATACCCCCCATGAACTATGGAATTGGAATCTCTGCACTGTTCATATCTTTCTTGCACTAGTTTATATATAAATAAAATGAGATTTTCGCATATTTCAATTCTTGGAATAGACCAATAAACAAAAACTACTTTTGTCATTCATTATCAACATCTATTGATTCTGTTGAAGATTTTTCAGAGCTTGTGCATTATGTCAACGAACCAAATTTCCTTATTTCAAGTAGAGTGATTCGAAAGGGGAAATAATTTGAATCTTTTTTTTTTTTTACGGGGACTCATAAAGAAACGATTATATTCAGTGTTTTTTCTTACGGGAAACCGTAACATAGATGGAGAATTTGTAAGATACATAAAAAAAAAGTATTTTTGTAATAAAATACATTAAGAAACGGTGTTCTAAATTAGATTTAGTTAAGTAACTTTAAGATCATAAAAATATAAAGTACATTTTGAAAAAAGTTTTACACTGGGTACAATTCAACTATCTGGTAGAGATACTTCCCATATAAAGTACATATTTGTAAAACAAAATCTATTAACTTTGCCTTATCTATAGTTAGATATAGAATTTCTTGAAGATTTAATATATTGACATCCATTTTCAGCCCTTGCCTTCTGCCGACCTATAGCAAATGGAGGCATAGTCATCGAAGTTACTCCTACGTTACGAAAAATGTAAAAATATTTGTAATTAAAGTTCTGCTGGATAATTTTTCCTACTTTTTTCAACATTGAACAATAAAATACCAGTGAGTAAGTACATGATATTTTATCTAATAGTATAAAAAGCATACTTCATAAAACTTACATTTCTGTAAAATTTTATTCACTGAAGTTTTAAACTTGAAAGTTTTTTATGAAAATTAACTTAAAATTTTATGCTTTGCCCACCAAATTGATAAACAACTTTTTTTTTTTTTTTTTTTTTTTTTTTATAAGATGTAATGATTTTTCAAAATGGATCAAGTCTTAACGGCACATACATTAAAAAAACGGGACTAAAAATTTGTTGAAAGAAAAAACTGAACTAAACACGTTTGTCATTAAAATAGTTACATAATTCAAATATACATGCAAAAAACTAATCGTCATACAAGAAAAAAAAATCATTAGAAAGAGGGGCGATTAAGTTTTATTTACAAACTAATTTCATATATATAACCTGAAAAAAAGCCGAGATATCATAAGTTAACTTTTATGAAAATTCTAATGTTTTTACTCATTTTCACAGCATAAACAGGTTATATTTAGCCCGCTTACCAGCTTCTAGTCGATTATTAATGTGATAGACTTCTTACTGCTACGAACATCATCGTATTCCAATATTTTGTGGCGAGTATAAATTTTAGCTGCACCACTTGTAAACTATACAGATTCTCAAATATGTCATCTTTCACGCTTTCCTACTTGAAGGCTTATTGTTTACATTAAAGTTAATAACGTATATTAGTTAGTTGAAATATTCTTCATTAGTTTTGTAACTAATAGGCACACATTTAAACGTGATATTCATACCATCATAAAAAAAGAACATTAAATTACTGTTAAGTTAACTATTTCCTTTTCTAAACATTAAAATAAAAATTTCTCCAACTTTCAATAACTTTCTTCTGATGCTATTACTACTTTGTTTTCTTGCCTATGAAACTAATATCAATAAGAATAACATAAATCCGTTGTGAGACTGCATACCTCTGCCGCACAATGTAAAGATGGGTCAAAGTCTTATCTGGTCCTAACTTCTCCATATTGTATAAAGTATTCCAGAAGTTATGCCATGGAAATGTTAAATATTCATCTGATTAGACTGAAATTTGGTGGTGATTACTGTTATCGGAGAGCATCACATCCATTGGAAAAATTAGAAGTTGAAATTCTTTCTATTTCGACCATGACCAAACTTTTTAAGATCATATAAGATTCAGGACTCATTGGCTATAATATGGGCCAAGTAGCGAGTTTATGATGAGCAGAAGCAAAGTAATCGCCAAGAGTGACTTTCACCTTTTCCATAGCTTTCACCATTTCCATGGCTTTCACCATTTCCATGGCTTTCACCTTTGACCTAGATATTCCCAAATTAAATCAGTTCTAAGTTAAATCATGACCGATATTTTGACCAAGTTTGGTGACGATTGGTCAAATGATGTGGACGCTAGGCTGTACACAAACCTAGTGACAAACAAACTCTACCGACAACATAACCTTCGTCTTGGAGGTAATAATACTATTCTCTTGTAATAAATCCAAAAGTATTGATACTTATAGAAAGTAGAAAAGAAAAAAAAAAATAATAATAATAATAATAAAAAATATTAATATGGAAGTTCAGTGATGGGATTGAAAGCTTTGACAATTTTCCCGGGCAACGCCAGGACACAGATCATGCTAGTACACTAAAATTGTTGACATGTATTAACCCAACAACTTTGCCTCAGTTTTGGGTAAATTAGCAACTTGTGTTCAGTTAATTGTATAGAAGTAATGTTTGTCTTCAGCATTAAATAACCAAAGAAAGACTTGTATGCCGTCTTTACAATATATTTGCACATTGTTAATTGTTTTTTGTTCCAACTTTTATATTACAGCTTTTTTCTCCAGAGAGCAACCAGAAATGTAAGTAATAAAAAAAAGATGTATTTATTTTTTATTTTTTCTCTCTCGGGTGTTAAGAAAAATAGATCTATTAAAATAATACGCCTTAGCAGAGTGGATTATCTTTCATGAAAACTTTATGGATCCAAAAAGGAGAAAAGAAAATTGATTAAACGTTAATGAAAAACTGAAGTTCTGATGTTTGGGAATAAAAGATTGAATGTGCCTCTATCATATCGAAGAATCGCCGAGTATGAGCCACTCCAAATACGCGCCTTATTTCTGTCTCAAAGGTAAAGAAGAAAAAAATACACCCTTGCCGTTGACACTCACTTTTATGTTAATTTTGGCCTTGTGCCTAATTTGCATGCATTACAAGTTTTGTTGACTCATAAATTCGCTTATTTTAATTTGCTTTAATCTATACTTTACTTAAGCGTCCAGTCTTGCTTGCAAACGCAACATGTCACCCGTTACCTCCTTGAATGACGAACTGCAGTTGGCTCAATGTCAGCAGTCTGGAGGTTATCCTTTTCAACTAGGTATCCCAAACCAGGCTGATTTTCTGGCAAAATATGTTTAAAAAAAAAAAAAAAAAAAAAAAAAAAAAAAAAAATTTCCTACAATATCTACGTTTATTTTTGGGGTTATTTTGATAAAATTTTGGATGCAAACAAAATTGAATCTTTTCTCTTTATAAAGATACTTCTTTCTCTTGTCTCATTAAGTTTTTTTAATTTTTTTTTTTTAGTCCCATCTGAAAGAAAAAAGGACACTCGTTAATGTGGTGGGCTTAACATAGCGTTTTCAGTGGCATTTCATAAAAATTAAGTTAAAAACTTTAGTGAATAAAATGTAAAAAAAGATTCTGAAATTTAAACCTTTTTGTAGAGAAATATCCTGTCTTTAATCTGTTGGTGTCATATTAGTACACCCATAACTCTAGACGTGCCACATATAAAACTGGAGGTACGTCCGTGCAAATAAAAAATCTTCTATCATCTATGAGCTCCGCACATCAAGGCTGCTATTGAAAAATCGAAAACATCAACAAAAGGACTGCTGCTGATGGATATATCAAAGATTGATCCATTTTTTTCTTTTTGTAATCTTATAAATGAAAATTCAACGTAATGTGTATCGAACATTTTTAAAAAAAATAATTTTTGTACCCCAACTAATAAATAATACAATCTTTTAACTTATTTTATGCATTAAAATTATAATTGTATGTTTTGTCTTTCGGTAGTAGTAATTTTGAATTACCCTTTCCGAAAAAATATTGTCCCTTTTTGAACAAAAGTCAACAATTTAACTAGTGTTGCTGATATAGCAATCAAGCAGCAGCAGTTAGTTTAAACAGTTAGCTTCGTAAAATACGTTTATAGAGTTTTGTAAAAAAAAAATAAGACAAAAATACTTTGTGCTTAAAAAAGTTAATGCTGTTTATGGTCCTTTTATAAAAAATACTGGTTGTCAAATATACTCAACTTTCGAACTTTAATTCTAGTAATCATAAGTTGCCAATTAAAAAAATAAGATTCTACTTTTTGTAGGCGATTATGTGTGAACACCCTAAAAGTCTAGGTGGAAAAAAGACAAAAATAATTTACAATTTAGAGGCGGGGGTCAGTTTTGCACATAAATTCAATGCAAAACGATACCCCCTCTCTCAGCCATTCTTGCCCTTTAGTGCAATTTAAAAAATATTTCTTCAAACTGAAAACATGATATAAAATAATTACTTTACCACTAACTCTAGGTTCGAGTGACAAGCCCACCTCCTAAAAATGCCTTCTCTTGAACGTGTTGTACCATTAACCTTAAATCTGAGTGACAAGCCACCCCATAAAAATACTTCCTTAACCGTGGCCTACATAATATAGTAAACTAGTTTACTATTATGATGTCCATGCCTTAACCCTAAGTCCGAATGACAACCTCCATCCAAAACAAACCCTCTTCCTTAACCTTATCACTAACCCTAAGTTCGAGTGGTAAGCCCACATCCTACAAAAAGCCCATTAAAACCGCATATATTACTCAAGCAGGTTTTGTTAAACAACACAGAATTTTCACATTTGTATAACCTTCTTTTAAGGTTCTCGAGTCGTTGAGCAATCTTTTGGGTTTCAAGCGGCAGTTCATATAGTATTTTGCCAATTGTCCGTAATTCAGGCATTTCTCTAGCTTCTTTGTCGTCCTCAGGAGTACGTTTTTTTTTTTTTTTTTTTTTTTTTTCCTTCATAAATAAGAAGACTTGAGTTATTGTTTCTCTAGATATCTTGAAGGGTGAATGAAAGAAAAGAGAGGGATATGGTTGAGTTGATAATTATTGTATGTTTACTTTTGTCTTATATTATATTTTATTTTGTTTGTTTATTTGGTTTTATTTATTTTATTTTTTAAATTTATTTTCATTTAATTATGAAATACATTTAATATGTTAGTACCTGTGTTGAAAGCTATTTTGTTAATATTGCGCTATTTGGTTTTAATGAATATTGTTTCTAGTATTATAAGTCGGTTTATGCAATTATTTGTAGTTTCAAGAGGGTCTTTGTGGAAGGAAGAGGGGCTTGCCACTCGGACTTAGTGTTAGTGGTAGGGCCAGGGGCAATTACGTGTGAACACCTTGAAAACTAAGAAAGAAAAACAATTTAGAATTTAGAGTGGGGGATTAGTTTCACATAAATTTAATGTAAAATAATTCACCATTTTTGCGCCATTCTAGCGTTTTAGGACAGTTAATCAATTTTTTTTCTATGGGAAATAAATTCTGTGCGTCTTTCTTTATGGGGGGGGGTCTGCTTTTTTTTCTTTTTTTTTTAAATTAGTAAATTTTTTATTTAAAAAATAAATTATTTTTTTTCTGTTTAGGAGTTCTTCAACTCTTGAAACTATCCCAAATGGGCGGGATTCTGGTAATGGTGCCGTTTCTTCCTCGAAAAAGGCACGGAAACTATCACACTCTCCTCCTTCCCATGATATTCTCTATGAATCTATCCCAGATGAAAAGCAATCGGATAATAGTGATGTTTCCTCTTCAAAAAAGGCCCGGAAAACATCAAACTCTCCTCCTTCCCAGGGTGTTCCATGTGAATCTGTCCCAGATAAAAAGGAATCAGATCATAGCGACTCACAGAAAATATCTGACTCTCCTCCCTCCTTGGATATTCCTTGTGAAACTGAGCAGGGAAAACCTGTCAATGAAGATGACTGCACTGTAGAAAAATCTGCCACTGCTGATATGTCCAAGGATTTGTCAACAGTGAATAATTCTCCACCTAAGACGACTGCCCCTGTGTTTCGGACTCCTGTTTCTCAAGTTCCGAGGACAAGAAGAATGCGACACTCTGTGTCTGAGAAGAGAGCCAACATTGACGTCTCACCCATGGGAAAGTGTAGACGCCGTAAGACTGAAATGGCTCGTACACCTCAATCTCCTGAAGAATGGTAAGTTTGCTTTTGTTATTGTTTTTAAATTAAAAAAAAAAAAAAAAAATTTTTTTTAAACAAACGTGTTCGGTGCCAGAATAAACCGAAGAACCTAAAAAACTCCTGCTTCCATCTTTGAACCTCATATAAGTATTTTTACTCAATTTTTTAATTGGTTATAAATATTACAGTGTTCTGTAAGTATTAAATTAATTTATAAATAATAATGAATATTTTAACGTTTGTATTGTCTTAACTATGTAAGAGCATCCTCACAGCAACATATTTATGTAGAACGGAAGAAGTTGTTGTTTTTTTTTTTTTTAGGGGGGGTATAATTGTGTCCATACACATTAGTAAGAAGGAAGGTAATATTTCATGTTGCTTACATTGGTCAAAACTTTGTGAAAATAACCAAGACTAGAATAGTAATTTAAATAATCCGGATAATAAAAACTGTTGCAGAGATTCTAATAATTTGTCTATTGAAGGACGCACACCAAAAATTAGACTAAAAAAACAAAAGAATTGTGGATTGCATGCGGCCTTACTGATGTTTCTCTGGGTGGGGATGTCAATAATTGACAGAAAACGATTGAGTTTCCATTGAGCTGATCAACAGTAGCTTCTAATTTGGGTCACAGATCTGCAAAAATAAAATGTCTGGTGATATACCGTGTTTGGCTAGACTCTTTTACGTTACAGCAGTAAGAAGCCTTGTTGCCTCCTCCATTTTAAAATGTAACACATTGGGTACAGTTTAATTTTGAATTGTTTCTCTTAACCTATTGTAATTTCTAAACTCTTGTGTGCGTTTTTATTTTACTTGTGCTTTTTTATTTTTAAAGGGTTGCGCTGTTAAGAAATTCACCTATGATTCAAATGACAAGGAAGAAATATTCCAAAGAAAAACTTGAGAATTGTGAGTAATTCTGACAGT
This sequence comes from Sepiola atlantica, assembly GCA_963556195.1. Lineage (NCBI taxonomy): Eukaryota > Metazoa > Mollusca > Cephalopoda > Sepiida > Sepiolidae > Sepiola > Sepiola atlantica. The sequence continues at coordinate 23,367,800 of OY744521.1, read as the reverse complement.
GCCTTAACTTTTACTTCATATTTTTTATATTTTTCATATAACATAATCGTATTATTCTTAAAGTAAATGGTTTTAACTGAAGAAACTTTCCAATTTGGATCAAATGTTAAGCTTTACATTACCTTCATAGTTATGTCCCTTGGATTGTTACCTCTTCACGGCATCAAACTTTATCTTTTCAGCTCCATTGCCGTTAAAATTCACAGATGATGATCTTATAGCAGCCAATATCATTCCCACAAAAGAGACGTCTTTCAATCAAAGTGAGTATTTTCATCGTTAATGTTTCAATAGTAAATTTATTTTATTTTTAAACTTAAGATTTGATTTTCTGATCTGTGCTATCCTATTCAAATTCCATCAACGCATTCTTAACCAACTCCCAAAACTTGACCAAGAACCATTAGTACCCCCCCTCCTATCCCAAACTCCCAATGACAATCTTGTTACATGTAGAACTTGGATGATGGTGATGATAAACCCGAAAAAAGTGAGTGGGGAGGGAGGGGTTCCAGCACAATACTGAGGACTTATCTAGAAATATCTTAAGGTGTATTTCTCAATCAATTAATACTTATAAAAATTACAAAATAAAAATAGTGATATGGGGTTCAGGGCTAGGAGTAGCAGTTTCTTAGGTTACTCATCTTTGCTAGAATGGGTACTACTAGTGTGGAAATATTTTCAAATTTGTCGCTCACTCCTTCCAAACTTTTTTGGTAATATTTCACTTTACCTCGAACACACAAAGTACAAATAAGCAATAAATTAATTTAAAGGTCAACGGGGGCTGTAGTTCCACTTCAGGAAAGCGAAGAGAACTCTCCTCACCGCCACCACAACAAAATACCTTGCTCCCATTTGTAAATTCAAAGTAATTTTCATCAAAAAGAAAAAAAAAATGTGCTTCTACCTCATATTTTATGTATGTGAGTTTGAGATTCCACTCCTATTGCACTAGGCATTCACAAGGGCGTATTAAAAATCAATTTTGTAACTTGCTCTATAAAAAGCCAATTTTGGAAATTTAAATGTCAGTATAGAAGCTTTCAACTGATTTAAAAATTTTATTTGTTCTTTAAACAGTTACTTTATTAAAAACTAGCTAGACCCCGTTGCCCGGGAGAAATATAAAACAATGAATAAAAATTTGTAAACAGACGACAGAACGCAAATAGGTCACATCAGATAGTTTTAATGTTTAGAAGAAATGTTTGTTAGGAATTGTGTAAAATTTATGTACCCACGAAAAGGATTACTTCTGAGTGGAACAAAATTAGAAATTGGCACAGTGTAGATGGCTATCTCCTTCACTGACCGGGATATTTGTTCGATCTGTTAGATATTCTCTCCTCTGTCATTGAAAGCAATTCCTTGTAGAATGCAGAAATTTTTATCCATGTTACTTTAAAAAAATAATAAACATTGGATTTTCACAACGTTAAGAACTTGCGTTGTATCTAACTCTGCTCTCGTGGGGAGTAAAATGTGATGTAAATCTCAATTTCGTATGGAGCTAGAAATGCAAAACAAATCTGATGTGTCGGTCACTAAATACGATTTGAAGCGAGTATGAGTGTAAAAAGTGAAACTATGATTATTTGGTATGGGTCACGTGTATAATATCTATTATTAAAATACCGACAGAACGCAAATAAGTGACCTATCGAATCGAAATAGAAGTTTCCCCAGTTTCCTAAAGATGTCTTCTATATGTGTGTTCGAGTTTTAATTACAGCGTTTTGTATTACCCTAAACATAAACTTAGCATAACCTATGGTTTAGTTAGACCAGAGGCGGTTATCTCAGTGCCGGTTCAAATTCTGTAGAAGCACTGGTTGTTTTGTTTTGAGCTGGGTTTTTTTTTGTTTTTGTTTTTTTCTTGAGTTTTGTTTGATAAATAAACAGTTTGGGTCTCTTTATTTTGAAGAAATCCTGGCTAATGTGAAAGAATTTTTTTGTTTTTAGTTATTGTGCAATACGCTTCATCTATTCTGTCCATCTAGACGGATGCAATTTCGATTTCTATCTAAATCCAGTGACCATATTTATTGAGCTGGATTTTCCCCAAATTAGTAACCGACCTAGTGTCTAACTCTGTCTTCGTGCGGAATAAAATAAATAGGGACAGTAGATATGAAAATGTCTCTAAAAAACAAATTACACAACAAAAATCTCATGTGCTTTTTTTTACAGTGTTAAGGAAGGATCATTATACTTACCTCAGGAACATCGTATCTTGATTTGCGGCAAGTAAAAAAATTAATGATCCATTTTTATCTGGTTATTTTTCGACAATCAAATTATATAAACAAAAGTAATAGCAAAAATAGGAATGTCTTTACGGGGATTTTCTCTTAGAAAAGATAAAATATCATTTATTAAGAAGTGTACTTACTAAGGAGCGTAATGTTTGTTTTAATGTAATCCAGTATTCCATGACATAATAATGCTATGTGTTCGAAATAGTGGTATGATAATCCCGTAATTTGCACTCAGAAGTGTCTTCTGAATGAAATAAGTCTGCCGATGTTAATGAGTGGTGGGTACAGTAGATAATTTGCAATGGGTAAGTATAGTAACCACTTTCTCTGTATGTTGTAGGTAAGAGAGTGAATTATATAGGAATAAATATAATAATTTATGTGTTGATCAAATTATGCAAAAGTTTCTGCAAACACGCTTGAGTGTATTAGAGTATTGCAGTGGGTATTTTAGTAGTGTATGATAAATGTGGTTTATTTCTTACTCTCGCCAATGGTCCTGGGTATGATCTTAAAAGACGTCCAATGGCGAGGTCTCCATTTAGGAGCTGTGGGGAATGTGGAGTTGCCCCATAGTTGCCATTACTCCCAGGTCCACTCTGGCCCGGAGTGGTAGTACCTGTAAGGGCCCCATCAATGGTTCAAATAGAACCTACTGACGCTACCAAATCAGGCTGTCTGAAGTTATTGACTTCCCGACTCAAAATGCACCAAACATGGATGTTTTTGTATTTTTTTCCTTTGCAAAACTCAATCATCTTCTGCAAAATCCCAAACAAAAAACAACAATTTCCCTCTCCCCCCCCTTTCACTCAACCAAACACCATTAATAAACACTTAAACATATAAAGAACTTAAAGCATAAAAACTTTCACCAAAATGACCGGATTCAGCATTAAATAACCTGAAAAAGGTCGATATGCCGTGAAACAAAAACAACCAAACCAAAAACCATGATTAAACATTTGAAGATATAAAGAACTTGAAGCATAAAAACCTTCACCAAAATGACACAATTCAAAATTCCAAAGCTCTTAACTAATGACTATAAATAACCCACTGACTCAAGACTAAAATGAAGGATATTTCCTTCTACATTCATAGCATGAAATGACCCTGAGGGTTGATGTGTCATTAAGCAATATCTTACCTTACTTTCGCCAAAGGTACAGGGAGGAAAAAAAAAAGTAGATAGTAGATAAAATACTGCAGTTTTTGAGATTTTTTTTTATGTAAACCCTAACTCCGACTTTTGTGATTCATAATGTTACTTTTTATTTTGATTTAACATTAAAATATGTTTTCTTTCTTGACTCTTTTATTTTAGCTGTTGAAAATCTTCCTGAGGAAACTTCCCATCTACAAATGGAAATATGTGATAAAATTACACCCATAACTGAATCTGCCCCTGAAAAACCACCAGAGGTTTTATCTGTAGAATTGCCTCCAACAGAATCGCCTGTTGCTTTACTGTCAGAACCTGAACCAATAGTTGCTAAAACCGAAGATAAAAAGGATGAACGATCTACCAATTTTTCTTCCACCATTGTTAAACATGATGTGGCCTATTTTAGGAACCTCATAAAATCAGAGACGGATTCTCTCAACTCCCTAGCTCATACATTTGAAACTATTATTCCCAGTGTTAGCGAGGAAGGTAATACCAATTATGAATTTTTTTTCTTTTTCCTTTCTAACTTCTTCCTTGATTATCCAAAACTAAATTTACCCGCCCATGATGCTTCATTCACTGGTAATTTCTCAATTTTTATAAGTCTCTTTTAGTTCTATTTGCAGTATGATAAGTGTCGCTCTGTTTTTTCTTAAGCTTATTTCTAAATACCAGGGATGTGAGATCTCTGATTTTCGTAGAATTCCGCTTTCTTGTAAATCGGAAAAAACACAATTTCACCTTTTCTTTGAATTCAGAAAAAGCTTTTATTTTATTTTTTTCTGAATTTTTTTAAAGTCAGATTTCTGCTGAATCACTAGAGCTTTACATCCTATTTTCTTCCTCATTTGGGTTATTTTATTTATTTATTTATTTCTCTTTCTTTCTCTTTTTTTCTTTTTTTTCTTTTTTTCTCTTTCTTTCTCTTTTCTTTTTTTCTCTTTTTTTTCTTTTTTTTTCTTTTTTTTCTTTTCTTTTTTTCTTCTCTTTTTTTTTTTCTTTTTTTTTCTTTCTTTTTTTCTTTTTCTTTTTTTCTTTTTTCTTTCTCTTTTTCTTTCTCTTTTCTTTCTCTTTTTTCTTTTTCTTTTCTCTTTTTTTCTCTCTTTTTTTTTCTTTTCTCTTTTTTCTCTTTTTTCTCTCTTATTTCTCTTTTTTTCTTTTTTTCTTTCTCTTTTTATTCTTTCTCTTTTTTTCTTTTTCTTTCTCTTTTTTTCTTTTTTTTTCTTTTTTTTTCCCTTTCTCTTTTTTTTCTTACCCTTTTTTCTTTTTTTTCTTTTTTCTTA
>OY744521.1:23138082-23358082 GCA_963556195.1 Sepiola atlantica | reverse complement strand
TGTGTGTGTATAACTCAGAATACAAAATGTATGACATAATCAATATTTTGTAGTCATGCTAAGAAAAATTCTATTCAACATTGACAAATATTGTGTGCATGTTTAGAAATATATTTTCTATAATCTTTATCAATTCGTTACAATGAAATTGTTAAATGAACCCGAAACAAAAAAAAACATCAAGAAACCTTATTTTCTTTTCCTTTTTATAGACAGCTAAAATAATTAGATTCAAAAATTAAATGTATATATTTAAAAAAAAAAAAAAATGGTTTCATTCTTCAAAGAAGGTATCTAGTGAAAGTTTATAAAAAAAAAAAAATAAATAAATAAAAAATCATATTTTAACAAATGATGCTTGATAGCTTCTAAGAAATTGCTAACTTAAGCAGTAAATCACTGGATTCAGAAAAATAAAGATATGGAAAATGGCAGGATTTTCATTTTCGGGTCATCTTTAGGATTCTAATTTTGTAGATCTCTGAAGACTAATAAAATCGAATCCAATAACATCTTTCACAATAAAAGGAAAATGAGTGTACATGTTCACACACCAGATTAAGCTGTGTCAAATGGAGGTCAACCAATCAAAAATCATCTTGTGTACTCACACAACCAACGGACACATTTATGGTGTGTGATACGCAGAAAAAGGATTTCACTATGCACATGTACAGAAGCCGACTTCCAGCAAGAGAGGATTTTTCAGTCTTATATCACTTTAGTTAAAATTAAAGCTTAATTTAAACAGTTACATTTACTCATATAAAAAAAATGGTTGTCAGTGATTTCGAGAAAAATCCAAAGTGATTTTGAAGTCTTTCAAATGTCCCTTGAGAATAAAATTTCTCGTTGAGTATTATGGTTCGTTTGTGCAAAGATAAAAGGTATTTCACAAAAGAATAAACAGATGTGAAATTGAAATGTCTTTTCTGAAGCGGCAATAGCAGGTGAAATTAGGTTCAGCCGGGGGTTTTTACCCCGCCTAATAAACCGGTATTGTCCGGGCCTTCGGGTCTGGATTTACGCCGGTCTATTGGTTGTCCGTCCTGTGCAGTTCTAGGAGGTGCACCCTCCCCGGCTTTGCCTTCTCACCCTTTGAGAAGGGGTTAGTTTATTGCTAATCGTCTGAGGCGCCCCTACCGGGGAATGCCGACGGAGCTGCCCAGGCAATTTTTAAATGACCAGAGTGCTCAAATTCTCGAGCGCTGGTTTTTTTCTCACTTTCCCGACCTTGTGTCACATCTTACCTTGTGAGAGGAAGATAAATAGAAACAGGTGAAATTAAATGTAATAAAAAAATAAATAAAAAATTTATAAAATGCCTAATGATACAGACATGAAATATATATTTTTATTTTCTTTAAACAGTTTTTTTTTTTTTTTTCTATATCAGATTTTTGTGGAGTTTAATTGAATTATTTTCAGATAAATAAATGTTTATTGAATAAAATTGTTTAAAATTCTAATCTACTTTAAGTAGAAGGTACGTTTAAACGTAAATTGCTACAGACATATATCTTGTTTGCCAATTTTATTATAGGGATGTTTTGTTTTTGGTTTTTTTTAAGGTTGAAGATGTGAAAACCAAGTTTTCTGATTTAAGTAAATCTAAAGCCAACAATTGGCAGCCGTTGGAAACTGCGCCTCCTCCACCGCTACCTGTTAAGAAACCTGTTAAAAAATTAATCAAAAAGGTGAATAAGGTAAAAATGGATTTAAATTTATTTTATTTATTAAATGAGCTGTGATTCATTAAAATTTGAATATTGCTGAATTAGAGATTAATATTGAGTAAATTTTGACACCAATTTGTAATTTCACTTTCAATATTAATTGGTTTCTAATATCTATGGTTCAGATTTCATGCAAATCTGAAATATTTTAAAGTTGAGATGTGAATTAAAATTTTGGGCCCCCCCCCACACACACACAGTACATCTTTAAATTATCTAAAATTGAAAATCTGTGGTTCAGATTTAATGCAAATCTGAAATATTTGGTTTTCAAATGGAATAATGTCTTTTATACCCCATTAAAATTTTAGAAATCTCTCTTAATTGGTCTCCAATACCTATGGTTCCAATTTCATGCAAATTGGAAATATTTGAATTTTCAAATAGGTGGTGTCAGTTTTAGGATGCACCCTCTCGTCATAACTGTCAAAATATAAGAAACCTCAGAATAAAAGATTCCTAGTAATGTGCTGATAATAAACGTTATTGATTTTGTTAGATCGATCAGTGAAAACTGACACTCATACACACATCTTTGCTATGTATAGATTTATTTTTAATCAAGTATTGGAAAAATGTGACCTGTTGGGTCACCGACTGATCTCTGGTTAGACTGTTTGAATCAAGTAAATCTGAGTTTGCAAAGCCAGTTAAATATAAAAAAAATAAGACATAATCCAAAATGAATTTCTGCTTGCTATATCGCCTTTCATACACGCGACTGGGGACCGCTTGTGAATTTAATATTCCCGAGAAACTCCCTTCTCCAGAGGAAGCCGACTGAACCCACCAAGGGTGAATACCATACCAGATAGATTGCTTTTTCTCATTTTCCCTCTACAGCTATGGGTTAAATAGTATTACTACTTGTGGCGATATTCTCTTTTGTTTATAATAAACTATTTCAATCTTTACTCTGTGAGAGGGTAAGAATGATAGAATCGTAAGCAATGGGTTACCTGGTGAGTTAATTGCAAATTGCAGCTAATTAGAACAATTAAAATAAAGTATCAAATATAACTTGATGCCAAAACTGAGGAATATTTTAACATGTATTTTGTGGGAATAAAATATATAGGAAAAGTGTAATATCTGTTCCGATGGATGCTACATCCCTTAGACTGGTACCGTCTAGGCCTTTGGACTTTGATTCCGCTGATCTTGGGTTTTGTCCTGTGCAGTTCTAGAAGGGCTACCCTCCCATGCTTTGCCTTCTCACTCTTTGAGAAGGAATTAGTTTATTGCTAATCGCCTGAGGCGCCCCTACCTGGGAATACTGACGGGGCTGTCCAGACATCTTTTTTGTAGGCCAGAGTGCTCTTCCTCTAGGACGCTGGCTTTTCAATCCCACTTTCCGACCATGTGTCACATCTTACCGCTGTGGGAGGGAGATAAAAATATATATATATATATATATATATATGAAAAAAAGTATTTGAGAAACAAACGTTGATTAACTCAGCTTTAGTATAATAATAGATAAGGGTACATTCTCACTTCTGTTCCGATTTTTCTCTGCCTCTGTGTTCTTCTGTTTAACCCTCTCCTTTTCTGAAAGTTATGTGACAATTTTGTGTACTTTCATAGAAAGACGTAATATAGTTAAATACTAAACTATAGATGCCAGCAATTATGTCTATTTGTGTACAAGTATTCATCTGTAAAAGTTTTTTTTTCTTCTCCATTTCACTTGTATCAATTTTTTTTGTTGTTTTTAGCCGGCACCTGCAAAGGTCACCAAATCAAAGGGCAGATCAGAATTTGCTTTGTTTATGGCCCAAAAGAAAAAAGAAGCCAAAGCCTTGGAGGAGGCAAAAGTTGCCACCCCCCCAAGCAAAATGGAACAAGATTCCCCTTTGAAAGTATTTGATGGACTCTTTTTTAAGATAGAAAGTCCAGTGAAATCTCCAAAGCCTCATTGTGAAGGTAAAGTGTCAGATTCTATTTATTGAAATTTCCGAGTGTCTAATATTTCACTTTGTATCGAAAGATATATTTGGATCCTGGATCCATTTTGAATATTTATAAAATCACCAGATTAAAAAAAATAAATATAAAATCTCTATATGAAGAAATGTATTGGTTTTCAGTGGATTTCTTGATTCTTAATCATGATGAATTAAATTTATGATAAATTTTTTTTTTTTTTTAAATGCTCGTATTTTTTGTCATCTATGATTACATGCATTCCGACTAGTTTCTGTCAATCCTTCTGCACCTATGCTGTCTTTAAAGATCCGCAATACTTTGGTGTTGACCCAACTTAGTCGGAGTCATGGATAATTGGTTGGTCCGTTTGGCAACCATAAAACAAGAAAAAACAATGACAAATATTTATTGAAATATTGTTGTGTAGCAATAATATATACAAAATATAAAGATATTCTGCTTTTGTTTTGAAAGAAAGGAGAAGTTAAATCTGACTAATTCTGGGTTGAGAAACTTTGAACTTTTCTTTGTTTTTTTTGTTTTTTTGTTTTTTTTTCTTTAAGACAGGCATGTCAAACTCTGGCTCCCCTGAGGGTCATGTGGGTCAATTTGTATTGTCATGAGGGTCTGACCACACACGAATACTTGAAGTCATTTAATAAAATTGTTAGTGCACATATTTGACATGCCTGCTTTAGGGAAAGTTTATTTGAAGAGACTTTCTTCTTTTACTTCTTTACGATTGGTTAAGATATTTCTTTTAATGTGTTACATCTATAATTTAACTTAATTAACCAACTAATATCACACAGTTGACAAAAATCATCAAGTCAATTGCATCTGTAAAATACCTTGGTGTTGCACTATTTTAATTTAAGGTTTTACATGTCTTTAAAAACATTGTTATTAAAGATTTAATTGAGAAATCTACTTTTCTGTTGTCCCAAGATATTACGTTATTGAAATTGAAAGTTTTTATTTGACTTGAGAATTAAAGATGAGTCAATGATGAGAATTTTTGTGTTGGTTCTTGAATTGATAGAAACTTTGCCAATGATTTTACTTTTTTTTTCTCGCTGAAGTGAAACATTTGAAAGAAAATACTTAATTCTTCAAATTTTAAAGAGACTAAATTGTTAGAGATTTTAAGTGATTTTGATTTTAAACATTTTTTTTTTTTTTAAATTTTTAGCGGAGATTTCAGGAAGTCCAGTGGTAATACCAACTTTTGTTGAAACTGACCGAAGTGTCAGGTTGTCTCCAACTATAACCCCAATCGATATGATTGAAAATGGTGAAGACCGTAATATGGATTCTGCTAAGACTGTCTCTCCTGAAAAGGAACCTCCCCAACAGGAGGAGACAAAGTCTCCCTGTTCTCCTGCATCTCCTCTGGTGACGGCCAAGTCATTCCAACGCAGCTTTCTACCTGCTATTCCAAGCCCTTTGCTCCAGGACATTACTCCGCATAAAAAAAAGCGGGCAAGCCGCAAATCATTTTTGTTTACAGATGCTGGCAGTCAAAAGAGAACGGAGGTGACTCCAAGACAAAACTCTGAAATGGAGACTGACCAGGAACCAACAGAAAAGGTTTTGGTGTTGCAAACTCCACCTCGAAGGTTAGTAATAAACAGTAGTAGTGCAGAACCTGACATTCTCAGTAAACTTATTAGAAAATTTTAATCATTCCTTGCTCAAATATTCATATTGTTTTTAATGATAAAGACAAATTTGTAATTTTCCTTTTTACCAGAGTAAAAACAGTCAAAGATGAAAATTACCTATTTCACTCTACAGGTCTCCATGAGAAAGTATGTCTCACATCCGAAATGCTCCAAAGTGAGTCTCACATTGACGTTGATGGCTCAAAGCAATGTGGTAGGCCGCTTGAGACATGGAGGGGATCAGTTGATGATGACCTGATCCTGGCGACGGCACAATCAAAATGGCAACAAACAGGAAAAGTTAGAAGTTATTCACGAAACATCTAACTTAAAATTAATATAAATAAAAAGTACCATATACAAAATTCTTTTCTCGACAATGAATTGACCCAAACAAAAATGTGGTATGTTGCGATTTTATTGAAGAAATTTATTGCAAAAGTTTTCTGCTCTATTTTCTCGATTCATCCACCATCTAAATGTTGGTTGCACATGACTTTATCTACTTCCGTTAAGTTTATTTAGGTTCATATTCTGATGTGGGTTGTGATGGTCGATCCCAGACCTCTGTTGGGTGGTTTTGAGAGGCTCTCCACACATCTGGCCTGGGCAAGTTGTTACAACAGCATTCAACTTGGTTGGGTTGAACCGGCTTCTTCCATGGCTTACACCACATCTCAAACCCTGGCAGCCTATGCATGACAGTCCTAAGCAAGAAGTTGTTAACCACTTGTGCTTTCAACTGACCGAAAAACCGGATACTCAATGTCTAAAAGGCATAGATGTGCAATGTGAGCTGAGTAGATTAAAGCGTTGAAATTGCATACAGGTTCTCAGAGTTGAGCTAGAATGTGCTCAAGTTCAAAAAGATGCACCTGAAGGTCGGACATGACATTAGCTGAAACGTGAATATAACAATCAAGATGATAATAGTAGTTCAAATAATACAAATACAAATTGTTATCTAAAAGATTTTTGCTTTTATGTTCAATTTTGCTTAAATTTTAATATTGACAATTAATAAAAATGAACTTTATATTTTCTAATAGATGCATCAGGATGTTTTTTTTTTCTTTTATATTAAAACTGCCATGAATTTTTAGGTTTCTTAAAAAAAAAATTTTTTTTTATCGTATTCTTCACTTTATCCTTCATGTATCAACTTGAATCTTTTAATCAAAGTTTACTTTGACCAATCTTTTATTTTTTAATTTGAAGTGCTCATTAGAATATTTAAACAAGTTTTTTTTAATTTTCTGACCCCAATTTTTCCAATTTCTTTTCTAGGCGCAGTGGCCGTGAAAGGAAATCTGTCACTTCTCCTGCTGTAAACAAAACTCCATCTCTAGACGACATGATGCAAAGTTTTATTAAAAATTTAAGTTCTAGTTCTTTGAATGGTAATTATATTTTTACTTTTTTAAATAAAAGTCCATAATCGTTTATATTGTAAACCCTGGTTTTGGGTGACACATTTTAAAATTTAATTCATTTTGTTTTTATGCGTGCGCATTATTCAATTTGACTTTCATTTATTAATGATCTCTGGTTTCATCATTGCTTAAATAAGTGAAAAATATTGAACTAAGCAGATGATGCTGTATTTTGTATATGCAAGTGATGTTAGTGACTGGTTTAGGCCAGATTTTGGGATTGGCATACAAGATTAAACCTTTGAACTAATATTCTGTCTGCACACTTGGACTCAAAAGCTAGAACAAGTAATTTAGAAGGAAAACTTCAAAATAATAACTAGTCCTTGGAAGGGGATAAGCATCACCACTTAACAAACTTTATTTTTAATTCCTCCACTTATCAAGGCCAAAATGGTGCTACCAGATCAGGCTGTCTAAAGATACTGGCTTCCCTACCAAAAATGCACCCAACATGGATGTTATTGCTTTTTTTACTTTCCCTTTGCAAAACTCAATCCTGTTCTGCCAAAATAAAAACAATTTTCCTCTTTTTGTTTTTTCTTGCCCTTCCCCTTTTTTTCTCCTCCAATGGAGCCACCAGTTTGCCATGGTTGGCAAACCGTAACGTTTAAGGATGGGATCTTGGTGTCTGAGCAGTCCATAACCCGGGAAAGTGGATATGTGCACTGCAACACTCCACTTTGGCCCTTACCTGGGGTAGACAGGCGGTTGGAGAGGTTACGTCAAGTCCCATGAACCTACTCATGACAACTAATATTCCTATTCCAACTTCCACTAATAACTACCAATAATTACCCTCCGAAATATAGTGAAAAGCGGTGTCTGAGGTTCAATTGGTTATAGTGAGAAAAAAAACATTGACATGGCTGTGGCATCCCTGACATTGTTTTTAAAACCCCAAAAAGCAAAATCGAAGGAAAACAGGTGCTCAGTGTTCCACCAAATTTAAGTATACTATCCCTGTATTCTTGTGATGCCAGGGCGAATGGCCCCCTATCTCCCTCCCTTGCACTTCCCACAAAGAGCTTCGAGGAGGTTGGGAGCAAGGGTGATGAAAAAAACCACTTGGACAAATTTCAAATATTCTTCTAATTAGTGCGACACTTCAACGCCCATAGTGAAATCTGAGGATGTAACGATTGTGACCCAACTGTTGAAATCATAGATCTGTTTCAATTTTTCTTTCTATGTATGCTAAATAATAAATCCTACACTTATACACCCAGGTTCAATGTTAGCTATTGACCCATCAATCTGCTCTCCTTCCATCTTCATGGACTTTATTTGGAGAACCCATGATGACCAATGTGGAAGTGATCATACGCCTATATTCATAGATACAAAAAAGCCAATTATAGGAGACAAATTACCCCAATTGATAATACACAAAGCCAACTGTTCCAAATATAAAGATCTCTGTACATCCATAATTAAAAAACGAAATTCTCAAAGAACCAAACTCTATCACAAGATTCACTAATTTACTAATACAGATAGCAACAGAAACAATCCCTGAATCCTCAGCAATCTCACATACAAAACAAAAATCCTGGTTCAATACAGAATGTAAAGAAGCCATCAAATATGGAAAAAAGCAAAAAGAAAGTTGTAAACAAACCTTACCACAATGAATCTACAAAAATATCGACAAACTCGTGTGAATGCACAGTGCATTATTTAAAAAAACAAGAGAAAACAATATGCAATGTATCTCCAAGATAAACACCAACACACCAATAAAGAAAGTATGGGATATGACTAGGAAAATGAACAGAAAAATGATTATATCCAAATCACACTTAAAACTTTCTCTCAAATTATATTTTCAAAGTTAGAAATGGATCAATGATGCCAAAACTTCACAAACAATTGATGGAAGTACCTTCCAAGGAAGCATTTAATCAGTAACACTATAATAAAAATAGTGTTATCCAGGTGGTTAATCCTGTTTTTGAGAAATCGCTATTTGTGGATGACTTTTCTGTTTCTTGGTCATTTCCATACATGTCAAATGCAGAAAGACATGCAAGACTGCATTAATAAAATTATAAAATAGGCAAATGTAAATGGATTAAGATTTTCCAAAAACAAAACAATATGTATACATTTTTGTAATAAAGGAAAGCTATATCCTGATCTGCAACTCAAAGTAAATAATACCAATGCTTCAACAAACCAAATATTTAAGGCTTATTCTTGATAGCAAAAGAATGACCCAAATAATATCCTCACCCACAAAAAAGAACAAAATCTAAAAATCAAACAAAACGATCACATTATGAATAGTCAAATCCTGCACGCTAAACACAACTTCCCAAAGAAACTTCGTAAAAAAACTGTCTGATAAAAAAAAAAAAAAAATGTTTGATCCGAGATGCTATTATAATAGTTGAAAGGTCGTTAAACACCAACAAACAATATCAAGGCTAAAAGCAGCTTGAGGATAATTAATGAGATAAATAGTTTGTCAGTTGAATGATGAAGAATATTATGAGAGGATTGAAAATGAATGGAATGCACAAAATTTAATTACTTGTTCAGACGGTTTATGACTAGTATTTGTTGATATTAGATTTGAGGATGACTGTTGTAGCCCTCAGGGAAGCTGTGGTAATGTGTTCCACAGATGGAAAGTTCTTGGAAAGAAGCTGTTTATGAAAATTCCATTTGACAAACAAAACTAAGGAAAGGATAACCTTAAAATTAAAGTAAAAATCTAGTGTTGGTAAATTTGTAGGACCATGCCGTCCCTCTAAACAATTTCCACAAACCCCAACGTTGTCTGCCGTGGTTTTCGTCTTGTCTTCATCTTTCGTTCTGGCCATGTCGCTTATTCCACTGACGAATCATTGAGGGCACAAGCACTGGTTTACAAGTTTAGAAAAATAAAATTAACTCATAAGAAAAACGCAAACTCATATACATTGTGTGTGTGTGTGTGTTACCATCGTGGACTGTTGAGATCGACATCGTCGTTACTCAAGTTGTTAGCTCATCTCTTCATCCACTAAGACTCTGCCCGATCAGCTTTCGCCCGAATTTGACTCCGAAACTGCCCCCCCCTTTCCTCAGTCATCATCTCTTCCATAAACTAACGTATAGTAGTAAAACTAACTTAAATTGCTGTAAACTATACTCGTCAAATGTCAAAACTTTCAACCCCAAACATCTTTAGTCATATCGGAAATCTTATATCCGGACTTTTTGTCTCATCCTATTTCTGATTGTCTTTGTGTGAGTTGGTGACTCTCCGGCCCCATCCCGTGAATCATTTACCAACAGCAAACATCTAATATATAAAGTAAAGTTAGTCTCTTCATAGTACTTAATATTTAATTTATATAGATATATATTATATATTTTCATGTGATATTTATCTTATTCTTACTATAATAATCATTGGTTGAAGAAAAAAAAAATTTTATTTGAAAGAAATTTAAAAAAAAAAAAAAAAAAAAAATTTTTTTTTAATGATGGCCATGATTTTATTAAATCAGTTTTGGATTAATGTCCAATGGTGACAACATATCCAGACACTTTTAAACTATGAAATTATAAAACTATGTTATAGCCCTTCATAAATTAGTTTATGATGGTGAGGTGGATTAAAAAAAAAAAAACCCTCTTAAGTTTTACAATGAAAAGAATCCTGTAAAGTTTTTTTTCTGTTTTTATTTGTTACTATTTGTTTTGCTAACTTCATTCATTTACAAAATTATTTTTTTTAAAAATGTCGCATCAAAAGTAATTATTTATTTTTAGAGTATTCTCAAAGTGATGTATTCTTTTTTAATTGAATGAAACAAATGTTTCCTACGACATAGGATGTCATATCCTATTTCCCTTTTCTTTTTTAATGTTAATTTTTTTACATTCTTTTTCTTAGGGTCACAACCTTCAGAGAATCTAATCTTAAACTCTCCAGTTGAAACGTCCAAAGAATTACCAGATTTGACTCCCTTAAAAAATGAAAAACCCACCCCAAGACAGACAAGAAGGCGTAAAACTGTGGGTTAGTATCTTTGTATACAGTTGAGAAATTCATTTCGATTTGAGCTTTTTTTGCCATTGACCACTTGCATTACTGTTTTAAATGAAAATAGAAAACATTGTTTAGAAATATGACGATTGCGAGATGCATTGTCCTGTTATAAAATAAATGCTCCATATATTTTTCAAGGTTTAAATTTTTTTCTTTGAACTTCCAAATTTTCTGGTGTTCATTTGAAGTTCTGTCAATTGATGTAGTTAAGATTTTATGAATTTAATTTTAAAAAAAGTTTAATCATGAAACTTTTGAATAAATTAACTGAAAATAAATACCATTTATTAACAATTTACTAAAATACAAAAATAGATTTAAAGTATTAGAATATTTATCCATTTTTCTGTATATATTTACTTGTTTCCTCATGAGGGTAAAATCCAGTTAAACAAAGGGATTCTCTGATTCCAGCATGAAGACTAAGTAGTTTTGTCTTTGGCAGAGAAAACGGTTAATATCCGAGTTTCTATGTGTTACTGCTGTTTGGGGTAGAGGGTATTTGTCGAAAACAACTTATGTTATGTCTGTTTAGCAAGGTTAATTGGCAGGGGTGAAGTGATAACGATGGATTCAAGAGAAAGAAGGATAAAGACCTGGTCAGAGATGGGTTACTTTAAATTCAATTTCTAAAAGCTGTCCAACACATGCTAGCATGTTAAACCGAATATGATGATAGTTTTTATTTAAAACATTAGTTGAAAAAATAGTACTTAATATTTAATTTATATAGATATATACAGGGTGTCTCAAAAAAATGTACTCACTCGTAGAATGACGAGAAAACTTTTATTTATGAACATAGAGTGAAATGAAATAGCATCGAATACATGAGACAGATGTAATTGAAGAATCATGTTCAAACTGATGACCATTATTGTTCAAACAAAGCTGATAACGCGCACCAAGGGATTCGCAAACGTCGCAAAACATGTCATTAGGAATATTTTTTTGAGACACCCTGTATTATATATTTTTGTGATATTTACCTTGCTCTTATTGTAATGGTCATTCGTTAAAGAAAAAAAAAGTTTTAATTTGAAAGAAATAAAAAAAAAAGTTTTTTTTTTTTTTATGATAGATATGATTTTATTATTAAATCAGTTTTGTATTAATGTCCAACGGTGACAACCTATACAGATATTTTTACACTATGAAATTATCAAGCAATGTTCATAGTTCTCCAGAAATTAGTTTATGGTGGTAAAGTGAGTTAAACAAAAACCTCTTAAGGTTTATAATGAAAAGAATCCCGTAAAGTTATTTTTTCTCTTTTTATTTGCTACTATTTGTTTTACTAACTTCATTTAGTTACTTTAATACAAAATTATTTTTAATGGTTAATTTTGATGCAACATTTTTTGTTTTTAGATGATGCATTCTTTTACATTATTTTTAATTGAATGAAACAAATGTTTTCTACGACATAGGATGTCATGTCCTATTTCCTTTTTCTTTTTTAATGTTAATTTTTAAAATTCTTTTTCTTAGGGTCACAACCTTCAGAGAATTTAATCATAAACTCTCCAGTTGAAACGTCCAAAGAATTACCAGATTTGACTCACTTAAAAAATGAAAAACCAACCCCAAGACAAACAAGAAGGCGTAAAACAGTGGGTTAGTATCTTTGTTCTCCTATATTGGATTATTTACACAAGGGGTAGAATACACCTCTCCATCTCCCTCCCTCTTCCTCCATCTCCCTCCCTCTTCCTCCATCTCCCTCCCTCTCCCTCCATCCCTCTCCCTCCATCTCTCTCCCTCTCCCTCCATCTCTCTCCCTCCCTCTCCCTCCATCTCTCTCCCTCTCCCTCCATCTCTCTCCCTCTCCCTCCATCTCTCTCCCTCTCCCTCCATCTCTCTCCCTCTCCCTCCATCTCTCTCCCTCTCCCTCCATCTCTCTCCCTCTCCCTCCATCTCTCTCCCTCTCCCTCCATCTCTCTCCCTCTCCCTCCATCTCCCTCCCTCTTCCTCCATCTCCCTCCCTCTTCCTCCATCTCCCTCTCTCTTCCTCCATCTCCCTCTCTCTTCCTCCATCTCCCTCTCTCTTCCTCCATCTCCCTCTCTCTTCCTCCATCTCCCTCTCTCTTCCTCCATCTCCCTCTCTCTTCCTCCATCTCCCTCTCTCTTCCTCCATCTCCCTCTCTCTTCCTCCATCTCCCTCTCTCTTCCTCCCTCTCTCTTCCTCCCTCTCTCTTCCTCCCTCTCTCTTCCTCCCTCTCTCTTCCTCCCTCTCTCTTCCTCCCTCTCTCTTCCTCCCTCTCTCTTCCTCCCTCTCTCTTCCTCCATCTCTCTTCCTCCATCTCTCTTCCTCCATCTCTCTTCCTCCATCTCTCTTCCTCCATCTCTCTTCCTCCATCTCTCTTCCTCCCTCTCTCTTCCTCCCTCTCTCTTCCTCCCTCTCTCTTCCTCCCTCTCTCTTCCTCCCTCTCTCTTCCTCCCTCTCTCTTCCTCCCCCTCTCTTCCTCCCTCTCTCTTCCTCCCTCTCTCTTCCTCCCTCTCTCTTCCTCCCTCTCTCTTCCTCCCTCTCTCTTCCTCCCTCTCTCTTCCTCCCTCTCTCTTCCTCCCTCTCTCTTCCTCCCTCTCTCTTCCTCCCTCTCTCTTCCTCCCTCTCTCTTCCTCCCTCTCTCTTCCTCCCTCTCTCTTCCTCCCTCTCTCTTCCTCCCTCTCTCTTCCTCCCTCTCGCTTCCTCCCTCTCTCTTCCTCCCTCTCTCTTCCTCCCTCTCTCTTCCTCCCTCTCTCTTCCTCCCTCTCTCTTCCTCCCTCTCTCTTCCTCCCTCTCTCTTCCTCCCTCTCTCTTCCTCCCTCTCTCTTCCTCCCTCTCTCTTCCTCCCTCTCTCTTCCTCCCTCTCTCTTCCTCCCTCTCTCTTCCTCCCTCTCTCTTCCTCCATCTCTCTTCCTCTTCCTCCATCTCCCTCTCTCTTCCTCCATCTCCCTCTCTCTTCCTCCATCTCCCTCTCTCTTCCTCCATCTCCCTCTCTCTTCCTCCATCTCCCTCTCTCTTCCTCCATCTCCCTCTCTCTTCCTCCATCTCCCTCTCTCTTATCCATCTCCCTCTCTCTTCCTCCATCTCCCCCTCTCCCCGTCTCTCCATCTCCCCGTCTCTCCATCTCCCTCTCTCATCCCCTCTCTCCTCCTCCTCTCTCATCCCCTCTCTCCTCCTCCTCTCTCCTCCTCCTCTCTCCTCCTCCCCTTCCTCCTCCTCTCTCCTCCTCCTCTCTCCTCCCCTTCCTCCTCCTCTCTCCTCCCCTTCCTCCTCCTCCCCCTCCTCCCCTTCCTCCTCCTCTCTCATCCCCTTCCTCCTCCTCTCTCCTCTCTCATCCCCTTCCTCCTCCTCTCTCCTCTCTCATCCCCTTCCTCCTCCTCTCTCCTCTCTCATCCCCTTCCTCCTCCTCTCTCCTCTCTAAATGTTTTTTTTTTCTTCAAATGATTCATGGATGGGGAAATACAAGACATTCATTTCATCACTGAATGACTTCCTGTCTCCTTTAAAATTCATGTATAAAAAAGGTATTTTAGATTAGATATACCAAACTGATTTTTTTTCTTCAATATACTATATATATGGTATGCATTGGTTTCGCTAAATAAAAAGTATTCTAATTGTTATTTTAAAGAAACAAATATTTTGCTGAACAACTGAGAATTTACTGTTATTTTTAAAATTACAAAGCAAAGCATTTTTTAGGGAATGTGTAGTTTTAACAGAAAAAACTTTTACATAACTTCCGAATAAAAAGTATTCTATTTTTTTCCTATTTACTTTCATCCTTACGAGGGCAGAGTTAGACACAAGGTCGATTTTTAATGTGTGGAATTTTTGAAAACGATTATGTGTAGTTTTTAGAGCCTCTTTGTGGGAAGAGGGAGCTTGCCACTCGGACTTTGGGTTAGTGGTAGGGCTAGAGGCAATTACGTGTGACCACACTGCATTTTTCTTTATGGTGTGGTCTGATTTAAAATAACATTTTTATTTTTTTAAGCAATTATGTGTGGTTTTAATTAGCTTTTTGTAGGATGTGAGCTTGCTACTCGGACTCAGGGTTAGTGAGGAGGTTCAGGAAGGGGTTTTCCTTTGGATGGAGGTTGCCATTCGAATTTAGGGTTAAGGTGTAGCCATCGTAATAGTAAACTAGTTTACTATATTACGTAGGCCACAGTTAATGGAGTTTTTTTTAGGGGGTGGCTTATCACTCAGATTTAAGGTTACTAGTACAACACATTCAGAAGGTGGTGGGCTTGTCACTCGAACCTAGTTACTGGTAGAGTAATTATTTATTTTATATCATGTTTTCAGCTTGAAAAAATATTTAAAAAATTGTACTAGGCAAGAAATGGGAGACCACTTTACGTTAAATTTATGTGAAACTGATCCCCCACTCTAAATTCTAAATTATTTTTTAATTTTTTCACCAAGACTTTTAGGGTGCTCACACACAATCACCTAAAAAAAAGTAGAATCTTATTTATTTTTTAATTGGCAACTTATTACTTATCATTATAACTAGAATTATTTTAAACATTTGATTTTGATGCAACATTTTTGTTTTTAGATGATGCATTCTTTTACATTTTTTTTAATTCAATGGAACAATGTTTTCTACGACATAGGATGTCATGTCCTATTTCCTTTTTCTTTTTTAATGTTAATTTTTAAAATTCTTTTTCTTAGGGTCACAACCTTCAGAGAATCTAATCATAAACTCTCCAGTTGAAACGTCCAAAGAATTACCAGGTTTGACTCCCTTAAAAAATGGAAAACCCACCCCAAGACAGACAAGAAGGCGTAAAACTGTGGGTTAGTATCCTTGTTATCTTTGGATTATTTACACAAGGGGTAAGATACACCTCGCTCTCTCTCTCTATGTATTACAGAAATGCGCGTTCTTTGCTCTTAAGCATAATTTTGCTTTTTAATTCAAAAAAAGCAAAATTATGCTTCTTTTTTTTTTTTTTTTTTTTTTTTTTCTTTCTTAAGAAAAAGCCAAATCACTCGAACTTTATGCTCTGCCATTGTTTTCACTAATATTTGTATACATATTAAATAACGTCTCAATCAGTAAAGTAAAAGGAAGAAAAAATTGTGCTCCGCCATTGTTTTCACTTATAATTTTTAGGGGGGTGGGGCCAAATTTTTATTTTTTTAACTGAAAATATTTCTTAGGGTAGGTAGAGAGTAAAATAAAAATACAAAATTGGGGGGGGGGGGGTCGAGGGGAATGTTTGAGAGGGGGGGGGGCAATTTTTTTTTTTTTTTTCTTTGAACTTAAAATATTTCTCAGGGTAGGGGGAGAGTAAACAAATTTTGGTTGGGGGTGGAGAATAAAAAATGTTTTGTAGTAGGGTGAAGCAAAAATTTTTTATTTTGAACTTAAAATGTTTCTTAGGGGAGAGTAAAAAAAATTGTGGCTGGGGTTGGAAGGTAAAAATATTTTGGGGGGTTGGGGCAAAAATATATATTTTTTTTCTTGAACTTGAACATGGCTCATTAATATGAGTTCTTTTTTTATGATAGTGACACTACATGAATGAACTTGATTTTTGTTCTTGGATACGACAGGGGCACATTAATGAGTTCTTAGGTATGCGAACTGGGCTGGAGATAGGTACATATATATAGTATGCACACCCTTGTAGAGATGAGTAAGTATATGGCATGCGCACCGGCGCGACGATAGGTACGTATGTAGCATGCGCACCGGCGCGGCGATAGGTACGTATGTAGCATGCGCACCGGCGCGGCGATAGGTACGTATGTAGCATGCGCACCGGCGCGGCGATAGGTACGTATGTAGCATGCGCACCGGCGCGGCGATAGGTACGTATGTAGCATGCGCACCGGCGCGGCGATAGGTACGTATGTAGCATGCGCACCGGCGCGGCGATAGGTACGTATGTAGCATGCGCACCGGCGCGGCGATAGGTACGTATGTAGCATGCGCACCGGCGCGGCGATAGGTACGTATGTAGCATGCGCACCGGCGCGGCGATAGGTACGTATGTAGCATGCGCGGCGATAGGTACGTATGTAGCATGCGCGGCGATAGGTACGTATGTAGCATGCGCACCGGCGCGGCGATAGGTACGTATGTAGCATGCGCAGACAGAGGTGGTACTTTTTATAGAAATATGTCATACTTTTGTTCTGGGCAACGGAAGAGGAATGGTGGGGAAGAAACTTTTTTAGGCGATTACATGGGGGAAAAACCTGAAAAAAATAAACACTGGTTTTAGAATTTCAGAGCCATTCTAGTGTTTTAGGGCAATTAAACAATTTTTTTTTTTTAGTGGGGGGTGGTTACATTTTTAAGCGATTACGTGTGGTGTTAAGAGATTTTTGTTTGGGAGGTGCCACTCTAACTTAGGTTAGTGGTAAGGTAAAGGAAGTTTTGTGGGGAGAGGGAGGGGGGGGCTTGCTGCTCGGATCTAGAGTAGTAGTATAAGTAATTTCCCTTTTTTTTTTTCTTTTTAACTAACCTTTCACCATGAAAATCTCTTCCCAAAAAAACACAGAATTTATCTCCAATAACCATTTATTTAGTTAAATACCCTAAAAGGCTAGAATGGCCTGGAAATGTGATCATTTTATGTTAACTTCACAAAGGGTTGGAAAATTCATCTCGATTTCAATTTTTTTGCCATTGTCCACTCACATTCCAATTTCATGACCATTTAAAATCGCAGTTTCAATTTTATCCAGTGCAGTGACTTTTCAAAGTGTCACTCAATCATCACTTTTATTACAGATGGTTATTTTTACTGATCCTCCAAATGATAATCAGTTAAGTTCTCAGCACCAGTAAAACGTGCTCTCATTTGAAAGTATAAGACTAAAAAAACTTTTATTTCTCTTCAGATTCTCAAGCAAGTAATCCTTCTCCAAATCGACGCTGTTCGACACGAATAAGTAGACAATCGGTTTCCATTTCTGAAGAAGAACAAACGACTTCTTTGAAAGAAAATGTCTCTCTACTTCATCCTATTGTTTTACATGAGACCTCAGAAATTAAATCAAAGAGGTTTGATTTTTTTGTGGGTTTTTTCTTATTTATTGTCATATATATTAAATTGATTTCTTTTTGTCATATATATTAAATTGATTTCTTTTTGTCATATATTAAATTGATTTCTCATCGTCATATATATTAAATTGATTTCTTTTTGTCATATATATTAAATTGATTTGTCGTTGTCATATATATTAAATTGATTTCTCGTTGTCATATATATTAAATTGATTTCTCGTTGTCATATATATTAAATTGATTTCTCATCGTCATATATATTAAATTGATTTCTTTTTGTCATATATATTAAATTGATTTGTCGTTGTCATATATATTAAATTGATTTCTCGTTGTCATATATATTAAATTGATTTCTCGTTGTCATATATATTAAATTGATTTCTCGTTGTCATATATATTGATTTCTCGTTGTCATATATATTAAATTGATTTCTCGTTGTCATATATATTAAATTGATTTCTCGTTGTCATATATATTAAATTGATTTCTCGTTGTCATATATATAATTTATTAAAGTACACAAACATATTTTTTCTCTATGGCTTTTGGAAATTTGTGAGGATTCTCTCTTCATGCTAATTTATTTCGATAAAGTATATGTAACAATATTGTGGTCCAAACAATGTACATAAGGTTGACATTGTAAATTATATTAGGCATTATTTCTTAAGGATAAAAAAATAAAATCATAGTTAATAAGACTATAAAAACGTAGGGGTTACAGACACCTAATATCCATTATAGTAAGATATTATATAGAAATCTACAATCTCACAATAAGTTATATATATGTATATAATCAAATTCTCTTAAACGTTTTGCATGCCTAATGAAATATTTATGTACATTCAGTTTTATCCTTATTTCTCAATACTAAATTCTTAAATAATTTTATGCAAATGCTATTAACCTTTTGTTGCAAAAATATTATCCAATCAGATTTTCTTTTCTCAATCTGTATTTAGGTCTTAAAGTTGTGCCAATTAATTTTCAGTGTGAGGAGATATTACAAAACAAACCTGTTTCATATTTAGGAATCCCATTAATTATTTTGAAAACCTCAGCCCCCCCCCCCTCCCCCTGCTTCTCCCTCTAAATTGTCTGTAAATTTCAGTTAATATGGTTATTTGATTTTCTTTTAACAGGGGGACGCGAAAAACCAAGTGTGTTGCTTTTTCGGATGAGGTTTCAACCGTGGCAAATACAGGTTAGTATTTTTAGATACTGAAAGATTAGGTTATGGAGAGAGTGATAGAAAGTACATTCGGAAGTGGGTGGGGGATATTGCAAACAATGACATGCAGTTTGGCTTTATGCCTGGGAGTGGCACAATGGATGCTATTTTGATTCTGAGATATCAGCAGGTACAAGATGTTATTTACTTTTGTGAACCTGGAAAAGGAATTTGACCATGTTCTTCAAGCTGTGCTTTAGCAGCCAGTGAGAAAACTGTTTTGATGAGTCGATTGTGTCCTGTGCAGAAGCAGGGTCCGTGTAAATGACTCCTTTAGTGATTAGTTTGAGATAAAGGTTGGTGTCAGTCAGGGTTCAGTATTGATTCCTTTACTATTCATCATTATGTTTGAGACATTACCGAGGGAATTCTGTACAGGATGTCCCTGGAAACTGTTGTATGCCGATGATTTGGTAATCATTGCTAAATCTGAAGAACTTCAGTCTAAGTTGAACCTGTGGAAAACCAACATAAAGTTAAGGGACCTTCGTGTCAGTATGGGGAAGACCAAAGTTATGATCATTGGTCCTAACCTGCATACTCAGAAAGTTTCCTTGTGATGGCTTTAGATCTGATGTTAGCAGCAACTCTGTATTCAGCTTGGTCATTCACTTTGACTTGTCATGAGTGAATGCTGAGCTCTCACTAATTCCGTTTTCTGGGGATGCAGAGAAATGACAAGTCTATGATTTGGTGGATTTGTAGTGTGCATCTTGACGAGTTCTGACTCCTTTCTATTGGGCTTGACTGGAGTTAGTTCTGCTTGCGGTGCTATTGACATGTTGAATTGGGTAAATAGATGTACAGGTTTGGTAATTTAAAATTTTTCATTTTGCAACCATTTGAAGTATTTAACAGTGGTAAAGTGCAATGGATAGTTGTTTCTGTTTACTATTGGTGGGTTTGAGATCTGAAGACGATAGATGACTGGAAAGCACTGTATTATTGGAAGAGTGACCTGCATCATGATGATTGCACATTTTGATTAAATAATACCTGAATTAAAACAAAAATCGGATTAAAATATTAAACACTAATCATACATTTTGCCATGTAACCTAATATTGATGGCGCTGCACAATTTTGATTAATTTTAGCAGTTTGAAAATTGCCTGTAAAATGACTGGTTTATTACATACAATATCACTGCTAAAGTAGATGTGCCATTCAAATTTTGCTAACGTAAATGTTTGAATTTTATAAGTCTGTCCATTTCACACATTCCAATTTGAAATGGTATTTTCTTCATCGCTAAACGTGCAGAATGAATGGACGTATCTTAAGAATGGGTTCATTCAGATTTCTTCTTTCAATTCCAAGAATATTTTCTTTGTGACGAACCAACTCGAATGTTCTTATTGAACTTGTCCTAAATTTCCTGATCATTTTGCAGATTCTCCATTGACCGTACTGTCTCCTGTCAGTCTGAATGTTGACACAATGGAAGAAAGAAAAGAACTCAACAAAAATGGACAATTCAAAAAGTTAAAAGTTAACTACACTCCTGTTAGAGGCCTTGTGAGTAAAAAAACAAAATTATAAGTTTGTATTACTAGTTTCATTTTGGTTGTTATTTTCACAATTCAGCGGATGTAACCTTTGACCGTATTCAGGTGCATATTTTCGAACTCTGGAATCTTTATTAAACATGGAAAGCTAAAGAAAATGGGAGGTTACATCAGCTGAAACATTGTGAATATAAAAATGAAGATGAGCATAGTAGCTCAGATAATAAAAATTATCAACCATTATCTCAAAAATTCGAAAACATTTGTCATTTTTCTGCTTGGTAGTGTCGGCGTAGCACATCTGCCGTCAAAAATCTATTTTTGAGAATTTTCAAAATTATTTTTCTTTACTAAAAATTAAATAGAAAAGAAAAGAAAAAAAAGAAATTACCCCAAAAGAATTTACGTCTTAAATTTGATGCTAAATCTGTGTTTTGTATTCTCTACCTTATAAAGTAAGAAATATTTTAATTTGAAATCGCTCTCGAAGTTTAATTACGTTTCTTTTTGATTTTCCAGTAAATTTTATGCACGCATGCCAAATTGCATTGCTTTATCTTGAATATTTTTTCTTTTTAACAGAATTTATCAATGAAAATTATGTTGAAATATAAGCATTAAAGTAGGAAGAAGAAAATGCCCCCCCCCCACACACACACACACTTCCTGAAAGTTCTGTCCAATTGACACAGAATTTTCAAGAAACTGAAGATGGGTTTTTTATTCCTGTCTGCATTTTTCCCTCCCAAACTTTCAAATGCTTATATTTCAAAGGTATGGATGGATTTTGATAACTTAAAAACCAAGTTTTATTTTAATTGGTATTTTAGAAATTATTATAGCAGCATTTCGATTCTAACTTTTCTGTAAATATTGCTACTTAACGAAATGTGAGATATACACACACAGACCTACCTTCCTACTATCTCACTGAATATATAATAGCAATATATCAATCTAATTCTTTAAAATTTGACTAGGTAGATTCAAAAATGTCTTGTAAATTAAGTTATTTTGGTAAATATGTATTTCAGTAGAAAATCTCCCTGTCAAAGAATGTTTTCTAAAATCTGAAAGAATTTTTTTTTTAATTTCAGAACCCTAGTCCTACGACCACACTCAGAAGATCGAGAAGAAGCACATATTTGATGACTTTTTCACCATGAACGACCATGTCATTCAAGATTATAACAATTTTAAGAAAAATCTCCCCTACAGACACATTACTTCAGAGTCATCAAATGTGTTCAGACATATTTTTTTTTCTTTATTCCTTTCCTTATCTCCTGTCTTTTGTGATTGTGGAATTGCCTGTGTTATGATTCAATTGCCTGTGTTATGATTCAATTGCCTGTGTTATGATTGCCTCTTCTCCTGTCTGATGTGCAGTGTTTTCTTTTTTTTTTTTTTTTGCAGGGGGGGAGGGGAAGGAGGGGTTCATTTTTTTTTTTTTTTTAAATTTTAACTAGTGTAGTCATCAGCAATGATCATTACAGGAGTTGATGAAAAATAAAAATCAGTTATTTTAAAAACTTTATGAATATTTTCCTTTCTGGAATTCAAATTTATTAAACTTTTAATTTGTAAAATAAAAACAAAAGATTAATGCTGTTCGCTGAAGTATTTTTGCTGCCATGATTGATTTGAAAGGTTTTTACCCCATCCCCAGAAAACTTTGAAGAAAACTTGATTCTCAAAGTCCTGAGAGTCTAAAACAGTTGGTGACAATCTATCCATTTTTCTTTCTCCCTCCATTTATCCATGTCTGAATTCCAACTTTGGACTCTCCTGGCTCTTTCGAACTTTTTCGGTTATGATCTTACAAATCCTATTTTCAGAAGATAACAATTCAATAATGCCCCCCCCCCCCCACCTTTTTTGTCATGGTTTAATTTTTGGAAGTTTCAATAATTATAATTCTTATTTTATTACTTGCTTTCCCCGCCTATAACAGATTGTGCATTAACCAGAGCTCAGCTAAATTTTCCTGTGTTCATTTAGGTTGAGACAAAACTGTAAACGTACGTAAATAAAATTTTAAATATCTTTGTTTTTTGTTGTTTTTTTTCTTTCCTCTACCATGTCGGCAACACCATCAGTAATTTCAAATTAAAAGAAATAAAAAAAAAAACCCTGAAAATGTTTTTAACTATTCAGACAAGATACATTCTTGACATGCTCTGCCAACTTGTTCCAGTAAGTGATTTTTCTCAGGAAAAAAAATTCAATCATTGTACATCGAAATGCAGCTTCACCTGCCACCATCCATGCAATGGAAACATCAAGCAAACATAATACAAGGAGGAGATGGGCAACCCAAGAGAAACCTTTCAGGGGAATGAACTATCCAGTGAGCATATGACCTCAACTAGAGCAATCTGGATCAAACATCAACGAATATTACCCCAAAACTTGCCGGTCTGTCTACCATGTAGGAAAGGCTTGTTTTCAAAAAAAAAAAAAAAAAAAAAAAAAAAACACAATGTGGAGGATATTTAATCGATGTGACATCAGAAAGGTCTTTAGATGCGACTCCTATTTCATAAAACATCTGGGTCACGTCTGATAATGGCCTCTGAAGTAGACCTAATGTAAAATGAAATACAATATAGGAAGCAATAATTATAAATATCAGATGAAAACACTTTTCTTACATGTCTGTACAGGCAGCAACACTTATGTAAATTAGATGGCAAAATAAGTCTTTACTTCTGTATAAGAATAATACTTCTAGATCTAATAAGGATAATAGAAAACTAGACATATTTTTTTAGTTATGGAAGAACATCTTAACGGATGCCACAGTTTATGAATTTTTGGTAAGTCATAATACATGTGTAGACAAGTTTAAAGTTCTCAAATTAACACTTCTACCCTTGTCGATTAATTCAAATGTTTACTGCTTTATTTAATGTAGAGGAAATGCCGATGAATTGATGGTTTTGTTTCGTAAACGTCAACCGTAGATTTTACTGATGTGACGTATGTACAACGAATGCTACGAAATCGAAAGAATGGATTCTAAAACTCTGCCAGTAAAATCTAGGGTTGACGATTACGAAACTACCGAGTTGATTTTTCTTTAGTAAAAATCCTTGTTTATGAGATCTTTATACTTATACAATTATACTAATGTTATATATTGGAATGTTCATATATGTATATTGTTGAAATCGCAGATGTTGCTTATCTGTTCCCGTCAATACTCAGGGCGACTGTCGCTGGTTGATTTCATTGTGTTGTGCTGGTTATTCGACCGCTTGTTGGCTGTGGAGCTGGTAATTTAAGCATATCGCACAAGGGAGAACTGAACTCTGGATTTTGGCTTTAAACAGTTTTATTCTTAGATCACATATCTTCGACAGGACGTGATTGTGTGGGTTGGGGACAGTTCATTAGGCCACTTTTGGGCTATTTGCACACCACACCCGTCTGCAGGGAGCTCGCTATTTTATGTCTCACTCATTTGTTATGTAAAAAAAAAAAGAAATTTAAAATTTTAGAGAAAAGCAAATATTTTTCTTATTTAAGCCTTTTCTATCAAGACAGGTTTGTCAACCATCTTGAATTTTAGTCCGAATTATTTTTATAGTTTTACTTTCAAATCACTATGAGATTTCCAATCATGAAAATGACATGAACAAAATCATTGGTATCCTTCTTTAAATACCCCAAAAATTACTAGATTAAATAATTTCAGACAAATGACCAGTCATGTTGGCGATTAATAACCTTTCTCTTCAGAGCATCTTATTTTAATGTGGGGAAAATCTAGCTCCCAAAAAAAAGGAGCTTCTCGAATGGGACAAATATTAAAATTTTCTCAGTCTAGAAGGATTTCTCATTCACTGATCAGACAGAAATGAATTGTATCAGAACAGATAGTACACTTTGGAATTTCTAGTCAACAATATTTTATTGCTAACAAATTGTTAAAAATGGTGTTAACATGTGGACATAAATTTCAATTTGATATACGTTAAAAATTTGAATTTTTTTTTCAGGACAAACAAAACTTTTATGTTATACAAACTTGTTATTGTGCAAAATAATATTTCAAACTTTAGGAGAAACAAGCAAGTATTTTTTTATTTTTTTATTTAATACTAGCAAATATATGCTCCCTCTGGTCACATTTTGCTAGGCTGGGATGATATCATGAACAAACTACATACACTGACCTCCCCTCCCCCTCCCAAAGGAGGATGTAATAACGAACATATACTATACTAATCCTCAAAAGAGGAGGTAATGTCTGTTAGGATTGTATCATGACAACAGAACAGGTACTATAATACTCTTTTCAAAATAGAGGAGGTAATACTTGGGAGGATCTCCCCATAAAAGCAGAAGGTATAGTATCATAGCAACAGAACATATACTACACTACCTCCTGTCCCCCCCCCCCCCCCCCAAAAAAAAAGAAAGTAGTCCCTGGGAAGATGGTCTCATGACAAAAAAAAACAGATACTACATTAACTCTCCCTCAAAGGAGGATGTAAGACATGGGGAGATTACCTCCATCCCCTTAAAGGAGGAGCTAATTCCTGGGAGGATGGTCCTATGACAACAGAACCGATACTACACTACCTTATTCCGATTAAAAGATAATACAATAATAGATTAAATCATTTGTCTAGTCATAAAAACAATATTTTTTTTTTAGTCTCTTGGCTCTTTTCCTAAAATCCCACTCCCCATTTTAATCCAAGGAACTTCTGCAAATAAATGTATTTATGAAATTTTTTTTTTTTTAATAAGAGTAAATGTAGTAACTAGATGATTCTAATTAAAAGTAAGAGACATTTTCATAACTTTTGACCAAGGATGACCAACGACCTCTATTTTCCCCATACTTTTGATGGTCTTGTGCCTAATTTGTTTGTAATTTAATTTTTTATATTTTGTGTAAATAAATAATTCAAAGTGGAGTATCTATTCTCAGCATCTTATTTACTATCGACGAAACTATTACTTCAAACAATAAAAAAAACAATACCATAATAATATGGCGTTGTTAACGAGAGAGAAGATAAGTTTTACTTAAGGAAATAAACTAATCTCACGTTTTTTTTCTTTTTAAACTTTACTCGGATATTTCTTCTTTTAGTAAGATGTAACTTGTGTACTTTTTTTTTTTTTTTTTTTGTAAAATTTAAATTTTTTACATTCTTTAAAAAAAAACTTAGTTTACCCTAAACAAGGCAAGTCGCCACTGTAGACGTAAGGAGCTGCTGAGAATTAGGGTGAAAGTTTAGGAGGTCATTCTAAATCGGGATCTGTGCAGCTAGATGTTTGTTCACGTTAGTTTAAAATTTCTGCATGTTGGTACAGTCGGAGAAGCAGGAAGGGCTGCCAAAGGCTGGCAGCTTGAAGAAAGAAGCTATTAGAGTAGAAGGCTCTCCAGAATCTGGGGACCTTCACAGTGAATGGATGGGATTTAGCTGATTGTCGGGTTGGTCGAGTGTATTTACGGCAAGGGGGTGCCAGAGCAGCAAGTTTATCGGAACACATTCCATTAAAGTACTTGTAAAACAAGCACAAGGATGCAAAATTTCAGCGATGGGACAGGGTCTAGAGCTTGATGGATAGTGAGGGACCTATTAGAATGACTCTTTTTTTTGGGGGGGACTTTTTCGAAGGAGACTAGTGGATGGGGCACCAGCCCAGATGTGACAACAATACTCCATACATGAGCAGATGATGGTTTTGTAGAAGTATAGTGTACTTTCAAGTGTGAGAAGTTTTCTAGCACGGTTCAGGGAGCCCACTTTCTTTGCAGCAGCCTTGGCAATGTCTTCTATGTATTTGTTTCAAGTCCTGTTAGGCCGAGGAGTTTGAACTTTAATATTGATAAAAATACTATTCTCCCGAGCAATACCGGGTAGCCCTGCGAGTTTAAAATAAACTTTTAAACACAACTTTAACATTTTGGTAATTTCGAAACATTTATTTACCTTCTAAAGAAAAGAAAGAAACAAATTTGCCTTTTCACTGGCAATTTAGAAAAATTGAATCGATCGCTTTAAAGAAAGTATAACCGACTTGATTTTTCTGAAACATTTGAACAACGTTAGAAAATGCTAAATATTTGGCCCGAAAATAAAACGATATTGCAGAAACAGAACATTTGTTATATTAAAATAAAAAAAACATTAAATTAAAAATCAATAACAAATACGTTAATTAATAAAATTAACTTTTACAAACCCAATATGCAAATTAGTTAACCTTGCGAATCTGATATCACATCTACATAAGTGGTATATAAAAAAAACATGCATCTATTAAGTTAAATTAATTGGAAATAGACTTTTGACTTGACCTTTTGTGTGAAAAATGGGTCCAACTTTTGCATTTATTAATTTAGATTTTCCTATCAAGACAGGTTTGTTGCATGAAGAGAAATGATGTGAAAATGATACGATGGATGTGTAACACAATTCTTAAAGATAGGCTCAGATCTGATAATATTAGCGGCTTTGATGGTATGGCTACGTTGAAAGAATGGATTGGAGTTTTTGGGTTAGTAGATGTAGAACAATTGAGGTAGCAGGGTCAGTTCACAGGGGAAGGCCAAGGAAAACATGGGAGGAAGTGATAAAGATGGACTTGAGTAGAAAGAGGGATAAATAAAAACTTGGCCAGAGATAGAAGTCAATTTCTAAAAGCCGTTCAACATACGGCAGCATGGAAAATGGGCATTAAACCGATGATAATGACGAATGAATGTGTATTTAATGAAGTTAGAAGCTTTATAAAATGTAATAAACTTTGAATTTTTTTTTTTTTAAACGACAGTTTAATCTACAAACTTGACTAAAATTATTAATCAATTTGTATTATTAGGATTACTGTTCTCGTGTTGGATGTTTCTATTTATCTTCCTCCCACAAGGTAAGATGTGACAAGGTCGGGAAAGTGGGATTTGATAAACCAGCGCTTGAGAATTTGAGCACTCTGGCCATTAAAAATTGCCTGGGCAGCCCCGTCGGCATTTCCCGGTAGGGGCGCCTCAGGCGATTAGCAATAAACTAACCCCTTCTCAAAGGGTGAGAAGGCAAAGCCTGGGAGGGTGCACCTCCTAGAACTGCACAGGACAGATCAGACCGATAGACCGGCGTAAATGAAGACCCGAAGGCCCAGACAATACCGGTCTACGGGGTGCAGTATCCATCGGAACAGATACTACATTTTGATCTTGGCCAAAAGGCCAAGCCAGTTATCTCGTGTTGGATGTTATTCTAACAAAGTCTCGCCTGATATAATATCCAACCTTCTTCAAGTGCGTCTTGCCGAGCTCGGGAATCTGTACAAAATTTTGAACAGAACCCTTTATTTAATCCCCGGGGGCAGATTGTTCTCACTTTGTCAGCCATGACCAGGTAGAAGTCTTAATTAATTTTTATTTTGGTTCTGAATTTTTTTAGATGAGGATTGATAATTTGTATTTGTATAATTTGGATTATTCGGACTACTGATAACACTCAAGATGAGAACAGTAATCCGAATAATCGAAATTATACAAATTTTTTATGTTATTCTTAGTATCGTCTGTAGGGAGGATTGAACCTTAAACTTCCAAAAGACTGTCACTTATCAATGGATACTTAACACCTTTATCCGTTGCGCCACGTTTCAAAGATGGGAACAGTAGTCTGAATAATGAAAATTATCAATCCGTATCTTAAAATTCTAAAACATTATCAATCAATTTTTTCTCTTTTTTCAGTATTTTATTAAGTCTTCAAAGTTGGTCGGTACAAAAGCCTTTTTTCGGGTTGGGACCGACAAGAGCATTCAGTTTTGTACCCTTAAGTTTTAAAGCATTTTAAAAAGAAGAAGAAGAAAAAAAAAGGAACAACACGGATTAGAATCCTACCATTTTATTGCAAATTAATTCTGTACAAATAGGTGTTGACATTTTTCCGATGATAACAAAACATAACCTCCTTTATCTCCCAGTGTCTTCGGTAAGAACAAAGAGCTTGATCTAACGGATAGGAGTCCAGGGTTGTATAAAGTCTTTGAAGTAGATTTTGGCTGAAAGAAAAAAAATTATTTTAAACAATGAGCAATGAGTTATTTCAACTTTTAGAACTAAAATTCGACAGAATCTTTTTATATTGAGAATATTTTGCAATTTTTAGATAACTTAGAAAAGTCAGAATGATTGCCAAACGCTTAAGGTTACTTAAGTATGAGTGACAAGCTTCAATCGTCTCTGGATGAAAGGGTTAGGGTTACAGAATGATTTGGAATGAGTTTAACAGTTGCATTTCAGAACTTAGAAGGGTCTGGAGAAATAGGGGCCACTTCGATTCTTCCAACAATAGCCAGAAGCAACTTAAAGATAAGGAAATGGATCCATAATAGTACAGAATACTCGTCTACATGCATATGTTCAAGGTGAGCAAGAGTAGTATCCAGACGCTGACAAACATACATCAAATGTACAACATTAATGTTGTACATTTGATGTATGTTTGTCAGGATCTGGATACTACTTGACAAAAATTGAGCTTGGTCGTAAAACTTGCAAGATTTTCCAAATTTAAATGTTAAGTTTCAAAATAACTTACGAGCTTCTTCAAATTTCTCCGGATGTCTTGCCATATAATCTTCAAAAACCAACCACTTTCTTCGAGTATAATCTTGACGGTAGGTCTTCAGGAAATAACCTGCACATAAGCCGATCAGTCCAAAAGCTATATGACGCTGAATTCCTGTAAATGAAAAAAATAAAAAAGAAAGGCAATTAAGTTACTTCATTAACCAAAGAAATTTTTAATTATTGTTGACTATTCTTTATTGTTACATTGAATATTTTCAAGAGTCAAACAATTTAGAAAGAATTAAGCAGATAATACCTTTACATTACATATATACTACCTACTAGTATATCACTTATTGATTGTCCGTGCTAGAAAACTTCTCACACCTGAAAGTATCCTATATCTCTACAAGGCCACCATCTGCTCATGCATGGAGTATTGGTTTAAGGCAGGGGCGGGCAACCTTTTCAGAGTGAGGGCCGGATGAGACTTTTGGAAGGAGATCGCGGGTCGGAGTGAAAAACGAAATCTCAGAATTACTATATTTTGTTTACATGAATAAATTGTACAAAAATTGCATTGAACACTCTACAAATCTGATATTTTTTCTCAAGAGACTTCTGTATGTGATGTTATAAAAGGCGCCGACGAAGAGCCATTTTGGAATCATAAAAAATAATGACGGGGAAAGTAGCAAGTTCATCCAGCATTCGTTTTGACACACCTCACATAAGTTCTATGATTCATGCCCTTTCCTCGTCTCTCGTTTCCTCTTTGCCTCTCTCTTTCTCTTTTTCTATTTTTATCTCAGGCCAAGGATTTTAAATTAATAGTTAAAGAAAAATGAAATATGCATGCATCATCGCTCGCTGATATTCATACATTTTTATCCCACTGTAAATCTTAATTGAAACCTACTTTTACGTCTATGTCACAAAATGATATGAGTTTTACTGGGAGGTCCGCGGGCCGGATTGCAATAATAAAGCCTAGCAGGGTGGCGGGCCGGACGCTAAATCTTCGCGAGCCGGATGTGGCCCGCGGGCCGGAGGTTGGCCGCCCCTGGTTTAGAGTGTGGGATCACATCATAGTCAACATTATATTAAGGAGAGTTTACTTTAACAGCAACCTTCATGTTATCAGCTTACCTACTGAGTTATTCATATGTATATAAATACGCTTAAACTAATACTTATAAATAGATTAATTTCATTGTGTAACATGTTAGAAAAGTGTCATAAGTTCCTTTAGGGGGCAGCTAGACGTAGAACTACTTCTATTATGGTCATATGAAAATTGTACATGTGAATACAATTATATTTAAGGTACACTCCCAAGTATGTCTTCATTTTAGTAACAAACATGCACATAGAGGCGTTCTCCTTTATTTTTTATACATACATTCATATATATACAGTTTGAATTACCTACTAGACACGATCCTCAAGTGTCTTCGGTTTCTCTGTACAAGGGTTTGTCAGGACGACCTGACATGAGGATACTTACTCCTACAAGCAAACCCTGACCAAATATTCAAAATAACATAGTATTCGAAGCCCAAATAAGATCCCCTTTGCATTAGCTCATACGAGGAATAGGGCACCTTCTCTAAGTAATGTTACTTCAAGTCACAACACTTAGTTGATACTCCACCAGACCAGATGAATTCTGCTCCTGGAATCCGGTAAGACCAAGAGACCAAAAGAAAGATATACTATAACATAATCAACTGGTCAATTGGGGAGAGGAAAATTAAAATTAATGTTCTTAACTTCTTTACTAACTCAACGTTTGAAAGATAAAAGAAATTTAATAGAATATTCGAATATCTATGTATCTCCTATAGGGATCAAGTGTTAGCCCCAGGTAGAGGCCCCTTGATTTCTGAGAACTTCAACTGAAGTAAAATGAAAAAAAAAAAAAATATATATATATATGTGAGAGAGAGAGCGATAAAGAGAGAGTACGAGGAGCAGACAGATAGATAGATGGCTGGAGAGGTGTTACGTACTATATGTACCAAAATTCTTTCCTTACATTTTATTATACAAAACAAAAAAAAAGGAAAATATATTGTTTGATTTCATATAATTTTATTTACCAAAACTGCTGCCAAGAAGGTGGGCTCACTCTACGTGCTAGAAAACTTCTCACACCTGACAGTATCCTATATCTCTACAAAGCCACCATCCGCCCATGCATGGAGTATTGTTGTCACATCTGGGCTGGTGCACCATCAACCAGTCTCTCCCTCTTAGACAAGGTCTAAAAAAGAGTGTCCAATCTAATAGGTCCCGCATTGTCAACCAAACTCCAACCCCTGCCACATCACCGCTTGAGGAGACTAATGGAGTGATAATTAAGCAGGTCAGTTCTTTCACCAGAGTTCTTGAACACTGGTACCACAGATGCAATTTTCCAGCTATCCTGGAAGCAAGATTTGGCAAAGCATTTCTTGTAGAGTTTGGGGCTATCTCAGCAGAGCATTTCTTTATTGATATAGCAGGGATAAGATCAGGTCCACATGCCTTGGAGGTGTCTAGGTTTTTTATGATATCCTGGACATAGTAAGGAGTGATAATCAGATCATCGAGTGTGGCTTTTGTCTGCAATGGAAATTGTGGGGTCTAAGGTGGAGTTCAAGGCGAACTGTTGGGCAAGCAGTTCAGCCTTCTCAGTTGCATCATGGTGGTTGGATAGTGGGGGAATTGTTGATAGTTTATCATGCACCACACTATTATAGATTTTCCAGAAATCGTGAGTTCCTAATTTCTGCGACTCAATGCGTTTTCTGGTCATTTTGATATACCTTCTCTTGTCTGCGGCGAATCACTCTTACAATGATTTCTAAATGCTAGAGATGGGCGGTTTTACCGAAAAACCGCGGTTTTTCGGTTTCGTCTCCATACCGAATACGAATCGTTTTTTTTTTTTTAAACCGTAACCGTTCGGTATTGTGTTTTTACTACAGTAAGCCACCATATACAAGGAAACACGGTTGAAAAGATTTTTCTGATTTGAATAAAATTGAATATTACCAAAAAATAAAAACATTTAATTGACTTGTAGGAAGAAATCTTTGTTTACAGTTTGTTTATCATTAACATTTTGAATTTTCAAATGAAAAAAAGAGAAATACGACAGACAACATGACATCGTATTTTTGTAGGCCCTGGTTGAAATAACAGAACATGATAGAATTATTGTAAAAACATTGCTGATTTAATTTAACACCTCACGCATTTTGAGTTTAAGAAAAAATAAGTTGTAAAAAGTTGTTTTGAACTAATTCCCAACTTAAATTAATTTTCTTCAAAATCAATCAAATGCGTCCCATTAATCCAACAGTACATCCAAACATCTTCGGCCTTTTGGCTAAGATCAAAGTGTAGTATCTGTTCCGATGGATACTGCACGCCAGTCCTGTGCAGTTCTAGGAGGTCCACCCTCCCAGGCTTCGCCTCCCCTCTTTGGGGAGGAGTAAGTTTATTGCTTACTGTCTGAGGCGCCCCTACCGGGAATGCCGACGGGGCTGCCCAGGCAATTTTTAAATGGCCAGAGTGCTCACCTCTCGAGCGCTGGCTTTTAACCCCACTTTCTCGACCCAAGCTGTGGTCACATCTTACTTGTGGGAGTAAGATAAAACTGGCCTTGTGCCTAACTCCGGGAGGAGTAAATAAA
Source organism: Sepiola atlantica (assembly GCA_963556195.1). Lineage (NCBI taxonomy): Eukaryota > Metazoa > Mollusca > Cephalopoda > Sepiida > Sepiolidae > Sepiola > Sepiola atlantica. The sequence continues at coordinate 23,325,268 of OY744521.1, read as the reverse complement.
AATCCAACAGTACATCCAAGCTAATTATTTATTTATAGAAAATTAAAGGGAGAAAACTCATGTCGGCAAAAAAAGAAACGCTAAAATTGATTATTTTTTTTGTTTTTGTTGAAACTAATTTCTGTGGCATAATAAGGATTAAGCTGGGTGATTTAAAAAAAAATGAGGAATGGTCCATTTATTTTTAAGAAATATATGACCTTCAGGGCGGGTCATAAATTTCCATTCCGCCAAGATATTTAGACTATATAGGGCCTACCGCCTCCTCCCCCTTTAATAACGTTTGTAAATGAATGTTTTTATGGAACTAAAAATGCCCACCTCCCAAAGCATACCAACATTCAATTTGCTGCTTTATAGTAAAAAAAACAACAACTTTAAATGAAATCCCCAACTACCAAACAAGCATGTTAACTTCAACAGGAGATTCTCCCCCTACCCCCAAGTTAAATGATATGATTACTTTAGTTAAACCTGCATATGTTTGTTTCTTTGTTAGATTGCTGCCACAATTCTCACAGTGAAGCAAGAGAACATGTTTTCTTTTTTTAATTCGACAATTAAATGGGACAAATCAAACCCAAGAACAAGAGCAGCAAACCAGAGTCTTGTAGCAATGATATGCAAAGATCTCCAAACCGTGAGCATTGTAGAGGATGAAGGATTTAAATCCTTCGTCAAATGTCTACAGTTGCCGACCAGACGAAATGTTAGAGAAATGTTAATTCCTGATTTATATGAGTCGGTCAGTACTGACATTCGGCGGCAGTTGTTAGACATAAAGTCCATTTCCTTGACAATGGACTATTGGACCAGCCGAGCTAATGATTCATATATGTCTGTGACTGCTCATTTTCTAACGCTATCTTTTGATGTTAAAGATTTTTGTTTAAATGTTTCTCATTCTCCTCATCCTATATTTTAGCTTCTGATGGGTTAAAGAATTAGATAGAATGTATATTCAAACTCAGTTTTATTGTTCAGAAATCTTTCATGAATCTTTGGTCACTGTTTTAACGAGTTAACTGTTGAAAAGGTATCAGAACTTTGATTACAACAGTCAACACCTTAAAACTTATGATTCATATCATGGAGAATGATTCAGTCACAAAATTATCGAAACAGTGGCATAATTCAACTAAACGTTGAATAATAACTAATCATCACACAAGAGAATGAATAGCTTCCATAGTAAAAATTTTTTTTTCAAAAAACCGAACCGTAAACCGAGGTTTTAAGGGAAAAAAAACGAAACCGATACCGAAACCAAAATTTCAAAACCGCCCAACTCTACTAAATGCCACAAATTTTTGCCTATTTATATCTGACTTATAGCGGCTGAATCAGCAGAATGCTTGCTGCCTATGAGCAATAGTTGATAAGTCGACTTTTAAAATAAAACTCATAAGAAAAATCGCATATATGTATTTTAAGTTTTAAAGGGATTCTGTCCGCATGGGTCACTTAGAGGTGGGGGCACATACATATTCGACACAGAGGGTAACGTAGAGATTTAGAACCACTTACATTGTCTTCCCCGAATAATTTTATACATATGATATAAATTTTATAAAAATGGGATATATTTGATGTTTTAAAGGAGGTTCAGCCCCCATAGCTCCCTTAGATTAGGAGGCACTTAGAGATTTGGGACTACTTCCATTGTCTTCCCCAGAAAATTTTATACATAGGATTTAAATTTCATAAAAATATGATATATTTGAAATTTTAAGAGGTTATGCTATCATAGTCCCCTTACGGGAGATTTGGGAACAATTCCATTATTTTCCTCTGTAAATTTTACATAAGAATACACTTTTAGATTTTATGTAGATTCTCTAACCTTTCTTTCTATAGGGAACACACATACACACAGACATTGAGTTTTATATATATAGTAGTGTTGGGACGATTAATCGGAATCGAGAATCAGAATTTGAGGGAGGGGATCGGAAAAATTTGAGCCTAATTTCTGATTCTAAAAACTATTCTTTTAATTTAATTTTTTAAAAATTAATTTTCTATTGCTGGTACTAATGATAAGTATCTATTGTTTTTAAACTAACAGTAAAACCAAAATCTATAGATAACACTATCAAAACACAATGTAAATTTATTATACTTGCGTAAAAAACAAACGAAAAAAACAATAAAACTTCGCATAAATTTGCTAGGTAACCTTTTTAAAGGTATGCAGTTGATTTAAAGGGTTTTGGAAAATGTTTAAAAATTTAATAAAACATTTTTGTCAAGCAAAACACTGACAAACATCATTGAAAATTAAATTAAAAGTAAAATATAAAAAAATGTTTAAAAAATTTTTATATGGTGGACTTTCGTCCGGTCCTCAGCATTGGCAAACCCTGGGAGAGGTCGGCAAAAGTGTGAAAACGTTTTAAAATTCTCAAAGGCTTGGTGTGAAGTTGAATTAGGTATAAATGAATTAGTGAAGTTAAAGATTTTTACGGCTCTGTGCGAAAACACACTTTGGTGTCAGTTCTTCTGTGATTTTGAATTTCCATGTCTGAACTAGTTGTAAAACAAAATTTCTAAAGATATAAAAGATTGTTTGGGATGGAGATAAAAGGCAAAAAAATCAAAGACTAATAATAAAAATTATTTTTGGTTATTAATATTATTGAAACCGTTTGGCAGTTGAGTTGTTACATTTTCCTTCCATTGACAAAACACAAGTACACTCCCTTACTCGGTGGACCAAAGATACAATTGCACTTAAAGGGATAGTAAAAATCCTAAAAAGATCTCTCCGTTGGAGGCTCTGAAATAACGGGTGAATGTCTGGCATCTGGTAGAATGCCTGATCACCAGCAAAAACAAAAACATAAGTAAATTTAAAAAAAAAAAAGTGAAAAACAGTGAAAATTTACCAACATAAAAATGTAAGTGTATATATTTAAAAAAAACTATTTTAAATAAATTTAAAATGTGTTTAATGAATTAAAAATTAATTACTAACATGTTTTTTAAAATTAATTTTTGTTTCATATTTTAACTTATATTTTAATTTAATGTGAAAATGTATTTGTGCACTCGAGTTTAGTGAGAGTGCTGTATCTATTCTTTCAGAGACAAAGTTAAGCCGGGACAGTCCTGGGTCGAAGGAGAAAAGTATATGAAATATAACTAAAGTTAATCTAAAGCACATGTAGGTTGGATCATCTGATTCTCGCCTATGTTCTCTAGTCAAAAGGGAGTGTGTTCCGAAACATAAACTCCTAGCCCGTGCATATGTTTGTCAGAGTCTTTACGGTAGAGTGGGAGGTATTCAGTCATGTCAAAATGGAGATTGAGGATTGTAGGTTTTTTTCACTTAATGCTAGGATATCTGGGGAGTTTACCAGGAGAAATGTTCCTATGTCATTGATGTTAGTTCTAAGCCCCTGGATATTTGTGAACGCTAGCCTCAAGGGCGAAGGCAAAGATGTTTTTTGGTGGGTTTCTGGTTTAGGTTTGTTTCTTTTTCTTTGTCCTGTCATTTTGGTTTTAGATAGCGTGGGGAGGGTAAAGTGGGTGCTTATTCGATGCCAATAAGCTCACACAACCAGACCATTAGTCGAGACTTGATCCATGGGGGTTGTAGCCTCGAGAAAGCCCACCGAGCATAACTGTAGGGTCCCTTTCCATGTGCGACATGACACATCCAGTTATCCATGATATTATACAACTGTTGATGGAGCAGCTGCTCTTAGGGTTACCTAAGAGTTAGGGATCCTGCACTACCAGTCGCAAACAGCAGCCAGACAAGCTGTCTAACATGTACCCTCAACCTGTCGAAACAAGAGCGACCCAGACTAGTCATGTGAGATTTAGTGACAAAAAACTTTCCCCAAGTTGCCCAGATAGAGAGAAAGAGAGATGGTGTTCATTGTCCTAGTTAGGAAACAAGGCCAAGCACTGGGTGTCTTTGAGGTGTCCCTGTGCTAGTACCTCTGCATCTGGCTAATAGACAAAGGAGTGCAAAGGCTGAGCGATAGGCAGAGCCCATCTACTCCTTAAGCAATTTTAGGTTTGCATACCGGATATTTTGTTCGAGACTCCAGCTCTAAGAAGGTTGTTAATCAGGACTAAGGAGGTCAGCAGTTTGCTGTCAAGGCATAAGTAGTCAGTTTTTATTTCAGTTTTCTTTCTCCTAGATGGATGACCTGACAAGATCTACAAGTCCATCACACCGATAGAGGTAATCCTGCATCTGTGTACTAGTCAGGTATTTCAGAGCAAAGCCAAAGGAGACTTTAATGAATAAAATTACAAAACAAAAATGTTTTTCAGTAAAAAGACATTATTATGTGTTTCTTAGACTCATTTTTGTATCCTCAATATGTTATGCACCCTGTATGTACCTGGAGGGCGCATATTTTTGCCTGTATATATTATTTCACATTTTAGTATATACTTGCAGGGCTACCAGGCGTTGCCCACGGTCCTGCCTAAGAAAACAGAAAAGTTTTAAATAATCTTTCTTGCTCTTTCTATCATCCTCAGTCACATTACTTTTTCAACACACCCTTCCATTGCCTCCCATCTCCCCTTTATTCATTGAAGCACAAACATTTCTCTCTATGCAACACATATCCTCAACCCTCACTGGTCAGGTTTCACTTCCATACATCATCACACGGCGTATATATGGCTGATAGACTCTTCCCTTGGTTGACAGTGGTAATGCTCTACTGGTTAGTAATTGCAGAAGTTCCCTGAACTTAATCTATCCATTCCTAATTCTTGCAATCACATCAGCACCTGCTCCACCCTGTGCTCCAATAGAATCACCAAAGTAACAAAATTTCTCGACCAACTCACTCGTAGATAGTTTTTAAATAGGTAGGATAATCTGGGGCATCTGGCACCAGCAACTAGGTAACCTTTACAAACATCACTATGGCACTTGTTGGGCAATAAGCATCAAGTTTGTCTGATCACTGACCAATCACAGGCCTTATTTCTCAAAAGTAGTATTTACTGAGTCAACCAAAAGTAGTTATTTGTGTCAAGTTGAGAAGTTATTTTCCCTCTGCATCTGCAGCCATTTTGAAACAAACTTCACAACATTTTACTTCAGAAAGGTAACCGCAGAAGACTTTGTTTCTCTGCAAAACCACTGAGACTGCAAACTGTTTCCTTGCTGCTGAGACACTGAGATATATCAGAGGTAAGTAGCAAAACATTTTTACACTTGATTTAATTCAAATTTTAATTTTTCAGAGCTTAAAATTGTGTCATGGTGGTCTGCATCTACAGCCTATCAAACGTGATCATGATTTCCACAGAAATTTTTTACAACTGCTGCAAATTCAACTTGCCATGTTTTTGTATGCTATTAGTGTGTTAATTGCTTTGTACTGGTATTCATTCAAGCATAATGCACGTAATTGTGTGTAATTTATTTGTTTAAAAACATACCTTGATCTTTGAAAAAACGGGGTGCTTAATGCCCCATGTATGTAAAAGAGTTAAAAATCCCTTACAGTGATGTAAGTAATAAGAAACATATCTTCATAATACCAGAAGATTGATTTTCGGCCAAGTCGTAAGACTTCGACTATGGAAAAAAAGAAAAAAAAAAGGAAAATATTGTCTGTACCATGAATAAGGTTTTTAAAACCGAAAATTTGAATTAAGAAAAAAAAAATTTTTAATAAATATTTCATTTGTTTAAAAAAATCTCGCGTCATGTTGGCTGATTCTAAAATTTTAAAGTTATCGTTTCAACGGCGCTTCTACGCTGTAGTAAAATTTAAATCTCATTATCGTACACATGCGTTTCAGCGTGCTCCACTACAGATCGGACATAAAAAAAACAGTATCTTCACAACACCAAAAGATCGATCTTCGGCCAAGCCGTAAGACTTCGACTATGGAAAAAAAGAAAATAAAAAAAAAAGGAAAATATTGTCTGTACCATGAATAAGGTTTTTAAAACAGAAAATTTGGATTTAAAAAAAAAGATGATTTAATAAATATTTCATTTGTTTAACAAAATCTCGCATCATATTGGCTGATTCTAAAATTTCAAAGTTATGATTATATTAGTTAAGTTTGACCTGTTATTATTATTTAAGAAATTATATAAAACTAGAAATTTGCAATAACAAGTCAGCATTTACTGATGATAATACTTGGGTACCCAGGTGTCTTATGTGCAGTTAAAAATGTGTTTGTTCACAGATGGTTTGCAACTATCAGAAGAAGACCGATGGTGGAAAGAGGAATCTGAGCCAGTCAGAGGAGATGGTTGCTGCATATGGGGCTGTCATGAAGAAACAGATGTCTGTCAATCAAGCAGCCAAGTATTTTAAAGTCAAGAAGTCATTGCTCAGGAGAACATCTGCGGAAATCCCTATCAACACGCATATTGGGAAGCAAACAGTTTCTTGTTCATGAAAATGAGCTTGCTGAGTGCATCAAGCTAATGGCAGGATGGGGCTGGGGATTCACTTCTGAGGAGGTCAAAGACACTGTAATGGAGTTTGTTCAGACACATAGAATAGAGACCCTTTTTGTGAATGGTCGTCCAGGGTATGACTGGCTACAAGGGTTTTTACGCCGTCATCCAGACATAGTGCCTCGTAAGACTGAGCACCTCAGCACTGCTCGTGCAAAGGCAGAGGACCCTGAAGTCATGGTCCATTGGTTTGAGTTTCTGGATAAGGTTCTCATAGAGGAGGGATAAAAGATATGCCTACCCAATTATTCAACACAGATGAAACGGCCTTTGTAACGGACCATAAAACAGGCAGCGTTTTAGCAAAGAGAGTCAATCAGAGTATCAGGGTTCTGGAATGGAGCAGATAACAGTAAACTGTACAGCATCTGCTAATGGCAAGCTACTTCCAGCTTATGTTGTCTACAAAGGGAAAAACCTCTACCAGACATGGACACCAGGGTGGACTGGAAGGTGCTGCCTATACAGTCAGTTCAAAAAGATGAATGGAGGCCCCGCATTTTTTGCACTGGTTTGTAAAATATTTTCCTGAACCACACACATGACGTCAGTGACAAGGCAAGATTTCTTGGTTTTGATGGTCATGTATCACACCTCTCTTTGGCCCTTGTAGAAAAGGCAAGAGCAAACAATATTGTGCTGCTGTGACTTCCGGCTCATATGACACACCACCTGCAGTCACTTGATCGTGTCATGTTCAGGCCTGTGAAACTGAAGTAGCAGTCCCTCCACCTCAAGTTTACCCGAAACCACAGTGGGGAAAGAAGGACTTTCCCATGATGGTTAAGGCCCTCATAAATATGACTTCATCATATTCATTCGCCTCATTGAAATACTTCTTCCTCAAACAAATGACTCTCCACTTTCAATCTGCAGCAAGAGGAAGATCAGCTAGAATACAGTAGATCAGGGGCGGGCAACCTCCGGCCCGTGGGCCGGATGTGGCCCACGAAGGCTTAGCACCCGGCCCGCCACCCTGCTAGGCTTTATTATTGCAATCCGGCCCGCAGACCTCCCAGTAAAACTCATATCATTTTGTGACATAGACGTAAAAGTAGGTTTCGATTAAGATTTACAGTGGGATGAAAATGTATAAATATCAGCGAGCGATGATGCATGTATATTTCATTTTTCTTTAACTATTAATTTCAAATCCTTGGCCTGAGATAAAAATAGAAATAGAGAAAGAGAGAGACAAAGAGGAAACGAGAGACGACGAAAGGGCATGAAACAGAGAACCTATGTGAGGTGTGTCAAAACGAATGCTGGATGAACTTGCTACTTCCCTCGTCATTATTTTTTATGATTCCAAAATGGCTCTTCATCAGCGCCTTTTATAACATCACATACAGAAGTCTCTTGAGAAAAAATATCAGATTTGTAGTGTTCAATGCAATTTTTGTACAATTTATTCATGGAAACAAAATATAGTAATTCTGAGATTTTGTTTTTCACTCCGGCCCGCGATCTCCTTCTTAAAGTCTCATCTGGCCCTCACTCTGAAAAGGTTGCCCGCCCCTGCAGTAGATGAAAGTATCATCATTCATGGGGACATCTGCTGCTAAGGAGGTTGCTACAGGAAACGGGAAAAACAAGTGTAAAAGAACACCAGGACAGGAGACACCATCACCATGATCAAGAAACCTAGTCAACGTTGGAGGATTCTGACACTGAGGAATGTTGCAGATGTGGGAGATGAGATGGTATTAAGTGGGTTTAGTGTGACATCTGTGATCCCTGGTATCACCTGTAGGGAACATGAACATGAAGAGGGCTTACTTGCGAAACGTCCTCGGGTTTGCTTGTCCTGTGCGCTGCGAGTGAAAGAAAGAAAGAAGGAAAGAAATCCAACATGGCGTCCCTGAATGTTTATTACATACAGTTCACGCAAAATCTCGCAAAGTCTCGCTGCACGTATGGAAATTAGGTGTGACTGGATATTATAAAAAGCGAGTCTCGTACCGTCTCAGAGAAACGGAGTGTGCGAAGCGAGTGCACGTGTCGAGCAGTAAGAGCTGCTTTGGAGGTTAACAGTGACTTGCGACCTTCGTTATTATTTCATCACCTACAGTGCACCAGAACATGGCAGATAGAAAGGAAAGGGGAAAAGCAAGTGTAAAAGAACACCAGGACAGGAGACACCATCACCACCACGATCAAGAAACCTAGTCAACGTTGGGGGATTCTGACACTGAGGAATGTTGTAGATGTGGGAGATGAGATGGTATTAAGTGGGTTTAGTGTGACATCTGTGATTCCTGGTATCACCTACAGTGCACCAGCATCAACATTTCACTTAAAGACCTCCAAAATGAAGAATGGCTGTGCGATTTTTGCACACAGGTGTCTATTGCCCCAGGTGAATGAAATTTGTGGAAAGCTAACCAGAGTTTTTAAACAATTCAATAAATATATTTTCTTCTCTGACGAACAAATGTTAACTGGTATTTGTTTAAACAAAAACATCACAAATATATTTTGCCCATGATAGTCTAAAGAAACTTTGAAAACGATCTTTAATGCAGAAAAAACAGAGTGAGTGAAAAAGGTTGTGCTTAATATCCTATTATTTAAACGTTGAATTTAATTATTACGGTTATTAATTGAACCAACTTGTTATAAATGTTTAACTAATCGTGGTTAAGATTATTCTGCGTTAATCCCTATTTATAAACATATTGGATGTAAACAGACGGTCGCTTCAACCCTTATCCTCAATTGGCCATCGTGCTTTAATAAGTGGTGACCCATTTTTAGTAAAAAGAAAAAAAGTTTGGGTATCTTTCAGAATGATCAGTACGCTGAAAACGCTAAAAAAAACAAATATACAACAAATAAAAGTAACTGTCGTCGATAAAAGTTAATTTAAAACTGACCTGTGATATTTGTTTGTATTTTTAAACCGTTCCAACTGCTATTTAGTAGAAATCAATAGTTTTATCACGCGAACTTCCAAAAAAAAAAACAAGATGGCGCTTGCTCGTAAGACGCCATAATGTCTAAAGAAAACGAGTAAAAAATGAACAAGAAATTTTTTTTACATCTAATAAAAACCCATTTATAGTACGTAAAAATACAAACAAATATCATAGGTAAGTAGACAAATATCTCTTCTCGACGTAGGTTAAACTCACTTGTTGCATATTTATTTTTATAACCCCGTTCTCGTTAGTTTTTTAGATCCCGTCCGCGACTGTACTGATCATTCTGAAAGATACCCAAAAGTTTCTCAAACTTTCAATACATCAAGATTTGCTAAGAATTTTACAGCCAGTTTGCATGATTATGCCGCAGTTTAAATACTCTCAAATTCCTTTCAAATTTCGAAAGGTAACGAAGTAATTCATTCCTTTTTTGGGGGGGGGGGGGGGGGGTTCTACAGAATTTGAACAGAACTGTTGTTTTTTTTTAACCCTAACCCAAGTTTTAGATTTAGTTCGGCAAAAGTCGGGGTGCAACTCCGGTTTAGCGAATATTTTCGAAAAAAAAAAACAACAAAACAACAAACTGAAGAATATCTGTTTGATGTACGTACCTGTCACGGTGGGCTGAATATATCCTATACCAAAAATCACGTAAATTAATCAAGTAGTTTTTTTATAAAAGAAAATTAAATTTTAGCGATTTACGAAGACGAAATACAAATATGATAGCCATTTTGGGATTATTCAAAGGGAGATAACCGTAAATGAATTACGCTTATCCCCCTTGAATAAATCAAAATGGCTGTCTTCGTAAAATCGCTAAAATTTAATTTTCTTTTATAAAAAAAACAAAAAACTACTTGATTAATTTACGTAATTTTTGGTATAGGATATATTCAGCCCGTGACAGGTACGTACATAAAACAGATATTCCTCAGTTTGTTTTATTTCATTTTATTCGAAAGTATCCGCTAAACTTGAGTTGCACCAAAGTCGGTTTACTTCGATTTACATTCTGTAGAAGGACCTTTTTTTAACTATTAAATATTAAAATGGCTGACTTGTTTACGAATAAACTGAAATACATTATAATGGATTAATTTTTTTTTTTTACGAGTATTTTTGGTGCTTATTCAGATTAGGGCTCGAGCTAACTTTGACCCCGTCGTTAGGATCGGGATGAGGGTTGGGGGTCAAAGTTAGTTCGGGTCCTAATCTGATAAAGTACCGGATTTTTTAAAGTTCGTTTTATTTTATGCTATTGCATTTTTGATTTCAATAAATATTCGATTAACAGAAAAGAAAATATTAATTCAGTTCTTGTAGTCGCGAGAAAAACACAGACATACGTGAAGTTGCTTTATATGATGTTATTACTATAGAGATTATTTAAATTAAATCACTAAATATTCATTTTTATATGACCATTGCAAGTATTTTCTACGGACGAATTTTTTTAATAACAAAGCGTAAAAAAAAGGTGAAAAAGAACGCACCAGCATAAAGTGGACGAGCTTTCATAGAATTCCCAATCATGGCGGTGCCAACACCAACTGCAGCCATTCCCATTTCTTCGGCACTGAGATCCAAAACCCCCTTCATGGCAGGAATTTGTCAAGGAATCACCAAAATACGATACTTTTTGCAATGAGCACTCCGTTTGTAGTCCTCAAACGAAACGACCTCTTCTCCAAGGTAATCAAGCTGACAGCCAGCTCGACCTTCAGTAACATTCATAACAAGACCTCCAAATTCAGACTCACACACACACAAAAAAAAACACTTTTAAAATGAAATATCATTTTTAATTTTTTTAAAATTAATTATTAATGAGTAGTCACTACTTACCAAGGCCAAAAGCCACCCGAGGATAAATAAATTGGATCATTTAAATTTTCTAAAAATATAATCAATGAATAAAAACTAAAACAGTGGAATTTTGTCAAAACATAAAAAAAAAAATAAATGCTGATTTATTTTAATTTAAAAATTTTATTATTTTATTTTCTGTCTGGTAATTTTCAAAAACAGAAAATTAACCAATTTTATTGTAGATTTTTTTTTTCTATTACAAATCATTTTTGTTAAATACTTTAAAATATCTGAATGAAATAAAAATCTGTCTTATAATTTTAAAAAAAAATTACAAATTGCTATGAATTACATATTTTGTTTTGTTTTGATTCATATCTTTTGTAATTTAGTTTTCGTAGTAAACAGTGTGCTCGTGGTAAGCCTTATTACGACCAAGACTGCTCTATTGACTCTGCCTGCATAACGCACGTGTCTACTTTACTAAAGTATAAATATGTTTCACGTTGACTCCGAACGACCCGTTGTAAAAATAGGTAAATATAAATTTTGTGGATATTTGTTTTATTTCATCAATGTGTTTTCACAACGTTTCAGCCGATTTAACATCCAACCATTTTCAGGTGCAGAATTTCGAACTGAACCTTTTATTTAATCTATGCCATAGATTCTATGGGGATAGGGTTAATAGTCTGTATTATGTTAATTATTAGATTATGATGAAAGAAAAGTCTAAAATTAATATGACAAAAAAAAATTGGGGTATCTTTTAGAATGGTCAGTACGCTGAAAACGCTCAAAAAAACAAATATACAACAAATAAAAGTAACTGTCGTCGATAAAAGTTATTTTTTTTACATCTAATAAAAACCCATTTATAGTACGTAAAAATACAAACAAATATCATAGGTAAGTAGACAAATATCTCTTCTCCACGTAGGTTAAACTCATTTGTTGCATATTTATTTTTATAACCCCGTTCTCGTTCGTTTTTTGGACCCCGTCCGCGACTGTACTGATCATTCTAAAAGATTTTGTTTTTTTTTAGCGTTTTCAGCGTATTGATCATTCTAAAAGATACCCCGAGTAGAAAATGAACAAGAAATTTTTTTTTTACATCTAATAAAAACCCATTTATAGTACGTAAAAATACAAACAAATATCATAGGTAAGTAGACAAATATCTCTTCTCGACGTAGGTTAAACTCACTTGTTGCATATTTATTTTTATAACCTCCTTCTCGTTCGTATTTTGGACGCCGTCCGCGACTGTACTGATCATTATAAAAGATACCCAAAAATTGTTGTATCACTTTCAGGCATCCGTAGACACTTTCGTCAAGCTTTTTCCACCGGAAGCCAGCGTTCCTCCTTGTTATGCGCATCTGCCGGTTATCCTACTAACGGTGCTCCCGACAGAAAAGTAAAATAAGTTATATATATATATATATATATATATATATAATTTTTTTTTCATATTATGATAGCAGGAACTAAAGTAAAATCAATGTACTATTAATTAGTGAAATAGAAAAGAAGACGTGTTAAAAGACTTATCGCCTTGAGGGGGGGGGGGGATGGCGTACAATGCGATAGAAAAACAGAATTGTTGACCTGGAGAAACGAAACGCGGCAAAGCCGTGTGTAATTATAAATATATATCATTTTATTTCAAAAAATTTAAATTAGTGTTAACAAATTTTTTTATTAACACTTCTTGTAACCTTTATTGCTTTCTGTGAAGTGTTCGCTTTTCGTTCAATACATTCCGGTCGATCTAAAACGTGACACTTGGCGGCCATATTGGACGAACTTGGGCTTATTTACGAATTTCTTCGATACTTCATAGATTTCAACCGTGCTTTTCGCACGTTTTCGTGCGTAATGCTACTTGGATTTTAACTAGAAATGATTCCTCGGTTAATATTATTTAACGAAAACAACAACATAATGCCATTTCGAATGCTTACCCACGTAATTTATCGCATTCTGTGTGGCTATTTTAAAAACTTCCCTGAACCGGGATTGTTAAGTGTTGTTGATTATTGTGCACACTCCAGTAAAATACCTGATTGACTTTAGGCTCTGAGTGGGGCATGGCTCTGTTCGATCCCAGGAGATTTTCCGTCCAGGCATTATCGCCTCATTTGGGAGGGGTGGGGCTTAATGCCGGGCGCCCCTACCCGAGAATGCGGACAGGTGGACTTTTGCAACCATTCCGAATACCCTCTATGGAGAGCTGGATTTCCCACATTAAACGACTTCCTGTCTTCGTGGGAAGAGAAAGGTAAATATTATCAGCAAAATATCTATACTAAGTTCAAACGGAGGAAAAATCAAAATTATTATCGCTAAAATATTTGTCGAAAAAAGTCATAGGTAACCAAGAGTGAAGCTAGCTGAAGAACGAGGTTGCGAAAAAAATAAAAACTTCCTTCGCGACCCTTTCCTTAGATCTAATAACTTCTGTAGTGTGGTGACAAATTGACGAGTAAGGCTCTTCAGTAGTGAGGAAGGTTTATATAACAACTGAACACCCAGTAGTGAGGAAGGTTTATATAACAACTGAACACCCAGTAGTGAGGAAGGTTTATATAACAACTGAACACCCAGTAGTGAGGATGGTTTATATAACAACTGAACACCCAGTAGTGAGGAAGGTTTATATAACAACTGAACACCCAGTAGTGAGGAAGGTTTATATAACAACTGAACACCCAGTAGTGAGGAAGGTTTATATAACAACTGAACACCCAGTAGTGAGGAAGGTTTATATAACAACTGAACACCCAGTAGTGAGGAAGGTTTATATAACAACTGAACACCATCCCCTACTGATATAAATTCTCTGTGACAACTGTCCTTCGTCCTAGATGTTGGAAAACATCCTCAGTCGCCAGCAGCCACACTCTGGTAAGTCACTGCTCCTCCTATTTTCCACATATTATCAAGAACCTTGATGCCAGCAAAGCAACTGGTCCTGACAACATTCCAGTAGTAATGCTCACACGAAAAAATAAATTTTGAATTTTGATATAAAAAAATAGGATATTTACAAAATATAAATTGATCGAAGATTTTTAGTTTTTAAATTATCAAAATTCATCCATAACATTTTGAAATATAGACATTTTAAGCTGAAAAATAAAATCCCCCATTTTCCCGAAATTATTGAATGAACATTTCTTTGTTTTCATTGATAAAATTCGGTGCTTGTTTAGAATTGGACCGACATGAAAAAAAGAAATATCTTTATGATGTACGTACCCGTGACGGAAAGCAGATATTGTATACCAAAAATCATGTAAATTGATCAAGTAGCCCCCCCCCCCCCTTAGAAAATCAAATTTTACCAGTAAACGACGATCGACGCCATACTGGACATTGTAGTTGCCTGATAAGGGAGATAATTCTTGACTCAAAAGTTCCAGTTTAGAATCAGTCTTGGGGGGGGGGGCAGTTTTAACACCAGCCAACAAAAAAAAGTGGTGAACAAAACAAATATACAACAATGAATGTTACCAAAGGCAAGATATTACTCCTTTACCAACCTGGATAAGTCTTGTTGTGTTTAAACTTATTTTTAAGCGGTTTTTAGTTAAAGAAAATAAAAGTACGTTAGAGTCTGACCATCTAATCTCGACCATTATATTTTTTTTTCGTTCTAACTTATCATTATTTTCTTTTGTAAAAAAGACAAAAAAAAACTACTTGATCAATTTACGTCATTTTTGGTATATGATATATGCTTTCCGTGATGGGTACGTACATGATAAAGATATTTCTTAAACATTTTTTTGTGTCGGTCCAATTCTAAACTTGCACCTAAAATTCTGGTAAATACACTTATGGAAGGTAAAGCAATTAAATTTAGCATGTATATGTAAAATGATGTCGTTTGCACGGTAACTGATAAGGCTGAACTACTAGCGTTTCGCCTTAAACTCTACTTAGGACTCCATAAATTTCCCATTGTGGACTGAAGCAACACTTGATGATCTGATCATCACCCCATCTCATCCGGGGCATCATAAAAAAAAACATAATACCTTAAAAGTATGTGGGCCTGATCTTATAATAGTAATAAAGAAATGCTCTGCTGAACTAGCCCCTGTCCTCTCCAAACTCTACAACACATGCCTTGCTGAATCTTGCTTCCCTGATGGCTGTAAAATTGCTTATGTGGTACCAGTCTTCAAGAATTCTGGAGATAGAACTGACTGACCCTCAGAATTATCGCATCATCAGTCTACTTCTGCTCTTCACTAAAATCTTTGAATCCTTAATCAATCTAGCGATAGTTCGTCACCTCGTTACTGCTAAATTTCTTTCTGACCATCAGTATGGATTTAGGGAAGCACGGTTAATTGTGGATATCCTAATGGTCATCTCCAAACGCGTATACCATATACTGGACAGCGCAGGTGAACTAGGGCAGTAGCGCTGGATATATCCAATGCCTTTGACAAGGTCTGGCATAAAGGTCTTCTCGTAAAAATTAATTCATATGGTATTACTGGATGAATGTTTAGTATAATTAGATCCTTCCTAACTAAAAGAAAGATCCAGGTTGTCCAAAAAGCATGACATAAATGTAGGTGTACCCCAGGAATCGATCCTTGGACCTTTATTGCTCCTGATTTTTATAAATGATCTACCTGATGACATTGTGTCTGAGATGGGTATATTTGCTGATGACGCCACGCTTTACTCTCACGTAGGTAAAATAGACGCGAACATATCCGAGGCAATGGCTGAATCCTTAGAAAGTGACTTCCAGTATGTAGGTGAATGGGGTCATAAATGGATGGTAACATTTGATGCTGCTAAGATAAAGCTTCTTTCCTTCAACAACTAAAAGAAACCTCTTCAACCACCGATTGCCATGGCAAAAAACACCCTACCTGAGAGTTCAATGTTCAAACTCATCAGCCTAACATTCACAAGTAACATGAATTTTACAAAATAAATAAATAATATAATAAAATATTTTTTCATTGTGATGAATCCTCTCTGGAAAAAAATATATCTTGGTAAACTTTCCAAATATATGTATGTGTGTATATATATATATATATATATATATATTTTAATAGAAATTATAATAAAAAAAATCTTTTTTTACATTATTTAAACTAGTGCAAAATTGTAATAATTAATTTTATTTTTTCGATAATCACTGGTCAGGGTGCATTTTCCACGATATTTACATGGCGAACTGAATTGTAATGAAATAATTTTGAAGTTAAAAAATCAATAAATTTGATTCTATTTTTCAGCTACTTTTACACATGGATCTTTTAACCCTAAAAAAAGAAGAAAAGTCAAATTTGACAGCTTTAAAAAAACTGACTCTAATGGAAAGAAAAACAAAAGGTTTTTGGTGAGTTGTTTTATCAAATTTCTTGTCATCAGCTTAAATTTGTAAACTTGTGATGTAAACAAACAAATAAATTCATTAAATATTTTCAAGTTTTATTATTGCGCAAAGAAGGTGGTCGAACAGTCATTTTGTCTCAGAAAAAAGACAGAAACTTCAGAAATGTTCACTTGTAAGTTTACTTGATTTAAAAACTTAATTCCATTGCATGTAATTAATTTGTATATTTCAATTATATGGAATCAGAGGATGATATGATGAATGAACTACATACACTGACCCCCCCCTCCCCCTCCAAGGAGGGTTTAATGCCTGGGAGGATATCATGATAACAGAATAAATAGTACATTACCTCTACCCCCTCACACACACACACAAATGGTAATCCTGGGAAAATGGTATCGTGAGGAACGAATGTATACTATACTGCCTTCTTCCCGAAGAGGAGGTAATGCCTGAGAGGAATATATCATTACGAATGAAAATATACTACAGAGAATTAAATAAGCATAAACCGTTTTAATGTCTATATAGTTAGAATAGATGGAACAACTTTTGCATTTATTTATTTAGATAACATTAAAAACCATAGCAAGTTTCATTGTCCATGTTAAACGCTTAAATGAAAATTGTCTGGAAAAATATAGTCGCCATCTTTATCAATAAAGATAAATATGCTAGCTAAGGAAGAATGATAATTTTCATAATTTTCTAGTTAACAAAGACATGTTTATTATAAACTTGAGTTATCGTTCTTCCTTAGCTAGTATTATGGTGAACAAACATATACTACACTGATCCCCTCCCCCCATCCCTGACAGAGGATAATATCATGATAAACGAACAGTACTTCCCTCCACCCAAAAAGGAGGAGGTCATCACTATGAGGACGGTCTTATGAGAACAGAACCGATACTAAGATATTCTGATCAAATCGAGTTTTTTTTTTTTCCATTCTGGGAGGATTCTCCCCTACACACCCTTAAAAATAAAGGAGGTAATTCCTGGGAGAACAGTCTTATGACATCAGAACCGATCCTACATTACACCGCCCATTAAAAAATATTCAAATTAAATCGATTTTTTTTGTTTAGTTTTTTTAATTAAAAAAAGCCTAGTCACAAAAAAATATTTTTTATGGTTCTGTGGCCTTTTGGCTAAGATCAAAGTGTAGTATCTGTTCTCGACATCGCAGCGATATTTGACACTTTATTCAAGCCGGAAGCTTGAAAATGAAATTCTGAAAAGGTTTTTAAACGCTATCATTTTTTTTATAATGTCTCTTTATTTTATTTATAATTATAATAATAGCACTATCGATAAAACAATTGTGTATGTAGAAGAAAATTTGACAATACAAAGTGGAAAGGTATACAACAGAATATTAATTTATTAAAAAGTTAAACATAAATGTTCAATATCGAGATTTGTTTCAGTGACTTGGAGATGCATATATGTACGGTATTTCAATATATTCTCTTATCATTAGAATTAAATAATCTTAGTGTGTTTTGATGTTAATATATTTAGGATAGATGGAAAAAATATTTGCATCTATTCATTTAATATTTAGTCGAGGTAACACTTTAATGATATTCCTAAAAACCTAACCCAGAAGGCAAGTTAAATATGAACGTTTTTTTTTTTTGCGCACATTTATAGATAAACATCGTTGTTGCATTTTAAAATCATTTTGACAAAAAGTTGGAGGGGGAGGTAGATTAAGGTAAAGATTTAAGATGGCGACCAAAGGCCAATAATTAAATGATTTTCTCCAAAAACAAAAGTCAATTTATAATTTAAAAAAATTCATATAAAATCCTACTTTGAAGTAAACCTAATAAAATATCACACTTTAATTAAAGCATTTAACATTCTCAGTTTATCAAAAAGAATTGTTTGAAAACTTACTGTTCACTTGATAGAGGGACAATATTTTGGCAAAAGGCTTGATCAAAATATTTAGTACCAAGGTAATTTTAGGGTAAACTTACATAGAAACCTGAACTGCTTTCTTAAAATTTAACAAGTAACTTTTTCATAATTTGAAATCTTGATGTTTAATCAATAATATTTTACGTAATATGTGGGACATGTTACCACAGGGTTGCTTCTCTGTAAGCTACAATATAGTCATCTTCAGATCCAATGTCAATAAACATTTGTCATAAACTGCCTTCATAAGTAATCAAATTTTGTTCATTCCATTCATCATTTTTAATCCTTTCATAATATTCTTCATCATCTAACTGACAATCTATTCATCTCATTAACCCTTATCCTCGAGTGGCTTTTAACCGTGATAACTGGTGACGCATTAGTAAAATAATGATGATTCTGATCTGAACTAATATTTTACAATAAATTGTTTTTGTGTTGAAATGTTCGAGTTTTATTTTCGGAATAGAGGCTGCATCGATGGATGTGTAATGTAATTCTTAAAGACAGGCATAGATCTGATGACCTCAGAGGAAAATTAAATCTGGACAGTATAAGAAGATGTGTGTAGAATAGATTTCGACAGCATCGCAACGTTGAAAGACTACATTAGAGTTCTTGAGTTCGTAGATGTAAAACAGTTGAGGTAGCAGGTCCAGTTAACAGAAGAAGGCCAAAGAAGACATGGGAGGAAGTGATAAAAATGAACTTGATAGAAAGAGGGATAAAGACCTGGCCAGAAATAGGTTAGTTTGGAAGTCAATTTCTTAAAGCCGTCTAACACATGCCAGCATGTAAAACAAATGTTGAACTGAATATGATGATGGTGATGATTTTCTTTTTGACTGTCTGTCTCTCTCTCTCTCTCTGGCAACTAGTTCAATATAAAAGAAAGAAAAAAGTTGACCGTTTGACCTAGTTTCTGTCTTGCTTTTAAAACAACGCTAAAAATGACAACAAAGTAAGCTTTTAACTCTCCTCCTCCTGTAATAATTTGATCCTTAAATAATGTAATATTCATTGTTTTACATTTACTATAACCTGGTCGGGTCATGTGGAATCTGATGATATAAGGTTTGTCAGTGTATCTTATGTGGTTTCTGACTTTTAACTTGACACACAGACAGAATTACGAGTTTCCTTTAAATAGATTCGGTATTTTACAGGAACATGTTTATCCCCTCCTTCTTCAATTTAAGAGAATGATTTCTGTTTCCTATTATATGGTCATACTACACCGGACACTGAAAATAATTGGAAGAAGATTTTGAAAACCAGTGTCGGTTTTTTCATAATAAACAGTATCACAGCAAACTTTTTTTAAATGGAAAAAAGGAAATTGATAAAGAAAAATTGTTTTTGAATGAAAATTCATAATTGGTAGTAATGAACACCCCCACAAAGGCCCAAATCGATTTTGAAACTCTACAATTTTATTTCATGAGTCCAAATGTTTGAGAGAACAAAAACTAACAACAAAAATATTGTTTTATTTGTTTAATGTGGTTGGCTTGGCTAATACTGTAATTAGCATAGCTGAAATTTATCGCCTATAAGTAGCCTGTATACAATAATCCTGTACTCAATTAGCGTATCTGCTAAGTGAACCATATACTTTAAACATGAAAGCAATTTGAACTTTTCTTTTTCAAAAGGAGGAATTATATCTTTTGTCATTCACAGGTTGCTCGAACCGATACTTGCTGTTATGTTGGAAAGAATTTTGGAAATACGTTTAACTCTTCCAAATTGTGCAGGTGAATTTTTAAACTTTCTTTTTAACCAAAAACAGTAATTGTTTTGTTTTTGTTTCTTTGTCTGAAAATGAATGAAAATTCTTGTTGAAGTTCGCCGGCGCTGTTGTCCTTCCAACTGAGAACTGATTGTCGCTGCATGTGTATATGTTACGATGCTGTGCTGAAACAAAAGGTCATCTGACATGCTTTCTTCATATAATTATTTAGTTAATGACATAAACTGCTTTTTAGAGAATAAAGGATTTATTCAACCAAATGATGTCAATGAGAAGATTACAAGATATCTGGTTGAGTCGAAAAGGTTTCCCCCATCGAACGTTACAAATGGCTTATTAGTGCCACATTACAATCCAAATTCATATTTTCCAAGAATTTCTGCAGAACTCGAAAATTGTTGCATATTTTGTTTTCATAAATCTTCGGGTTACTATGACAGCTTTAATGTTAAAATTGGATAGCATACATCAGGGTTCTGTACTGGGTCCGTTGCTTTTCATGTGTCTTAGAAGTGTTGTCTTGGGAGTTCCATATGGTTGTCCAGAAGAGATTCTTCATGCTGATGATTTAGTGCTTGCCTGTGAGACAATGGAACGCCTATCTGTTAACTTGAAGGAGGAGAAATCGACTCTGAAACTTCTTGGTCTTTCTCTCGCATCAACTCTTTCTTGGAGTTAATACATTAGATCCATTGCTCTTTTTGCTTCTCGTAAAGTCAGTTCTCTCTATCGCTCCAAACACTTTCTCACAACTGAGGCTACTCTCTATCTCTACAAATTTACAATCAGACCATGTATGGAGTACTGTTGTCATATTTAGGTTGTTGAATCTCTGTTCCATTTGAGGGTTCTTGATAAGGTGCCGAAACGTGTCTGTAATTTGATTGGCCCCACCCTTTCTTCTCATCTGCACCCTCTCTCTCTCACAAACGTGATGTTGCTAGTCTCAGTCTTTTCTATAAATACTATTATGGCATGTGTTCTTCAGAATTATGTGATCTATTCCCCGCTTTTTTTGTTCCAGCTCGTTTGACTCGGTGGTCTAGTGGTTTCCATCAATTCGCTGTTTTAATACCTACTGGAATAGGAAGCTGTATTACAATACAGCTTCTTATTCCAGTAGCTTCTTTCAAAGAACGGCAGGCTTGTGGAACTTTCTTTCTGTTGACTGTTTTCCTCCTACCTATAACCTTGGTCTTTTCAAGACTAAGGTCAATAGGCATCTCCTTTCTTTGCGATAATCATATTTGTTGTTGTTAGCTCTTCACATAAAGTGGCTTCATGCTTTGTCTGGAGCAATTTCCATAAAAAAAAACATTCTAAGGAAAGTAAAAGTCTGAGAATGAATGTTACCAAGACGAAAGTGATGAATCGGCGGTTGTAGTGTCGGAAAGCTCCCAGAAAGATAAAAGTTCTCCTGTTCAGTTTGTGGAAAGGGAGTTGAGAACAACTCCATTTTTATTAGTACTTGTAAGCATTGGGTCTACAAGAAATGAAGTGGAATTAAAGATAGGTTGTAAGAGAGTAACCAGTTTGTGTGCAAGAATTGTAAGACAATGGTGATGTACAGGGTGGGCCAAAATAAGGGTCCTATCTTTAAATTTGAATAACTTGAATTTGAATAACTTCCACAAAATAAAAGTTAAACTCACCAAACTTTATGTGTGTGTAGACTGGCCCTTCCGAGATTTTTTGAAATAAACAAAACACATTTTAGCCGAAAAACACTTCTTAAAACTTACAAAAACTAAAGTATTGTTTTTTACACTGTTTTGAGTTTTTAAAGCAAAAATAATGTTTTCTAAATGAGGGTACGTTCCTTAGGGCTAATACGGCTCATGCTTGCTTCGGAAGGGGTCCTTTACTTATTCTAAAAAAAATCAATAAATAAAAAAGTTATGAATTTTTAAAAATAGGACCCTTATTTTGGCCCACCCTGTATATATATAATATATATTTAGATGGCGAAGCTACTGAGGTTGTTCAGAGGTTTTGTTACCTTGGTGATACCATTGGAGTAGAGGGAGGAGTTAGTGCTGGTATGGTTGCAAGAGTTACGAGTGGATAGAGTAAGTTCAGGGAACTCTTGCTATTACTAACTAGGAGAGCATTACCACTCTTCACTAAAGGAAGAGTCTATCAGGCATGTGTGCACAGTTTGATGTCTATTAGTGAAGCCTGGCCAGTTAGGGTTGAGGATATGCGTTGCATGGAGAGAAATGATATTAGAATGATATGATTGATATGTAATGTTAGTTTTAAAGACAGGTTTAGATCTGATGACCTCAGAGGAAAATTAAATCTGGACAATGTAGGGAGATGTGTTGGCTTGGTCACATTGAAAGAATACATGAGTGATTTAGGTTTTTATATGTAGAGCAGTTTAGGTAGCAGGGTTAGTTGGCAGGGGGAGGCCAAGGAAAACATGAGAGGAAGTGATAAGGATGGATTTAAGAGAAAGAGGGATAAATAAAGATCTGATCAGAGATAGGTTAGGTCAGTTAAACTGATGATAACTATTAAACTTAAAATGAATATTTAAAAAACTAATTGTTTAATTTTTAAAGCAATAGGTTAAGTTCTATGTAAGATTAAACATAAAAAAGTTCCCCTCTCTGATTGAAATTCTGAAAAAGCATTTGTAAAAAGTCAGAAAATCCGGTAGTGGGATCATTTTACATTCAACTGGCATAGCAAACTGAACCCTCAGCATAAAATTGAACAAGTAATTTGAATTTTTTTCATCTGACAATTTGATGCTTAATTGATAGCATTCTAAAGAATTTACAAAAAAAAATAAACTAATATAAATTGGGGAAGAGGGGGGGGTTGTAATTGCTGTTTGAATTCTTAGCTAAATGTTCTATTTTTTGTCAAAATATTTTTCTTATGATTATATTGCTTGAAAAATTTAAAAGATTTAATATTCGATGAAGACATGTGCCATATTTAAAAAAAAATGTTCTTTCTTTTCTTTAATTGTCCAGTCATTATGTCGGAATTTTTAATAAATCCACGGGAAAGATGAAAATCTGTGATGCTGACCTATTTTATTTGAATCCACATTTTGCAGGTAAGAAAAAAAAAAGAAGGAAAATATACTTTGGAGAAGGGGATGTTTTAAGATACGGTTTTTATTGTCTTGATTTTTATTTGTCGTTTCAATGTTCACCCTAGTCAGGTTGAGCTGGCTTCATCCTGGTCCTGCACTACATCCCAAACCATGGTGGCTCACACACAGTGGGCGTTAGCAAAGTCGCAAAAGATGGTTAATCAATCGCGATTCTACTGTCAAAGACCAACAAGTGGCCGAGAATTAGTTATGGCTATGATGTCACTAACAGGAAGTCTGAAGTGACACGAAGCAAAGACGATAGCAAAATCTTCCTCTTTGGCTGACGAGCTGATCAAATTCAGACATCTTTTTTGAAGCTCATTGCCTGGCAGTCTTTTTTTTTCCACTAAATTATTATTACTTTTTAAAATAGGATTTTGTAGCATTAAATCAAATATCATGATGATTTTGAAAATTAAATTTAATTATTACAATATCGTTTGGTCATTAAATTATTAATTAAACCAAATTGTTATAAAACTATAACTAATTTTGTTAATGTCTTTTTTAATCTCGGTTTATAAAATTATTGGATGTAAATAGCTTCCCAAACTTTCAATCTCTATGAACTACACATCTAATAAACTAATGAAATGAAGTATCAGAACAGATACTACACTTTAGCCAAAAGGTCAAGGACAGTTTCACTCCTTGACTAATTTTATTAAATGTGCGAGTTCAGCAATGAAAATGCTATTTTGAACTTAAGTGCGACTAATTAATCGACTATAAGATGCTGAAACGGATCTAAAAAAAAAAAATTGTAGTCTCAAATACGATGCTAATATCTTCCACTTCATAATAAAGACCAATGTGTATTTATTTGTATACTTTTATATAAATACATATACCCGTTCTGTCACACACAAGTTAGCAAGAAGAAAAAAAGTGATTTTTTTTTAGCCTCCGGGCGAACCCATTTTGGATCGTGAGTGTAAGCGAGAAAACAAATAGCAAGTCAGACAACCCTAACACTGTCTGAAATGAATTCGGAAAGATATCCGCCACTCTATATAAAATGTCGATGGTAGATGTTTTTTGTTTTTTTTTAGGTCATCAGAAATGATAATTTATATATGAAAAATTAAATTACTGACATAATTCTATGATTTTTATATGAATATTAGTGCAAACACTGAAGCATAATTTTTTTTTTATTGTTATTTTTGACAAAGTGTATACATTTGTTGGAATATAATTGTTAATTTATTTTCAGAAAGTGAATCGCAACCAAAAGAAGAAAAAGAACAAAATAGTCTTACAAAATTTCAAAAGGTGAGTATTAAATTTCTTGGATCAATTTGACTTAAGGACATCAGAATCAGCAAATACCAAAAAGACACATGTTGGCTTAACACCGGTTTCTTTACTTTCAGGTTAAATTATAAACAAAACATATGCAGTTTTTTTTGCAAAATGTTATACATTTATAAAAATAATACATTTTTAATTAAAAAAAAATTTACGATTTTAAAATTTTTTTATCAAAATCTATAAACGAACACAACTAAAAACATTTATATAAGTGATTTAGTTTGGAGATTTATAAGAAAAAAAAGAAGGGATCATATTGTAAACATAAGACCCCACACTCGTGATCTGTGGGTATCATCGTTGGCCACTCATGCACAGGTGTTTGATATCCCGGTCGCGGTGCCGAGTAAAACAGATACCTCACTTTGCTCCGGTGTTACTGAACCACTTATAACATAGGTGGTTCACTCGTGTCCCTATCTCTGTACTCACACGTCTGGTACTCAGCGCAGAAATCCTTCCAGACATTGAACACCCTCTTTGGCTTGTGATGTCGTAGCGGCAGAAAAAGAAAGATGGGTCGAAACTCCCCTCGGTCGGATGATGATGATCCCGTGATTCTGTGAAGGCAAAGTTACACAAGCAGAGCAAATAGACAACAGGAATAATTCAACAAACTCAAGGTTTCCTTTTGTATCCAATTAATTATTAACAAGATAAACAACTGTTTTTTAAAACGGCGAATTAAAGTCTGCTTTTCGATAATGGCTTTGTTTACTAACTATCTCGTCTCTCACTGCGTGTGTGTGAATCGCTTGCTTTTACGACTGCAAAGCCTTAATTGAGATATAACTTGTCTACTCAAAACGGTGGGGGGGGGATCCTATGGGCCACGCCATCCCAAACGAGAGCGATTGTTCGCGCAATGCCCTTGCCTGGCCGGCTCGTGTCTGAGCTCCGGCTAACACGTCCGTCCAAACCGAATCCCAATTTCTAACTGACTGTCCACTCAAAACAAAATCCTTTCTTCTCCCAGAAAGGCATATTATCACACCTTTTCTTTCTCCAACCTATTTCTCTATTCCTTCTTTCTCTCTCGGGGCCAGGGTGGGGTATACTGACTTATTCTCTCTCCCTCTCCCTTCCCCTTCTCTGAGTCTTTCTTCATCTCCGGGTGGTTTGGGGTTGAGTGGCACGACAATTGAAATTCTTCGCTTAAGCCCTCAGATACTATCTACATCAAAGAAAACCATTATTCTCTCTCTCAGACCTCTGCCCTAATTAATGATGACAGCCTAAGGGGCGATTTCCACTCCGGCCTCGCGCGCCCACCCACATAGTACTGACACACGTATGTTTTTCGTTGGCGATAAAAAAGATTTGGCCAAAACCCGGCACACTTGTTTAAACTCGCCTGTGTAAGATTTAAATGCAATTGACAATCTCTCATGGCCTTCTCAGACAGCCGGCACCACCTTCCCAGCTTGTTTTGTATAGCCGATCCCGCGGAAAATATGTACTAGTTTCAATTCTCTACCTCAATTGTACGTAGGGCCTGATTTTCCTGCCACAATATTAAATATTTATTTACTAAACTTTTAAGAAACAAATAAAAAAAACAAAACATTGCATGGTTCCTTATTTACTTGTTTCCCTACAAAGGCAGAGTTAGACACAAGGTCAGTTTATTATGTAGGGAAAATCCAGTTACCCCAAAGAGGAGCACTTTTGAGGTAGCAGAGTCCACAAGGGAAAGCCAAAGAAAACATGTGAGGAAGTGATAAGGATGGACTTGAGAGAAAGAGAGATAAAGACCTGGACAGAGACAGGTTAGTGTGATACAATGAAGGCCGCGAGGATAGGAAGTGGCTCATCGACAGAGACAAAAAAAAATGCGGGAGTGGTCAGTTTCCATTGTTTAGGACAGGTGACTCAAACAAGAATACCGGACACGACATTTAGGAGTGACAACGTTTTAGGACAGTTTGACGACAGTAAGGTTTATGGCAAAAAGTTAACGAGTTTGGGTTTCGGAGAGAAGCCTAGCAGTTAGGAATCGAACCTCCACAGGGATCGGGTTGGACCGGAAAACGATGAGATGAGCTGACGACTTGAGCAACGACAATGGGGATCTTGACAGTCCGTACGGTGTCACACACACTCATAGTTCCAACTAAATTATACACAATGTATATGTGTTTGTGTTCTTTCTCGAGTGTTGTGTTTCTTTTATTTAACTTGTGGACCAGTGCTGTGCCCTCGACGATTCGTCAATGGATAGATGACTCGGCTAGATGATGGAGACAAGAAGGCCACGGACATACAACGTTGGGGTTGACGGTCGTTGGTGGGGCAACATGGTTCTACATTAGCTTGGAAGTCAATTTCTAAAAGCCGTCCAACACATGCCAGCATGTAAAATGGACGTTAAACCGAATATGATGATGAGTCAACTCTAAGAAGTCTAACCTATTATTTTATTGCTGTTACTGTTACAAAACCCACTAGGGTTGTAGGATCGCTGGCGCAGTAAGTGTAGTACCAACTGTCTCCATTTCTGAAAGCTGTTACCAATCGTTTGAGTTGTGGTAAAGTTCTTCCCAGTCCACTTGGCGATGTCATTAATCAACCTTTTCTTCTCCTGCACCCTTCCTTTAGAGAATGACCTTGGAGTGCCCATCTTATCTTGTTACGTGTCTGTACCATCCAATCTTCTTTTTCACTGTCATCTGCAGATTTTCATAGTGATTCACATGTTGCCTGGTTGTGTTACGAACTTCCGCACTAGCAATACAGTCTCTGTGTAACAAAGTGTCGGGACCCTGCAGAGAATTTCGATAGATTGGTATACTAGTATATATATTTGGGAATACGCATGGAGTGCGAAGAGAATTAGATTCTTTTTCATACCAAATTATTTTTATTGTATTTTGTGAGATAAGTTGCGTTTTAAAAAATTTTTATTACTTTCATTCACCCCAAACAAGGCACATTGCAACTGAAAAGTAAGGGGCTACTGTGAATTAGGGGCCAGATTTATAGAAATATCCTAAGTGAGGAGTTGTACAGCAAGATGTTTGTTCACATTACATTTAAATTTCTGCATGTTCGTACAGTCGGGGTAACAGGAAGCAGAGAGGAAATTTCAATGGCAAGCGGTTCGAGGAAAGAAGCTATTAGAGTAGAAAGCTTTCCAGCATCTGGTGGCTTCCACAGTGGAGGGGTGGGATTTTGCTGCTTGATGGGTTGGTCAATGCTGTTTACGTTGAGAGGGGCACAAGTGCAGCAAGTTCTTCGGAGCACAATCTGTTTAAGTACTTGTAAAACAAGCACAGGGATGCAACATTGCGGCGATGGGACAGGGGCTGGAGCTTGATAGACAGTGTGGGACCTATTAGGTTAGAGGCTCTTTTTTGAACCCTGTCCAAGAGGGAGAGACTAGTGGTTGGAGCACCAGCCCGGATGTGGCAACAATACTCCATGCATTGGTTAATGGTGGCTTTGTAGAGATGTAGGATAATGGCAGGTGTGAGAGGTTTTCTAGCAGCAGACTTGGCAGTATCTTCTATGTATTTGTTCCAACTCATGTTATCTGTGAATGTTAGGCCAAAGGGTTTGAATGTTGGACTCTCAAGAAGGCTGCTATCAGCCATGGCATTTGGTGGTTGGAAAGGTTTCTTATAATTTTTTAAAGGAAAGGAGCTTTGTCTTAGTAGAATTAAATATAACCATATGTTTTGCCCCTATTCCACTACTGCTCAGTTGAAGCTGGGTGTTCTTCGAGGCCAGATGGGCCTAGTTGGGGCCCTTAGCCAAAGAACTGTGTGGGACTTATATTTTATTTCACTGGGATAGAGAGATCTCATTTGCAACTCTGCCATTCAACTTAGAAACACGAGTATCTTTTATAATATCTAGCAAATTAATTTGTTACTTGTTGATAAACTGAACTCATGGTTTTTACTTGGCATGAGAGTCTTTGTTGCAGCATGGAGACGAGATCGCACAACAACCTTTGGACAAGCACGATGTGTGGAGATGATTACAACCAGTGTAGTGAACGCACGAACACGCATGTTCACAACACTATTAAAGCCAAAAGCCACTTAAGGGATGGATGGATAGTCAGTTGAATGATGAATAATATTATGGGAGGATTCTGCTGAAGTTTTGCCAAGTTCTGCTCTCGCTAAGATTTTGATCTTAGCATACTATTCACTGATGATGTTCTGCAAAATCCCAAACAAAAAATAACAATTTCCCTCCCTCCCCTCTTCTTTCCTCTCTCCTCTTTCACTTAATCAAACACTATGAATAAACACTTAAACATATAAAGAACTTGAAGCATAAACGCCTTCACCAAAATGACCAGATTCGACATTAAATAACCTGAAAAGGGTTGATATGTCGTAAAACAAAACAACCAAACCAAAAACCATGATAAAACATTTGAAGATATAAAGAACTTGAATCATAAAAACCTTCACCAAAATGACAACAATTCAAAATACCAAAGCTCTTATCTAATGACTATAAATGACCCACTGACGCAAGACTCAAATGAATGATATTTCCTTCTACATTCATGGCATGAAATGACCTGAAAAGGGTTGATGTGCCATTAAGCAATATCTTACCATACCTTTATCCTCTGTTTGCCTAACATCAAACAGAATTACCATGAACAAAGTTTTTTTCCAAGAACTTCCCATCTGTGGAACACATTTCCAAGGGGCTGCTTCCCTGCAGACTACAACATGGTCGTCTTCAAATCGAATGTCAACAAATACTTGTCATAAACCGTCCTCATAAGTAATCAAATTTTGTTCATTCCATTCATCATTTTCAATCCTCTCATAATATTCTTTATCATTCCGCTGACAATCCATCCATTTCAGTAACTCTTATCCCCGAGTGGCGTTTAGCCTTGATAAGTGGTGACTCATTAGTAAAGAAAAAAATAATGTGCTACAAAAGGGGGTCACACTGGCGAAGCTTGTTGAGCCATTGCTGTTTTGGATGTCCTCTTGGTCGTCACCCCTCAACTGTCAGCTCGTACGCCACCTTGCCAAGTCTGTCGTTGGCTCGCCAGACATAACCATACCGAATGTTGTCATTAGTGATGTGTTAATCATAAGTACAACTACTAATACAAGCAATCGCTTGCACTTGGTTCACCGGGTATATTCGATGGGTAGTTTTTGAAATTCTTTTTCATGAGCCAAGTTGTTCCTATGATTACTGGTATGATGGAGATCTTCCTAAGATTTCAGTTTCTTTTCATGTCATACATAAGACCTTGGTATTTAAGTATACTCAACCTTGTGTCAAGAGAAAAACGGGATTTTAATTTTAGGGCAGATTACTTTACATCTAAAGCCAACATTGTAACTCAACAGAAAGGGTTGTCATCTCTTCTGTTGAGTTACTTACTAACCATGATTAATGTATGAACATCTCGCCTAGAGCACACCTAAAATTATGCAGTAATTTAACTAGTACTTTCATTTGGATTTAAATCCAGACTCACAAAGTTAGAAAAAGTGAAAGTCTAACATAAATTCCATGATAAATGCCAATATACTGAAATCATATGCCCTTAATAGGGTTAAGATGAAAATTCATATACACTAAATGTACAAAAGCAAGGAAATTCCCAAATTTTTACACTTTTATTGTCATTAAGGGTATGACTACATATCAACCAAACCATTTCATTATCACATCACTACAGTATAAATCTCTATGCATGAGTGGATGAAGTGTGTGAGGTGCGCTGACGAAAAATTCCTACCAGTAAAATACATAGCCCTGTTGTGTTCGCATACCCTTAATGACAATAAAAGTGTAAAAATTTGGGAATTTCCTTGCTTTTGTACATTTAGTGTATATGAATTTTCATCTTAACCCTATTAAGGGCATATGATTTCAGTATACTGGCATTTTTCATGGAATGTCACTACTTTTGTAAAGGCTATGTCTCAATACAATGGTCATTTTTAAGTTTTTTTTGAATTTTCTGGAAAACTAAGGTATATGGTAAACTGAAATTAAAATGCCATCAACTAGACCCTAGAACCTCTATCTCTGCCAAAAATCAGCTGAATCCATCAAATAGTTGATGAGATACAGGGTGGCACATACGTACGTATGTACGTACACACGGATAACATAAAATCATGCCTGACCTTTCTGGATCTCTGGGTTGCCTTGACTAATGATGCTGAAATTCTACACACTTATAGAACCTATCAAAAAAAAATTTTGTGCAAAGTTTTAACTAATTTGGTTTATTGGTTTTTGAGTTATGATTGATCAAAGAAATGAGATTTCCAGCATAGGCCATTCGTGAAGTCTATTAAGGGATAGTGCTCTCGTGCCTCCCTTGATTTAAGTCAATTAGATTTTCAAAGTCTAAGTAGCAGTCTATCTGACATACTGATACTTGATTCAGGCTAGCCTATTTTCTTTTTTTTTCTTCCACTATGTTATTGGCAGGAATCTATTTTATTTTGCTTCAGGACAGCTAGCTTATATATAAAGTAACAAAATCTAAGTTTAGTCATGTGTTACTATTAAATGCAACAAAGAATTGTTTAGAAAGTGGCAAGAATTGGCAAAAATGTGTGAACGAAGATGACATCATAAATTAAAATTTTTTTTTTTATCATAGTTCACCCCAAACAAAGCAGGCCACCACTGTAGACGTAAGGGGCTACTGATAATTAAGTTGTAAATTTTGGGGGTCATCCTAAGTTGGGAAGTGTGCAGCAAGATGTCTGTTTACATTAATTTTAAATTTCTGCATGTCGGTGCAGTCGAGGAAACATGGATCAAAGAGGGAGTTCCAGAGGCCGGCAACACGACGACAGAAGCTATTGGAGTAGAAGGCTCTTCGGCATCTAAGGATCTCCACAGTGAATGGATAGGATTTAGCTGATTGTCAGGTTGGTCGAGTGTATTTATGTTGAGGGAGCACTAGAGCAGTAAGTTGGAGCACAATCCATTGAAGTACTAGTAAAACAGGCACAAGGATGCAACATCGCAGCGATTGGACAGTGGCTGGAGCTTGGTGAACAATGAGGGACCTATTAAGTTAGCAACTCTATTTTGGACCTTGTCTAAGAGGGAGAGACTAGTGAATGATGCACCATCTCAGATGTGACAACAATACTCTATGCATGGGGGGATGGCAGCTTTGTAGAGATATAGGATAATGTCAGGTGTGAGAAGTTTATTAGCACAATAGAGGGAACCGACTTTCATTTGCAGCAGCCTTGTCAATTGACATAAAAGTAGGTTGATCGGTTTATTGATAAAAAATTTCATTCATGGAAAGAACTAAATAAAAACGCTTTTAATAAATGTCATTTTAATCGTACCATTTATAAAAGTCTTGTGGCTGAATTGTGTTGATGACAAATTAACATGTTGTTATTGTTTTTTATTTCTAGAAAAATCGTTTGATCGAAGCTTTTGGTGGAAAAATCTCTAAAAGAAAACTGGACAACTACAATAGTAATATTATCGAAGCGGAAGATTTGACAAAGGTGGTGACTGAGGCTTTGAAAGAAACGAATATTGAACAGACTCGTGAGTAAATCTCTTCACATTTCCAATACACTAATTTCGGTCTATAAAATTTACCATATTACAATAAAAATATGAGTTATTCCCCTTGAGGAATTTGATTTTTGGTGATGATAGAAAAATGTTTCATAGTATCAGTCATTCTGGACTGGAACAATAATTTTTAAAATAATTTCTATTGAAGTACATTCTTATATTGCCAATAGCATAGTATAACAATAAAAAATGAAGATTAGCTAGTCTGAAAACAAAGTTTAATTTGAAATCCTAAAAGGTATTTGGGTCTGACTTTGAAAATCTGATAAGCTAACTTTTTAGATGTCTCTAAATATATGAAGTTGTATATGTTATATATATATATATATATATATAGTAATCCAGGTAGGGTAAAAATCCACAGGGTAGAAATCCAAATCTTGTACATGTTTGAATAAAAGCATTCACTATATATATACTTGTACATGTTTGAATAAAAGCATTCACTATATATATATATATATATATATATATATATACATACATATATAATTATTTATATTTAGGTATTAAACATCGATATCTGTAGGTAATAAATAATTAATATTTATTTATAAGTATTATTAAAGCCCCCTTTACTAAGGTAGGGCACTCTGAGAGAGTTTAATAACGAGCAGTACCAGTGGCTTCATTGCGAGATCCAACGCAGTTTGTTGTTGTTGATCACTATTCGCTACTCGTTGTAAATACCCACTGACTTGTTATTTACAAGTTAAATTCCTCCTAAATTCCAAGCTAATTCACAGTGGCCAACGGGTAAGGCTCTTGACTGTGAATCAATGGTGATTTGTGATCGAAGTTCGCACCCGCCGACCGTCGGGAATTAACTCCCTGCACTGAAGATTGTATAAGCATGAAACATCGATGTCTGTATAATTAATATTTATTTATAAATATACGTACATATTTCTATGTATAAGATTCACCCCTAAACTAATGAACTAATCATTAGGAATTATGGAATATATATTCTAGGCAACACGATGGATAACGTGGGAACATTATTTTTTTTTTTGTAAACTTTACCATTTAGGTAGTGTACCCCCTAAATTCGGACCCTCTTAAAAAACTTTCAAAATAAGCAAGATACAAACAATTTAATAGAGAAAACAATTGTACTACATCAAATTTTGAGTTATATGATGTTATCAAATTTTAACTGGACTGGTGCATGTGCATACATTGATATGTCCGTTTAAAGTTAGAAAAGTAATTATTTCTATGCAATAATTCATGGAAGATTTATGTTATGACTCCTCAAGAATAGGCTTCTTCATTCTAACTATTATTTATTCTTTATGTATTTGTCCTTATTTTATGATATACACTTTTATGAAAAATAAAATAATACAATGTCTGTTTTTTAAACCGAAAATTCGGATTTATAAATATAAAAAAAAAAAAAATATTAAATAAATTTTCATTTATTGATATAAATTCACGCGTCTGTTAACTGGTTTCTCAAAAAAAAAATTTCAAATATTTCTTCTAACGACGCTTTCAAAACTGTAGTAACACTTATATTATTCATCTCAAGCCTGCCGGGGCATTCACTACTACAAGCACCGGACGTATAAACAAACTCTCCAATAACATCGGAGGAGATTGTAAATCTTCGGCCACGCCGACAGATTTTCACCATGAAAAATAAAAAAATAAAATTTTAAAAATACAATGTCTTTTTACCATGAGTATGGTTTTTAAACCGAAAATTCTGATTTATGAATATAAAAAAAATAAAATATTAAATAAATTTTCATTTATTGATATAAATGCATGCGTCTGTTAACTCGTTTCTCAAAACTTTTCAAATATATATATATTATTATTATTATTATTATTTGGGGCAATAGAGACAAATCAATGAATTCAGATATCTACGGTGAAGCATTTTCCTAAATGCTAGAGGGAGTTATTTCCCTTACACTATGTGTCTATATTCCAGCTGTCCGGGCAGGACTGCATAATTTTAAAAATAATTTTCAATAAATTGTAGCAATTATAGTGCCAATAATAACTGAAAAGTTGCTCAAAGTTTGATATGTCACCTTAAATGCTATTTGGGTCCAGTGGTTATTGTTGCACAATGGTTTTGGTACTAGAATAACATATTTTCTGCATTTTCCTTATCCGAGGAAAAAAATGAATTCAAATTTATTTTTATTTTTTATCAACCTTTATTTCAGCAAACACACCAATTAATACTGACACCATTGGTCTTCCCGGACTGCTCCCCCCTTGTAATCTTCATGCAACGTCTGCTAATGAAGTTTATCTATTAGAGGACAGTAAGTAGCAAAGAAATTCAATTCACATTTTTCGAACAATGATCTACTTTTCTTTTGTTGGGGTTGCTTTTTCTTAATGTGTGGAGTTCTAAATATTGTGGCCATGGGCGGTCAACCATTGGTTGATGTAGCCATGTAATTACTGATATAAAAGGTGTGAGTCAGAGCACACATCTTTTTGGGGGTGAGTTTCGAAGTGGCAACATGCTTGTTAAATCCCTTTCCTTTTTCCCCTTTCAACTTTTATTTGTTTCCAAAATATATTACTCTATTAGAAAAACACGTCACGTCGAAGGTTTATTTTTAAGATTACAAAAAAAATAATGGATCAATTAATTTCGTACCCCGTCAATAATTGAAATTGATATTTTTCCTTATTGTTTTCCAAATTTCATGACGAAATTCCTCAAAGACGAATGGTACGATATCTTTAAAAGAAAAGAAGGGGGGGGGGGTTAAAAAACTGGTGTAAATGGCCGAAAATAGCGTTAACATTTTTATGACTTTATTTGCTGAAAACTCTTCAAATATACAATGTAAATTATTATTCATTAATGCATGTGAAAGGATATTCATTTCTGAACAAAATGGTGGTATTTTGACAATTTAAAGTGCTTTAGTTTTTAAAATATGATAATTTTAGTAGAACTATCTTGAAATCCGTGATTATCCAAACTGTTTTATGGTCGGTGGGTATTGCTAGTTTTAGTAGATGTCGAACAGTTAAGGTAGCCGGTTCAGTTCACAGAAAACGGGAGGAAGTTATAAAAATGGACTTGAGAGAATGGGAAGATAAAAAAAGACCTGTCCAAAGATAGGTTACTTTGGAAGTCAGTTTCTTAACGCAGTTCAACACATGCATATAAAACTGCCGTTAAACCAAATATGATGATGATGATGATGATGATGATTATCATTCTTTTCTCAAGAAAAGTATTTAATCCTAATTTCTTTCAATTTCTCCCTGTAACTGTAATCTTTTATTCTTTATTAGTTAGCACTCTTCTTTGTATGTCTTCCAATCCCAATATTACATTCCAATTTCCATGTATAGATCCTGGAGCCCAGGCTAGAGGGCCAAACTGTATTTGCCTCCCGAGGATCACATGCAACACAAGATAAAAAGCTTTTGTGATTTCATTAATGCCATATTACAGAGAATTTGAATTGTTAATTATGCACGTAACTTTTTAAATTTTAATTAAAAAAAAAAAAAAAAGGCTGAATTGAGAAGATAATTAAAAAGGGAGATCCCCGAAGAGGCTTAAGGAATAAATAAATGAACACGTTTGACTTAAAAAAAAACAAACTATTTTTATGCTGAATAAAAACTGAGTTTAGGTCACCACTCACCTTTTTGTTCTTATTTTTAGAAGAATCAACTTTCAGAAATGTTCTTTTCATTTCAGTCATCAGTTCAGCTGATATGACACGTCTCTCGGATTTTTCTCAGGAAATGTTTAATTTGACACAAGACAAAGTATGGGATTTTGCAAAAGAAGGAAGGTAAGAGATAAACATTTTTATATTCTTCATTTTTTTTTTTTTTTTTTTTTTTTTTTTTTTGCTGTATGAGTGAATGTAAAATACATTAAATAATTGGACCTATGTTTTGAGGCATTTCCGTCTGTCCGGATTTTTCTCCGCAACCATCCATTGAATTTCTCTGAAATTTTGCATGAAGTTGTAACTTTGGTCAGGTTAGAAAGTGACATTCTCTGATTTTTGAAAAAAAAAAAAATCTGGTTAGCCACCCAGGGGGTCAAAAGGCCCCGAAATGGCAAAAAAATGACATTTTTTGCCCCATAACTTTTTATCAATCCATTCAATTTTTCTGAAACTTGGCCAAAATGTGGAGGCAATTGTTCCTAATAGAAAATAAGTATCGCTGACCTTGGAAAAAATCTGGTTTGCGCCCCCAGGGTGTCAAAAGCCCCTAAAATTTCAAAAAATGACCCTTTTCTCCCATAACATTTGATCCATCCATTTAATTTTTTTGAAACTTGGCCAAAATGTAGAGGCAATTGTTCTGGATATAAAATAAGCATCCTTGACCTAAGAAAAATTATGGTTCGCGCCCCAGGGGATCAAAGGGGGGTCAAAAATGCCCCAAATTGCCCAAATTTATTGCATTTTACACTCGCCACATCGAGTCACATACAGAGGGAGACCACGCATGCGCGGCTTGTTTAATTTAAAAACTAGCAGGGTTACCCGTTATGTGGAAGAATAACAAAGTTAGTGTTGAAAATGTTGCGTAACATAATCGGCTAAAAATGAAAAAGAATAAAAAAAAAAAAATAATACAAGTGAAAATACATTTTTCAAAGCGAATATTAATTACATAGAAATTTGAAACTAAACAAAGTTAGAATTAATGTTAATTTTTTTTATTCTTCCATGCATGTGTATGATAATCTTATGTTTCTCTCATTAAGATTAAGAACGTATACATTATATAGAGGATAACCTCTAATTTGTCATTCTCAGCTTCAGTCCGATTTTCACAATGTTAGTTTTTGCACAAAAGTGTCGCCATCCTGTCAGATACAGCACGTGATATTCCCAAATCGTCACCCTTCTGGTAATGACCTGGCTCAACATCACTTAACTCTGGTGATATAATGAAATATCAAATTCATTATGCCATAGATTATGCTAGATTTAGGATTAGAAATTTTTTTAAAATGCTCTGTAGAATGTGTTATTTGCAATGGCAAACCCTTTAAAATCTTAAATGAAAAAGCATGAATAAAATGTTTATTTTTCTAGGTTGTTGATTAATTAATTAGTTTTGTAGCTCATATGACGAAGTCTAAACATTTGAACGAAATGCTGTTATGTCACTGTTACAGAAGGTCAATTAAGGTCGGATACTTTTTAGACAGGCCTCGTATATATAATGTTTATAAGAATTTAGGAGAATTGCTGTCCACATCCCCTCTCTTCTAGTAAATTGCTTTTCTAAGCTCTGAGAATAAAAGCCTTTCATGTCGGCTGTACATTGACTTGGCAAGTTACATAGTCGAAGTTGGAATCCCCAAGCTCCATGCAGAATCAAAGGCAATTAACCCTCTACCTCCTGAATAAGTTCCTGTAATATAAGTTTTAATGAAATATATATATTTTTATATTTAATTTAAATTAAGAATATTGTTGTGTTGTTAATACCCCCATCTGCCTGTTTCATTTACTGTTTGTTTTTCTATGTGTACTATTCCTTCCTTCGTTTGTGGAACGACTCAGGGCTGTATCTCTTGATCAAATAATCACAATGTGAAGGTAGGTACTATCCAGTCGACAAAGGTGCTTCCACTACACCAGTCTTCTTCTATGATGTAGAAACACAAATGTAGAGGCCTGTCTAAAACGTATCCAAATCTTAGGCCAGAAAAAATATTTCAAATATGTGACGGGGATTAGGGTCCCAACCCCGTCACGTATTTGAAATATTTTTTCTGGCCTAAGGTTGGATACGTTTTAGACATGCCTCGTACATTTGTGTTTCTACATTATAGATGAGAGAAAGATGAAGCTAAATTAGGGTCTGACATTTGACATAAAAAATAAGTCAAAAGATTTTTTTCATATAAAAAAATTAAAACAGGTTTTCTTGCGTGAATATCTGATTTCTTTTGCAAGTACCAAAAAGGTATTGTAAGAATTTTTTTTAGAGTTGAAGAATGAAACATGTATTTTTAAAAAAAATAATATGACTTTGATTATTATAATATGTTTATATGTAATTGTTGTGGACTGATCCGGATTCACCTATAATGACAGGATCGATTCATCAGGTCACTATGAAGTTGACACCTTTTCTCTTACCAAGAAAAACCGCTTAGCACGTCTGTCTAGCGCCGGTAATGGCGACCAACTTATTGTAATTAAGTATTGTT
Source organism: Sepiola atlantica (assembly GCA_963556195.1). NCBI lineage: Eukaryota > Metazoa > Mollusca > Cephalopoda > Sepiida > Sepiolidae > Sepiola > Sepiola atlantica. Next base: position 23,286,816 of record OY744521.1, on the reverse strand, counting down.
AATACAATTCCTATTCCTTTCAATTCCTGTCTTGGGTTTCTTATTTACTTATTGTTGTTATTACGATATAACAGTAATGTTCAATAATTTGAAAGCGTTGTATATTTCTCTATTTTATGTCTTCTTTGCCACCAGATACATATCCTTATTCAGTAAACATTTTCTCTACTCACTTCATCATTTCCGCTTTTCTTTGATACACTTCTCAACTTGCGCATTCCATCATTATGCCAGCCATCCTATGTCTTAGAGGCCTTTTAGTCCAACAAGTCTGATCTGTTACCTCTAACTAGGGGTGGGACATAATGGGTGAAAATTTCAGATTCATGCAAATAGTATTTTTTTGTGTTCATTTATACATGCAGGCCAAAAATAGCTGTTAGCACTCCACGGGACTCAAAATCCATCATTTTTCGGTGAAAAAGTGGTTTCATGCGACATTGCACGTCCTAAAACATCCTCAAAAGCTATGAATGGATATAGATGGTTAAATCTGATATAGTACTTTAATTTAGGACCATTTTCAGGCTGTGAAAGGGTTTTCATGAATGTAAAATAGCCAAAAACTAGTGGCCTGCACCTTCTGAATTTTGCAAAATTTTCAAAATGTTTGATTGTTTAGTGTTATTTATGTATAAATGAACACAAAAAAATACTACTCGCATGAATCTGAAATTTTCACCCATTACGTCCCACCCCTACTCTAACATTGTATCCTTCAAATTTTTACCACTTTCTACAGCAAAAAATATTTCCTTTTCATCAATTGTTACTACAATAAGTCTGTCATCAAGTTGTGCTTCATAAACATTTTATTGCTGTAAAAAAATTTCTTACCAACAATGGTGATGATGATTTAGAAATTCTGTATAGATTCCTGAGTTCAACAAGATGAAGGTCAGAGGTTACATGTGCCAAATCGTTGTGACAATAAATTCAAAATTAGAATAGTAGTCTGAATAATCAATCCACATCTCAAAAATTCTGAAACTGAATTTGATATACTAAAGTATTTGGAGAGCCACTGATTGAATAAATGCAAAGTTTGAGGTCATTCGTGCTAGGAATTTTCGTGCTTCTTTTTCTTTTTTTTTTTTCTTTTTCTTTTTTTCTTTTTCTTTTTTTCTTTTTTGCTTATTCTTTTTCTTTTTTTTCGTCCCCCCCCCCTCTTTTTTTTATTAGATGCGTCCTCACATTATCATGAAAGGCTTTGGCTGTCATGCTTCAGTTATAAATAACATTTTCATGGCTTGCAGGTTGAATAAATGCATCTTATGCTAGATGTGTCCAAGCATCTTTCTCTGTTGGTTGGTCTGTTGTACGTATGTTTGTTGAAATGAAATTATCACACGCAGATCGAATCGACACATTTAAAAAATATCAATTCTTTGGATTATTCCAACTGCTATCATCTTGATTGTTATATTCATCACATTTCAAGCAATTTAACCTCTGACCTTCCAGTGCATCTTTTAAAACTTTGATACCCTTACTTAGAAGTTAATTTGTATGAATTGGCATTGGGTAAAATTGCTTTGACTGGCTTAATTCTATTGCTGGCCTTTTGTTTAGAACCAGGTACTCACAAGAGGGACCACGAGAAGGTTACCAACATTCATAGTGAAAGTGGTGTTATGGAATCAACTGGATTCGAACATGGCACACGTACGTCATCAGTCTGTGTCAGTAGTCACTTCATCACTACACCGCTCCACCTGTACTGTATTTAAAACTGAACCCTTCTGTAACAGCAAGCAAACTGGAGCAAAAATTTTGGACACGAATTATACTGATGAATATGTATTTATTTTCGCACGTGGCCAACGCTGAACTATAACATTTTTTCATCAGTATAATTCGTGTCCGAAATTTTTGCTCCAGTTTGCTTGCTGTTACAGTAAAACTCTATTTTTGCCAAGCTACTTGCCCCAGAGCCAACGTCTATCACAAGCGGAACAAACGTCCGACTCCCATGTTGACTGATTCGAAAAGACCGTCTCTTGGCAAGCAGGCGGTGTAGAGGCACGGCAGTCATCCCGTGCGCATGTCTTCCAGAAGAGGACTGGTGATACCAGATCAGGCTGCCCTGTGGCTCCCTGAGACGAAATTCACCTACATTGACGTTTTTTGTTTTTCTTCTTTTTTTTTTTTTTTGTAAAACTTAATTATGTTCTACAAAACCAAAAACAACAGCCCCTCTCCCTTTCTCCCTCCCCTTTTTATTTTATTTTTAGAACTTGAAGCATAAATCTTTTACTATAATGACCAGATTCGGCATTAAATAACCCAAAAAGGGTTGATATGCCGTAAAACAAAACTACCAAACCAAAAACGATGATTAAACATTTGAAGATATAAAGAACTTGAAGCATAAAAACTTTTACTATAATGACCAGATTCGGCATTAAATAACCCAAAAAGGGTTGATATGCCGTAAAACAAAACTACCACCAGAAGAGGACGGTGCTGAATACAAAATGTCCCCTTCCTGAATTATGACCGGCCAACATGTGAAACTCCTACGTTTACACCTTTATTTAATATTTAATCAGCAGGAGTAGATTGTTCTCATTCTGGGTAGATATGCTAATTAAGAATAACATTTTATCACCTCTACTAAGGATTGAACCTTAACTTTGAGAAAACTGTCACTTACAACTGATTTTTCACCAATGTTTTTCAACCATGAGCACAAGTCTAGTATGGAATTGGAGAGCCTTAAACCTAATGTAGTTTTGATGTGTAATATTATTACTTATTACTATAGATTAACGTTTTTCTTTTTTACCATCACTCATAATCTTATGACTCTTCATCTGAGAAATTCTGAAAGATATCAATTCTTTTTATTCTTATTAAATTCTCAACTCTTGTGTTAAATGCTACGATCATGATGTTACGTTCTATTTTCGACTCTCCGTAACTTCTGATTCGATCGACTTCCGTTTTTAAAAATCTCTTTTCCTACGTATAGTAAACCTTGTTTTTATTCTATTAATAGTAGAATGTTACCTTTTCACTTCAATGTGCTTTTATGTCAGCAACTTTATGCAGATTGAATCGATTTTAACTGTCAGTGTTGTAATAAAGAGTAAATGTTGAATAAACTTTTCTTTTCTTTTGATTTTGTTTGTTTGTTTGTAGGTATTGTCAGTTTGTGGTGGAACACCTGCGGAATTTACCTGAAGAACGTATTGAAAGACAGAAAATAGTAAATTGTCTGCAGTATTTTCAATATCTGGTCACTTTGCATCAAATGAAGTCTCCCAGCTTGAAAAATAAAGGTATTCATTTTCTTTTGTTTTTCAATCTTTATTTCCTCTCTCTCTCTCTCTAACATAATCTCTCTCTCACCTAATCTCTCTCTATATATATATTGTATAATCTCTATTGTCTAATCTCTCTTTCTCTCTCTATTGTCTAATCTCTCTTTCTTGTCTAATCTCTCTCTATAATCTTAAAAATTAAGTATTTTTAAAAGCAAGGGAGGGGGGGGGGTCAGAAATCATTGGGTCAACATAGCTTCTTTTTTTTTTTTTCAAAGCTCTAGAGTTTATTCGCTTTTCAGCTATAATTATATCAAAATAAATTTAATGTGAGCAGGAGCCTCACTGGGTTAACGCCAGGAAGATCATAAAAAAAGGTCTAACTTCAGGCTATGTCCAAGAAACATAATGGAGAAGTAAATCTGCTTGAATGATTGTGGGAAAGAAAGGAAGATATAATGGCTGTATTGGATAGGAAAAGAAAAGCGATAGATAAAGTGATTGAAGTTAATCGTGTAAGTGATCGAATCATACTGTTGATGGTTGGTGAGAAAATTTGCACAGCAATATCTTTTTTATGTATGATAATGTGGCTTGAGTGAAGATGCGAAAGATGAGTTTTATGACAGTCTTATTGCAGTAACGATTGATGAAAAAAACAAACTTTTTGTTGCAGGAGACTTGAATGGTCATGTTGAAAGACCCCTGGTGATTTTGAGAGTGTTCATGGTGTAAATGGATATGTTGATAGAAATACAGAAGGTGAAAGAATTTTAGAATTTGGTCTGGCAATAGACATGTTGGTCGCAAATACTGTTTTCAAGAAAAAGGAAAGCCATCTTGTTACGTATGAATCTGGAACAGGAATAACTCAAGTAGATTATCTGTAAGAAAAAAAGGACAGATAACTCTTGAGTCATGTGAAAGTAATAGCTGTTGAAGAAATTGTTACTCGGCACACAAAGTTTATGCCCAAGAAAAAGATGTGGAGGTTAAATGAAGAACATGTGAAACACAAGTTTAGAGACCAAGTGATTGAGCGTTAGATTACGAGATCTACATCGGAAAGTGTGGAAGAAGAGTGGAAAAAGTTGGATACAATATCAGAGGTAACAGATCAGACTTGTTGGTGGACTAAAAGGCTTCCAAGACATAGGGTGACATAGTAATGGAATGCGCAAGTTGAGAAGTGTATCAAAGAAAAACGGAAATGATAAAGTGAGTGGAGAAAAGGTTTACTGAATAAGGATATGTATCCGGTTGCAAAGAAGACATCAACAAGAGCAATATACAAAGCCAAGATGGAGGTTGAGCAAGTTACGTTTTCAGATATATTATAAAGGAATGACAAAAAGAATGAATTATTCAGGACAGCTAAACAGATGCCAAAGACATTTTTTAATGGTTGAAAAAAAAAAAAAGAATTAATTTATTTGTGCCACTTCGAAATTTTAAAAGAATTTTGAAGCATTTAAACTGTCTAATAAAAAGTAATTTCTGGCTTTAAAGTTCTTACCAAATTCGCATATATTAAAAAGAGTGAAAGTTTTAGAAGCTTTTTAACTCCAATAATTTTATAGATGCAGATTAAAAAGAAAATTAGTTATAAAACTATAACCCTTAGGTTTAATTAACAAACTTAAAGCTCTTATTAAGAAAATAACTTAGTAATAAAAAAAACATTGTATAGTTAAAAAAAGAAAAAGGCATAGCAAAAGGAAATTAAAGACTCCTGGACAACACTGGGTAGGTACTGCTAATTGTTTAATAAATTATTTTAAAACATTGTTATTTAAGATAAAAAAAACTTTAGACTTAAAATCTTTACGGTAGTCTGAGTATTCGGTTACTAGATCCACTTCAGAAAGTGTGGAAGAAGTTGAAGGAAACATTGTTGTAGGTAACGAACCAGACTTGTGGGTGGTCTAAAGGGTCGCCAGGTGAGATGCTGGTGGAATGACAAAGTTTGAAAAGTGTATCAAAGTAAAGTTGAAACGATGGAGTGAGTAGAGAAAGGGTTTAGTGAATAAGGATATGTATCTGATGGCAAAGCGGGAAGCAAGAAGAGCAATATACAAAACTAAGAAGGAGGCTAAGCAAGCTAGGTTTCCAGATATACTAACAAGGGATGACCAAAAGAATGAAGTATTCAGGATAGCTAAACAAATGGCAAAGACAAATATGGATATTATTGGAAAGAAGTGCATTCGGAATGACAGTGAAGTGTTAGTAACAAATGAACAGGACAAGAGGAATGCTTGGAAATGCTACTATGAGAAATTGTTGAATACTGAGTTTCCATGGAACTGAGAAAATCTAGAAGTTGCAGAAGCAGTATCTGGTCCAGCTTTAAGAATTGAGAAAGAAATAGTACGAGGAAGCTGTGAGTAAGATAAAAAAAGGGTACCGTTGCTTTTGTGGATTTGGAGAAAGATTTTGACATATGATGTTGTTTGGTTGGCTTTGTGTAAATTAGGGACAAGCGAGTGATTGGTAAAGCAATGTACAGAAATGCTCAAAGCTGTGTTAGAATTAACAGCACATTTAGTTACAGCTTTAATGTTTAATGTTAATCAGGGTTCTGTACTTAGACACAAATGAAAAGCAACAGACTAAGAAGCATTATCCAGGGATTTTTGTATAAGTTGTCCGAAATGCTGCTGGAAAGAAGTGCATTCGAAATGACAGTGAAGTGTTAGCAACAAATGAACAGGACAAGAGGAATGTTTGGAATTTCCACTATGAGAAATTGTTTAATACTGAGTTTTATTTCTTCAAAATAAACATTCTTTTTGCACAAAAAGCTAATTTTAACAAATTTAAAAGCAAAACCTGAAGTTAAAACATATCAGTCGATTCTTTAGATTTTATCTTTTTTAGGCGATTATGTGGGAACATCCTGAAAAACATGTCAGAAAGAAGGAAAAGAATTATTTAAAAATTTAGAGTGGGGGATCAGTTTAGCATATGAATTTAACATTAAAAAAATTCCCCATTTTCAGGCCATTCTAGTGTTTTAGAGCAGTTAAGCAATATCTATTTTTTTGTCATGGGAGATAAATTCTGTTTTCTTTTGATAGGGGAGGGGGTCTACTTTTTTTGTAGATGATTACGGGTATTTTTACAAGTTTTTTTTTTTGTTTGAAGGGTGCTATTCGAACTTAAGGTTAGTGGTAGGGTTAAGGAAAGGGCTTTGAGGGGGGGCTACATAGAGGACCTATTGTTAGTGGTAGGATAAGTCATTATTTTTTTTTTTTTTACTAATCTTTCACCCCCCACCCCTCCCTTCCAAAAAACGCACAGAATTTATCTTGCATAGGAAAACATTTTTTTTGTTACTGCCCTAAAAAGCTAGAATGACCAGGAAATGGGGGATTATTTAACAGTGTGGGTGGTGTGAATTGGAGGGAGCATCCCCCCCCCCCCATTTGGAAATTGGGTTGGGGCTTTTTGTGCAAAAAGAATTTTTATTTTAAGAAATAAACAAGAAAAAAAAACATGGCTGTTAGAAAGAGAAAGACTCCCCAAAGAGAGGTCAGAAAGCCATTTTTGATGAAACAAAACCTGCATCGTTTGAGGCATGATGTGAGGTAAAACGAAATAAATCAAGGCAGGACAGAGCGAGGAAGGGGAAAAGAGAAAGAAAGATAAAGAGAAATAAAATTGAGCCAAATGATGAAAAAATAAAGACGTAAAACTCTAGCAGTTGTTTGGGAAATCCATCTTTGCCACTAACATCCCTGAATTTCTTTTAATTTCAACCTGCGATATCTTGTTTATTTTGTTTTAGTTATTCTGATAAGATTTGAATGTAAACAAAATTTAACTATAATTCTTCCTCTTGTGTAATTAATAGTTGTTTTTTTTTTACCAGGCTACTTCAAGTTAGGTTATTATTTTCGGTGACTGTTATTTTCAAAATAATCAAGAAATAACGTTTTTTGTTGTTGTTAAAATGCCAGGAATATTTTTAATTTAATAAATACTGCATGAACTTGCGTAATTTTTGGTGTGCATACAGTCTTCTTTTTAGCTACTACGTAAGTACATAACAAAGTTTATACATTTCTTTAGCTAACATGTAGTAAAACTAAAAAAGCACCCATTTTTTTTTTTTTTTTTTAATTTTTACGACCTTTTTTTTTTTTAATAAATGTTTCCTTTTCTCCGATGACTGTCATTATGTTTTGTTCTTTTTCATGCAGAACAAAAGTTATTTTTTCTAAATTTTTATTTAAAATTTCTTTTATTTTAAATGTAATTTTTTTAATTATTTTTTTTTTAACTAATTTTAGAGGTTTATTGTTTGTTTCCTGAATTCATCCGAAAAAGATTTATTATGTGTTCATTTGTTACGGAAGGAAAATGTTACCGTGGAAGGTTTCTAAGGTAAGTGTTTATCAAATACGAATTTTCCTTTTTCAAAGAATTTTAAATAGCATTTTCGTCGGTCTGTCATGCTACTGTTTTAAATCCTATTTTCGTGAAAACTGAAATAAATAAATAAATTTCTATAAGCATTACTCAACATAAAACAGTAATAATTTGAATTAATTAAAAAGAATTTATCTGCTTACTTTTTGTGCCTTAATTTTTAGCCTGGCTGCAAATGCTAAAGCACGCCTTGCTGGTTGTTTTAAAAGGCGGTGTAGATGGTGTATCCCTTTCGTTAATAGCGGCAAACAAAAAAGGGGAATAACTCACACATTCACAGTTGATATGAGCTTGTGTTTTTTTAAGTGAAAATTTGAGACTTTTCTAACTCTCTATTTACTTCCTTTTCTAACTCTCTATTTACTTCCTTTTCTAACTCTCTATTTACTTCCTTTTCTAACTCTCTATTTACTTCCTTTTCTAACTCTCTATTTACTTCCTTTTCTAACTCTCTATTTACTTCCTTTTCTAACTCTCTATTTACTTCCTTCCCCGCGAGGACAGTTAGACATAACGTCACTTTTTAATGTGTGGAACACGTTACAGCAGAAATGTTTACCTACCTACTACAACATGTCGTTTTCAAGTTCAATGCCAACAAATATCTGCAATCAAGTCATCCTGCGAATTAATCAAATATAGTTCTCAATCCTTTCCTACTACGCTTTTATTATCCAAGTGAAAATCTCACTGACAAGCAAGAACTTATGAGTGACATATTGGTATGATCACCTAAACATGGCTTCACTTATATTGTCTGTCCTGCTTGAACTTTCATTGACCAACTGTGTGATGCAACCCAAAAATCTCACAAATGCAAGTGTGATCATGATGCCTGGAGAAAGAGTCTGAGATATTCATACAAGCATGATCTGAGGATGAAGAATACCCATTTTTTTAAATATATATATATATATATATGTTTTTTGTTTTTGTTTTTTAGTTTTTTAGATTTTTTAATTTTTTTAATTTTTAATTTTTTAACGGCCTTAATTTTTGAAATGTTAAATTTCTTTCCTTCTTCTCTTTCTCTATCCCTCCACTTCATTCTCTCCAAATATGATCTGAGGTTAAGATCGGATTCTAACTCTGCCTGATGAGATCTCAGTTTATAGTAACTGTTGATCGATAACATCGACATGCCAGTGTCGCAGATTTTGTACATGTCTGTATAAATAAAATTATCATATATAAAGCTCTATTTTGTTATTGAGCACTTTTTATAAACCCGGTTAAAATTCTCTGGATTACCACCCTGTGGATATTTTTCACCTGGATTATTACCATTATATATATATATATATGGGAAATGAAAAAGGGAAAACCAAGAGATATTTTTTATATATTTATCAACGTTTCATCTTTATTTTAAGACTTCCTCAGCATGATAATTTTAAGAAAAATGTCATGCAAGTACATCGAAATATTGGGTTGACAAATAACAGCCTTACCAATGAACACACTTTAGACATCCTCATAAATATTTAGATATTTAAACCCTTTTTGCCCTTAATTTAATCTCAAACCATCAACACAGCCTGAACAAAACTACATTTCACCTATTTCTCGTCAAAATTAATATCATTTTTCTCCTTTTTCTTTTCCTTTATTGTCATATTCACAGCACATTTCAACACATTCCTTCTAACTCACTTATACTCACACATTCCCGACATAGCCAGCTGGTCAATACCCCTACCCTCCAAAATTTCACACCTAACCATAAAAAAAATCTCTCCTCTTTCTCCCTCACCCATCTCAACCTTTCGACTACCTCTTTCATACTCTTACCCACCCACCCCGCCTACTTTCAAGTTATCTTCATTTCTTCAAATCTTTTTCTAAAACTATGATACCACCTACATACCAAAGACAGAATTCCTCCTCTTCCCCCAGCCCCTCAAAATCCATGCCACACCTCACCACGACAAAAACCTCAGCACCCCCTCCCCCACCCTAAGAAAAATTCACTAACACTCCCACCCCTCCTTTTCTTAATGCGTTCCATATTTATTTCACTCTCTGTTACTGACTTCTCGCAGCCCGGACCCTGGTCCAGCGCTCTTAGTAGCTATGGCTACTACTTTTCCTCATCAACCCATCATGTCAACCCAATATTTCGATGTACTTGCATGACATTTTTCTTAAAATTATCATCCTGAAGAAGTCTTACAATAAAGACGAAACGTTGATGAATATATAAAAAATATCTCTTGGTTTTTCCTTTTTCATTTCCCATTACATCGGATTACTCTCATCCTTCCTTTCTCATATATATATATATATATAATATATTTGTTTTAATTAAAAAAACAAATTTTGTTTTCAATTTGTTTTTTTCTTTGTCTTTTTAAAAATATTTTCTATTTCTTTTTTTTTTTTAGTTTTCTGTTTCATTAAAAAAATATTTTCTATTTTTATTAAAAAAATATTTTTATTTTAAAAAATATTTTCTATTTCTAAATTTTTATTTTAAACAAAATATTTTCTATTTTTATTTAAAAAGATTTTTCTATTCATATTTAAATTTTTTTTTCGGTGCTTATATAGATGAAAGCACATATGAAAAACGCATTTCCAAATAAAATCTATTGTTTATACTTACGCAAAAATAAGTATCCTCACCAAAAAATTAGGAAAAATTATTGAGTAGAATTTTAATTAAAAATAAAAATCAGTTTTGTCGTATTTTGCTCACTGCCATTGATTTATTACTTGTTTATATGACAGACTGAGTTATGTTCCCCTGACATATCGCTCTAATCAATGACGGATCTGTAAAATACGATAAAACTGATTTTTATTTTTAATTAAAATTCTACTCAATAATTTTTGGTGTAGATATCTATTTTTGCCTGATACATAATTATACAAAAGAGTTTTCTGGTTAATTTATTTGGAACTGCGATTTTCACCTGTGTAACTGCATTTTTTCATGTGTATCCTCATCTGTATAAGTACCAAATTTTCTATTTGAAAAAAAAATATATTTAAAATATTTCTATTTTTATTTAAAAAAACAAATTTCTAATTTTATTTTAAAACAAAACAAGTTTCTAATTTTATTTTAAAACAAAACAAGTTTCTAATTTTATTTTAAAACAAAACAAGTTTCTAATTTTATTTTAAAACAAAACAAGTTTCTAATTTTATTTTAAAACAAAACAAGTTTCTAATTTTATTTTAAAACAAAACAAGTTTCTAATTTTATTTTAAAATAAAACAAGTTTCTAATTTTATTTTAAAACAAAACAAGTTTCTAATTTTATTTTAAAACAAAACAAGTTTCTAATTTTATTTTAAAACAAAACAAGTTTCTAATTTTATTTTAAAACAAAACAAGTTTCTAATTTTATTTTAAAACAAAACAAGTTTCTAATTTTATTTTAAAACAAAACAAGTTTCTAATTTTATTTTAAAACAAAACAAGTTTCTAATTTTATTTTAAAACAAAACAAGTTTCTAATTTTATTTTAAAACAAAACAAGTTTCTAATTTTATTTTAAAACAAAACAAGTTTCTAATTTTATTTTAAAACAAAACAAGTTTCTAATTTTATTTTAAAACAAAACAAGTTTCTAATTTTATTTTAAAACAAAACAAGTTTCTAATTTTATTTTAAAACAAAACAAGTTTCTAATTTTATTTTAAAACAAAACAAGTTTCTAATTTTATTTTAAAACAAAACAAGTTTCTAATTTTATTTTAAAACAAAACAAGTTTCTAATTTTATTTTAAAACAAAACAAGTTTCTAATTTTATTTAAAAAAAAAAAAAACAATTTTCTAATTTTATTTAAAAAAAAACAAAACAATTTTCTAATTTTATTTAAAAAAAAAACAAAACAAGTTTCTATTTTTATTTAAAAAAAACAAAACAAGTTTCTATTTTATTTAAAAAAAACAAAACAAGTTTCTATTTTTATTTTAAAACAAAACAAGTTTCTAATTTTATTTAAAAAAAAAAATTCTATTTCAATTTAAAATTTTAAATGAATTGCTTAAATTTTCTTAACTCTAAGAAATCTTAATTCATTAAAAAATGTTGTTCTTTCCCCACAGGTCTATGTCTGTCTATCAGAAAGACAAAGTTGCGATTTATATAATTGTTCTTGCACTGATATTGGATAATTTTAAAACGCCATTTAATCAAATCACACAAGATTTGAAGATAGGACGTGTCAAGTAAGTATTTAAATTTATTCGGGAATAAATTATTTTGTATTTTTTTTTTTTTTTTTAAATTTTGCTTGATGGTTCAGCATCTCTTGTTAGATGACGTCTATTTATGAAATTATCTGATCAAATGTCATGTGAATATGAATAAGCAGGATTTGTAAAATTTAAAATAAAATCGATTCGTCTTATATATGAAGTAAAGTAAGAACCCCCCCCCCCCCCCCCCTTCAATGTGTTCTCAAAATCTTCAATAACAAAAATAACAATTCCGTTCGGTTAGTGATTTCTATCACATATGGTCTATATTGTTAGAAAACAAAATTTTAGTTTGGCTCGCTTTCTTCGATTTTAATATTTAGTCCTGCTCAATATTTAAAAAAAAAAAAATTGGTCATGCATACAGGAAGTCAGTTTTCACTCACACTCAGATCTATTACCACTGCCATCTGAAAGACTTGTTAATTAATAATTTATTCAAAATAGTAAATTAGAATGAAAAAATATGAATAAATTTAAATTTCAAAATACAAATAAAAAAAATAGTTTGATAAAAATGCAAAAAGGACTTGCACATTTCTCATTTATGAATTTTTAAATTCATAAATGAGAAATTAATGAAATTTTTAATATCACATTAAAATCTCATAAACGATTTACAAAATTAACGATTGTTGAAATCTTATTTGGATTCGCATCTGAACTAATTCATATGACAGGAAAGGCCCGCGTAAGATTCCTTTTTTCAGATTTGTTATTTTTTTTATGTACTAACAAGTCACTGTATCAAGGCCCAGAGGCCACTCGAGGATAATGGTTAACGAGTTTGTCAGGAGGCCAGTGAAACAACAAGTGAGGATTAGAAACGATGATCGAGACTGGTTCTAATTAGATTTAAGGACAGCTCAACTAGATTTTATTAACGTTGGGTTTAAAAACGACCATGCTATAGTCAGCTGTGAAGCAGCCCCATGGTATTGTGTTCCACAGATGGGTAGTTCTTGGAAAGAAACTTTGCTCATGGAAGTTCAGTTCAGTTTTAGGTACACAGGGAGAAAGGAAAATTATTTACAGTGGTTGTAGCTAGACGAGTTTTTGTTGTAAATGTTTTACGGGGGGGAAACAATAGGTTGGAGCTCAGTCAAACACTTACCATGAAAATAGCGATAGGTTGCTAGTCTTTCTCTACTCTATCTTCTGTAGGAAAGAGAAGAGGACATTATGTGTCTTCTGGAGTGAAGGTCAGTCCTCGAAGCTTATCAAAGCAGGGGGATTTTTTAAGGAGAGAGCCATTTGTTTCAATTGGTGATGAAAGGAGAGAAGCTGGGTTTTAGATGTATTGAAAGTAACCAGCCACCTCTTTTCCCATTGCACTATGTGCTCCAGGTCAAAAGAGAGAGAAACAGAAAGAACTTGATCATTAATGCTCTTCAAAGTGTTGTATCATCTGCATAAATGTCGACGAATGAACTTAGAATGTAATTTCAAAGATCATTGATATGGATCAGGAAGAGGGTGAGGCTCAGAATAGATCCCTGAGACATGCTGGTATTGATACTATGTGCTTCAGATTTTTGCTCAGCAACAACTACTTTTATAAATTTATCAGAAAGAAAAAGCAGCCCCTGTATTTTGCACTTGCTGAATGGACCCCCTCCTTGGGAGTTACTCAAAATCCCACCCCTTCACTGTGGAGGACCTCAGATGGCGGAAGGCTTACTATTCTAATAGCTTCTTTCCTCGAACTGCTAGCCTTTGGAATTCCCTCCGTTTCCCTAACTGTATCAGCATACAGAAATGTAAATGTAATGTAAACAAACATCTTGCTGCACAACTCCCCAGTTAGGGATCATACCTACAGGGATATCCTAATTCACAGTAGCCCCCTTATGTCTCAGTGGAAATGTGCCTTGTTTGGGGTGAAAAAAAATTAAAAAATTTTTTTTAAATTTAAAGAACAAATATGTGAGTAAAATTTTATTTAAAAAAACATCAACTAATCTGCTCTCTCTCTCCTGAATTTGTAAATAGAACATCGTTGTGCTCGTAGATTAATTCTTATTTTAGTAACAAAAATGTTAAAAACCGTGAAAGAAATTCTTTCCATTTATTTTTGCTTATTAGTCATTAGTAAAATTAAGCCTCCTTTCTTTGCTCATAAAAATAAATTTGCATATGTGATTATTGAAGCGAGCCGGACACACGTATGTTCACGGTTATTATATTATATAATATTTCACCAAAAATAGCCAAACCTTTCAACCAAACAGACTCGATAACATCAAAGGTATTTTAATAGAAACCAAATTCCCGTCCACATATGCACACAAGCAAGAAGCAAACTGTATAATTCTTTTTACAGACTGAGAAGAATTTTGGGTGCTTATGCAGTTCAGCGGCCGTATTAAAAAAATATTTTTTTATAAAAACAATATTATATACTTATTCAGCGTTATATTCTTACTCACTGTATAAAAAAGTAGAAAAAAATTATCCACTAGAACTTTAATTACAAGTATTTTTCCATTCTGCATATCATAACAGCGATTCGTTCACTAAGTCTCCATCTTCTTTAAGAAGATTTCGAATTATCTGCCCTTGAAATCTTAAGAAAGAAGATGGAGGCTTAGTGAACGAATCGCTGTTATGATACACAGAATGGAAAAAATACTTGTAATTAAAGTTCTAGTGGATACTTTTTTGTACAGTGAGTAAGAATATAACGCTGAATAAGTATATAATATTGTTTTTATAAAAAAAATTTTTTTTCATACGGCCGCTGAACAGCATAAGCACCGAATTTTGTTTTTGGTATGGAACTTTGTTGGCTAAAGAAATCATTTGTTCTTAATGGCAATTCACGGCTAGATGGATGTGCATACGTTTATTTAAAAAAAAGACAACAGTTTTATTTGCCATCTGGTAGAGAGACTGCATGGGTTGACTTGCACATTGAGACAAAATATGACTACTGCACAAAGCTGAAAATTTCGCAATGGTTTCATATTCAATTCTCATCAAATAATACAGAGTTGAGGACTGCTTGAAATATTAAAATTTAAATTATAACAACACCTATAATTTTAAATGCTATTTTTTATTTGTCAAATTCATTACTTTTGTCTGAGAAACACATGTTAAATAATAATCTAACAGATTGGTTGAAAAGAAAAATATTTAATTTAAAAAATATATTTTTTCTTTATTCAGACTCGTGAAATTATTTGGTTATGTTGGAGCAAAGATCGTTCGAGAAAAGGGTAACCGAGAAATGATGACAAATTGTGCCGTCTTAAAAGTTCCTCTCGATTTGAAGGTTTTAATAACTAAGAAAAAAGGCAAATAAATAATTATTTTTTCTTTTTCATGAGTTTTATTTTTCTTTTCCCCATTGTTTTGTTGTTTACTGAAGTTATAGGCAAACTGCAGCTCGCCTTTCTGAATGAAAATGTTTTTTCTTCTTCTGTAAATCAAATTTATATTGAATATATTCATTTTGTTTTCAAATTTTTATGGCGATTTTTCACTTGAAAAAAATATATCAACTTACCTTTAGCGTAGAAAATTGTGTATTGGTTTATTATCATAATGCTGATACCAAAAATGACATCTCTTGCATCGTTATTTGAGGAAATTAATCAAACATCGTCCGCATAAACACATTAAAAAAAATCCTCATTTTTGTAACATTTGTCCTTTAAATTGGTTAGAAAACTTAGCAATTTCAATATTTAAATCAGAAAAGATGGTAATATTATTTCATTAAAATAAATTGAATAAAATAAACCGAATAAAATATAACTAGAATTGAAAATCCTCCCCAGCTTCAGATGCTGCTTTTTACCTTTTGTCACAATGATAACACTTTAAAAAAAATTTGAAATAACTGTTGATTATTTTTTTGTTATAAATGTGACAAATGAAAAACAAACAAAAAAATGTATACTGCTGGGCTCAAATTAGGCGATCATTTGATTTATAAATCACAATTTTAATTTGAACATCTCGAAAACCAATTGGAAGATTTGAAAATGAAAACTAAATAAAAAAAATTCTCTTCTAATTGTCAGGCTTGAAAATATATATTTTGTACCATAATAAACTATAATAAATAATTCTGCGTAGTGATTAACATAGTGCGAAATTGCTCCATGTAAAATCTATGAGGGGCAAAGGAGGCCCCATTTCAGGACACAACACTTTACAATTCTCTGCCATGTACTGATTGGGAAGCTTCTGTTGTTAATTTGACAGCGCTTTCAAAACTTTAGGAATGTGAGGACTAACCTGGCAACTCTAGTTTTGTGCCATTCATAGGTGACTCTAAAAGTTCATTTTAAGAAAATCCTATAAATGCAGGTTCGCTCCAATTTGTAAAAGGTTAATTAAATCAGACCAATGCTTGGTTGCAAAATTGATTGTTATTTTTTATCAATCTTTTCTTGGTTAGGTCTCAACTTCTGAAAGAATATAAAGTTCATTTATTGAGTTAAGCAAATAGAATTACATTTTTAAGTTATGATGAAATTAGAACAGAACTTAAAAATAATTCAATAAATCGACAATTTAATCAATTTTATATGAATAAATGTTTTCTTACCCAATGGCTAATTTTTTTTTTATTTCTTCTCTCACTGCAAGTTCGTCTGCTTTTTGAAGAACAAATTTTCAGGCAGTAAAGCAAAAAATATATGCTTTAGATTTTTTAATGTAATGCATTGGATTTCAGGTGGTTGTTTCTTTATCCTTTTGATCATATTGAAAATATAAAGTTGATGTTTAGGGAACTTATACTTTATTTATCTCAAACTGCATATATATCAATTTGCCAGGCATTTCTTGTGAGTAAGAATCCGGTGTCCATAAGCACATTAGCCTGATGGCCAAAGTTAATCATCTTGCCTGATTTATAGGCCCAAATTTCCAGGCAGCAAATTTAGGGTTAAACTTTCCCCTAAAAATGCCTACTATATATTCTAAGAGAAGTCGCTGGTCACAGCTCAGTTCATTTATTTCCACGATAGGAGAACAATCATCCAGAGGATGACCAACCGGTGCAAATGTTACTTGGGTAAAATCATTGAATTCATTTCCACAAAATTTACCTAGTGGATCAGTGAAGTTTGTAGGACTTCTTGCGGTTCCATCAATAAACCTGAAAAAAAGCAAGTTCATTTTCATGCAGAAAGCAACCAATAATGTATAATCTTCTCTGTATCTTTTTTCCCCAGAAGTGCGACAAGCCCACCTTCACAACCTGTATTTGTATTTGGGTTGTCTAGTTAAATAGTCTTGATTGTAGCCACAATGTTGACTTCTTTGAAAACATTAGCAACTTTGTCTGCAAGAATATCACCAGTATTAGGGAAAATCCTATGAGTGAGATATTCACTTTTGCATTCCATCTCCTTTGTGAAAATCAATTGGCATTTTAGTATTTTTCCCCTGTTTAGCTCAAATTTATTTATACAACATAATTTATTTGATATTTCTCCCATCAACAAATACAAACAAGGTTTTCCACTGTTTCATCATTTCTTTGATGGACATTTGCTTTCATTCTTGCCGTTATTCTATTTTACATTTATTAATGATACTATATGAACATTAGCTGGCTTCGCCCGCTAGCTCTCGCTTCACATTTATTATATATAATATATAATGTTAATCATCCTTATTTAATATGTATTAAATAAGGTATACATTTCATTGAAATTAGGTCTACTGAAAATTCAAATAGGTCTATGGTTTAAATTTCAGTGTGTGTGGGGGGGGGGGGGGCTTGTGCCCCTGGGGACCTTAATATCAAAATTTGCTGAAATTTTGGGAATAGACCCTATGTTTAAATTTCATTTGAATCAAAGGGAAAACAGTTTTATGGGGAAGGGGGGGGGGGGAGTTGTTGTGCCGCCCGGAGATCCCCAGCGTTGAAATGATATATTTCTTATATAGCCTATGATCTTCACTGAGGTCAGTAGTCCACATGCCAATTTTTAAACAATTCTGTCCAGCGGTTTGGGTGAACATAAGACACAAAGATCAGGCGGACACATACACACATAGAGTTACTATTTTATATATATATATATATATATATATATATATAGATTAGGCCTCGAAGCAAGACTTGTTCCGAGGTTAGGAGAAACATCACCCCTAATTTAGTCAATAGCTTATTGGGGAGTTTTACTAAGGCTGTAAGGTCATAGGGAAATTCTCTCAGGCTCAAAATACTCATCTTCCGTTTCATCACTATTAGGAAATGATGGAGTAGGAAAAAACAGTACCCATGCCATGAGAATTTTCTAGCATTATTACTCTGAGTAGAAATTAAAGTATGTCTTTTTCCAATTCTTTTTATCGAAATAGATTAAAAGAAAATGTATTGCATGATATCAAAAGTCCCACAAATTGAATGAATAATTCCAAATTACACACATATCCAAGGCAATAGCTGAATCCTTAAAAAAAGACGTCCAGTCTGTAGTAGAATAGGGGCCAAAAATGGATGGTTACATTTAATGTTACCAAGACAAAGCTCCTTTTCTTTTAACAATCATAAGAAACCTTTTGAACTACCAATTGCTATGGCTTATAACATCCTTCTAGAGAGTTCAACATTCAAACTCCTTGCACTAACATTTTCGGTCAACATGAGTTGGGTGGAATTAGTACACAGAAGATGTTGCCAAGTCTGCTGCAAAGAAAGTAAACTCCTAACAGGCTAAAAAAACTTACATTTGTCAGTATCATATATCTATAAAGCCGCCATTCGCCAATGTATGGAGTATTGTTGCCATATCTCGGCTGATGCATTAAACACTAGTCTCTCCCTCCTGGACAGGGTACAAAAAAGAACCCCTAACCTAATAGGTCCCACACTGTCTACAAAGGTCCAGTCTTTGTCCCATTGCTGCAATGTTGCGTCCCTGTGCTTGTTTTACAAGTACTTCCATGAAATCTGCTTCGATTAACTTACTGCACTTGTACTCCATGAATGTAAATACCTCCGACAGCAAAATTCCACCCCTTCACTGTAGAGGTCCCCAGATGCAGGAAAATTTTCGACTGTAATAGCTTCTTTTCTCAGACCGCTTACCTTTGGAGTTCCCAATTGTACAAACATGCAGAAATTTAAATGTAATGTGAACAAACATCTTGCTGCACAACTCCCCACTTAGGATGCCTCTATAAATAAAATTAGAAAAATATAAAATAAAATCCATCCATTTCATTAACTCTTATCCTCTAGTGTTTTTTAGTCTTGATAAGTAGTGACTCATTCCACTTTCAGGGTTTTCAGGTTAGAATGAAAAATGTATGTTCTGTCCTTAGTCAGGAGACTAAGGTTTGATTGAGGAAATTACATTTTTTGCGCGCTTTAAAAATTCCTGCTTTTTGGATACCCCACATAAAATAACTGACTTGTATCTAATTTTACCCTTGTGTGGAGGCAAGTAAATCGGATCTCATTACGTTGAAAATCTAGATAAATTATCACCGTGATTAATTATTAAAAAAAAGAAAGTTTTTTTGAATATAATACTATGTATTATTTGGACTATTGCTCTCACAACGTTTCAGCCGATATAACCTCCGACCGTCTTCAAGTGTATTTTGACAATGGCTGTTATTGGTGAATAGTGAAAAAAATGTTTTTGTTCTTTTTTCACATGTACCAATCGTCATTAAAATTAAAAATCTGTGAGGTACTTACAAAACGGAAAAGAGCGTTGAATAGTTTCCATTTCTGTATTAAATTCACGTCCATACTGATTTGGTATTTAATTTTTGTTTTTGAGATGAGGATTGATAATATGTATCTGGATTGTTCGGACTATTGCTCTCACTGTACGATATAGCTTCCGACCTTCTTCAGGTGTATTTCGTCAATGGTTGTTGGTGAATAGTCTGAACAATCCAAATAATACATATCATCAATTCTCATCTCAAAAACAAAAATTGAAAAAATTTAATATTATTTAGTTCAAAATAATGAATGTCCAACAGTCTTTGTTTTATTGGCATTCAACATGTAGCAAAATGTAATTCGACATGTAGCAAAATGTAATCTCAGCTAGAACAAGATATAATTTTAAGTTGAATTGATTGAACCATTGGTGTTAAATGAAATTTATAAGTGAACTAGCACCCACGTGACCCGTTAGGTCACAATCAATATTTAATCTACTTTGACTTTTGACTGAAATCAAAGTAATCTTTAAAGAGTCTTCTAGCATAAAAATAAGCCTCTTTACGTCTATATTATCATTATTATCATTTATATAGAAGTATTATTATTCTTTATTATTTTTATATAGAAGTATTATTATTCTTTATTATTTTTATATAGAAGTATTATTATTCTTTATTATTATTATATAGAAGTATTATTATTCTTTATTATTTTTATATAGATAGAAGTGAAGAAACTTATTTTGCCATCTAATTTACATACATGTGTGCTGTGTGTACAGACCCACTATGTAAATTAGCTGAAAGGAGTCACTCTTTCTCTAAATGCTCAAATATTAAGAAATGGAGTGGTTCAATAGAGTGAGAGGGGGTGAGAAAAATACATAGATAGCTAAGAGAGATGGTGAACTTGTTCAGTTCATTATAAATTACAGCTAATTAGAACAATTTAAGGATTTTTTTTTTTTTTCAAACATAAGTCATTCCCAGAACTAAGCTTTATTTTAACATTTTGTGTCATTAAAATATATAGGAAAACAATCTTTAAGAAAACAAATGTTGAAAAACTCACCTTTAGTATAATAAGAGATGATGACATTAAGGAGATGACCCCTTGGGCTATGTAAAATCTGGTTTCTTGAGAAGGACTAACAAGAGCAAAGGGAGATAAGCACGACATTCACATTTGTAAAGAGAGGCAGAAAATCAGATTTGTTTTATTTTTGTTTAGGATTTTATTTTCTCACAGAAAATCTGCTTTCTTTAATCTAAACTTTCTGACAAAGATTAATTTTTTTTTTTAATCTTCCAAGCAACAAATGTTTTGTTAGAAATAAAAAGCTGTAGATTTGAAAAGCGTTCTTTTTTTTTTTTTTTTAAATAACCTAAGTGTGCGATGACCTTTTCCAAACAAAAGATGGACGAGAGCCTCACTACAACTTAAAATGCTGCACACCTGCATGCAACCAATGAGAAGCGGATTTAATTTCTAGGCATCGATATCGGCGGGAATACTGATAAGAAGCAGTCATGGACAACAAAACAAATATTTTGCATAACAACATATTTGGAGATCGTTTTTCGTTGAGTTTAAGCCATTCAAGAACAAAGCCCGGCCTCGACTAATTTCAGGCTAAATAACACGATTTTGCTGCTTTGATGCACATTAATTTAAAAAATGACATTATTCTCAGATTATTAAATATCTGAAATTGATCTGTCATTATCGGTTATTGTCTAGTCGGTGCAGATCACAACAAACAACCCAGGACTGTTCGTTGTAGTTGCTAATTGATAGCTGACCGTCAGTTTACAATGTCACTATGACCAGTGAATAATTAGTCTTTTAGGGAAATCAGTTTTTTAGAAAAGTTTGAATAAACTTTTATCTAAATCACTGACGAAAATATTCTTCAATACACAATTCATAGTGAATACATTTGATTGTTCAAATCTTTCTATGTTTCATGCCGCGAGTATAGGTGAATCACATTTATATTGGCCATTATATACAGAGATCTAAAGTTTTTATAGAAAAGATATTTTTACCAAAAAGAAAAATTAACTTTTCTTTATTACTATGGCAGATGGTTACTTATTTTCTTCCATGGTTGAAGTTTCTTAAATGGAAATGTTACCGACAATCTATTTGTTGTGAGGCCCGATCTGCCATGTCCCATATGACCTGCTTCGCCAAAAAGGTTGCCCATGCCTGGTTTCAGGCAAAAAGAGTGATGCCTAAGCTTTCTAAACACAAATTTCCTTTTTTTCTTTTCAAAAATAAAAAAATCCATGTGAAAAGCCGCAATTTAAATAAAGCCAAAAAGAAAAAAAAAATGCAATGACCAATATGATCTTTTCTAAGAGTTTGCCTAAAAAAATGCAGACGCAATTTTCTGGCTAAAGTTCGATCCGGCTGCTTGTTGAGTCTATGAGGATGCGTTTCTCACTGGAAGCAAAACCTGTCACCATGTAAGCGACATACAAAGAAGAGACGAGGAGGACCAAAATGAGGAGCGTGAACACTCTTAGGCCGACACTGTTACAAAAATCCAGAAACAGAGTCTGGCCATAGTAAGTCCTTTCCGTGGTCACTATGGGGTCGTCGTAATCCTCCAACTCGGACATCTTTCTCAAATGCTGTAAAACTTCAACTGACACGCCTCGTCTTTCAGCCATTTGGAGCGGAGTTTTACGCATTTTATTCCTGAAACCAGAAAAAGAAAAACATTTTTAAAAAAAGTTACATTTTTTTTTCTTGTTTTAAATTAAACTAGCACATGGACTGGTTATAAAAATACACTGAAAGTTTAAAAAAAAAAAATAAAAAAATCATACAGGTTTCATATTTATTATTACAGCTATCACAGAAAATCTTATACAATTTTGAAATAAAAATTATTAAAACCTAACATATTTAAAAATGTTAGCCTTAAAAATGTAAACCTGGCAATGAGTGCACAAGATGTTTAGAATGTAATGAAGGTCAGGGAAGAGGATGAAAACCGTTGTAACAACAACAGTACATAAAAAATGCAGTTGAATTACAGGTAGGTTGAGAGATGATAACCAGTTTGTGTGTAAGAAATGTAAGACATACATGAAAGTATATTTGGATGGCGAGGCTATCGAGAAAAAGGAAGGAGTTGGTACTGGTATAATTTAAAGAGTCAGAAGTGGACAGAATAAGTTCAGGAAACTTCTGCCATTATTAACCAGCTGAGTGTTATCACTGTCAATCAAGAGAAGAGTCTATCAGGCAAGTGTGATGTATGGAAGTGAAACCTGGCTAGTGAGGGTTGAGGACATGCGTTGCATGGAGAGAAATGATATTAGAATATGATGGATGTGTAATGTGAGTTTTAAAGACCAACTTAGATCTGATGACCATAGAGGATTAAATCTAGACAGTATAGAGAAATGTGTGCAGAACAGGTATGGTCACATTGAAAGAATGTATGAGAGTTTTTGGGTTTGTAGATGTAGAATAGTTGAGGTAGCAGGGGTAGTGATAAAAATGGACTTAAAAAGGAATAAATAACGACCTAACCAGAGATAGGTTAGTTTGGAAGTCAATTTCTAGAAGCCGTCCAACACATGCCAGTATGACAATCAAAAGAATTAATTTAAAAATAACTGGAATACCCATTTCAGATCTTGGGCTGTTGAATAAATAATGCAACAATTCAGACATACTGCTACGAAACAAATTACGGGAAACTGAATGGTTTTTCTTAACTTAGTTCACCCAAAAACAAGGCAGGTCGCCACTGTAGATGTAAGGGGCTACTGAGAATTAGGGTGACAGTTTTTGGAGTCATCCTAAATTGCAAGCTGTGCATGATCGAGATGCTTGTTCACGTTTGTTTTTAATTTCTGCATGTCGGTACAGCCGAGAGAAACAGGGAGCAGGGAAGGAGTTCCAAATTCCGGTAGCTCGAGGAAAGAAGCTAATGGAGTAGAAGGCTCTCCGGCATCTGGGGAAGTTCACAATGGATGGATGGGATTTAGCCGATTGTCAGGTTGGTTGAGTGTATTCACGTCGAGGGGGCATCAGAGCACATCCCATTGAAGTTATTGTAAAACAAGCATAAGGATGCGACGGGACAGGGGCTGAAGCTTGGTGGATAGTGAGGGACTTATTAGATTAGAGACTCTTTTTTGGACCTTGTCTAAGAGGGAGACTTGTGTACGGCGCACCAGCACAGATGTGACAACAATACTCCATGCATGAGCAGATGGTGGCTTTGTAGAGATATAGGATACTGTCAGGTGTGAGAAGTTTTCTAGCACAGTAGAGGGAGACAACCTTCTTTGCAGCAGCCTTGGCAATGTCTTCTATGTATTTTTCTAATTCATGTTATCTGTGAATGTTAGGCCGAGGAGTTTGAACGTTGCACTCTAAAGTAGGGTGTTATTTGACGTGGCAATCGGTGGTTGAATATGTGAAACAGTGATTTCAGCCGACGCAATCTGTCTTTTTAGGGTGCACTGGAATGCATCGGGGAGATCAGGCCCTACGTAGAAACAAGTGGAGATCTAGGAACTAGTACATATTTCGACTGTCCAGGCCTTAATCGCTGTGGGCACCAAGAAGTCTGAGATTGGTTCTTGGGTTGTCGTTGCAATTATCCAGATACAATAAATGACGGTTTCCATATGTCACCCGGGCCCTGTTAATCGCGAATACTGGGGGATATCAACAAAAAAGCGTGTTACGTGTCAGAAGCAGTTACCCACGCATAGGGCCAGTGGAATATCGCTGGGATCTTAATGACTGATGGTGTGGACATCGACAGGGGAGGGAGGCCAATAGGGGCCCTGTCATGATAAGAGGTGGGGGTCCAATAGAGAAAGAGAGGCTAATGGTTTTCTTTAGTGTAGATAAGATCTAAAGAGAAACTAAAACGACGAATTACAATTGCCCGTACCACCCCACTCCGGGAGAGGAGTAGGGACACAGAAGAAGGGATGGGGGAAAGAAAGAGAGTAAGTCAGCATCGCGCGTACCACACAACGAGAAGAGAGAGAGAGAGAGTATGAGTTATACGCTTTTCGTCTTTGTTATTTGAGATGAGAAGGCGATCGCAAGTCAGTCAGATCTAAGAATTGGTCGAGAACGGACGTCTCCGCCGGGCTAGGGGATCACCGGACGAGATGCTGCGCGAACAGCTTCTTGTCTGGGAGGTGTTAACAATAGTGTCCCCCCCCCCCCCCCCCCGTTCAGTAGACAAGCCACAACTTGATTAACCACTGGGAAATAGTAGAGATTCACACACGCACGCAGAGAGATACGATAGTTGGTAAATAAGCCATTATCAAAAGAACAGACCTTTTGCCATCGCCCTTCCCTCACAGAGTAAGAGTTCGTTGACTGTTTGCGAACATCTTCGTACACTAAGACGACAACTAGTTTAGTAAACCGGGACAATTTACCAGAGTAAGAGACTCAATTCACTATAAAATTAATCCTTTCTTTTATTTGTTATTAATAATTAATGGATACAAAAAGACCAATGTTGTTGAGTTATTCTATCGTCGAATTGCCTGCTAAGTAATCTTGCCTTCACAGAATCACGAAATCGTCATTCAACAGACCCGGAGGAGATTCAACGCCACCACAGACGACATCACGAGCCAAAGAAAAGGTGTTCACAATCAGGAAGGATTCCTGCGCTGAGACGGTTCTCATTACATTTGATGCCGTCACAAGGAAGAAGAGTGTGGGGTACCTGTTTGTAGGTGGCGCCGCGACCAGGATATCAAACACCTGTGCGCGAGTGGCCGACTACGATACCCACGGAGGAAAAAGAGTAAGAGGCGTGGGGTCCTTTCGTTATAAATAGGTTTCTTGTAATTGTTCAACGAAAGGAGCTTTGTCTTAGCAGCATTAAATGTTACCATTAGAGGGTCTTAAAATGATCAGAATTTGTTCACATTTTCATAGTCAATATAAAATGTGCATAAAAATTCAAGTACGGATTAGATTAAGATTTGAGGAAAAACAATTTCAATGGTAGAAAAGGGGGGGGGGAGCTTTTATATATAACTTAGTTATAAGTAGCATTGTTGCTCGGAAGTCTAATTTTTGTTTCACTTTTTAAAAAAATTGTCTTGTTTTCTTTGATCAAATTAATTTTTTTAATTACCATTTTCAAATGTAATTACCATTTAGTCATTAAGTTATGAATTGAACCAAATTGTTATAAAACTAATTTTGTTAAGGTAATGGGTTTTTAATTTCTATTTAGAAAATGATTGGAGATAAATAACTATGAAAACTTGGTGCTTGTGAATTGTAGGTCCGAAAAAAACAAAAAAAATCTTTAATTTAAGGAGAGTCAAATAAGGGGGAGAGAACTCTAGTTTCAAGTTTCAACCACGATGTATCTTAAAATGGATTTTACTATTGTAATTATTCTAAAATAAAGTTTTAAAAATGTATTTTAAGATACATTATGGTTGAAACTTAAAACTAGAGTTCTCTTCCCCTTATTTGACTCTCCTCTGTGTGCGTTCGTCCAGAAAGCGGAAGAAAAAGAGGGAAAAGAGGGTGCGTGACTTCTTTTATAGGTAGTCAAATCACGCGTGGTCAAGCTGACCTGTTGGTTCCTGATTGGCCGGAATCTTCGGCCAACATGCTTTCACAAGATCATCCCCTCTTCTCTACCTCAGAGACGAAGAAGTGCTGAGTAAACAAAGAAAGAAAGGAGTCGCAACAAATATCCCCTGGCCGGTTGTGGCGCCAGCCACAGTTTATTAATATTATAGGTGCTTCTTTACTTTCACGACGACATGAAAAAATATTTAAAGAAATGCATAAACTTTTTATGTACTTATGTGTTAGCTGAAAATAAGATTGTACAGAAAAAATTATGCAAATTCATCCAGTATTTATTAAATTATAAGAACCCCCCTCCCCAATATTACGTATCCGTAAACATTTATATTTATTAGGCAAGGGAGATAACTCAAATTTTTTTTCTGGAAAAACTCAAAATGGCGACCGATAGATAAAATCGTTTTTTATTTTTAATTTAACAAATACTGGATGAATTTTCGTAATGTTTGGTGTACACAGTCTTCTTTTCAGCTACCACGTAACTACATAAAGTTTATACATTTCTTTAGCTATTTTTTTTTAAAGAGAGACCTAACATGTCGTCGTGAAAGCAAAGCACTATATTATAAAATTAATATTTTTTTTACTAGAGCCCCCCCCCCCCCCCCTCCTCCATCCGGTAAATTTCTATTTCAGTCACATAAATTATTTAGACTGAAATGGGTTTCTGTTTTACTCCCAAACATTTTTTAAAAATTTAAACCAGGGGCGGGCAACCTCCGTCCCGCGGGCCGCATCCGGCCCATGAAGGCTTAGCGTCCGGCCCGCCACCCTGCTATGCTTTATTATTGCAATCTGGCCCGCGGACCTCCCAGTAAAACTCATATCATTTTGTGACATAGATGTAAAAGTAGGTTTTGATTAAGATTTACAGTGGGATAAAAATGTATAAATATTAGCGAGCGATGATGCATGTATATTTCATTTTTATTTAACTATTAATTTCAAATCGTTGGCCTGAGATAAAAAATAGAAAAAGAGAAAGAGAGAGGCAAAGAGGAAACGAGAGACGAGGAAAGGGCATGAAACAGAGAACCTATGTGAGGTGTGTCAAAACGAATGCTGGATCAACTTGCTACTTCCTCCGTCATTATTTTTTATGATTCCAAAATAGCTCTTCGTCGGCGCCTTTTATAACATCACATACAGAAGTCTCTTGAGAAAAAATATCAGATTTGTAGAGTGTTCAATGCAATTTTTGTACAATTTATTCATGTAAACAAAATATAGTAATTCTGAGATTTCGTTTTTCACTTCGGCCCGCGATCTCCTTCCAAAAGTCTCATCTGGCCCTCACTCTGAAAAGGTTGCCGGCCCCTGATTTAAACCATATTTTCGTAAAAATATAAAGTTTTATTGTACACGTGAAATGCCAAAATGAAAACTCGAGTAGAAAAATATAACAGCCATCTTTATAAACAAGTCGAGAAAGTTTAGGGCACATAACTCAAGTTCATAGTTTTCTAGTTAAAGGACAGGGAACCATTTTTAAGAGTAAATACAAAATAAAAATATTTTACTATTTTTTGTGTTGAAAAATGTCCTTAAAAGAAAATCGTTCACTGTCCTTTAAGTAGAAAATTATGAACTTGAGTTATATGCTTTGGCCTCGATTTGTTTTTATAAACAATGGCGACTATATTTTTCCGGTATAGTTTTAATTTCGGCGTTTCACGTGTACGATGAAACGCTATAATTTAGTGTTTTCATGTTATTTTTTTTATTAATGGATGGTTAAATAAAAATAAGTTGTTTTGAAGTAATGCTGAAACCCATTTCACTCTAAATAATTTACGTGACTGAAATAGGAATTAACCTCTAATAAAATGATTTTATTTATTTAGCTAGTAATGCGCACAATATTATCGAAAATAATGATCGATATTGTTTTGTTTTTTTTAAGAAATGTAAGGGGAAAGAAATGCACGTTCTAATATTTAAACTGTCGATATAATAAAAATAATAAAATAGAAATGTGAAAAGGTAAACACTAAAACATTGCATTTATTTTCATAAATTTAATCCGAAAAAACAACATTATCAATAAACTGATCGGCTATCTGCATATTTTCTTCAGAATCAAGAATATTCGCCATTGTTCGATTTTGACTTTTGGGAAATATTCTGGAAAAAAAGCAAAAAAAAAAAAGCCATTCGATTTTGGTTGTGTGACAACCAAAATCGAATGGCTTTTTAAAATTTTTTTAATAGTGACTATTAGAAGAACTCGAATTACATTGATTATTACAAAATAAAACAAATTCATTTATTTGAAAGATAATTTCCATTTGTCATCTCCATTTATTTATTTTATTTTATAAATCCTTGGCAACAACAAGCCATTGATTAGAATTATGAGTTTCACTTTCACTTTTCTTGTTGTCAGTAGTAGTTTGACAAACAAAGAAAATCCACCCGCATTGATGTCAATAATAAAGGCTTCGGCAATGGTCGAGTTTGGAGTTTCCCAACATAATGAGATAAAAATTATGCATATGGGATGAAAATGGCTATATATATATATATATATATATATATATATATATATATATATATATATATATATATATATATATATAATATTAAATGAGGAACAATTTCGAGTAAAAATCTACTTATAAAAATCTACATATAATCGGAAGAAAACCATGTTTGAAATGTGTAAATATGCTACAAGAACAGCAAGAAAATGAACGCGAAGAGACCGGAAGTAAGGCCTAACGAAAAACTGAATGGAAGTACGAAACAAAACCAGCATTTATTTTTATAATTCACTTTACGATGAAAAAAAAAAGGCGAAAGACATTTTAATATTTGTATTGAGATAAAAAGTTGTAAAATCAAGAAAATTGTTTGATGACGACATTGCCTGTTTTAGACGAAAAATGTATGAAAACGTCTTTTTTTTCTTCCTTTTTACAACAAAATATTCATTTAATATCATTTAAAAAACCAACAACATAAAACCATTTTCATCGCCCATACATATTTTTTAAAATGTTATTATGTTGAGAAACTTGCCAAGGCCTCTTTTCAGTTTTGAGAGACAATGGACACTCCCTGAAAAGTGCTTGCGAACAGAGTCTATAGTAAAGCAACGGCGCTTCTTCAGATTAGGTCCCGAGCTAACTTTGACCCCGTCGTTAGGGTCAGGGTGGGGGTTAGGGTCAAAGTTAGTTCGGGTTCTGATCTGAAGAAGTACCGAAGCAAGCGTTGCGAACTCAACAACTGCACATCTATTGAATCGGTAATGCTTGAATCCAAAGAAAAGCCCAGAACGACTGGGAACAATGTCGGGATAAGCAGGGTGCGATTGGTGTTATCTCGGAGTAACATTTCTCCAAGGTGTAAGAGTCTAGTCTATCTTATTATTTAATCCATAGATGGAGGGAGGACATATGGATTCATACCTTTCCCAAAATTAGTAGTGAAATTACCTAGTAGCTCGACAGAACTCGAACTCGACACGCCGTCTGCGCCTACACCACCACAAAAACTACTACTACTACTACTACTACTACTATCTTAATGATTGGTCGCTTATTTATACCGAAATAGATTTCGGCACGGTTTCAGTGAATCTAAACAACTTTACGTAGACGATTAAATTTGATATAAATTAGTGCTTTAAATGTTTTAATTATTTTTAATACTTAAACATGGTTAAAAAAAAGTTGCTATTCACAGATTAAGACCCACGCTAACTTTGACTCCGTCGTTAGGGTGGGTCCTAATCTGTGAAAGTACCAACTTTTTTTTTAAAATTATGTTTTAGTATTAAAAACTAATAAAACATTTAAAGCACTAATTTATATCAAATTTAATCGCCTACATAAAACAACTTGATCGAGATAAGAAATATGGCCGATATGTAAATAAATAAATAAATTAAAAAAAACGAGATAACTACACGTTTTACTATATAAAAAAAAAGTTGGTAATTTTATAAAATCACTCCCGTCTCAATCAGGTGTTTTGTTGTTGTTATGGTTTTTAGGAGGTGGCTAAGTTGTTAAAGACACGGACTGACAACCTGGGTGTGCCAAGTTCGAATCCAGTTCGTTCCACAGAATAACTTTCACTTAGGATGTTGGCAACCTTCACGTTGTCCCTCCCGTAAGTACTCAATATCTTTATAGAAATAATTCAAACTAGAAATATATCGGGGAAATCAATGACAATAATAGAATCATCTGATTCATACGAAATGAATGAGTTTGTCGAATGCCCCGAGAACGATTTTGGCCTTGAACACTCGAAAAAGCTACCCCATTGGAGATGGGAGTGATTCTATAAAATTATCTCACTTTTTATTAAGGGACAGGAGGGGGGGGGGGGGCAAGTCGGAACCCATTTAAATTTTAATAAATAATTTACGCCTAATCATTAAGATATTACAAAAAAAAAACTGTTAGGTTTATTTATTTCCGCTGGCGATTTAGTCGTTTCGCAGCCAAAATGGCGGGCAATGAACAAATGAGTAAGTAAACCCAAATAAATTGTTTTGGACTAATTTCCCAACTGTATTTCCTTTAAAATAATTTAAGGTAAATTTGAAATTAGTCCCAAACAATTTATTTGGGTTTACTTACACATTTGTGAGGTCGGGGAAAAAAAAAATCAGAAATTAGCAGACGGTTCATTAAAAAAAGACAACAAAAACGCAGAACTGTGGAAGAGGAGACGAGGTTTCTTGCCTTACCTGACTCGAATGGATGCTCCGTATTTGACGAGAAGGTCGATACTTTCGACATGTCCACACCAATGGAGCGGCGTGTTTCCGTTCCGATCGGTGACCCTTGGATCAGCGGACCCGACGGTCAACAAAAGGTCGATGATCTCACAGAATCCGCGGATGGCGGCGACGTGAAGGACCGTCTTCCCGGAACGACTTCGATCGTTCACATCGTAGAGATTCAATTCTAACAGTTGCTTCACCCGAGCCGAATCTCCATCGACGACGGCCTCCTTCAGGGCGTCTCCTCGTTCCATTAAGTCAAATAAATCAGTATCCACCATAAAGTTAATTTATAGTCACCGTTTTATTTCTTCTTCTTCTTCTCCTTCTTCCCATGGACGGAATTCGCGAAGATTCCCCGTTGGAAACGGAATTTTGATCTCAGCCTCGTTTTCGACTTGAGCGATTAGTTTCGCCTGGCAAAGCGAAAATAGCTGTTTTCAAAATTAGATAGTTATATTCTATAGTAATAAAATTGTGTGACCATTTCTCCTGTGTTTGTGTATGTGTGTTCGCCGCCTCTACGTGACTTACACATTATTTTTATTTATTTTATTTACTACTAGCTGTATTTAGTCGTGGCCGTCAAAAGTAAACTAAGGCCTGTTAACTGGAAAATGACGTCATGCTATAAAGTAACAACGAACAGTCAGACTATATGCATTTTGACCCCCCCCCTCTACTTAAAGTTTCATCAAAATTCAGGAAATCAACCAGTTTTAATTAAATTTTCAGTATTTATTAATTAACGATCACGGAATATGATTAACTCATTACTTTATTAAAAATCCCAGTACAAATGTATTATTTTGTGTAAATAAAAAAACACTTTTACAAAAGTTATATTACAGGGTACTAAAGAAAACCGCACGAATGTATTTTTTTTAATGAAAATAAAGCATCGTAGATGTTAACAATAAAAAAAATCTTTTAAAATATAGTTCTCATGTATTACGAAAAAAAAAACCCTAAATTCCGTATTAATAAAATCAATATAACTCGGAGAAAAATTAAATTCTCGAATTAAATAATAACATTGCAGAAATAATACGACACGAATATTTGCACGTATTTAATAAATGAAAGCTTTTTAAAAAAAGCATTAGAAAACTTTAAAAATTACATCTAAAAAAAGAAAAAAGAAAGGAACACAATTCGATTTATACTGAAACTGATCTTTATTCAATATAAATAAAAAAAAAAGAAGTCACAATGAATAGTTAATTGTTTATGAATTTAGGGAACAAACAATTAAATAAACAAACGAATTAGGAATAATTTTAAATTGTAAATTTATGTCCTGGGTTCGAAAATGAAGTTCACATACCTGAAGAAATAATTTAAAAGACAACCATACCATAATTTAAACTCTTGTTAAAAACTAAGAAAAGATAGTAAACAAACATCTACAATATCAAATAAGTTAAAAAATCGAAATTTAAACAAAATACTGGTAGCAACACATCCAATAAATGTCACCAATCATGCGAAAATATACTGTTCTACCAGTATTTGGCTAATTTAATCCATGTTATCAATTAAGGTCATGAAATTACAAAATCAAGAATTCAAAATAATTAATTAATAGAACATCTATTGAAATAAATTAAAATGTGTTTTCTTTTTGCAAATTGAACACTTTATTTACAATATAGTACAGTTTGAATATCTCATTTATTTCGTTTGATTTTCGCACACATTTTGGATGAAATTTATTAATTAGTCTTACATTGTATTTTTTATCCCGAAATATAATTCTAATTTATTTTTAAAGGCTTGAAAATCGAACTTTTGTGCAATGCCTTGATCGCTGGCGGCCATGTTGTAATTTTCTATTGTAATTTTCTTTCACGCTTGACGTCCATAAAAGTAAACACGTTTGACTTAATTTTATTTATAAAAAAATTGTGGTGTGCGTTTATTTTCACATCTATAAAATGGAAATAGGATTTACTTTATTTTATTTATAAAAATATTGTGGTGTTTTAGTTCGAGCTTGACATCCATAAATAAGGTACTTTACTTTCATTTTATTTATCAAATAGTTTTTGAAAAATTATTATATAAATACAGATTTTGTCCATCCGTCAGTCACATTTTTCTAAAAACGTAATAAATATGTGACCAGAGGGAGCAATTATTTACTAGTTAATCTATATAATACTAAAACTATTGTTCTTGTATGTTTGCAATCAGCTTTCAGCTTTCCGGTTTTCAACATCCGGTTGCGCATGCGTAAATAGCATCGTCCTCAATCTGTTATTCCAATTCCGTTATTCTCTATTATGATTAACGAACGCATGAAATTTTTCATTCTGGAAATTTTTAAACAATTTCATTTAATTTCATCAAATAGTTCATTTGTTTTCTTCACGGCTAAAAACATTCAACGGGAGGACTTCGTAAAGTCTGTCGCAGTTTCAAAAAAACTCCTCCCTTTTAAAAAACAAAAACAAACAAACAAAAAAACAACACTCATTATTAATATCAGCCATACTAGCGGTCGGTGAACGAAACCACCTCCCACTTTCCCTCTCATAGATTTCACCACTCCTACTCCCTCTGTTTTCGTTACGTACGCAAGAAAGCCTGCTGTTCCCCCTTCCTTTCTCAAATCGCCCTAACCAACCACTTCAGTAACTGTAATTTAAAAAAAAAACAATTATAATAAACAGAACGACTCATAGAAATCTATCTATATTCTTTTTTCATTTTAATATACTTTCATAGAAATGCTTCTGTTATGTAAAAAAAACCTATTTTCTTTATGCCACAAGTGTCACGCTCATACATGAATTCCATAGCTAATATAACAAACTGACCCAACGGGTCACGGGTGGTCTAGTTAAGTTTTAAAAACATCATTTCACAAACCTTACTATATTTCGTAGGACTGAAGTTATCTTGCTTAATAAAATGTATCCAAGTCCGAAATAGTGCCTTATCTTTCGGAAAAGCAAAACATGAACTTTGGGCCATTTTTACAATTCCCCTTGCAATATGGAATGACACAAAAAGACAGCATCTTTATCTTTCGGAAATGATTGATAGTGGTTCTTACTCCCACTATCAATGACATCACCACAAAAACTCGACTCAACAGGCCTTAGTTTACATTTTATGACGACCATGATTTAGCCGCTGTTGACCGGGTGGAAGACTTTGAGAAAAATAATTCAAAATATAATAATCTTTACAATAATAAAAAAAAATAACATTAAAAAAATTCTTTTCGTTTTTCTCTTTTTTATTTTTTATTTTAATAAATATTCTATTAATAGTAAATAAGAATTCAATATGTATTTATCAAAGTTACACATAGACGAGAAACACACACACACAAGATCTTGTCTGATAGTTTTATCAATATAGATTAATCGAATATTTAATTAAATTTAAAAAGAAATAGCTTAAAGTACTAAAACGAATTTTTAAAACATTCTGTTTAACAAAATAATCCATCAAAACCCATCAGAATGCATTTCTGTTTCTTTGTAAGCCAGTCATTTTACATATGTTAATAGTTAAAAAGATTTAACAATAGGATGAATTACTTTGTGACCCTTTCGAAATTTAAAAGGAATTTGGAAGCATTTAAACTGCCGAATAGAAAGTCATTTAAACTGGGTTTTAAATTCTTGAAAATCCTCATGTATTAAAAGATTGAAAGTTTTGGAAACTATTTACATTAGAGATTATTTAAATTAGAGATTAAAATAACATTACCTGAACAAAAATTATAGTTTTATAAAAAATTGTATTCAATTAATAATTTAATAACCAAAAAATAAAGTAATAAAAACACACAGCCAAGTCTGCTGTAAAAAAGGTAGGCTCCCTCTACTGGGCTAGAAAACTTCTCACACCTGCCAGTATCCTATATTTCTATGAAGCCAATATTCGCCCATGCATGGAGTTGTCGTGAATGAACTGAGATTCGAACGAATGCCAAAAAGCGAATGGCTTGAATAGACACCTTCTTTCTTTCCTCGATTCGTTGGGATACGATCTCCTCTTTACTTCCAAAAAGCAAGTTAGGTTTCACGAGAACGTGTTAACTCAATATTTTTCAACTAATGAAAATCGTTTTAAACCCTAAATCTAGCAAGCCTGTGTCTAATTGACAAAACTTATAAAACAGTGACCTGGTAAAAAAAAAATCAGAGTTCTTCACAGATAGACATGAATGTACTATATTTATCTACCTCCCGCAAGGTAAGATGTGACACAAGGTCGGGAAAGTAGGATTTGATAAACCAGCGCCCGAGAAGGTGAGCACTCTGGCTATTAAGAATTGCCTGGGCAGCCCCGTCGGCATTCTCCGGTAGGGGCGCCTCAGGCAGTAAGCAATAAACTTACTCCTCCCCAAAGAGGGGAGGCAAAGCCCGGGAGGGTGGACCTCCTAGAACTGCACAGGACAGACCCATAGACAGGAGTAAATCAAGCCCCCAAGGGAAAGACAATACAAGTCTATGGAGTGCAGTATCTATCGGAACAGATACTACACTTTGATCTTGGCCAAAAGAGTTTGAGTCTGGGTCTTTCATACTGCCTAGCCCAAGTCGTGGCTAAGGGCGAGACAGAGATATGATGTCTTGTCAACTTGATGTTTAAACAATGACTATTCAAAAAGTGTGGGAAAAGGTTTGGTGGAAGTGCCTTCCATGCAAAAGTGAGCGACAAACAATCTATCAATCACTCTGCAAGTGAGAACAGCAAGAAAATGGATCTTAATTATGTAAGTGCCGCAGAGTATTGTTGCCACATCTGGGCTGGTGCACCAACCACTAGTCTCTCTCTCTTGGATAGGATGCTAAAAAGAGTCTCTAGCCCAGTGGTTTTCAACCAGGGTTCCGCGGAACCTTAGGGTTCCGCCAGTACAGTCCAGGGGTTCCGCAATTTCTAAATTAGAACAACGAACAAATAAACAACATATTAAATTCAATTTCGAAAATCTATTTTATTAATATATGCATATCTTTAACCCTATACGGTCGGACATATGAAAACATGCTTTAAAAAATGTTATATTTATACAAATACAAGTATACAAATATTATTATTATTTAGTGTATGTAGTTATAAAATAAATTGTCTATATGTAATTTCCAAGAAAACTGTTGCTTAAATATGATTGGCTGATAGCTTCCACTAATTATAAGTATTTTTCATTCTAAGTATGTATATTTTATTAGTTGCCGTATGGAAACTGTGGACTGTAAAGAGTTACATCTTTTAATATGAAAATTTTGCACAGGGGTTCCTCGAGCCAGTGGAATGTTTTCATGGGGTTCCACTCCAGCAAAAAGGTTGAAAAGCACTGCAGTCTAGCCTAAAAAGTCACGCACTATCAACCAAGCTTCATCTCCTATCCTATTGTCACAATTTTGCATCTCTGTACTTATTTTACAAACACTTCAGCAGAATATGCTCTGCACTTACCCCCTCCCCCAACATAAATACCCCCTCCCCCCTCAACATAAATACCCCCCCCCCCCCGACCAACCCGATTAGCAGCAAAATCACCCCCATCCCTCCCATCTTCACTGTGGACATCCCCAAATACCGGAAAACTTTCTACTCTAATAACCTCTGGCTTTCGGAATTTCCTCCCTTCTTTGTCTACTGTACAACATGTAGAAATTTAAATGTAATGTGAACAAACACCTTGCTGCACAACTTCCCAGTTAGGATGCTCCCTATAAATCTAGCCCCTAATTACAGCAACACGTTATATCTCAGTGGCAATATAGCTTGTTTGTGGTGAATTAAACTAAAAGAAAATTTAACTTTCAAAAATCCTATTTAAAAATTAATAATTTTGTAGCAGTTACACGTTGAAAACTATTCTCTTTCTGTGTAAACTTATGTTCCTACACCTACACGGAGTGATTGATCTATTATCCAATGAAAACACTTGCATGGAATGCACTTCTGCAGAAGTTTTTTTCCTGCTTTCGAACAATTGAACAATTGGACTCAAGATAACAAAGCCAGTGGAACCTTTTTCTTAACCTTTGACATCAGATCTTTTTATAACCTCTTTCTGATGTTGGTGGAACCAAGATGTAAAATAAAGCTGCTATAAAAAATGTTTGAAGAAAAGTTTTTCATTTTAATTCACTTGTGACTAGACAATAAAAAGGTATAGTTAAAAAAAAATATAGTGAAACAAAAATGAAAGTAAAAACATCCGGGCAACGGGTGATTTTAATTCTTCCTGAGATTCTCATGGATGGCTCTGCTCTTGAGGAGAAATCGATTTTGAAACTTCTTGGTCTTTCTCTCTCATCAAATCTTTCTTAGAGTTCATATATTAGACCCATTGCTCTTTTTGCTTCTTGTAAAGTCGGTTCTCTATATCGCTCAAAACACTTTCGCACACCTGAGGCTATTCTTTATCTCTACAAATCTACCATCAGAGCA
This sequence comes from Sepiola atlantica, assembly GCA_963556195.1. NCBI lineage: Eukaryota > Metazoa > Mollusca > Cephalopoda > Sepiida > Sepiolidae > Sepiola > Sepiola atlantica. Next base: position 23,249,460 of record OY744521.1, on the reverse strand, counting down.
TGTATGGAGTACTGTTGTCATATTTGGGCTGGTGAATCTCTGTCCCATTTGAGGGTTCTTGATAAGGTGCAGAAACGTATCTGTAATTTGATTGGCCCTACCCTTTCTTCTTTTCTGCACCTTCTTTCTCACAGACGTGATGTTGCTAGTCTCAGTCTTTTTTATAAATACTATTATGGCATGTGTTCTTCAGAATTATGTGATATATTCCCCACTTCTTTTGTTCCAGCCAATTCGCTGTTTTGATACCTCATTGTAATACAACTTCCTATTCCAGTAGCTTCTTTCCAAGAACAGCAGGCTTGTGGAACTCTCTTCCTGCTGACTGTTTTCCTCCTACCTATAACCTTGGTCTTTTCAAGACTAAGACCAATAGGCATATCCTGTCTTTGCGATAATCATATTTGTTTTTGTTAGCTCTTTACATCAAGTGGCTTCATGCCTTGTCTGGAGCGATTTCAATTAAAAAAACGCGTAGACCTTGTTATATATTAAAAAAAAAGTGTTTTTTTTTACTTTTATCTACAATGATTAATCGATAACAAATCTATAGCTTTTATTCATGTGAATCTTGATATGCAGAAAAGTAGGCAGCTACTCTGGCACTTTTGTCTAAGATCAAAGTGTAGTATCTGTTTTGTATCATTCTCATATCATTTCTCTCCATGCAACGCATGTCTTCAACCCTCACAGGTCAGGTTTCATTTCTATCCATCATCACACTGCGTACACTTGCCTGATAGACCGCAATGAAAATGGCCTTTTAAAAAATAATTAATTTTGGTTTCTTTAAAGATAATATGGGCGAAATTGAGTTTTAAGGATCACACAGACTATATATTAACTTTTAACGCCCCTAATCAAAGTGTAGTATCTGTTCTGTCCTCGGTCAGGGAAGGAGTGATCCTTCTTGACTGAGACAATTTTAATTTTTGTCTCATCCAGTGCACCTTTTTTTCATTTCTAACATAAAGTCAGCTCTCATAGATGAGACAAATAATTTCTACCTATTTTAAACATCAAATAACTTATAGGTCTGTTTTAGTAGAAATATATTCTATATTTCACAATATTTCACTTATATATTTTGACCGTCACCCTCCTTTTATTTATCTACCTCCCACAGCGGTAAGATGTGACACAAGGTGGGATTTGATAAGTCAGCACCCTAGAGGAAAAGCACTTTGACCTTTAAAAATTGCCTGGGCAGCCCCGTCGGCATTCCCCGGTAGGGGCGCCTGAGGCGATTAGCAATAAACTAACCTCTTCTCAAAGGGTGAGAAGGCAAAGCCTGGGAGGGTGGACCTCCTAGAACTGCACAGGACAGACCCATAGACCGGCGTAAATCAAGCCCCGAAGGCCAAGACAATCCCAGTCTATGGGGTGTAGTATCCATCAGAACAGATACTACACTTTGATCCCCGTCACACTCCTTATTTCACATGTTCTTCAGAAAACCTTTTTACGTCTCTGATGTATCTGGTGTCGCTGTCATATTTATCATTTTTGTTTCATTTTTATGTGTATTTGTAAATATTGTGCCTTTTTTCATTTCTCTGTACATTTTCCCCTTGTATTAATGTTAACTTTTTTCTTGAATCACAGTTTTCACAGCTGCATATGTGTACTGGAAATAAAATATCCTTTAAGCATAATTCACCCAGTTAGTCAGTTCTCTCACGCAAAACAAGGGGCTAAGAAAATCACAGGTAGAGTTAAGGAAGGGCAGGTGTGGAGATTTTTATCCCTAAAAGAAAGTTCAATTTTTGCATATGGAAAAGTAGGAATAATCCTTGAAGATAAGTGCTGGCAAGTGAATTGGGAGCAACAGCTTTTGGAGAGAAGGAAACACAACAGTGTTTATTAGTTTAACAATTTTATTTGGACAAGTAATAAAGATTGATTGATATACACCAGAAAATGGTGAATGTACAGAATAAGGAGTTTTGTGAATACATTATTTCGCAAGAACTTATCTAAGGAAGATTGTTCAGGTAACTACTTACACGTTTGCGTCTATCAATTCTGTCAATTCTGTCTCTTTTTGTTTAGGACGGAATGCACTTAACCAAAGTGGGAAAACTGCAAAAGAGGCTGGTGTTTGTGTTTATATAGGCTGGTTCACGTGATCCCTAAGAGAGCAGTGATTGGGTAACCTTGGGTAACCAATTAACGCGACCTTTAAAAGAAGAGGGAGGCAACCACTGACCAATCAATGAGTGTGTTGTAAATTCCAATAATGTGTTTTCTAAGTTAAAGACAGCCACCCCCACCCCCACCCCAACCCCCGGCAGTTTTAGTTCCCTTGGAGTCATGTAATGTTCTTTCTATATTTGGTTTGTATCTATTCCAACTTACATGTGGTGGGTCGGTGTTATGTGGGTTGGTTTCTGCACTCCAGGATTTTTCTTAATATTTCAGCTGTTTTTCTCGGTGCTGTGCGTTGTACGTTTCAATTCTCTCTTTGATTCATATGATTTATTATTTACTCACTTGGAGTTTTCACACAAGTCATCATCAATGATTGCTCACTGGCAGTCACAAGTAGTGTTCCCTAGGGTCTGAGTGATAACAAGTCTTCTCAGATTTCCGGCATTCTTCACCTCTTTCGATAACCGTTGTAAATCCTTTTGCATTATCGCAACAGCCATTCACAATTGATTTTTTGCTGGTAATAACCGATGGTTTTCTGTGGAATTTGAGTGACAACAAGCCTTCTCAATGTTCCGGTACTCTCTGCACTCTTCAAGTGAAGGTCTGGTTGGTGTCACCACATGTGTATTTGTGTGTGTTTTATGGGGTGGGTGGGTGACATATTATGTGATTTCTTCAATTCGTGTAATTTTCTTCCTATATTTTTGTGTTCTATTCCTATTTCAACTGTGGATGGTCGGGGTCATTTTCGTTATGTGGATTAGTTTCTGCATCCAAGGATTTTCCTTAATATTTCAGTTGTTTTCATGAGTACTGTATATTGTATGTTGTCAATCGTCCCTTTGATTCTAATTTCTCCTAGTCTTTTTTTCAAGTTTTCTGGAACTGTTCCTAGTGCTCTTACAATTATTGGCATTACAGTAACTTTCTTTATGTTCTATATTCCTTTCAGATCTCTAGCAAGTGACATTTGTCCATTTGTATTTCCATTTCCCAGAGGATTTTATGATGTTTGTTTTTCACTACTACATATGACTTGTGTATAATTTGTCTGCACGTTAAAAGTGCAGACGTTTGCATAGTTCCCACCAGTCTGCATTTCCCATGCAGTCGTGTCTGTCTTTGTATTCCTTCTGTGCTAATTTTCTGCATTCGTTTATGATGAGATTTTCTGTTTCGTCTCTTTGTCCACAAAGTTTACATTTACTGTTTTCCTGGATTCTGTCTCACTGGTAATGTATGACATTTGTACATGCTTAAGTGGAAACGACATCAACCCTAGTTAGATGGGAACGATGGAGGTCTTGGACTGCCAAAAGTGTTCAAGTTGGTAAAGGATAGACATCCAGCCGTAAAATTGCCTTAAATACAATGTCTAGTCGAAATACAGCAGGAAAAAAGAAAGGCAGTGCCAGTAGCACTAATGCTGCTGGTAATGTCTTGGGCTTCGTAGATCCCAGGATGCGTGGATCTTCAGGGCCTATGGATTCCATCAAGCCTTGCCAAAGACAGGAGTGGAGAGGAAGACTTAGATTTCGAGACTAGACAATCAGGCCCCACCCTCATCAGAGGATTAATTGTGGCCTGATTCAACAAATAAACCGGTTGATGATGATGATGATGATGTCTACCTTGGCTTTTGTATAGTTTGTTCTGATCATGTTGTTTTGTGCATCAGTAAGTAACGATTCCGTTTCTTTATTCAAGTGTCCATTTCACAGCCTTATCCATCTGTTTTCATGTGTTTCTTCTTTGGTCAGTCTTATAAATCGTCCATGTAGATGCTTCTCTTCTCTTCTCATTTTTTTGCATTGCTTTTTATATTGTTTATTATAGCAGCAGTAATCAGCCTTTCTGTATTTTTGTTTTCTAGTTCTTTTATTGTATCATCCACAGTTCACTTCCTCCTTCCTTTCTTTTTACATAGTCAGTCAATTTCAACCTTTAGGTGCAGTGGATTTTATATGGCCATTAGTTTCCTAGTTTATTGGTCTAGGTGTTTGAGTTCCCCTTTTGTTCAGCCTATAAAGGGTCCAGAATGTCTTATTCGGGATACTACATTTATATATACATACATATATACATTCTTTTTATCAGGTTTTTACTATATATTATGAGTTACACACTATAAGTAATTCTCACAACACTAATTATCAGTGATTTATTATTATTATTTCAACTTTCGGATGTATTTAGTTGGATTTTTTTCTCTCTTCAACATCAGCTCAATTCCTTGACTTTAGACAATCTAGCTGTACCTTAACAATTTCGCTGTTCCTAACAGGCAATCAATTTTTCAGAATTGGAAAAGAAACTCTCTCGCAATTCTGTTTAAGCCATTTATGGTGGCTTTAAGTTATGGTCATAAATGTTCCAATTACAATGGGAATCAGTTTGACTTCTTTACATTTCCATAGTCTAACTAATTCCCATTTTAAATCTTAATACTTATTTTTTTTTTCTCTTCTTTCTCCTGCACTCTGGTATCGAAGGGGCTGGTTATGTCAATGATTAAGAAAGTTCTCTTGTTTAGAAAGATTAAGTCAGGGTTGTGATGTTTAAGAACCTTATCAGTTTGTATGTACATGTCCCAAAGAGGTTTGGCATTGTTGTTCTCCTATACCACTTCTGGCTTATGTTCACACCATTTCTCATTCTGGTCCAATTAATAGAGTTTGCATATATTCCAGTTTATTATCTGAACGACTTTGTTGTGTCTCAATTTTTGTTTTAATTGATGTTGTACTAGCATAGGACATTCTGATACAATATGAGCCAATGTTAATCTGCTGTTGAATTTGAGGGACAATAACCCATGTTTGTCTTTCTGTGATTTTCATTTATCTGTTGCTGGTAAGCATTTTTTTGTTGTTATATGAGTTGTTTCCCCATGAAATATTTTCCTTGATAATTTGGTTGTTTACATCATCATCATCATCATCATCATCATCATCATCATCATCATCATCATCATCATCATCATCATCATCATCATCATCATCATCATCATCATCATCATCATCGGTGTTGTTGTTGTTGTTGTTGTTGCATCAATTTCCAACACATTTGACCATCGTTTATTAGCAACTAGCGGGGCTACCCGGCGTTGCTCGGGGTGATAAAAACATTTAATTGAAGAAAACTCGTGTGTGTAACATCTTTATATTGAAACTTCTATTTCTCTCCCTCTCTCTATAGCCATCTCTTTATCTTTCTACTTTTTTCTTCCCTGGTCGCCCCATTTCACCGCTACTTTCTCATTTTGTCTTTTGCGAAAGCTGTTTCTTCCCCACCATTTCATCCTACGTTTCCCAGGGCAATAGTATGACATATTTATATAAAAAGTATCATCGCTGTCTGCGCCTTCTATATAGGTACTTATCTCCGCCCCGGTGTTAATACTATATACGAATCTATCGCCACCCCGGTGCGCATACAATATACGTACCTATCGCCGCCCCAGTGCACATAATATATACATACCTATCGCAACCCCGGTGCAGATACTATATAAGTACCTATCGCTGCCTGGGTGCAGATACTATATAAGTACCTATCGCCACCTCGGTGCGAATGCTAAATACGTACCTTTCGCCGCCTCGGTGCCCATTCTATATATGTACCTATCGCCACCCCGGTGTTGAGTGGTATCATGCCTATTATAAAAAAATCATCATCATCATCATCATCATCATCATCATCATCATCATCATCATCATCATCATCATCATCACCACCACCACCACCACCACCACCACCACCACCACCATCATCATCATCATCATCATCATCATCATCATCATCATCACTACTTCATGTTCTTCCTTAACCCTACCACTAACCCTAAGTCTGGGTGGCAATACGAGAAAAAATGAATAAAAGATCTCTCTGTCTGTCTGTCTGTCTTGTGTTTCCTATGTTGTGTGTCGGCCATTTTGTTTGGGACCTTTCAACTTTTAGAGACCCTTAAAGCTCAATTTCGCCGATAATGTGGCTGTCTCTTGCAAATACTCTCGTAGGAACTTTGCATTAAAAACCGACCTTGTGTCAAACTTTATCGTCGTGGGGATACAAGTAAATATCAGATTAGATACGCGCGCCCACTTGTGATTATCTCCCTTAGACTTTTTTCAAGTTAGAATATTTCTAAGGGAGATAATCGCATCAAGATGTAAGGGAGATAAATCAAATAACACTTGAAATCATTATTTTCCTCTATTTGGTTATCTATATAGTAATATTTAGCAAGTTTGCCGGTGTTTCCCTGCATTTTATATAATAAATACGACTTAGGCTGAAATAAAAAATATTTATTAACTTCAGAAATCTTAGCGGAGAAACTATAAAAAATTGTGCTTATTTGCTTGCCTCCCCAGGAGAGCAAACTTAGTCTATTATTTGATGTGGATGATATTCAGCTATCCCAAAAGGGGCACTATTGATGGGACAACATTAGGAATTGCCCCAGTCAAGAGGACCAAACAAATTTTGTTGAAACTCGAAGGCCAGGATCAACGATTGTTATCACTCCAATAATGGACTAATTCAGGATAAATTCTTAGCAATTTAACTTCTTTACTATTTATTTAAATAACTATATTTTACATGAAGTTCACAGCTAGTTCATTATAGTATTATGCGTGTCAGCCATATTGTTTCACTTTGTATTAGACTACAGCAGTAAAGAAAGAAAACGCTCCCTGTCTTGATTGTTTAGGTGCTGCGTGACACTCATTTTTTCTTCTCCGAGAACATAATTTTCAAAGTTTCTCTATTTCTGGAAAGTTCATGTCACACCTGATGCGATCATACAAAAGTCCATTAATTTAAAAATAACCATGAAAAACCTCTGTTCATCGGACATAAATAATTCGAAATATCAACGTACACAATCAACCCTAACCCTAACACAATCAACCCTAACCCTAACCCTAACACAATCAACCGTCATATTTAAATATGGGAAAAGCATCACTACTTAGTACCCATTTGAAGTTCTTGGTGATAAAAATCAGTGGTTTTTCCATGAATCTGAGCAAGTCTCCACAGATATTCCATTATTATAGTAACTCACTTGGTGTTCACGCATCAGCCATTACCATTGATTTCTCTGAGAATGACCGGTCGTTTTATCTGGATCTGAGCGACAATCAGTCTCCTCAATATTTCAATACTCTCCACTTGCTTCCAGTTGAGGTCTGGATGGCGCAATCCTTCTTAGATCTTTGCATCCTCTCACTGTGGTTTTTATTCCCTTAAGGAATGGTCTGCTCGAGATGCTACCAATGAACTTATCAGAACCTTTTCCCAGGGTTCTAATTATGACTGGAATTGTTAATGACTTTTTATGTTGCACTTGTCATTTCCATTGTAAGATCTTTCATTTTTATTATTTTTTTAAGATCTCCAGAGCTATGTTAGTTTGCAAAAACGGCCATGCCAATAGGCGCACTTGTGTTTAAACACAATATGGATCACCGTTTCTCAACCGTTTTAACATTGTGTAATCCTTAAAATAAATTACATGTCTCACAGAACTCCTGCTCAAAAACAAAATTATATACTGTCATTTTTTTTATTGTAATTTACGTGGTAGAGTTGAAAGAAGACCTTGAATTTACTTTTAGCAGCCTCGTAACTCTTGCTTCCTGTATTTTGTCTTTAGTCATCACATTCTATGAGCGATGCTCCTTACAAAGGTGGTGGAGGAGAATTGCTGTTTTCTGGGTCAGAATCTATCAATCTAACACTTATCGTTGGCTTGTTTATGACCTTGAAGTAGTATTTTTTTAATTTTTTAGATTTTTACTTCAAGTGGCTTTGTGCCTTGTCTGGAGCGATTTCCATTAAAAAAAAAAATTGTATTCAAAATAATGAATACGATTTCTAAAATATTTCTTTTTTTTTGTCTCCTGTAACTTTTTAAATGCTGTTTATTGTTTATTTCAATTGTTATGTATTAGATTTTAATTGGCAAAGATTTTTGTGCATGGACCCGTGGCACCACGGATAAAAGTGCTAAGTGACACTCTTTTGGAGCTTCACTCCTCACTACACGCGATACTAAGAATACAAATAAGAATTGCCTAAGACTTCTACTCTGTCTGGTATACGGAACGAGAACAATCTAGCCCCCCCCCCCCCCGTGGATTAGATAAAGGGTTCAGTTCAAAATTCTGTAAAAATTCCCGAGTTTGACAAGATGCACCCGAAGAAGGTCAGAGGTTACATCGATCCCAATGTTGTGAGAATAACGTCCAAGGTGAGAACAGTAGTCCAAATAATCCAAATAATCAATCCTTACCTAAAAAATTCTCGAACGGATTATTTTTGTTTATTTTTATTGTTATTGATTAGAATTTAATTTGCAAAGATTTTCGCTCATATAATGTTTACGGATATACGTGTTATTGTTTCAACAAAACATTTATACGAAGATACTGAATATGTTTTCTAATATTAAATATTCTAGCTTTAGAGTTTTAGTCGAACACACACACACACACATTTTTATTAATATATAGACTAGCTGAAGTCTGTTCATCACGTCAACTGGCAAAAAAAACGATTAATTACTCATGTTAATTAAAATAAAATCAATGATAAATTACTTACCATCACTAAATGAATAATATTTACCGATAATTTTTAGTTCAAAAAAAGAAAATTTGGATTATTTCGATCATGTAAACTACTGTTCTCATCTTGGATGTTATTCTCACAACGTTTCGCCACGCGTACTTGCAGACTTTTATCCGTGGCTCAACGGATACAGTGCTAAGTAATAATCAGTTCTAAGTGAAATTCTTCTGGAGATAAAGGCATGGCTGATACAGTTTATCACATTTAATAAGTATGGTATTATGCTTTGCCCTGAAGAGGACAGACTATTGTTAGTAGTAGTCTGACAAATAAACCTGTCCTCAAAAGAACAATTTATCGCACGTATGTTAGATTTTATCCTGGAAAGGACAATAATAATATTAAGTCTGTCTTTATGTAAGCACTGGATCGACCTCAGCTGTTATAATGATGATGATGATGATGATGACATCGAATAAAGCCACCATCTGTCCATGCATAGAGTATTGTTGCCACATATGGGCTGGTGCATCATCCACTAGTCTCTCTCTCTTAGACAAGGTCCAAAAAACAGTCGCTAATTTAATAGGTCTCTCACTATTCTCACTGTCCCATCGCCGCAATGTTGCATCCTTTACAAGTACTTCAATGGAATGTGCTGCAATGAACTTGCTGCTCTGGTGCCTCCTTGACGTAAATACACTCGACCAACTCGACAATCAGCTAAATCCCATCCATTCGCTGTGAAGATCCCCAGATGCCGGAGAACCTTCTACTCCAATAGCTTCTTTCCTTGAGCTACCGGCCTTTGGAACTCCCTCCATGCTCCCTGTTTCCCAGACTTTACCAACATGCATAAATTCAAACATAATGTAAACAAGTATCTATCTGAACAGCTCCCAATTTAGAATGACCCCCAAAACCTGCACCCTAATTCTCAGTAGTCCCTTATGTCTACAGTGGCAACTTGCCTTGTTTGGGGTGAACTATGTTAAAAAAAATAAAAATAATTGTTTACAGGTAGACGTCAGACGTAGTGCTGCTACTACTGCTGGTGCTTTTTTGCTGTTGTTGATTAAAACGGATTTCTGCACGATTATTGGATAATGGCCCTGTGAGGCCGGATGCATGTTGAGTGGACGTATGTGTGTGTGTGTGTGTGGGGGGGGATCATTTGGTTTGGCTTGCGTGATTTAGTGTGGGTGAACCCGTACAACCGACTGCAAAATAAGGCTGTTCTCACAGTCGGAGCTCACAAGCGTTGACAGAGCCACCACGTTGACGAGACCTCAGGTCAAGGGTCAAGGTGCATTTGTGCATAGGGGTTCTGTGATGTCACGGGCTCTTGTGTGGGAAACAGAGTTTTGCGGGTTTGGTTTTTAGAAGCAAGCTGAACAGACGTATTTCTCCATGTAGTCCGCAAATGAAAAGGGGAATTTTTTCCCCTAAAAGAATACAGGCGTGATGAAATTCCTTCCTCCCCCCTCCTCGAATAGCTAAGGACTTAATGGACCATAGATACTTAGGAATTAACTACGATAAAGTAGCGAATCGATCTCTCTCTTCGTTAGTAAAACATCTCTAAGAACGACAGAAACTTGATGCCTAAATAAAAGTAATCACATTTAGAAGAGAGAGTATGCCTTGTTTTTTGCTGTATATGAGAATCTTTGTTACAGCCCAATACAACGATGATGATACTGGACGCACGGTGAGTGATGATGATGGCGGCGATAAAGAAGAAAAGGTACGAGTAATTAAAGGATTATGTAACACAATGACCATGAAGATCGTGCCTCTTGATTGTCTGCTTTGCGTAAACTCTCTTTTGTTGGCTATTCGTAGCTATTTGTTAGACCTGAAAGATTGCCAGTTCCACCCCTGACACTGATAGCAGAAAAGATCAGCAGTTGCATACGAAGTCAAGGAAGGTTTGGCTCAAACCACACAAAGGAATGGTGGTTGCACAACACATGGGCAGAAGCAGTGTTGTTATTCTTACTTCGTGGATTTCCGGTTCCGAGTATGACACCTCTTTACTTACAACAGATGCAGAGGCAGAGACGACCAGAGGATGACGGATCCTAATGTTGATTCCTCTTGTATTCTTAACAGAGTTCTGTTAACTGGGCTTCAGCCCTAATGCTGCTGGGTGCCAGACCAGCCTGCATGGATGGCCCTGCCAGAAACCGGAGTTCGGGACAGCACAGTTCTGAAACTACCACGTTGCCACCATCCCGACTACAGTAAGGAAGGGTTGAATTTTAAGTGTTGCTACTGTGTTCCTACTGCTGATGGTGATTGTGTCGGTGGTGGTCATCATCGCCAGTAGAGGAGGTAGGAGGACTGACACTCTTAGTGAGTTAAAGCTGAAGTTAATTAGGAGTAAATAGTATTCAGTCAGCTGCTGCTTGTGTGTTGGTGTTATTTGATTGGTCAATACATAGGATGGAATGTGCTGTGTGAGACGGAAATCTATTTCTTTCACATGTGTTAACTTGTTTGGATACGACATATTTGTTAATAAAAAGAAAAGATATATTAAATGTTTTGTACAGTTTAAAGTAGAATATTGTTATCTACACATTTGATTAGTTATAAATTCAGGGTTCAATATTTAGATTTAAAATCGACAAATGCCATGACTGGTCTCAATTTTTTGTAATTGATATAAAAATAATTATCTCTATTGTATAACATGTTGAACAACGAAGACATACAGAAATGCTAAACTTCTTACTGACTAACAGTATTGAATTATGCAATCCTGAACGCATACACTGGATAAGGAAGGGGAAGCTAGCACAGTAGCGCTTGATATATCAAAGGCCTTCGACAAGGTCTGGCATGAAGGGCTTCTCAAGAAAATTCATTTGTATCGTATTACTGCACGACTTTAATATAATCAAATTCCTTCGGCCTTTTGGTTAAGATCAAAGTGTAGTATCTGTTCCGATGGATACTGCACGCCTGTCCTGTGCAGTTCTAGGAGGTCCACCCTCCCAGGCTTCGCCTCCCCTCTTTGGGGAGGAGTAAGTTTATTGCTTACTGTCTGAGGCGCCCCTACCGGGGAATGCCGACGGGGCTGCCCAGGCAATTTTTAAATGGCCAGAGTGCTCACCTCTCGAGCGCTGGCTTTTAACCCCACTTGCTCGACCCGATCTTGGGTCACATCTTACTTGTGGGAGTAAGATAAAACTGGCCTTGTGCCTAACTCCGCGAAGAGTAAATAAACATCCTTCTTACCTGAATGAAAAAAAAGATGTAGTCTTCGATGGCCATACATCCAAATATCACATTAATGCGGGTGTGCCTCAGGGTCTATACTTGGATGTTTATTGTTCCTGATCTTCATAAATGACCTCCCTGATACAATCGCGTCCAAGATGGATATGTTTGCTGATAACACCACACTCTTTTCTCAACATGTCGGCAAATCGAACACCCACATATCCAATGCAATGGCTTAATCTTTGGAACATGAATTTCAATCTGTAGTAGATTCGGGTCAAGAAAGGAGTAATAGAATCGGATCAAGAAAGGAGTAATAGAATCGGGTCAAGAAAGGAGTAATAGAATCGGGTCAAGAAAGAATAATAGAATCGGGGCAAGAAAGGAGTAGTAGAATCGGGTCAAGAAAGGAGTAATAGAATCGGGTCAAGAAAGGAGTAATAGAATCGGGTCAAGAAAGGAGTAATAGAATCGGGTCAAGAAAGGAGTAGTAGAATCGGGTCAAGAAAGGATAATAGAATCGGGTCAAGAAAGGAGTAATAGAATCGGGTCAAGAAAGGAGTAATAGAATCGGGTCAAGAAAGGAGTAATAGAATCGGGTCAAGAAAGGAGTAATAGAATCGGGTCAAGAAAGGAGTAATAGAATCGGGTCAAGAAAGGAGTAATAGAATCGGGTCAAGAAAGGAGTAATAGAATCGGGTCAAGAAAGGAGTAATAGAATCGGGTCAAGAAAGGAGTAATAGAATCGGGTCAAGAAAGGAGTAGTAGAATCGGGTCAAGAAAGGAGTAATAGAATCGGATCAAGAAAGGAGTAATAGAATCGGGTCAAGAAAGGAGTAATAGAATCGGGTCAAGAAAGGATAATAGAATCGGGGCAAGAAAGGAGTAGTAGAATCGGGTCAAGAAAGGAGTAATAGAATCGGGTCAAGAAAGGAGTAATAGAATCGGGTCAAGAAAGGAGTAATAGAATCGGGTCAAGAAAGGAGTAGTAGAATCGGGTCAAGAAAGGAGTAATAGAATCGGGTCAAGAAAGGAGTAATAGAATCGGGTCAAGAAAGGAGTAATAGAATCGGGTCAAGAAAGGAGTAATAGAATCGGGTCAAGAAAGGATAATAGAATCGGGGCAAGAAAGGAGTAGTAGAATCGGGTCAAGAAAGGAGTAATAGAATCGGGTCAAGAAAGGAGTAATAGAATCGGGTCAAGAAAGGAGTAATAGAATCGGGTCAAGAAAGGAGTAGTAGAATCGGGTCAAGAAAGGAGTAATAGAATCGGGTCAAGAAAGGAGTAATAGAATCGGGTCAAGAAAGGATAATAGAATCGGGGCAAGAAAGGAGTAGTAGAATCGGGTCAAGAAAGGAGTAATAGAATCGGGTCAAGAAAGGAGTAATAGAATCGGGTCAAGAAAGGAGTAATAGAATCGGGTCAAGAAAGGAGTAATAGAATCGGGTCAAGAAAGGAGTAATAGAATCGGGTCAAGAAAGGAGTAATAGAATCGGGTCAAGAAAGGATAATAGAATCGGGGCAAGAAAGGAGTAGTAGAATCGGGTCAAGAAAGGAGTAATAGAATCGGGTCAAGAAAGGAGTAATAGAATCGGGTCAAGAAAGGAGTAATAGAATCGGGTCAAGAAAGGAGTAGTAGAATCGGGTCAAGAAAGGATAATAGAATCGGGTCAAGAAAGGAGTAATAGAATCGGGTCAAGAAAGGAGTAATAGAATCGGGTCAAGAAAGGAGTAATAGAATCGGGTCAAGAAAGGAGTAATAGAATCGGGTCAAGAAAGGAGTAGTAGAATCGGGTCAAGAAAGGAGTAATAGAATCGGGTCAAGAAAGGAGTAATAGAATCGGGTCAAGAAAGGAGTAATAGAATCGGGTCAAGAAAGGAGTAATAGAATCGGGTCAAGAAAGGAGTAGTAGAATCGGGTCAAGAAAGGAGTAATAGAATCGGATCAAGAAAGGAGTAATAGAATCGGGTCAAGAAAGGAGTAATAGAATCGGGTCAAGAAAGGAGTAATAGAATCGGGTCAAGAAAGGAGTAATAGAATCGGGTCAAGAAAGGATAATAGAATCGGGGCAAGAAAGGAGTAGTAGAATCGGGTCAAGAAAGGAGTAATAGAATCGGGTCAAGAAAGGAGTAATAGAATCGGGTCAAGAAAGGAGTAATAGAATCGGGTCAAGAAAGGAGTAGTAGAATCGGGTCAAGAAAGGAGTAATAGAATCGGGTCAAGAAAGTAGTAATAGAATCGGGTCAAGAAAGGAGTAATAGAATCGGGTCAAGAAAGGAGTAATAGAATCGGGTCAAGAAAGGATAATAGAATCGGGGCAAGAAAGGAGTAGTAGAATCGGGTCAAGAAAGGAGTAATAGAATCGGGTCAAGAAAGGAGTAATAGAATCGGGTCAAGAAAGGAGTAATAGAATCGGGTCAAGAAAGGAGTAGTAGAATCGGGTCAAGAAAGGAGTAATAGAATCGGGTCAAGAAAGGAGTAATAGAATCGGGTCAAGAAAGGATAATAGAATCGGGGCAAGAAAGGAGTAGTAGAATCGGGTCAAGAAAGGAGTAATAGAATCGGGTCAAGAAAGGAGTAATAGAATCGGGTCAAGAAAGGAGTAATAGAATCGGGTCAAGAAAGGAGTAATAGAATCGGGTCAAGAAAGGAGTAATAGAATCGGGTCAAGAAAGGAGTAATAGAATCGGGTCAAGAAAGGAGTAGTAGAATCGGGTCAAGAAAGGATAATAGAATCGGGTCAAGAAAGGAGTAATAGAATCGGGTCAAGAAAGGAGTAATAGAATCGGGTCAAGAAAGGAGTAATAGAATCGGGTCAAGAAAGGAGTAGTAGAATCGGGTCAAGAAAGGAGTAGTAGAATCGGGTCAAGAAAGGAGTAGTAGAATCGGGTCAAGAAAGGAGTAATAGAATCGGGTCAAGAAAGGATGGTTAAATATTGAATCGGGTCAAAAAAGAATGGTTAAAAGACAAATCTCGTTTCCTTTAACAATTATAAGAAACCTTTCTAAACCCTTTTAGAGAGTCCAACATTCAAACTCGTCAGCCTAACATTCACAGGTAACATGGATAGGAATAAATACATAAAAGACACTGCCAAGTCTGCTGATAGAAGGTTGGCTTACTTTACTGAACTAGAAAACTTCTTACACCTGCCAGTATCCTATACCTCTATAAAGCCACCATTCGAGTATTGTTTCCACATCTGGGCTGGTGCACCAACCACTAGTCTTTTCCTCTTGGACAGAATGCAAAAGAAAATCTCTAATCTAATAGGTCCAGTGCTGTCTACCAAACTACAGTCCCTGTCTCACGCCACAACGTTGCATTCCTGTGCTTGTTTTACAAAAAACTTTCTCAGAATGTGCTCCCAACGAGGGATGTGTCGAACATGAACTTTTCAACTAAAACAAAATATTTCAAGAAATCTTCGTCTATCAAGAGAAACATTTTTAATTCCGACATAAATATCCCAATCAACCCGACTAGCAGCAAAATCTCACCCCTTCACTTTCTATTCAAATAGCTTTAAATTTAAATGTAATGTGAACAAACATCTTGCTGCACAACCACCCCCACTTAGGATGACCCCTAATCACAGTACAACTTTACGTCTCAGTGGTAATATGTTTTGTTTGGCGTGAAATAAAGTTTTTTTTTTTTAATTAATCATACAAAATACATGTTAAAACATTCTTCAATCTTTAGATTGAGTTATGTTTGAAAAATCAAAAATGGAATATCACCACGAGTCGTAATACCATTTAAGCTGTAGCAGAGAGAGAGAGAGAGAGAGAGAGAGAGAGAGAGAGAGAGAGAGAGAGAGAGAGGTTATAACGAGCAGAAAATGACTAATTTTGGATTTTGTCTTTTTATTTTATATTAAACTGGCTTTGCAAATTTACTTTTTCCTGAGTCAAACAATCTAATGCGAGGTTAAGGTAGCACCCACAAGCCATTCGCATGCTCTACAAGGAAAAAAAAGGGACTTAATTATCTTCCTTGGATCTTGGTAAAGTGATCTCCCTTAGAAGTATACTAAGGGAGATAAATCACTTAACCTTAAAGATTAGTTTGTTCCATGTAATATTTATATTTATAACTCTCTTAAAAGAGAGTTATAAATATAAATATTATGTAAGTACGTGCAAAATCAACGGCCGATCCCCAAAAGGAAAAAACATTTTGACCCTCATTCACTTAAAAATTCACTAAAATTCAGGAAATCAACCAATTTTAATGAAATTTTCAATATTTATTAATCAACAATCATGGAATATAATGAAACCATTATTATTTTTTAAATTATAGTGAAAATGTATTATTTTTTTAAAACAAAATACACCTTTACTAAAGTTATATTTTTATATATTAAAAAAAAAATGCATGAATTTTTTTATGTTATTATATTATTATGCTAGACTTTTCTTTTCAAGAGTTTGAAAGGAGACGAAACACATTTTTATGTTATGAAATGATTAATTTTTAAAAATCCAGATGAAAAAAAAATCTAAATCATTTAAGAGCTGAGTAAACATGTTTGTTTTATTGTGTTTTTGTTAAACTAAGGCGAGAAAACTAAAATTGAATTTGAATTTACAAATTTAAGAAAATAATTTAAAATGAAATTTATTTCTTACTAGCTGTACCTATCCGGCGTTGCTCGCGATGCAGAGATGTCATCTTTTAATTTTTAATTTTCTATTAGTTTGCATATTTTCAAACTCAAGGTAGACAACTGCGATTATATTCTTCAATGCTATTTTTTATTTTTAGGTAATTATTTTAAAATGTTTTATAGTATTAAAAAAGTAATTTTTGGAATAAATTGTAGATTTATTAATTGTACGAGTGCCTCTCTATCGCCTGCTCCCGGCCTGCCAAGCCAGACGGACATTCGATGAAACTTCCTGATGCGTGTATGTTGGTTTCGAAAAATGACATTTTATTAATTAATTATTATGTACCTCCCTATTTTCTTCCTCAATATTTTATTTGACTATCATTGTTTGTATTTCACAAATTGTTTTTGTCGATATTAACAGTAATTAATTGAAGTGATTTAAAAATGTATGAATTAAAATGGATTATAAAAAAAAGTGTAGATAAGTACGTTATTATAGAACGGTGCAACTATAACAAATGAAACTTGATTAGTCAGAAGCCGAGTTTGATTTGTCATTTGAAATGCTATTTGAGCCTGGACCGACAGGATAATTTATATGTTAGATGATCATGGGTAATATCGCAATCACAACTACAAGACAGAACCCCTGACATATAGAACTACCTGCATATATCCACACATTACTTGCCTGTTGGAAGGAGTGGGCTAGACTAGACGGTATGACAACCTCCATTGGGTTATTTTATGCCGGAGTTATGCTTATATATATATATATATATATATATATATATATATATATATATATATATATATATATATATATATATATATATATATATATATATATGTATATATATATATATATATATATATATATATATATATATGTATATATATATATATATATATATATGTATATATATATATATATATATATATATATATATATATATATATATATATATATAAATAAATGTTTTGAGGTACAAAATTTATAGATACATTTAAAAAGAATACGCGGAAATCTCTCTAAGGCCCTTTCGACTATCATCTCGTCAGGAGAAAATCGATAGTTTTAATTAATAATAACGTCGAAAGAAAGAGCAAATGGGGAAATTGAGTGTGCCAAAATTAACGTTGAAGCGATTAAAATTCAATTTAATTATTTCGTTAAAAGTCGATTAAAAGGCACTACGTTAGGGGATAAAAAAAAAAAAAAGAAAAAAAAAATTGGGAAGGAGTTCAAAGTTCCCCAAAGAGATTAAGCGATCTATATATATATATATATATATATATATATATATATAGATATATATATATATATATATATATATATATATATATATATATATAGATATATATATATATATACTAGCAAATAATTTTTGCTAGGCTGCCGCGTCAGAAATGAACGCTGACGTGTAAACTGATGGAGCCTCAGTCATATTTCTTGGGTGGTTAGACGTTGATATTCTTTATTTATGACCAAGAATATTTTTAGATGTAAATAGATAAAAAAAAATTTCGACCCCACCCGATTTTTGTATTACCCTTCCCCATAAATAGAAATATTTTTAGTTTAAAAAGTGAAGAAAAAAATTTTTTTTTGACCCCCCCCCTCAAATTTTTTTATTTACCCTCCCATATACATAGGAATATTTTTAGTTAAGAAAAGAAAGAAAATAAAAATTATTTGACTGCCCTCCCCACTTTTATATCCTCCCCCATACATATAAATATTATTAATGTAAAAGGAAAAAACAAAAAGATAAATAGTAAAAAAATCAAATACAGCGAACACGATTGGTTAGTTAAATGCTCTCGAGATGAAGTTTACGTAAATTAAATTCATTACGATGTGTGTGTTTTTCTAAGTAGTAATTTTTAAATCAATTTTTGTTTTAATTAAACAATTTGATTCAATAAAATTGTTAAAATAAACAATTTAAAAAACTAAATACAGCGAACAGTATTTTTCGAATCGGAAACAATTAAAAAATCCGTACTCTTTTACTGTAGGACCTGTGCTGACTTTGACAATGACCCAAACCCTAACCCTAACCCCCACTTTGACCCTGACCCTAACCCTAACCATAACGACCGAGTCAAAGTTAGCGCGGGTCCTATAGTGTAAAAGCATCAAAAAATCAAATACAGTGAACACGATTAGTTATGTAAATGGTCTCGGAAAGAAAGTTTACCTAAATTAAATTCGTTAGAATGTGTGTGTGTGTGTGTGTTTGTTTAATGACCTTTTTTTTTAATTTAACAATTTGTTTCTAAAATCAGTTATATTATTTTTTTTGTTGACAGAAAAGAAAAAAAATCACATCTTTTATTTTAATAAATAAAACATGGAATAATAAGAACAGTTTGCAAATAAAAGCTTAATAGCGTTAGTTAAAGTAACACGGTAAATGCCAGCGTTTTGTTTACATTTTAAATTACGCGCTCGTCTTGCGTCCATACTGACTTGACGGAGGGAGGTAACCGGTTTCAATGGATTAACACACGCTGTTCAATCATTTGGACGTAGATAAAATAACTACGTAACTCATTTCATATATATAAATAATAAAAGAAATAATTATAATTTATAAGTAAGATTATTAGCGAGCAAAATAGCGTAAATACATGTAGAAATCTGAAGAAAACAATCATGAGTGTATATTTGCGAATAGTAATTTATTAGAAGTTGAAAAGCAATTGATTATGCAAATTGAGAAATGCGCATAGTGTTTACGGCGGTTTTTGAAGTAGTATATAATGAAGCTGGCGGACTTAGTAAATAGTCATACAACTCTGATGGAGTTTCAGCTTCAGACAGACAGACAGACAGACAGACAGATTCAAGGCCCTCACAGGTAAGATCGTTCTTCTCCATTAATAATAGGAACGCCTGTGTTCTTTTCCTGACTATTCGGGGCAGTTCTCTGTAGGGCGCAGCCGAAAATTTGTCTCTCGTGAGGATACCAATCCTTGGAACAGCCTCGCGCCTACCGAGGGCAGCAACTCCTTATATTGCCTGCTATTCCGCAACGCCAACACCCCGTGAACCACAGTTCACGGAAAAATAGCCTTTGTGTCCGCAAGTGCAGCATATCACGCGTTGAGTTTTCAGTGGGGCCATCCGACTTTTAACTTTGTGTTGAATGACCTATAAGTGGTTCCTGCGGCCTTTGTCTTATGGCTGGGAGTTACGGTCGAGATCGTTATGTCAATTTCGAGTCGTCTATTCCCTGTCACCCTGTACCACCGATCCTAGTGTGCGAACTGACCAACTCGACCACAGCTCGGTCCTGCTAATGGAGACTGTGTTTTCTAATTATTCAGGCAATTTTTTGGCCGGTGCCCCTCACCTCAACACGTCCAACACGCTGGCCCTTGCCCTCTCTGGGTGGCCTATAATAATCCTGGGAAAAATATTCATGCTTTGGGTAACCTCAGTACTCCCAGGACCAGCTTGTGTATCCGTTTCCCAATCTTCTCTCTTAACCTTAAATTTTGGCATAGAACTGCCGCTGCTTTTGCTCTTGCCATCTTTTTCTTTTCCTCGGCCCCGATTTCTCTTCGTACCCCTAGCTTGTTCTAAAAGCCCCATCCATCACAAAGTCTTTGGCCTTGACCAAAGTTCGTGGTCGGCCCTTCAATATCTCTCTACACATCTCGTGCTCGCATAATCCATTGATGAATGCATCGATGACAATGGCCTCGGCACAGATCGACTCAAGCGGGTATTTCTATCGAGGAAAGCCAAGACCACTAACCTCTATCCTCTCCCCAAGCTCCTCAGAGGTTCTCCTCTCTTTGGAGCTTAATCTCATTAGCCTCTGAACAGCCCCGATCGTTGTCCGCTCAATGGCGAATCGCCTCACTAGCTGTTCACAGAGTTCGACCCAAATTAACCCGAGTACTCCTCATACAAGGCTCTGATAAACTTGGAGGCCGATCCTATCGCTCCCTTGTAGGCTAATAGTACTGCTTCTTTTTCTGAATGGCCGTCAGCCATTCCTGAAGTCCATTAAACTTCCCTTATAGATAGGGATTTTGACTTCCCCTACCATGTTCATGATCTCCCTGTGGATCCTTTCTGTGCTACCCACTGCCTCTCTGGCCACCGATTCGTGATCAGTCATTATATCATTCCTGATTAGTAAAAGAAAATACAGCAATTCTACAATGACCCTGACGGACCCTTAAAGCTCACCTAAGTAAAAATAAAAACAATAACAAAGGGGAGACCAACAATGCACCTACTGAGTTTTTGTCGAATCGCTCTTATTGCCTTTGCTCCGCGGCTTTTTCTTCTTTTCGAGCTTTTTAGACCAGTTAATCAATC
Organism: Sepiola atlantica; assembly: GCA_963556195.1. Taxonomy (NCBI): domain Eukaryota; kingdom Metazoa; phylum Mollusca; class Cephalopoda; order Sepiida; family Sepiolidae; genus Sepiola; species Sepiola atlantica. The sequence continues at coordinate 23,228,528 of OY744521.1, read as the reverse complement.
GACTAAAGTTCGTTATGATCTTACTCGGCTTTCTAATGTAGCAACACAATTAAAAAAAAAACTTCTTTCTCTTCACTTTTTTCTTTCAATTAAAGTCTCTTACGCCTTTCTCTTCGGCAACACTCGGTCCCAAGGTTGATATACGTACGTCAACTGCACTTTTTCGTAGCAAGCACCATCCCGGACTATGCCGGTTGACAGGCACTAAAAATAAATCTTCTGACTTATTTGTACCGATTCGCGGTAATCACAAAGAGTCATCCTGATACACGGCAACCAAATATATTTCCCTCCTCCCTCACAGCAACTAGTTACTGTCGCCTTCATGCTCGTACACTTTCTTTTGTGTTCTGGGTTTATATATCCGACGTTGGTTGATGTGGCGTCACTAACATTTTGCCGTCTTCATAAGACGCTACCGCTGATGAAATTCACATCTTGAAGAAGACTGGCGTGGTGGAAGCGCCTTCGTCGACTGGATAGTACCTCCTATGGAATTCACCTTTCAACAGCAGTCGACAGGCGTTTTCAACACCCCGCAGAAAACGCCAAAATAGGGATCATATGTTTCCGGTCACTGCCCCTGCTGATTAGGACATATATAAACGTCGTTTGAGACAGATCCGGTCTCTTTTTGCTCCAGATTTCTTCAGACACGACTGGGAGAATTGTTTCGCTCCATCGGCCACTCGCAAGAGTTGCGACGACTACCTGTCGCGTCAAATCCTTCCTTCTCCCCTTTTTTTCTGACTGCTGGACACTCACAGTAAGATTGACATTTTCTTTCTCCTTTTTCAATTACACGCGCACACACGCACACACACACACACGTGCGTCCTTTTTTCTCCATACAAACTTATTTAAAGAGACATTGTTTTAAATAACGAAAGGACACTTATTTCTTTCAAGTCGTCAAAGAGACATTTATTCAAAAGACGTTGAAAGACCTTCGCAAAACATGGAATATAATTTTATGTGTGGAAATACAAAATAAATTGTTTTTGTTAATGTAAATGTTTGAATATTGAATATCTTGTTTCTCCTTCATTTGTGTGGGATGTTGGCGTTTTCTTGCTCGTCTTTCTACCATATTTAAGAGGAATAGAATGCGTTAGCATCCCCCACAATTTGGTGACCCCGTTGAACATTTATTTAATAAGATTCCAGTATTCAAACAGCAATGGCTTTTAGCGACCCTACAGAATGTACACTGACTGTGAATTTGCCAACATACAACCCTACAAACGTACAAACGTGGTTTTCTCAGCTGAATGCAATTTTTACGGCGAAAAAGATTACTTCGCAAAATTCAAAATACGTGTACGTGGTAGAAAAACTACCAGCAGACGTAGCTACAGAAGTTGTAGACCTTTTAGACCACATGCCGCTGGAAAAACCATACGACATTTTAAAGGAAGCCATAATAAGACGAACAGGCAAATCGAACGAAAGGCGACTCCATGACCTTTTCAACAACCTGAATTTAGGAGACATGAAACCATCTCAACTTTTGAGAAAAATGCGCACATTGTTGGGATCAAATACAATGTCCGACACGGTTCTAAAAAAGTTATGGACAGACAAGCTCCAGGCCCACACTACACAAATTTTGGCATCACTACCGGACGACTTGAATTTGGAGAAACTTGCAGAAGTAGCTGACAAAATACACGAAAGTAACAACCCAGAAAAGAACGTGTATGCGTCTTCAGTGCCGACACTAAAAACAGACACACCTGACATTGTAGCCAGGCTTGAAAAAAACATGTCAGAATTAACACTCAAGGTCCAGAGTCTCCTTAACAACCAAGAACAATTTTACCGACCTCGGAGACGTTTCAGAGACAATTCCTATTCTCCACATAGGAATCGCCGGAGCCGGTCAAATTCCTCCTCCAGATGGGGACAAACGCACGATACCTGCTGGTATCATCTCAATTTCGGAAAAAAGGCGAGAAAATGCATAAAACCATGCAATTTCAATGCTGACCAGACTCAGGCGGGAAACGGACGTTCCAGCAGCGATTAAAGACGACATTAACTGCTGGAATCAAACAAATTAGTCGTCTATTTTACATCCGGGATAGAAATACCGGATATCATTTTTTAGTCGACACGGGTGCACAAATAAGTGTAATACCACCAGAACCCAACAGCAAGTCTACACCATCAGAATACACGTTGCAAGCAGCAAACGGATCAAAAATCCAAACCTTCGGTGAGACATCACTAACATTAAATTTGGGACTGCGACGACCTTTTTCATGGATTTTTACACAAGCCCAAGTAAAAACACCCATTCTCGGGGCAGACTTTTTATCTCATTTTCGTCTATCTGTAAACATGTATACACACTGTCTCATCGACAATGAAACACAGTTGTCGATGAAAGGAATAACATCAGTGTACAAATCGACAGGAATCAGCTGTACTTTACCAACTAACAGTGATTTACAAGAATTGTTTAAAAAATTTCCATCCATAATGACTCCTTTAAAGCACACGGATGAAATTCGCCATTCTGCTAAACACCACATTAAGACTACCGGACCACCAACTCATGCATCTCCACGCAGACTACGCCCGGATAAGTGCAAAATAGCAAAGGACGAATTTCAACACATGCTAAAGTTAGGAATCATCCGCCCATCAAGTAGCCCATACTCTTCGCCACTACACATGGTACCAAAACCAGATTCAGGGGCTTGGCGGCCTTGTGGAGATTTTCGACACCTCAATGCTAAAACAGTTCCTGACAGATATCCTATTCCACACATCCACGATTTTGCCATAGGTCTGCAAGGAACTAAACTTTTTACCAAACTTGATTTGGTCAAAGCATACTATCAGATTCCAGTGGCGGAAGATGACATAGAAAAAACAGCAATCACTACTCCTTTCGGCCTATACGAATTCACAAGAATGCCTTTTGGATTACGTAACGCAGCTCAAAGTTTCCAGAGACTAATCGACGAAGTTTTGAGAGGATTACCATTTGCTTTTGCATACATCGATGATGTTCTCATCGGTAGCCGAAGTATGCAGGAACATCACGAACACCTAGAACAAGTTTTTGAGAGACTGGCACATTTTGGTTTAAAAATCAACGTGAACAAATGCGTTTTTACAGTTCCTAAACTGACATTCTTGGGTCATGTAGTCGATGAGCAAGGTATTGCGCCCATACCAGAAAAAGTGGGAGCGATACAGCAGTTTCCACAACCAACAACATTACGACAACTGAGAAGATACCTCGGTCTTATCAATTATTACCGCAGATTTATTCCAGGTTGCGCAAAGATATTAACCCCACTCACAAATTTACTGCGCAAACAAAAAAAGAAAAATGCAACAATTGCAGTAGAAGGGGAAGCATTGATCGCATTTAAAAACTCGAAGAAAGCACTAGCAGATTTCACAAAGCTTTCCTACATCCGTGATGAGGATAATTCACTACTCACTCTGACTACGGACGCTTCTTCAGATTCGATTGGATCAGTTCTACACCAGTTTCAAAACGGTACAGAAAGACCAATTTCTTTCTTTTCTGTGAAATTGAATAACGCACAGCAAAAATACAGCGCTTTCTCCAGGGAATTACTTGCAATCTATCTCTCGATCAAACATTTTCGGCATCTTCTCGAGGGTCGAGACTTTACAGTTTTCACAGACCACAAACCCCTCACATACGCCTTACACACAAGCATGGAAAGATATACACCACGAGATACCCGACAACTGGACTATATAGCCCAATTTACATCGGATATTCAATACATCAAGGGTACAGATAACATTGTAGCAGATACTTTGTCACGTTCCACTATTCATGCCATAAATTCGGAAACACTCAACTTCGATCTAATCGCAGTAGAACAGCGAAATGATGTGACATTAGACGAAGTAAAAAAGAACACTTCCTTAAAATTAAAGGCACAACCAGTCCCTTTCGGATCAGAAACATTTCTATGCGACATAAGCACAGGCTATTCCAGACCATACATACCACCTTCACTAAGACAAAAAGTTTTCCAACATTTTCACAACTTGTCACACCCAGGCAGACGAGCTACAAAAAAATTAATTAGTGATCGTTTTGTATGGCCTAAAATGCATAGAGACATAACTGACTGGACTAAAGTATGTTTAAAATGCCAAACTAGCAAGGTAGGCAGACATACAAAATCTCCTCCTGGACAATTTATTCACCCAGATGGTAGATTCACCAACTTGCACATCGACATAGTTGGACCACTACCAGAAGCAAAGGGCCACCAATATCTACTGACAATAATCGACAGATTTACCAGATGGCCTGTCGTAACTCCTTTGCGTGATACATCCGCACATTCCGTCGCGAAAGCAATATTGCAGGATTGGATAGCTAATTTCGGTTGTCCATCCGTAATAACAACAGATCGCGGCGCACAATTTCAATCAACACTTTTCGAAGAGTTCACAAAACTTTTGGGAGTGAAACACATAACCACTACGGCTTATCATCCTTGTGCGAACGGAATGGTCGAGCGTTTCCATAGACAACTGAAAGCAGCTCTGACAGCAAATAACGATTCCGGAACATGGTTAGAAAACATCCCTTTGGTTTTGTTGTCCATCAGAAATGTGTTGAAACAAGATTTAGGGTGCACATCATCCGAAATGGTTTTTGGGACCACACTGACATTGCCTGGCCAATTTTGTGAGAAAACAAGTCATTTTCAACCAACTACAAACTTTGTTCAAAATTTTAAGCAAAGGATGAATGATTTGGTTTTTACACCTACAAGGACCCAGACAAAAGAAATTTACATCCCAAAAGACCTCAACAACTGCGAATATGTTTTTGTACGCATAGATGCAGTAAAAAAACCTCTTTGTGCTACATATTCAGGACCTTTCAAAGTAGTCGAGAGGAAATCAAAGTATTTCACTATTATGAAAAATGGAAAACAAGATACGGTTGCCATAGACAGGTTAAAACCAGCATATTTGGACCTATCGAAAAAATAGCGTGTCGGAACACCTCACATCTTCACAAGACACTGACGTGTGCGAACAAGATACTACAATAAGCAGCACACCACCTACACCGAAGCTAAGGACAAAATCCGGCAGGAGAGTAAATTGGCCTGCCAACTTAAAACAATATGTTACATATTGAAAATATTTTTTTTTTCTTTCAATATTTTTCAATCTGAGGGGGGTTTTATGGAATTCACCTTTCAACAGCAGTCGACAGGCGTTTTCAACACCCCGCAGAAAACGCCAAAATAGGGATCATATGTTTCCGGTCACTGCCCCTGCTGATTAGGACATATATAAACGTCGTTTGAGACAGATCCGGTCTCTTTTTGCTCCAGATTTCTTCAGACACGACTGGGAGAATTGTTTCGCTCCATCGGCCACTCGCAAGAGTTGCGACGACTACCTGTCGCGTCAAATCCTTCCTTCTCCCCTTTTTTTCTGACTGCTGGACACTCACAGTAAGATTGACATTTTCTTTCTCCTTTTTCAATTACACGCGCACACACGCACACACACACACACGTGCGTCCTTTTTTCTCCATACAAACTTATTTAAAGAGACATTGTTTTAAATAACGAAAGGACACTTATTTCTTTCAAGTCGTCAAAGAGACATTTATTCAAAAGACGTTGAAAGACCTTCGCAAAACATGGAATATAATTTTATGTGTGGAAATACAAAATAAATTGTTTTTGTTAATGTAAATGTTTGAATATTGAATATCTTGTTTCTCCTTCATTTGTGTGGGATGTTGGCGTTTTCTTGCTCGTCTTTCTACCATATTTAAGAGGAATAGAATGCGTTAGCATCCCCCACACTCCCTTTACGTTGTGATTATTTGATCAAGAGATACAGTCCTGGGTCGTTTCACAAACGAAGGAAGGAATAGTACACATAGAATAACAAACAGTAAATGAAACAGGCAGATGGGGGTATTAACAAAACAACAGTATTCTTAATTTAAGTTAAATATAGAAATATATATTTCATTGAAACTGAAGTATAATTTTATTCCAGGACAAGAAATACAATTTCAAACCAACAATAAATAAACAATCATGGCTGCCATTGTACAGACAAACCAAAACAAGTCCAATTATTTATAAAACAATAATGTGAGATAAAGAGAAGCAAAGAGACAGATACAGACATAGGTAGATAGAGAGGGAGAGAGAAAGAAAGAGCGAGTCAACAGATAACGATTAGAACGGAAGTGACGCCACCGTTACTGACATAGCGTTGCCATGAACGATAGCCAGGGAGATGCGTTGGAACAACCAGGCTTACCCATTGAAACTTATATTACAGGAACTTATTTCTGAGGTAGAGGGTTAATTGCATGGAGCTTGGTGATTCCTACTTCGACTATATAACTTGCCAAGTTAATGTACAGCCGACATGAAAGGCTTTTATTCTCAGAGCTGAGAAAAGCAATTTACTAGAAGAGAGGGGATGTGAACAGCAGTTCTCCCAAATTCTTATAAACATTATATATACGAGGCCTGTCTAAAAAGTATCCGATCTTAATTGACCTTCTGTAACAGTGACATAACAGTTACAGACGCATTTCCTTCAAATATTTGGACTTCGTCATATGAGCTACAAAACCACCCATGTTGCTGTAATTAATCTATCAACAACCTAGAACCAAAATGGTGATGCATTTTTATGACTAACAATAATTGTAAAAGAGCAATCACCATACGAGACCTGTCTAAAAAGTATCCGACCTTAGGCCAGAAAAAAATATTTAAAATACGTGACAGGAGTGGGACCCTAACCCCCTTTCAAAGTTAGCCCCTTGTGCTTTTCACCCACCGATCCATCCCCTGCCGAAAACACCTATGGAAGTCTTCTTTTGGAATGGTGTTCATCTCCACCGTCGCGTTCTGCATTATCTCTTTTCTAGTCTCAAAACAGGAACCTTTCAGCGGTGTCTTCAATTTTCGAAACAACCAGAAGTCACAAGGAGCCATGTCTGGAGAGTAGGGAGGTTGGCGAACGACTGGAATTCCATGTTTGACCAAGAAATGTTGGATCAATTGGGATCAATGTGCGGGGCGTTGTTGTGATGCAGTTGCCAGTGTTTCGCCGTCCACATGTCTGGTCTTTTGCGCTGAACTGCGTCACAGAGACGCCGGAGAAAATATTGATACTACTCCTTTGTCACTGTTTGACATTCCGATGTGTATTCGTAACGTACGGATATCAAAGAAGACAGTGCGCATCTAGAGGGTTTTCTAGGAGCTACAAATAATAAATATTTGTTTTGTTTATTATCTATGTACGTATACGTTTCGTCCTTTATAATCGAGATATAACTATTCACTAATGGTCATGCGATTCGAAACCCCAGACTCTGAGTATTTTACAACTCAAATCCCGACATCTAGAACCACTGGACCACCGCTGAATAGCGAATAAACAGTGATAATTTTTAACACTTTATTTGGCGGTTTGACGTCATAAGAGCGTTCAACTTAATGAAAGGAACGATGCATTTATAGCTAGCGACGTCAAGCTGTGTTAATACTACACTTACAGTGCTCATCTCTCTCTCTCTCTCTCTCTCTCTCTCTCTCTCTCTCTCTCTCTATATATATATATATATATATATATATATATATATATATAATATTACAGAACTTCAACTCAATATGGTACCTTAGGAATCAAGCTAGGTGGAGTGGGGATTACCCAGGCGAAAAGAATGGCCGGGTTATCTTAAGTTTTAATTATGAACCACTCTTCAGCTTTCGTCAGTTTATATCATATGGAAGCAGCATGGTGTAATGGGACTGTGAGTTCGGCGTCTCGGGTTCGAGTTCTGTCAGTGCTATTGAATTTATTCTACTAATACCCTCGGGAAAGGTATGAGTCAATATCTATCTTCCCTCTTCAATTATGGATGAACTTGTAGGGTAGACTAGACTCCCAAGCCTTGGTTAGCAACTTGTCTAGGATAAGGTCAACTCAGAAATAACACTAATCCTTCTCGGTTTATCTTGCCATTGTTTTCAGTCGTCCTTGACTTTTTGTCACGAGACTCAAGCAATTGGGAGGTTGTAGATTGCGTAACGTTTGCTTAACTATAGACTCATCACATAGGCATCTTCACAGGATGTATCCATTGTATACCGAGACTGAAAGGAAACCTTTTATATATATATATATATATATATATATATATATATATATATATATATATATATATATATATATATATATATATATGGGTAATGGTTGTAGCTAGAAGAGTTTTTGTTGTGAATGTTTTACAGAGGGCGACCATAGATTGGAGCTCAGTCGAGCACCTACCATGAAAATAACGATAGAGCAGAGAAAACCAATAAACACCTTTTCTGTGAGAAAGTGGACGTAAGAAAGAGAAGAGGATATCCCCCACTAGATTTCGAAGTCGGTTTTGTACTCTTGTAAAATGCAGTAAGCTGCATTTTAGAGTGGTGCATGCAAATGACAGATGCGCAGGTTGTAGATGCTCGGTCGAAGGTAAAAAGGGGGAGGAGGCACAGAGGAATGTGAACATATCTCTGATTTTGTATTTTGAACCACACAGAATCTTATTTCTCTTTGAAATGAAATAAGTGCACCATGAAAACTAGGAATCATGTATAGACCAAAAATTAATGTTCGTAGATTGTCTGTATGATAAGCCCCTTTGAGTGGACTGTCTTGCAGTTATCTCTAGTGGGTATCTCCCGCTGTCAGCCTCTGGGTGGTAGAATGGTGACCAGTGAGAAAGACTGGAATTCAAGATTTTCGGGTTAGAAGGAAAAGATTCTAGGAGATAGGAGAGGGGGAGACCTTGCCCTCTGAGATTCACAGGCAGTTTGGTTTTCAGAGGGCTCGCGATCAGTTGAAGCTGGATGCCCCTCCAGGCAAGATAGGCCCACTCGGGCTCTTAGGTAAAGGATTGTGCTGATTGGACTTATCTTCTTTTAGTCGGACAAAAATCTCATTTTACAAGGCTGCCATTCAACCTTGAAACACGAGTTTGTAACCCCCAACAAATAAACCTGTAACTGATGGTTTTACTTGGAATGAGAATTCTTTGTTGCAGCACTTAGTGAATCACACACCATGTTTGGACTGGCGCAACGAGTTGGGACGATCACGGCCAGTGCAGTGGACGCACTTATGCAGATTCACACTCTGTGAAGGCGGAAAGGCTGCTTTGAGCGGCACCTCCCCAGATGTGGCAACAGTACTCCATTTAAGGACATATTTGACTTATACAGATAGAGGATTGCGTTAGGCGTGAGATACTTTATGGAGCAGTAGAATGATCCAACGATTTTTCCAGCGACCTTAGCAACAGATTTGATGTAAGTGTTCTATTTCAAGTCTCAAGTGAAGGTCAGTTTCAGAAGCTTAACAAAGCAGGGATTTTCCTCAAGGTGAAATCCATTCATTTTAATTGAGGATCCGAGCGTTGGTGGTAAAACGAGGGAAGCTTGGTTTTAGATGTATTAAAAGTAACCATTCACATTTCCCCCCATTGAACCACGTGCTCCAAGTAGAGAGAGAGAGAGAGAGAGAGAGAGAGAGAGAGAGAGAGAGAGAGAGAGAGAGAGAGAAAATAGTAAATAATGAGTCTAATTTTATTGTTATTGCCAACTGGGGATAATAAATTTAAAACCCAAAATCTTGTAATAAAAAAAAAAATTCCTCCCCAACTGAAAAAAAACACTAGAAAAAACCAATGTTATTTATAAGTTTTAATGTCCTTTGGGAGAATGTAACTCCCATAATAATAAAGCTACATTGGTTTTACAAGCACTACCCTTTCCCGCCGCCTCACCATGCATCTTATAAACTAACTCTAGCCCAATTTACCAACATCTACAAAAACATAACTGCCCTCCCACTGATTTAAGACAAATTCTAGTTAATAACACTAAAATTATATATTCCGAAACCAATTAAAAAAAAAAAAATACTGGAAGCTATCTACATAAAACCACAACAACCTAAAATTAACAACATCTCATATGTAACCAGTGGTAACATTTTAAAATGCTTAACGTAATGCGGTTTTGTTCTGTGATGCCATCCAGCGTTGCTGAATTAAAATCGTCAACGATTTCGTGGAACAATGCGAAAACGTTCTCTGCGCGTTTCTCTGCTGTCTTTTTAAAATTCTCTTCTTTCTCCAGCTTTTTTGTTTATTTGCTTTTGACACCTGAGGATGATTCGACGAAGAATACAAAAACGTTTGTGAAACCTATGAAACATTAATTTTTGTTTGATTTTAATACAAGAAAAGACCATCAGAAAAATTTGAAAAATAAAAAAAGATATAATTAAACAGACGAATTCTGTAATTTTTAACAATGTTTTCATATATATATATATATATATATATATATATATATATATATATATATATATATAGTTCAACAACTACAAGACACCTTTTAAACCACCGATTGCCATGGCAACTAACACCCTTTCTGAGAATTCAACATTCAAACTCCTCGGCCAAACATTCACAGGTAGCATGAATTGGAACAAATACATAGAATACATTGTCAAGGCAGCTGAAAAGAAGGTGACCTCCCTCTATCGTGCTAGAAACCATCTCACACTTGACAGTATCCTATATCTTTACAAAGCCACCATCCGCCATGCACGGAGTATTGTTGTCACATCTGGGCTGGTGCACCATCCATATGTCTCTCCCTTTTAGACAAGGTCCAAAAAAGATTCGCTAATCTAATAGGTCCCTTACTATCCACCAAGCTCCAGCCCCTGTCCCATCGTTGCAATGTTGCAACATTGTGCTTGTTTTACAAGTACTTAAATGGAATGTGCTCCGATGAACTTGCTGCTCTGGTGCCCCCTCGACGTAAATACACTCGACCAACCCGACAATCAGCTAAATCCCATCCATTCACTGTGGAGGTCTACAGCCTTCTACTCCAATAGCTTCTTTCTTAGTGCTGTCGGCGTTTGGAACTCTCTCCCTACTCCCTATTTCCTCGACTGTACCGACATGCAGAAATTTAAAATTAAGTGTGAATAAGCACAGCTGCACAGTTCTAAATTTAGGATGGCCCCCAAAACTTTCACCCTAATTCTCAGTAGCCAATTACGTCTACAGTGGCAGCATGCCTGTTTGTGATGAACTATGTTAAAAAAATATTGATAAAGTTCAAATATGTTCATAAGATGAACATCAAAGCCAATATTTTCAAAAGTGCTCAATACCAAGTAGAGCATTCATAAAAGTACATAAACAATATTACAGTCTTACGTCAATCAGCCAACGTTTCGATGCTACGGCATCTTTTCAAAGACTGAATAAAATCTGATAAAGACTTTCTATTTTCAATTATAACACACACTTATATATATATATATATATATATATATATATATATATATATATATATATATATATATATATAGTTATAAATATATATATACATGAAATAGTCTATCCAGTCTAGGGCGAAAATAAATAGAATAGCACATACATGACAAGAGTCGTTCACGAACTACTAAACATAGCGACAGCATATACACATTGCTAAACGAGCGCATACACACTAGTTCATACAAGCACCCTCTCACTAAAAAAAACAGGAAAATTAATATACACACATCTACAATGCTTACCTATTTTACACACGCTATCACAAGCAAACTAACAAGGTGACAGCCGAAATGAACAATGAACATGTGATGTCAATTTGCCTTTACATAGAAAACAATTATTCTTTTACGTAAATCGTTCTCGGACACTCTTAACTCTCAATCTTTACCAACCCATCATTTTTTATTGTCTTAACTAGTTGTCAATACAAATTTATTATGTTTGTCATTCTTTCATTTGATAATGTCATGTCTAAAAAAACTGTGTCCGTGGCAGCCAGTGATTGAGTTATCTTCTCGCTTGTTTTAAAATAACAAAAGGTTGAACGAAAAATAATTAGTTTCGAAGGAGACGCTGAGCCGGTAATCTTCTCGGAGAACACTTCATCACGAAAAGAGTTTTGTTAACGATCGAATCAGACAAAATCAATGAGGGAAAAACTGGTGTTATTAAGAATCGAAGATTTTCGGAAAAGATGTTTATGATTTCTTAAGACAGCCTCAATCGTGATCGCGACGAATCAGATGGCATTTAGCGTCGTCGTATTTCTTAAGCTGTCAATTCGCAAAGAACTTTTTTGTTTTTTATCAATGGTAGCATTTTGATGTCAGCGTCTTTCGAGAATGAGAGAGAGAGAGAGAGAGATGAGAATGGCCGCTTGTTGTTCAAAATGATGTACGAAGTGGGTAACAGATTTGAGGGACACACGAACCAGGTCAATGATAAACTGATCATTTCAAATTTATTGAACGATGATCATCTGACCAGAAAGAGACAGGAAGCGAAAGGAAGGAGTTATTGGATCGATATGAACCTATTATCGGATTTGATGAGTCTGAACTACACGACGAAACAGCCAGACGCAACGAACTGTAATAAGTACAACTTTGGCCGAAGACCAAAAAAACAACTTCCATCATCAATAGAATAAAGATAATTCGTTATTTGCTTGTTGGGTTTTACGGTAGGTCAAACGTTGTTGGATCATTTTATGCAGAAACCGCACATATATTTTATATATATTTTATACGAAACTACATATAGGGGAGATAATCCGGAAGACTAGCTTTGTTTGTTTTGGCCTCTTTCGATTCCAGCGCACGAGAGGAAAATATCTATTGTTTCCAAATGTTCCACTGCAGTTTGTAGATCAATTTGTTTTGTAGGCATATATTTTGTAAACAAATAGTTTGTAAACGATAGTTTCTATTTAACTCATAGATTTTGCGTGCTGACAGTCCCAGGTACTACCACTATTCCGGGTCAGAGTGACGCTGGGAGGAGTGATAATTAAGGGGTGACTCCACATTCCCCAAAGCTCCCAAATTGGGCGCTCAGCACCAACTGCAGTTTTGTGTCATACCCAGGATGTTGTTTTGAGGAGGCGGAGGGGAGATATTAAAAATAAATTCAAGTCTTCTTCTTCTTCTTCTTCTTCTTCTTCTTCTTCTTCTTCTTCTTCTTCTTCTTCTTCTTCTTTTTAATCCGTCGCGATCTATGGAATCGACTATGCCTAGTTCAAATACCAGCGCATCTAGTATGCCCATTCACGCACATACTGTTGAAGAAAGGTATGAACCCACAATTCCCACCGCCCCCAAGATATAGTTAGAATAGCAAATTATGTTTAATTAATCGCATATACTGAATTGTTTACTATAGCTATGGTACTTAGACATTAAATAACTTCTAAAGGGTTGATCTACCGTGTTGCAGACAAAAATGCTACTACTACTACTACTACTACTACTAGTACTACTACTACTAAATGCCCTCCTGTGATTAGGGAGGGATGGAATATGATATTTTTAGAACTCGTGGGGGATCTGTAAGGGTGACGAGATCGGATGGTGAAATACGTAAGCATTTCTTAATCATTTGCACCGTTTGTGCTTACCCACTCTCAGAAGGCGGGAAATCCTTCCAACTGCTGTTGAGGTATTTGCTTTTAGCGACCAGCCTTTAGATCGGATATAATCGGCTGAGTGTGACACGGGCCCAACCTCAGATTGGAAAACGGTCTAATAATAAACTTTTGTTGGTTTTAGTGGTCTAATGTAGTGTTTGTTTTGTTCAATTTTGTTATTGTTACTGCTGAAGATGTTTCTGTTACATAGCATGTTATATTAGAACATTTCTGTAATGCCAAGAGTCCATGTAATGGATTGTTACATTGTATGTTGTCCTGGTTCTAAAAAAAAAACCAGACTCCAAGACACTTGCAGGTTGTTTGACGCTTTTTGATAGTTTATTTTGGAAATGCATCTTCTATTAATTTGTAAATTTCTATTTTTTGTACATGTTTTTGTATTTTTTATCTACGTATTACTCCAGTACGATTGATTTGATCCATCACACTTGTTTTCGTATTTTTATACGAAACTGCGTATAGGAGAGATAACCCGGGGAACCAGGTTCGTTAGTCAGCATCTTTGTTCAGGCTTATTTTTATTCCAGTTCACCGGAGAAAAATACCGACTTTTCCTAGGTTCCTGAAGGCCCCGCATGACGCACATAGTTATCATTAGGGGCATTACCCTTTTTTTGTCCACTTGAACATTTAATTATTTGCTTATCCATAAATAATAGGTAACCAAACAAATTCAAAAGAATTCGTTTGCATCTAATGGTTAATTAATCGTTTAGGAATTTGGATTGGGGCGTTCTTCGTTTAAATAGCCATCGAAATGAAACACAATTTCTCACAAAGAAGCAGCCTCATTCGATAGAACAAATAATATTCGTACATGGTTCGGGGGTTTCGATTCTTTTGGTACTGCCACTTCAAATACGGGCCCATGTAAATTCTGCCGTTAAGCTCATGACTTTCAGCTAGCCGCATAAGTAAAGTAAAATCGTATGAATCAGAATGGTAAGACTTTGTTGACCGGTTTGATTCTGTTGTCGGTATTCTTGCAGGAGGGACCACGTAATGGTGGCCAACACCCCTAAGTGAAAGTGGTATTATGGAATCGACTGGATTCGAACTTGGCACACCCAAGTCGTCAGTCCGTGTCGTTATCCACTTAACCATCGCCACGAAAGATAAAACGAACTCATATACTTGGGATGCATTCATTCAATCTGGGACTTTAACGATTAAAATACGAGAATTAATACGTTTATGGGTTTATAAATCAAACATTGGAATGTTAAATTATGGTCAGCTAAATTTATTCGATTGGAACTGATCAATGGACAATTCTTTGTCCGAACGAAATAGCTCGAAAGGCATTTCTGCCAGAATCTGTTGTAATCACCAACATTTCGAAGGAATCGCTTCCAGAAACTATATCGCACACGAAATTGAATTTCTTCCATAAAAGATTACTATAGCTATGGTACTTAGACATTAAATAACTTCTAAAAAGTTTACTAAAAAACAAATGTTTATTCAACAGAGGAAGAACCGCACGTGTTTTCAAGAGAAAGAAAACGAATATTAATCTGCCGAATTATATCGTCTCTCTCATCGTTTTTGAAATGGAGTTTTCTGATTAAAAAAAAAAAGAAGAA
Organism: Sepiola atlantica; assembly: GCA_963556195.1. Lineage (NCBI taxonomy): Eukaryota > Metazoa > Mollusca > Cephalopoda > Sepiida > Sepiolidae > Sepiola > Sepiola atlantica. The sequence goes on along the minus strand of OY744521.1, from coordinate 23,213,367 downwards.
TTCTTACCAACCTATATTACATGTAAGTCTCATTAGTCGTTGGCAATTTGTTGGTTGAAGCCAATTTGGTGAGTCTTACCTTTCTTCTGTAAACCTGCAGTAGGATGCATGTTTTAGTGGTGCATGCAAATGGCAGACGTTGCAAGTGATAGATGCTCGGCCAAAGGAAAGGCGGGGCACAAAGGAATTTGAAAATATCTCTGATTTTGTATTTTGGACCACACAGAATCTTATTTCTCTTTGAAATGAAATAAGTATCTCATAAAAACAGGGAATCATGCTGAGACCAAAAAGTAATGTTCATAGATGGGCTCCATGATAAGCCCCCTTGAGTTGACTGTCTGGCAGTTATTTCTAGTGGGTATCCCTATCTGTCAGCCTCTGGGTGGTCGAATGGTGACCAGTGAGAAAGACTGGAATTCAAGATTTCCTGTGAGGAGAAAATAATTCCAGAAGATAGGAAGGGGAGAGGGGAGACCTGGCCCTCTGGGTATGACAGGAAGTTTGATTTTCAGAGGGCTGGCGATCAGTTGAAGGTGGGTGCCTCTACAGGCAAGATGGGTTTATTGGGGCTCGTAGCTAAAGGATTGTGCTGATTGGACTTATCTTTTTCTTTGGTCGGGCAAAATCTCATTATCCAAGTCTGCTGTTCAACACGAGTTTCATTTGTAACCTCCAACAAATAAACCTGTTACTTGTTTATAAACTGGAATTGTGGCCTTAGTTGGAATGAGAATTCGTTATCGCAAAATTGACTGAATCGAAAACAACTTTGGACTGACACAACGTGTGGGACGATTAGTGAACGCACCCATGCAGGTTCACACGCCTATACTATCTTTGTTGAACATTTACTGGGAGTATCTGTTTTTTGTTTATTTCTGTTTTATATGAAACTGTTTTGAAATACATTTTGTACCTGCATTTCTACTGTTAATTGGCATATTACTTGTTTTACATGGTGCCAGCATTGGGAAAAATATGTAACTTGATTTTTTAAGTTATTGATTTTATCCCCTCCCGCTTTTCAAGCCTTTTTAAGTGTTAAGACTAAATGTTGGCTTTATTTTGGAAAGGGTACATTTCGAACAACGGACACAGAACGAGTATTGTATTAGTAATTCAAAGTAAAACACCTGATTCAGAACGTTTTTTACATTGTTGATTTCAAAATAGTGTTTCGTAAAAATAGAATGTCGTAGACATTATTTATTTAGAAGTACTTTTTTTGTTGTTATTAAAAAAAAATTGAGGTAATTTCTTAGGATTTCTTAAAAATAAAAATTGTAATTATAGAGAGATAAATATAGCATTACGTTTGCAGTAATATCTATTTGAAAGGGCCATGTATAAGTTTAGTAACTATGAGTGATCTGATTGGTTAATTCTAGTCATGTGACTACATAGTAGATTCGAAATGATTTAGTTATATGTTCAGTTGCGGTATATGTTTTGTTTTGTTTTACGGCATATCAACCCTTTTGAGTTATTTAATGCCGACTTCATTTATATTAGTAAAAGAATTTTATGCTTGAGGTTAATAATATTTTAAAATGTTTAACAGATTTGGATGAATTTCTTTTATGTGTATACTTCTTGGCTAAACAGTCTGCAATTGATCAATTTTTTCCTAGGAAAGTTTGGTTTATTGAACTTATAGATATAAAAGTTTGGAGTATAAACCTAGCATTTTCAGAAAGGACATCATGATTTTCACTCTGATGTTTTTGAAGAGTTTCTTCATAGTACCAACATTGTAGTGTTTTCGTCGCATGGGAGCAAAATCAACACATTCTAACATAAAGTGTTTCACTGTGTATGGCACTTGACAAGTCGCTCACCATGGTGGCTCCTTCTGCTCAAACAGGAATGAATGCGTGGCTTTTGTGTGGCCAATACGGAGTCGAGAGAGGACGACTTTCCCCCTTCGTGACTTTCTACAGCCCTGTCTCCATTCTTTTAAATCAGGTTGTATTGTCAACAATTTATTAAATGTATTACTGCTCCATCTAGACTGCCATTTCTTACGGATATATGCTTGAATGTTTGTTTTGACATCTGTGTATAGAAATTTAAATTTGTTGTCGAGGGGCTCTTTTTGGAGGAGTTTGGGGTGCTATGCCAGCCTTAATATTTCCTCGGATTCCTATGTGACTTGAGATCCAACAAAATATAATCTTTATGGTGTTCAGCAATGGTGTTCAGTAATGATGTTATTCTACATAATAGTTTGATTATCAGTGGGTTACCCAGATTTCTATTTTTCAATGTTGTTAATACTGATAAGGAGTCGGAAATATTTTCTTTTTACTCTGAGAGATAATATCGATTGCTAACTCTATGACATTGGATTCTCCACTGAAAATAAATGTTTCTTTAGGAAGATGTTGTTGGATAGTTTTGTTTTCATGTACAGCTGCTGTGTTCTTGTCCTGAGATCCGTCTGTAAATATAGCGGAATATTTGGGATAATGATCTAGGATTTCATTTAGTTTTTCATGAAAAATGAGAGGATGTGTGGTAGTTTTATTGAGTTTATTCATTTCTAAGTCTACTTTTGGTTGTATTATTTCCCACAGTGGTATTGTTGGTTGGATGGTATCATGTATCTTTTTGAGTGGGATGGTGGTTTCTTTGATTATTTCTTCTATTTGGAAGCCAATAGTTTTTATTCCATTTTTTCCTTTGGTACAGTTCTTTGTAGTTTGATTTGAATATGGTATTGCATGCTGGGTTCAGTGGGCATGATTTTATCTTTATATAGTATTAGCAAGAAGATACGTAGTTATGATCCAGAATTTTCAACATGTTTGGTTTAGTTTGTGTTACGGCATATCACCCTCAGGAGGTTATTTAATGTCCACCATATAATAGGAAACAACTCTTACTTAGAATGTTAAATATTAAGAGTCCGTCAACTGTTACTTATTTTGTGATTTAAATTTGTATGGTAAATATTAACACATAAACAGGTAATAAGGTCAGATAATAATTGAGGCGTTTGTTTTCCATGGGAAGACTAGCAAGATCAAATGACGTCAGACGAGATAGAATATACGCGAAAAAGCAGAGAGTCTGAGTTGGAAACTTGACGCGATCAAACGGCATAAAAATGACTTAAGAATCGATACTAAACGAAATAAAAGGCCCCCCCCCAAATCTGCAGTCCCAATCATTCTTCTCCAAGTCACTACCAAAGATGGATGCAACACCAAAAAGACTACATAAATATCGATCTTCTTCTTAATTGATTGCCTTCGTTGTGTTCATTTGGACCCGATTTCAATTCTAGAACAGTAGTGTTTACATTCTAGAGGATTTGCGGGATATGTGAATGTTAGTGAAGTAAATAGCATGTGGGGACTTTGTTTTCCATGGGAAGACCAGCTAGATCACATGATGTCAGACGAAATAGGATATGCGCGAAAGAGCAGAGAGTCTAAGTTAGAAACTTGACGCGGTCAGACGTCATAGAAATGACTTAAGAATCGATACTAAACGAAATAAAAGGCGAGATCCCCAAATCTGTCTTCTTAATCTTTCTTATCCAAATCACTAGCAAAGATGGATGCAACACCAAACAGGTTAAATAAATATCGATCTTCTAAATTGATTGCCTTCATTGTGTTCGCTTGGGCTCGATTTCAATTCCAGAACAAACGTGTTTACATTCTGGAGGATCTGTGGGATCTGTGAACGTTAGAACGCGAAACAGTCCTAGATATAGTTTTAACTTATACTTATTATAAATGTTTGGGATCAAAATTCACCTAGAACTGTTACGATATAGAATAACGGAAATGTATTAAAAAATAGTCATATATTTTTGCTAGGCTGGGAAGATGATATCCTGGTGAAGGGGCATATAATACACTGACCCTCAAAGGAGGAGGTAATGCCTAGAAGGATAATATCATGATGAACGAATACTACCCCATATTCCACCCCTCTCAAAAAAGGAGTTAATGCATGCGAAGATGATATAATGATAACAGAATGGATACAAGAGAAAGTAATCCTGAGAGAGTGGTATCGTAAGGAACGAACATACATTATACTGCCCCCTGGCAAGTGTTTTAACGTTGATATTCTGAACCTAAACGCCAGATCACTTTTAACTGCTATAAGCAGTGTCAGGAATCTTACCACTGCGCTATTATACATATACTAACAGTGCGACACATTATAGCACTAATGTATTTTCTTAGTTTATATATTTTCCACATTACCAATAACCTAGAGAACTCTATTCTTTATAAAAGAGTAGTGTTTTACGATAAGTGGAAATCGTTATTTCACTTATTCATAAAGTCAGTTTAAGTTTAATAAATTGTCTTTATCCATCCTCTTCCATGTTTCAACATTGTTCCATCTGCTGAATATGGTTCAGAACACAGCATCCGCTCTTACCCCGAGAAGCAACCTTCATCGATAATTCCCATCAAAAGGATATGCAACGTACATAATTTTGTACCGATTGATCAATTAAGTCTCGCATAGAAGATCATCTGAGTTGCTAAATAGCAAAACGATTTGGTGGCGGCCATTTTGATGAAATAGGAAAAGAGAACAAAATTTGACTAGCGCGAAGAGTTGGAGAAAAAATAAAGAGAAAAATACACGAAAGGAAAAACAACAAAAACAAAGGGACAATGAAAGACTCATAAATGAAAGAACTAGAGACCATTAAAACTGAGAAAATGTAGAAAAATAAAATATAATTATGAATTTAGGGAAAAATGAAATCAAACGTTTAACTAGATTAAACTATTTTAACAGTTTGACATTTTGTACAGTAAGGAAAACGAAATGGATTTAAGAAATTCCACTCATCATAAGTTTAAGTAATTAATTAATTAATTTATTAGTTATTAGTTTAATTTAATTAATTAGTTTAATTAAACAAAAGCAAGTACTTAGGCTGAGTTCGAACCCCAACTATTTGGACAATAATCCGCTGTTATGCTATCAGCCCAAGCTTATTACAGTAAGTTAAATCTAAATACTTATATTAGATTAGACATTTTCAGCAACCGAGAGTGCTTTATTCTTTTAAGAAAAACTATGATTTATCACTAATAGTAACCGGCGATTTCACTTATCAGAATACTCAACTCACGAAGATAAGTGTATACCCACTGACAGATTGTTTCGCTGTATCACCGCTCTTCATAAATAGTGTATGAACGTGGACTAGTAATCATTTAATGATTAATATTCACCAAGAGATTGTTGTCAAGTAAGGCAGGATGTAAGGATCAGCAAAGGGCCAAGCAGGTAACATTTGAGGAGATCGGTCTTCTGTGAGAAAAATAGTTAGAGGAAATGACGCCAAGCGAGGTAGGGACAAGCAGATAAAGCTGGCAGTCAGGCTTTGGAAACGGGAGAGAGAGAGAGAGAGAAAGAGAAAGAGAAAGAGAGAGAGAGAGAAAGAAAGAGAGAGAGAGAGAGAGAGAGAGAGTGAGAGAGAGAGAGAGAGAGAGAATGACTAAAGAATTAGTGACGAACAAAGCAAAAGTACTTGCTTTATATTATATCCCGAAGTCGAGACCTTCAAAATGTGTGTACTGAACGGGTAAAGCGGGGTGTAAAGTTTGGTTCAGACCACAAGCTTGTGCGTGGTAAACCGAAGTTCAATATCATGTGTGAATCTCGCTCTCAAGAAGTAAAAGTTCCCATGTATCTAGATTGCAGAAGATGAATGCACGTGTCGATCTTCAAGACACATTGAAGAATTTATAGTATGATGGTACATGAAACAAATTCAGGACTGGGATCTACAAACTCTGTCTTCGTTGGTCTGTGCCCCAGATAAGACGGAATGAATGATAATACCAATTTTGATGTTCGATCTAAAAGTGACTTACTCTAACTTTTTCATCTTCTTACTTATTTTCCCCGCACGCGCGCCGAACGTGATCACGTGATCCTTAATTTCGTTCGTTATTTCGTTAGTGTACTCTACGTCTTGTATGTTCGTTTCCGGGTATGAAGACCAAACTCATATTGTTTCAATATTCGTTTCACATCTACAGACGTCTGACACAAGGTCCCAATTCCGATTATTCTCCCCGGTGCATTGCATAACATAAAAGTTTTTTTAAAAATTTTTTAACCTGCTTGGCATTTGTAGGCTATCCTTCAATATCAGTTTTATAAAAAATGGCTGAAAATAAAATAAACTTTATCGCCTGAGATTCGTTGCAACCTCATAATACTTAACACTTGAATGATAAGATAGCAAGCGACGTGGTTAATTGAAAAAAAAAGAAAAAAGAAAGAATGGAAAATTCCATCGTGTTGAAAGGTTTTTATGGAATAACGTTTTCGGGGGTTTGTTTTATTACGCAAATCAACGAAGGAAAGTAAGATGGCTTCCGGTCATTGCTGATGAAAATAAGCATTTATTTCAGAAATGATCAATTATTTTTTGTTTCTTTGAGAAACCATCCACAGACAAACAGAATAAAAACAAACTTTGGATGCAGGGGAAAAAGAGAGATGGGAAGAGAATAAAAAAAAAAAACAAAAAAAAAAACGAAAGATGAAAAACTGGATTCTTACGTAAGTGGAAATAAATCAAAATAACAAAATCCGATATTCTTAAGATGCGTCCACCCAATCTACGCGATTAGCAATGAAAATCTTATTTTAACCGAAAGCGTGACAGACGGAAGGACCGATTGACATACGGACGCATAGAGGCTTTTATAGAGACGCATCTCTATTTCTGTTATCAAACTTCAGTCTGACAGATCGGCGAACATGCTATTTTAAAGTTATGCGTGACAGACAAACTGACAGAGATACAGACCGACAGAGCATTTTATTGAGATGTTTTGGCGCATCTGAAAATGATATTTCAAACTTAAACCAGATATACACACGGAAATGCTTTTTTTAAAACTGAAACGTGACTGGCCGACGAACTGGCGGACAAAGCCACCCGTTAGGATGCGAGGACGTGTCTGAAAATAATTGAAAGACTTGAAATAGAATAGAAAAAAAAACGACAGTAAAAAAAAGTAAACACAAAGCAGAAAACACAAAAAATGGTTAGGGTTAGTGTTACGGTTTTAGATAAACTCTTTAGAAAAGAAAGAGAATTGAAAAGAACCAAATGTATAAAAACTAAATTATCCTTTCGAACAAATCGAATCTGTACGTTGGGTAAAATATAAAAGTTTGCCGCGTGTTCGATTTCATCACGCCCATAAGAAGAGTGAATAAGTAGAGTGAATGAGAAGAGTGAATGAGAATTTACAATTATTTTTGCAACAAATCCAAACACGCAGAGCGAACTTATCTCACAATCACATTCTAGTTGGAGTTGATCGAATGTGAAATATTTCCAATCAGTGTAATAACAATCATCAGTGCTTATACATCTCAAGATACAGGTGAAAATCACATTTCCAAATAAAAGCTATTCTTTATACTTACGTAGCAGGCAAAAATAAGTATCCTCACCAAAAATAAAAGAAAAAATTATCGAGTAGAATTTTAATTAAAAATCAAAATCAGTTTTATCGTATTTTGCCGATCCGCCATTCACTTATTACTTGGTTAAATTACAGACTGACTTATCTCCCATTGCTTTACGGCATTTCCGCTCTTATCAATGGCGGATCGGAAAAATACGATAAAACTGATTGTGATGAAAAGAACTCTTTACTTCTTCTCTGCTCCGGAAGTGAATTACTTCCCTTAGTTACTTCCCTTTCCTTTTCTCTGTAAATACGCCATTACTTCTTCGTGGAGGCCTCGCTCCCTGCGTTATATCTTTGCTGAATAAAGCTTTATCAAAAGTAAACTCAGTCTCCTCGAACTCTTTCATTCATTCATTCATTCATTCATTCATTCATTCATTCATTCATTACACTGATTTATATTTTTTATTAAAATTCTACTCGATAATTTTCCCTAACTTTTGGTGTAGATACCTACTTTTGCATGATACATAAGTATATCAAAGGGGTTTCCTGTTTATTTAATTGGAACTGCGATTTTCACCTGTGTAACTGGGATTTCACCTGTGTCTTTAGCTGTATAAGCACTCAATTATTTGATGTACACAGACGTGACAAAATAAAACAAACATAATTCAGACATGTTCAAAGTTTAAAACGTTCATTGCTCTTTTTATTTTTATTCCATAAAGCGGGGTTTGCACTGGATTTCTCCCTCCATCAAAGGCTGAAGGTCAGGATAAATCACGGTCGTCATGAGATCTTATTTTAGGGGTTCCAACCACCATTCTTCTGGTCATGCTGGTCGTCTTTTCCCATAGGTCTCAATCTTGAATTTCATTTTCGCGATGGTGTCGTCGTCGTCGTCGTCGTCGTCGTCGTGTGTGCATTACATGCCCGTACAAACGCAAGCGGTAGTAAATTCCTCACAACCTGACATTATCCTGTATCTCTACAAAATGATGATGACGATGACATCGAATAAAGCCACCATCCGCCCACGCATTGAGTATTGTTATCACACCTGGGCTGGTGCATCATCCACTAGTCTCTATCTCTCTCCTAGACAAGGTCCAAAAAGAGTAGCCAACTTAATAGGTCCCTCACTATTCACCAAGCTCCAGCTCCTGTCCCATCGCCGCAATGGTGTATCCTTGTGTTTGTGTTACAAATACTTTAATAGATTGTGCTCCGATGAACTTGCTGCTCTGGTGCCCCCTCGACGAAAATACACTCGACCAACTCGACAATCTGCCAAATTCTATCCATTCACTATGGAGGTCCCCAGATGCCGGAGATAGCTTCTTTCCTCGTGCTGCCGGCCTTTGGAACTCCCACCCTGCCCCCTGTTTCCCCGACAGTATTGACGTCGTCGTGTGGGCATTACACGTCCGTACAAGCGCAACCGACTTTTCCTAATCTGTCTAAGATCGACGTAACGTCGGACATGGTTGTGTCTAGTGGTCAGACCGAGAGTCCAACGCAACATCTTTCTCTCTATCACCTTTGGTGACGGGCAGCACTCAAAATTTGAAACAACAATATTTTATATTAACTGACATTTTTGTCTTTCAGATAACGCTATATCATGTATCATCATTTAAGTATTACACGGGCGAAAGAAGCATTAGACTTGTCCGAGTTTAAGATGATCTATATTGTAGGTCAATCTGAAGGTGAATTTAATCAGCCTCATATCGCCGCAAACCTCAGGATTCCACTTTACACTGGTAATCGAGTGATTATCCAATTATTCAGAGAGAGAGAGAGAGAGAGAGAGAGAGAGAGAGAGAGAGAGAGAGAGAGAGAGAGAGAAAATAATAAATATAATATCGCCTAGGTTGATCAGGACCCTTTGACATAAATCTTCGTTATTAATTGTAATAAGGGTGTCTATTTATTTCTGCCATAGATGTCTAGCTAGTTGATATTTATTGATTACTCATGGTCGACTATGTGTGTGTAATACGTGCTGTACAAACTGGGATAATAATTACAGGCGAAATAAATCAAAAACACTTATGTAACAGATAAGACCAATTTATTTACTTGCGTTTATATGTAGTGATTTGAAATGTTTACATAGATTTAATATGGGTGTTTTGTCAATACATCTCTGTGGTCAGATCGCCATCTTGAAGGTCGCCTGCTAATATCTAGAGGGGATAAACCGAAAAGGGTCAAAGGGAAGAAACTAAATTAATTAGTTTGAAGAGTTATTGCCCTTTCATTGTTTGTTAGGAGATTAAACCCTAACAGATTTATTTATTCAAATGAAACTTTCGTGACAAAAGGTCCTTATAATCTATAATATTGCACATTTTTCCGTCTTTTGGCCAAGATCAAAGTGTAGTATCTGTTCCGATGGATACTGCACCCCATAGACTGGTATTGTCTTGGCCTTCGGGGCTTGATTTACGCCGGTCTATGGGACAGTCCTGTGCAGTTCTAGGAGGTCCACCCTCCTATGCTTTGCCTCCCCTCTTTGGGGAGGAGTAAGTTTATTGCTTACTGTCTGAGGCGCCCCTACCGGGGAATGCCGACGGGGCTGCCCAGGCAATTTTTAAATGGTCAGAGTGCTCACCTCTCAGGCGCTGGCTTTTCTAATCCCACTTTCCCGATCTTGTGTCACATCTTACCTTGTTGGGGTAGATAAATCTCTTCTCCGTTTTTAATGATACTAAGCAGTGAAAATAGCATATAGGTGTACTTTCAATTTTTTTTATTAAAGTCTTTTTCGCTCGTTCATTTACGTATTGTTATTCTTATCGTTCATTCTTCTGCTCGCTTCTTAAGCTTAACTCACTGTTTTATTTCCTTCTGATTTTCTATCTAATGCATTTACGGGCATCTGTCTAATCATCACCTATTTAATATTTTATTTCATATTCTAACGCCTATTGCCATTATTGTTTTAGACTGGTATCGTGGCCAGGAGAGATGGAAACAAATTATCCGTAAATATAAAAGTCTAATTTTAATAGATAAATGTTTGTGGTGTATAATCTACGACACTTAAATGATTTTCAACTCCTCTAAGGTAGGCATAAAACTAACACATAACAGAAACATTGATGCCGATTACAGTAAAATACCCATTTGATTCTCACTCTTCGTACATCATTGGTTTTAAAATTGTGACCATTTGTGCGTCGGGGGTACAACATAAGAAAAAGTGTTTACTCAAATTGCTGTGGTTGTCACAAGTTTATATGGGTCCTATATACATAAGTCGGGTTGATAGCCGTCTTTTGGTAGTTGGTCTAGGACAGTGGTTCTTAACCTTTTTTCTCCAATTCCCCACTATTTAGTGAGCCAGCTCCCCATTCCCACCACAGTTATCACATGGAAATAAATACATACGAACAGATTCGTTATGTTTTTTCTAAATATATTTGGCCTATATCAGCGTCTCTCCGATGTTATGTGGCTTCTTCGCCTTCGCCACCAGCAGAGAAACAGCATACGATGCGTGTAATATCGCTTTCGACTCAATTTGAAATTTTCCGCCCTGATCCATTCTCATTTTCTTCAAGCAGTTTGCCTTCAATTCAAAAAACTGCCTCTCCTTGCCAACGAACTCGGGGTGTACATGGGAGAAGTGCTTCTTCAGTTGATGGGGTTTCATCGAATCATTGCTGAGCGTTTTGTGGATGTAATGTATTAAATTTTGAAGCAGTGGTTCTTCTGTCCGACCGGTCATTCCCGACTTGGCAACTCCACCATTCCCCACCAGTGGGGAATTCCCCACAGGTTAAGAACCACTGGTCTAGGAGATTTTCGGGTTGATTGTATATCTGTTCAAAGTAGCAGTCGGTGAATGTTGTTATTACGTATCGACTCAAATAAGCAGTTTTCTTCAATCAATCACGTAATATTCAGTCCCCAAATCTCGCACGTACCCCCCCCCCAAAAAAAAAAACAAACAAACAAACAACAACAACAACAACAACAACAACAACAACAACAGCAACAGCAACAGTAACAGCAGCAGCAGCAACAACAACAGCAACAACAACAACAACAACAACAACAACACCACCACCACCACCACCACCACCACCACCACAGCGTTTTTCTATCGCTTGTCCTATTTTCTTCCACAGACAACACAAGTGCGAACATCACAGTCCGGGTTTCCCTTGGGGCGAATGCCCGCGACAAACGCAAGACATCCTCGAACTAAGCCCAGCGAAGTAAACACACGCCACCCACCGAACACATACACAATTAATACATACACCCTCTCACTAAAAAACAGGCACGCTAATATGCACACAAACACACAACTCTTTATGCATATCCCATTTACATATACGTAAATGCACACGGCACCATCTGAAATAAACGTCTGCTCAGTTTCTCCTTACACGAAAACATTTTTTTCACCCAGGAACGTTTCTTTGACACTCTGAATCTTCATTCTTCATTAACTCTTTATCTTTCATTGTCTTAACAAAGTTGTTAATAATGCTGAAAGAATAAGAACTAAATACGACCTTTCTAAAATCACAAATAGCCATTAACTAATTGTATTTTATTAGAATCACAAAATGAAACGAACAAAATATATATGACACACTCTGTTCCAATGGTGAAATCAGTTTGTAGTTGTGGAAAAAGGTTGAAGTCGGGAGATCAGAGGACAGCGCTGAAGGATGAGCAGCTGTTTGGAAATATGTTATCTTGATGAATCGAAAATGATGGTAGGCAGAATTAGGGAATTATGAGTTTTTGGATTTTAAAAAAGAAAAAGGAAAGGAAACGAATTGTGACAGATTCGTTGTCCAACCTTGTCACAGAAGAGATAAAGCCAGTCGGCGAGTGAGAGACGAATGAATAGACGCGTAAGCAATGGTAGGATATGAATGTTGGAGATGGAGGTTGCACAGCTCCAATCTCTACGAGCAGCTGGAAGATTGAGGAATTGCGGGAGAGCGTCGGGTGGGGGTGCGTGATGTCAGCGCCGTATTGTCTTCCTAGATTCTCGTATCAATATAATCAGCTGCACTTTGTAACTGAGAGGCTCTTTTTTACCTGCTCGGGGAACTCATGTCAGTTTGAAAGATGATAAATATTTGAGATAGAAATATCTGAGTTGTCAAATAAGCCCTTTGCTATCATTAAAAATAACCCGAATTTTCGACTTAACGAAATCTACTAGTTAACTCGGAACACTCGTTTAAAGACGCAAAAATTCGACATACGAAGCTGATGTATTCATGTACAACGGAGGTTTTTTGTGATAATTGTCCCCAGTCGGGACCGTCGAAAATGTTAGCTAGGAAGTGGATTACAATAGGAGAATGAAAATACAAAAGTGGTGAGAAAGTGAATGAAAATAGAAAAGTAGATAACATTACGACAATGAAGCGGAAGGGAATGACAATACGATGGTAAATAACAATGCGGGAAGTAAAGGACAATGCGAAAGTAAGTGACATTATGAAAGCGACATATCGATTGTATTTTACAGACGAAGTGACGCCATGGACAATTAGCCGGAGGTATGGTTGGGATAAAGAATTCAGACGAAATTATTTATTTCCAGTTGAGGTAAGCTAAGAGTAACTAAAGCGACCGGACGTATCAGATTTATAGTAGAAAGTAGATATATTTAGACGGAGTGTGAGCAGACAAAAAGGCGAGCTCGAGACGGACAGACGACGAGATGTGGTTCGAGAGATGAGTTCGAGCGGACGATAGTGACTGGTCTTGACAGACAGATGGGTTCATGAGATCTAAGTTAAGTTTAAGCTGATATTCTGGACCTGAGAGATGGCACAGAAAATGACTCTAACGACAGAGCCCTAACAACACTCATTCTCGTGTTCAGCAAGTTAAAATTATACAATGTATATATCTGTGTCTGCGTTGTTACTTGCATTGAATGCACATTGTAAACTAGTGCTTGCGCCCTCGACGATCGCCGATATTAGAATCGATACGGCCAGACAAAGAAGCCCACGGCACATTTGTTTCGAGTCGGTGATTGTCGGAAGCGCCGGCATAGTTATATACTTACTCCAATAATACATATATTTTTTCCTTTCTCTACTGGAAGAGTAGCCGAGTTAACTTAATTCTATACCCGTATGAAGTGTGGTTCCCTTTCTCAAGGATTCCAATCTTGCTGACTGAATTGGTCAATGGGATTCTGCATTTAATCAAAGCGTGAGAGGAGTTCAGAACCGACCAACGAACACGATGCAACAGTACCAACCTTCATCAGTAGAAAAACGACATTCTACTCAAAAGCTTCACCTTACGACGCCCTGAGAGAGGACGACGACCAGGTTAGGCGGCGTCACACCAACCTATGGTTCAGGGGCAGCGCGACAAGTGATACCGTAGACCAGTCATATACATAACTCAGTAGAATACAACATTTATGACGTAATCAATATGTTGTAATTATGTTCCAAAAATTCAACATCAACAAATATTATTATGTACATATGTTTCAGAAATCTTTGTAATAATCACATATTCAGCACAAAAAGTTTTTCGTTAAAAGTCAAACTAAAAATGTAATTGCTAAATGATCACAAAATAATAATTAGATTCAAAAGTCAAATTTACACACACACACACACACACACACACACACACACACACAAACGCACGCACACACACACACACATACATATATATATATATATATATATATATATATATATATATATATTTATTTAAAGACGGATTAATTCTCCAAAGTAGGTATATAGTTGAAGTTTATAAAATGTTCTATCGAATTTTTAATAAATGATTTTTAATAAATGATGATTTTTAATAAATGATGCTTAATTTTATGAAAAAAATATAATCTAATTAGTAAATAAGTTTCAACTTTAAAATACCTGACGAAATAACAAAAAAAACATATTTTCATATTGCAGGAGATTAATATTCGTTCAATGATTTTCGAAAATAACCGTCTTTAAATGCAGACTTGATTAGAAAAATAACAGTGGAACCCTATAAAAATCAGGGGGTCAATTTAATCTCAAACGCATATCAAAATTTACTAATCTAAATAAAATTTTATATAAACCGAGCCGATCAGATAAGGGGTAAAAACTCTACTTGGTTGGGCGGTAGTTCTTAGGATCAGTTCTATCCCCAGAATTCTTGTAGACTGGTATCACAGAGGCAATTTTCCAGCTATCGGAGAAGCAAGATTCAGCTAGCTATTTGTTGTAGAGTTTGGATATGACAGGGGCCAGTTCAGCAGAGCATTTCTTTATTACTATTACTGGTATAAGATCAGGCCCACAAGCGTTTGGAGGTGTCAAGGTTTTTTATGATGTCTCTGACCTGGGATGGGGTGATGACCAGGTTATCAAGTGTGGATTCGGTCCGCAATGGGAATCCAGGGAGGGGGTGGTTTTCTGAGTCCAAAGTGGAGTTTGAGGCGAAACGCTGGGCAAGTAGTTCAGCCTTATCAGTTGCCGTGCAAACGACATCATTGTGGTTTGATAGCGGGGCAATCGTTGATTGAACATTGTTAACCACAATATGTATACATAAATACGACTTACTTTGCTGATATTTGGGAACGTGTATCTGCGACTAGTTAAGGGCGTTTCAAGACGACTATGACCATGCAAAGTGTCTGACAAGAGTCGCGTCAGAATTGTGATAACCATGCGAACCACATCCGACTGGCTTGAAGCCAAATCCCGAAAGAGGACGAATATCCGATTATAAATTCGCACGTAGGTGAATTTAGATATATGTTTGGTTTCTGAAAGTAGAAGGTGCATTTTATCGTCGGTTAGTATACTTCAGGAGACATAACTTTAATATTATTCAAAGAAGATAAACCCTGAATATTCTTAGCAAACACTACTAAACCGAGCGCTAAATGTTTCATTTGAAAATTATATTTTAGCTTTTGCTTATAATTAATTTAAGAAGCATAAACATGGATTCTTAGCTTTTAAAATCGTTCAGCAAAAAAATGATACCGAAAAAAAAAAAAAGAAACAACAAATCGTTTCATGATCAATCGTTCGCCTGACGATATGAAAATGAATCAAAAACTTACAAGAAAATACGAACACATATTCTTAAGATGAGTCCATTTAATCTGCGCGTTTAAAAATTCCATTTACAATCAAACGTGACAGTTCAACGAAAATACTATTTCAAATTAAAGCATGACAGACTAACGAGAATTCTATTTTAAACTTAAGCATGATAGACCTACGAAAATGTTATTTCAATATTAAACGTGACAAATCGGCACAAATGCTATTTCAATGTTAAGCATGACAACTCCATGAAAATGTTATTTCAGACGTAAGCGTGCCAAACGGAAATACTATTTTGAACTTATAAGTAACACATTGACAAAAATGCTATTTCAAACGGACAGATCCTCATAGAGATACGTCTCAGCCAACGATGTTTAGATACGTCTATCTAATCTGTGCATTTAACGATGAAAATGTTAGTTCAAACTAAAGCGTGACCGACCAACTGACTGACGTACGAAGCCTCTCAGAAAGATGGGCGGACGCATCTAAAAATCGTTGCATGAGAAATTGTTCGCCTGACTTTATGAACATGAATCAAGGAGTGAAAAATAAAATGAATCGCGCATGTGAGTTTGTAAAAAATTTATTTGGATTTTTGAATGCGTAATTTTACGGATGAATTTTGTAAACATAATTGCGTTTTTCTTAGATTGAAGCTGGAAAGAAAATACAACTTGAATGTTTAGATTCAAGAGTAAGAGATAGATAGATAGATAGATAGATAGAGAGAGAGAGAGACGGAGAGGAAGAGAGAGAAAGGGGTAGAGTGATATAATGAGATGAAGAAATAGAAAACGAGGAATATAGATAAAAGTCAGAAGGAAAGAAGAGGAGAGAAAGATAGACAGAAATAGAGAGATAGAGAGAGAGAGAGAGAGAGTGAGAGGGAAGGAGAAGAGAGAGAGAAGAGAGAGAGAAAGAGAGATGGGGGCAAAGTGATATAATTAGTTGAAGAAATTGAGAATAAGACCGAGGAAGAGAGAGAAAGGTCAGAATGAGGGAAGGAGAGTAAGAAAGAGAGAGAGAAAGAGAGAGAGAAAGAGAGAGAGAAAGAGAGAGAGGGAAGGAGAAGAGAGAGAGAGAGAGAGGGATGGAGAAAAGAGAGATGGAGAAAAGAGAGATGGAAGGAGAAGAGAGATAAGAGAGAGAGAGTAAGAGAAAGAAGAGAGAGAGTAAGAGAAAGAAGAGAGAGAGTAAGAGAAAGAAGAGAGAGAGAGCGAGAGAGAGAGAGAGAGGGGCAAAGTGATGTAATTAGTTGAAGAAATTATGAATGAGACCGAGAAAGGTCAAAATGAGGGAAGGGGAGTAAGAAAGAGAGAGAAAGAGAGTTGTTTTGTGCGACTATTAGTATCGATTGTTTTTCTCTTTTCAAGTGTTCTTTGTGCAGCCATGTCTATGTTTTCTCGTGCGTCTTGTGAATAGTTCATGTAGTTGCTGCTATTTCCATTGCCCTTTTCTCGCCTTTTTGTTTCTCGTTTCACTGGTCTCCATTAATTTCGTTTTGGTACGACTTTTGGCGGTGTTAATCAGCCTATCTGTACTTTGTGTTATATATTTCACCAGTCCTTTAATTTCATTGTCTTGCAAGTGATTTTCTTCCTTTTTTTCCTTTTAACATAGAATCGGCCAGCATTATCATTTGGGTGTAGTGCTTTCTGCATAGTTATCAGTTTCTGATAAATAATTTAGTTTCAAGTTTTGTCGCTCTTCTAAGCTATTCTATTTCTATTGTCGCATTCTCCTCCTTTGATTTGATGGTTTTCACTTTTAAAACGTCCAGACATTTATAATTATCGCGTTCATAAAGTCCTATTATTACTTCTTGATAAAGTAGCTCTAATTCATGGGCGGGCAACCTTTTCAGAGTGAGGGCCAGATGAGACTTTAGGAAGGAGATCGCGGGCCGGAGTGAAAAACGAAATCTCAGAATTACTATGTTTTGTTTACATGAATAAATTGTACACAAATTGCATTGAACACTCTACAAATCTGATATTTTTTCTCAAGAAACTTCTGTATGTGATGTTATAAAAAGCGCTGACGAAGATCCATTTTGGTATCATAAAAAATAATGACGGGGGAAGTAGCAAGTTGATCCAGCATTCGTTTTGACACACCTCACATAGGTTCTCTGTTTTATGCCCTTTCCTCGTCACTCGTTTCCTCTTTGCCTCTCTCTTTCTCTTTTTCTATTTTTATCTCAGGCCAATAATTTGAAATTAATAGTTAAAGAAAAATGAAATATACATGCATCATCGCTCACTGATATTAATACATTTTCATCCCACTGTAAATCTTAATCGAAACCTACTTTTACGTCTATGTCACAAAATGATATGAGTTTTACTGTGATGTCCGCGAGCCGGATTGCAATAATAAAGCCTAGCAGGATGGCGGGCCGGACGCTAAGCCTTCGCTGGCCGGATGTGGCCCGCGGGCCGGAGGTTGCCCGCCCCTGCTCTAGAGCTTCCGTTGTTTCGCGTTTTTCATTCTTCTTAGTTCGCATTATTCTAATCCAATTTCCATTCCTAACAAACGATTTTAGCTATCCATATTAGTGTTTCTAACCTTTTGGGCTCGAAATTTTAAATGATTCATATACATGAGGTGATTTATTTTTTCCTGTGTATATGTAAATGTGTACCCTAAATCGTATCTCTTGAGTATGTTGGTCAATGACAGTAATTCTTGGCAAACGTTTTTTTATTCATATTTCTGCCAGGTTTTGTCCACCTTTCAATTCCAGTCTCCATTTTTTCCTTGCGTTCTCCATGAAGATGAGAATTTTGCCGGGTATTTTAAACATCTTTAGGCATAGAAGTATCCATGTGTGTGCATCGTGTCGTATACTTTTTATTTATGGAAATCGCTCCAGACAAGATATGAAGCCACTTGATGTATGGAGCTAAAAATACTACTTCAAAGTAAAAAATAGCAAACGATAAGTTTTAGATACATAGATTCGGCCCAGAAAACAGCAATTCTTCCCCCTTTGTCAGAAACATCGATCATTGAATGTGAGGACTAAAGGATAAAATAAGGGAAGCGAGAGTTACGAGGCTGTCAAATGTAAACCCGAAGTCCACTTTCTACTCCTTAAGTCAATCCATGTCTTTATCTGGTTTGTACTTATTTACCAGGTCGTTTTCCCCCTTGTACCTTGCTCACATTTTCGATTCCTCGGAGAGAAGTTTGAAACCATTAACGGAATAGTATATCTCTTCACTAAGTTTTGCTAAGTTATTCCACATGGTTGGTAGGCAGGTTATCGGTCTGTAGATGCTTGTGGCCATTCCTTCCTTGCCATCTTTATTGATTTGGTTGGTTTCTTAGATTTTTCATTCACTCCGTTATGTTTGTTCCGCATATACAGCTTATTAGTTTCTGTGCTAGTCTTTCATGTACAGTCGTGAATCTATTGAACCAGAATCCATGTATTCTGTGGTAGCCAAATGCTTTCCAGTTGGCCACTTTCTTAAGTCCATCTACAGGGTTTCTATGTTGTTTTGTTCCTTCTAAAATTTCCGAAAGGTCTTAATGTTTTTCATATATTTCGCATTTCTTTTGTGGTGTTGTCGTTTTTTCCATATATTGCGCCAAATGTCTATACTTTCCGCCTGGTCCTATATTCTGTTTACTGATATTTGAATATTTATTCCTTTGCTAGTATAGTTTGCTTCATTTCATCATGTTTCTTGGACAACGTTTCTTCTTTATCTACCATATTTGTCTACTTCCATCGTTTTCTCACCTTCTTAGCTCATTTCACTGCTTTACCTTCTCTTTTTTTATTTGGGATTCCAGTCTACTGGTCTTATCTTGACTTCGTTAATCCACTATTATGTCGGGGGTAGTTTAATAATTGCAGATTTAGCCCCAAGTTGTCCAGGTCTGTCTATCAGTATGTTTATCCGTTCCGTTTATGGTTTTACCTACTAATCTTCGTTAATTAGTGATTGTACTATTTTTTTTATCCTCGATCATGATTACCTTTATGCTTTGAATTTCTGTTGTTTATTCCTCTATTAATTGTATAATCTCGTTGTCAGTAGTTTCTACAGTTTCAGTATTTATATTCTGTCCCATTTTTACTAAGAGGCATTTCTTGGTGTTCTGTTACTTATATCCAATTATTTTCATCAGTTCTAACTACAAGAAACAACTATCTACTCTTATAGATATGTCTTGCTGGTGTGCAATCTACTGTTTCGTTACGTGGAAGTACGAACATATATTTTATAGGTTCATCGTTAGGTACAAGTAGCTTTTTTATGTAGAGTTATTTTTAGAATATCATTCTATTACTAATCTATTCCCTTTTGTGGTCCATGTATTCTTCTGTGTTGTCTTTGTTTTACTTCTGAGTTCATAATATCTACTTTAGTTGATTCTGGTACAACCCAACACCCGCAGGATGCCGACGAGTCTCCCATGTTCGCCTCTAATGGAGAACCTGTCGAGTATAACGCTCGAATTTTTCCGATGGTTCTGAGATTTTTTATTTTTATTTGTTGGCTTATTTCATTGGTATGTGTACATGGAAACAACATACACAGTATTAATTTGTCTGTGGTCCTGTCATAGGGATACTGTTTAACTCTCGCATGCGTTAGAAATGAGAGTGTCTTATAAAACAAAGAATAGTAAACACAAAAAATAGACATTAAAAGTCAGCCGATAAAAAAGACACTTATGTATTATTTGTATCATTCGATATACTATTCTAATCTTGTTTATTATTAGGGGTGGGACGTAATGGGTGAAAATTTCAGATTCATGCGAGTAGTATTTTTTTGTGTTCATTTATACATAGATAACACTAAACAATCAAACATTTTGAAAATTTTGCAAAATTCAGAAGGTGCTGGCCAAAAATAGCCGTTAGGGCTCCACGGGACTCAAACTCCATCATTTTTCGGTGAAAAAGTGGTTTCATGCGACATTGCAGGCCCGAAAACACCATAAAAAGCTATGAATGGATATAGATGGTTAAATCTGATATAGTACTTTAATTTAGGACTATTTTCAGGCTGTGAAAGGGTTTTCATGAATGTAAAATAGCCCAAAACTATTGGCCTGCACCTTCTGAATTTTGCAAAATTTTCAAAATGTTTGATTGTTTAGTGTTATTTATGTATAAATGAACACAAAAAAATACTACTCGCATGAATCTGAATTTTTCACCCATTACGTCCCACCCCTATTATTATTATTATCACAAGGTTTTGGTCGATATAACCTTCGACCTTCTTCAGCTGCATTTTTCCGAACTCAGGCATCTTTATGTTGAACTCAGGAATCTACACGGAATTTCTAACTGAAGCCTTTATTTAATCCATGGGGGTGGATTGTTCTTATTCCGTAAGTCATGCCCGTGCAAAACTATTAAGTAATTTTTATTCTATTCTTATTTATTATCGTCTGTAGTGAGGATTGAACCTTCAACCCTCAGACGATATCGGCGGACAAAAAAACTGCCTTCATGCAGAGAGTAGGGTATCATTTTCTCAGGATACGCCCAACCGTAATTTGAGGAATCTGAGTTGCCAAACTTATTCTTTTTATGGACTTCTTCGAGGTTCATAAGAATGTTTCACGAACCTTCTCTTCAGATGTTGATGATGCTCAACCAGATTCTTTATCTCTGCATCAGCAGCCGTCCTCTTCAAAGTTTCAGTACTAACTCCAAATTTGTTTTGTCCGTTGGTGAAAAAGTGTCCATTTAACCAATAAAAAAGTGACCTCGTGTTGTATGCGGCATCTATTGACAGAGACAAACATTGAAACCCCAAATGGTTTCTATTTCATAGAGAAAACACTATGCAAAAGTTGTTTTATCTTGAGTCTATTTAGATGCTGTCATACAGCGTACCTGGCATAGATTAAGGAGGTCTTGTTAGTCCAGTCGGGGATACGTCATCTACAATCAGTTCGACAGTGGCCTTGTTGCTGTCAGGCTGAGATATGGTTCAATTCCGTCCTAAAAGGTCTACGCTCGAGGCTTTACCTTCTTTTTTATAAGGGGTAAGTTAATTGCTAATCGTCTGAGACGCCCGTACCGAGGAATCTTGACGGGGTTGCTCATGCATTTTTTGTAGGCCTGAGTGCACTTCACTTAGTGTGCTGTCTTTTCAAAACCTCACCTGAGGTTGTATCTAACACCCTGAAGACGAATTAAATAAACATACAGCTATCCATTTTGGCGTCTCTTGTTTTTCTTTCAAAATCTTATTTAGTTTTTTGTTTTTTATCTCTCAGGCAGATTTATCTTCTTAATGTCGTGTTAATCTATCCGATAATTTTACTGATAGATTTTCATGATTTTTATATATCTTTTATCACGCTTGTATATTCACGGTCTTAATTCACGTAAAGACGGAAGTGACGTCATATCACTACACCAAGGCGAAATACATCGTTCGTTCTGATTGGCCAATAAAATAAAATAAAGAGGAAGGTTTAAATAAAGAAAATTATATACAATAATATCAATTTATATTTTCATTTCATTAAAAAAACATTAAAGAAAATATAGTAGAGATTTAGTGTCTGTATATTTGTAACCAAAATACGTCACAGTTCTGAGTAAATATAATTTTAATACTCGCATTTTTATTTTCTGGATACTGTAGAATAATTTAATACAAGCAAAAAATATGTGTTACCCGAGCGCATAGTTTTCGAATCTATCTATCTATCTATCTATCTATCTATCTATCTATCTATCTATCTATCTATCTATCTATCTATCTATCTATCTATCCATCCATTCATCCATCCATCTATCTATCTATCTATCTATCTATCTATCTATCTATCTATCTATCTATCTATCTATCTATCTATCTATGGCTGCCAGTGGCTTCTTATCTATGACGGCTAAATATCCCAGTCTACCCTACTATTAAACCCACCATCCGTAGCACAATCGCAAATGCGCCATCCAATTCTACTGAAATCTATTGTGACACAATCTGATCATAAAAACTCATTATTTAAAATCTCTGCTGAATTGGTAAGATATTATCATTATGAGAAATGCGGTTCGATCTTTGGTAAGCTATTCTTATTAAGACCCATCAGCCCACAATAAATAAGTACGTATGAAACGAGTAACACAAATTGAATATCATAAAATGTCAATAAAATAAGAATAAATAAGGAAATCCAATGTAATATTCGTGTCTAAATAAAAATCATCATCTATTGTGGTATACAATAGTTCAAGGCACGAGTATGATACTAAAACCTATTATTTAAACATTCTGTTGAAATTGCTTTTTTTCTATTGGTCAGATGTTATCGGTAGGAGAAGTGCGGTTATACGTTTGTTAGTCTCCGATTATCAGCATTGGGAATAAGCCAAAATGGAAGAGCGATGGCAGTAAACAGGCTCTTTCAGATGAAAGAGAGAAAGAAATGTGAAGATTTATATCACGAGAAGGAGAAATCACTTGATTCGCAGAGTTTTCTAAAAGTGCATAAAATCTAGCATAATTATCTGCGATTGTCAGCATTGGATAGCGGCCAAACTGGAAGCGGTAAATAGTGTATGGACATCAGTTTGCAATCTAGCGAAACTTTCGCGCTAAACGACCGACTTTTCACATTTAAACAATTGCTTTAGTTTTAATCACCTTGACACACCGGTTTCCGTAAAGTCACTTCAGTTAAGCGACCTTTAGCCTAGTCAGTACTTAGATGGGTGACCATTTGAACATATAAGGTTTTGTATATAGAACCCGATACTAGTGTAGCATTAGGGAGACGGATTCTTCGATGTAGCAGATTATCCGGATGGTGGCTTCTTACCCGAACAGTTGGAATCTCGTTGTGTAGACGACACAAAAAAGCAGCAATTTATTTATTCTTCTCCTATCTCTCGTTGTTGTCTTCTTTTTAATAACAACGGTCGTAAACGTTATTAATAAAGAACAGCACAAAATCATTTGGCGTGTCACTCTCTTTTCGAGGAGTTTTTTTCTTTACTGTATGTATGTAAGTTATACACATGTAATACTCTAACCTATTCTCCATTGCCCGGTGTGTGTGTGTGTTTGTAGGAGGGATGATAGGCTATCCCAAATCCCTACCGCTCTCTCTCTCTCGTAATTCAGAAAAATGAGAAATATGCCAATTCTCACTAGCGACTTCCTGTAGCTCTAACTCAAATTTTAATGGAAAATTCCACCCTTTATTTAATTTTAATCTGAAGTAGAAATTTCAAACCTTTCAATCTACATATTGTTTCAGTAGTGGCCTTGCAAGCCGAGTGCCAGCTACTAATCTGCAGTAAAAACGAAGAGTCCTGGGCCGTTCGCTGTGATCTGCGCCGAACACACACTGTCCGGCGATAACAGATCGATTTCAGATCAAAGTATAGGAAATATAGAACATTTTGCATGAATCCATTGCGGTTTTGCAGCAGTGGTGATGCTTTTGTTATCGGCATGTGCCGTGTTCGAGTACTCCTTTAGGTATTGTTGGATGTACGAGAATTGCTTCTTTTAAAAAAATACTCTAGGCAAAGGTATAAATATATCTGCATCTCTTCAGCTACTGGGCAAATATTAAGGTGGGCTTATCTCTAAAGCATGGTAAAGCAGCAGGTGTTGTAAAAGAGAACAAACACCCATGGAATGACACTCCTATCAACCTCCTTAAAAAAGTATGTGATTAAAAGCAACACAATCTCTTGTAGGAACATTGTTGCGGAATAGTCAGTTGTAAAAAAGATGCTTGAAGCTTAATAAGAAGAATGAAACATTGAACAAACGGCTTCTTTCTTTGTTTTGGCACATAAATGAAACGATTGATCTGCCTATCCGCTAAGATAGAAGCAGGTTCACATGCAATTGCTTCAGACGTAGAGGTTAAGACGCAGGTAAAAGCCAACTTAAAGTGAAACAATAATGCGATGCTAGAGACCGCTTGAATGTCCCAGCGCATCTACCTATCATCCGAGGCAACGCCATGTCCATTATCTTCTTCTTTCGTGTGAATAAGATGATTCTGGTGTTGGCATTAGTTTCCCCGATGTTTTTCTAGTTAGACATCTTTCTGGAAAGACATCGAGTACTTACGGGAAGGACCACGAGAAGGTTGTCAACATCCCTAAGTGAAAGTGGTACTGTGGAACCGACTGTATTCGAACTTGGAACAGCCAATACCCACTTAACCACCGTCACCTCCCATGCCCATTATAATATCGTACTACAACGACTAAGTCTTGATGAAAAATAAAACAAAACAAAAACTAAGCATTTATTTTTTCTTTTGTAAATTGTTCTTTAAACTATCAGAGGATTCTTTATTTTTACTGTGTGAATGCATTTGACTTTATTCATAATTTTATAAATAGATATTGAAACAACATTAACACATAACTCAATAAGTCCTGGGCCTGACTAATAAAACAACTTTTAGGTAAAAATCGACTTTATTCATCAACATAGTCTCCTTCTAGAGTAATACACTGATTCCAATGCTTCTCTAACAATCAGATGCTTTTTGTCTTTAGCCTCAAAATACTTTCTGATATCACTCTTCATCGGAGCCAAATCTCTTTCCCTGGAGCATTCTTTTGTTGTCTGCAAACAACAAGTAATCGCTGGGGGAGGGCCAGATTTGGAAAATAGCGTGAGTGCTGAAGCAATTAGAAGTACGATTCATGTAGTTTAACCATTGTTGCGATCAACATGTGACACGGTGCATTGTCTTGGTGAAAGAGCACCTTTGTGGCCATTTTTTGGCGATGTTTTTTTTATATCGTTCCAATAATGTTATATAATATTCGCTATTGATGGTTCTTTCTTTTCTCAAGATTATTGATGAACAAAATATCTGCGCATCCCAAAATACGGAGACCAAAGCCTTACGTCTTTGGTCGCTTGGATAGTTTTCATCTGCTACGGTTCACTCAGTTAACTGCCGATTTGACTCCATTGTAATACTATCAACGCAAAAACTCCCTTTTTTCATCGAAACAGTTGCAAACAACGCTCTACATTGTCGAAACATTGTTGTTTTTTTATCAACAGTGAGCAAACGCGGCATCCATTTTTAACACAGCATTCTCATTGACTCGTGTTCATGCATAATGGTGAATACACTGCTTTTTAATATCTTCAACACCGGATATCTTACGCAGATTCAATGTACGATCTGCCAAAACGAGTTTGTGGACCCTTTTTCAATGTTTTCCAAAATAACTGTCGAATTGTGACAAGCTAAGAGATCAGCATCATTTGCATTTGTACGATCGCGTTTAAAGTCAGCATACAATCTCTTAACCGTTATTTCCGACCCAGAAAAATCCAAATAACATTTAACAAGTCATTGTTTTGCTTGAATAGTATTTCCCCCACCAGAAAGCAATCCGAAATTCAGATATTTCCATTATTTTTTGAAAATTTGCAACAATAGCTTCACTTAAATAATTGTAATTTGTAAACTAATAATCCGATTGGGCTCTAATTTTGACAGGTTGTACTTTATAACAATCATAAATTTTTGTTTATCTATATGTCAGGCACGGGACTTATTGAGTAATACGTTAACTTAATAAAATTAGTTTTATAACACTTTTGTTTTAATATTTAATTTAATAGCTAAATAATTAAATTTAAATCTCAAAATCCTATTTAACAAAATTTTAATAACAGCTTTCTGTGCGTTTATCAAATGCTATTTCAAACTTAAGCGTGACAGACAAACATTATGTGTTACAGATAAATGGACCGACGGACAGATCATCTATATAGGACGTAGTGTAGTAAGTCTCGTGTGTCCGTTACATCACGAACAGGAAGTAAAGAGACCGAACGGGTCTCTTTTGCCAGCTAGAATTCAGCGAGAGAAAACGCCTCGAATGCTGTAAGAAACACCTTCACGGAACTTAATGGGGGACTTAAAGTACATCTAAACGAAAATTTGGTACCACCGTTTACAAAGATGTCTGCTCTGACTAGTGTTTAAATAAAGAACTGAAATGTGCATTTTTGTTGTTTGGTATTTGTGTTTTGTCAGTAAGGATCCGTAATGCTACGAATGTTTCGCTGTATTACATCTCCGCTATGTAGCTAGTCAGGCAAGTGCTTCAGGCTGAGATTGAAACCGGATCGTTTTTTAACAGTCACAGTTACAGTTTCTATCCACTGTACCATTCTCACAACTCACGAGGAAAGGAACTATTACTCTTTATATCAACAATATCCGAAAAGTGCTCTATTGGTTTTTGCAAACTTTGCATTAAAGTCAATAGGATAATTTTATGTGGAACCCCCCCCATATATATATATATATATATATATATATATATATATATATATATATATATATATATATATATATATATATATATACTAATTTTTCTGTACCAAAATAAATAAATATATATATATATATATATATAAGCAGTTTCCTTCAATCAATTATTATTATTATTATCGAAATTATTATTATTATTATTATTATTATTATTATTATTATTATTATTATTATTATTATTATTATTATTATTATTATTATTATTATTATTATTATTATTATTATTATTATCGATATATTTATTATCATTATTATTATTATTATTATTATTATTATTATTATTATTATTATTATTATTATTATTATTATTATCGATATATTTATTATTATTATTATTATTATTATTATTATTATTATTATTATTATTATTATTATTATCGATATATTTATTATTATTATTATTATTATTATTATTATTATTATTATTATCGATATTATTATTATTATTATTATTATTATTATTATTATTATTATTATTATTATTATTATTATTATTATTATTATTATTATTATCGATATTATTATTATTTTTATTATTATTATCGATATTATTATTATTATTATTATTATTATTATTATTATTATTATTATTCATAGCAGTCTCAACTTTTGGATGTTTTTAGTTGGGGTTTTGTTTTTTGTTTTTTTGAGCATCAACTCAATTTCCTTGACCTTAGATATTCAAGCTGTACCTTAACACTTTCGCCGTTCCTAATAGGCAAGCCTTTTGCAGAATTGGAAAAGAAATTGTCTCGTCAATTTGTTTAAGCCATTTATGGTGGCTTTTCGTTATTGTTCCAAGCGCTCCAATTACAACGGGGATCACCTTAATTTCTTTACATTTCCATATTCTAACTAATTCCCATTTTAGATCTTGATATTTATTTATTTTTTCGTGTTCTTTCTCCTACACTATGGTATCGAAGGGACAGGTTATATCAATGATTAAGCAAGTTCTCTTGTTTTTGTTCAGAAAGACTAAGTCGGGTTTAGAATGCTCAAGAACCATGTCAGTTTATATGCGCATGTCCCAAAGAAGTTTGACATTGTCATTCTCTTGTACCACTTCTGGCTTATACTAATACCACTTTTCATTGTGGTCCAATTCGTAAAGTTTGCATATATTCCAGTATAGTACCTGAGCGACTCTGTTGTGTCTCCATTTTTTATACTGATATTGTGCCAGCATTGGGCAATCAGCTACAATATGCTCCTAGGTTTCTTCCCTTTCATTACATAGTCGGCATATCGGTGATTCTGCAGTTTTGTCAATATAATGTTTGATGGACCTAGTGCGAGTGGCTTGTTCCTGGGCTGCCATTAAGGTGCTCTCAGTAGATCTTTTGAGATCACCCCTGACTAACCAATTCCAGCGGTCATTATCTCTAAATGCAGTATTCTTAAAGAATACACTGTGTAATTTCTTTCCAAATAATTGTAACTCTCTTTCTTGTAACCTTTAATTCTTTTTCACCCCAGTTCTTAGGATTTCCTCTCTTTTCACTTCACGAAGAAGAATCTCATTACTTTCCGAAATATATTTATAGAGACAACCTTCTTCTATATTCACAACATCTTCAAGACTAAGTAGGCCTCGACCACCTTCATTTCTATGTAGATACAATCGGTCTGTATCTCCTTTCTTTGCAAACGCTCCATAAATTGTGAGCATTTTCTGTGTTTTAATATCAAAACACTTTAGTTCATCCACATTCCAGTCAAGTATGCTGGCAGTATATAGGAATGATTGCTACTGCTCTGGCATTGATTGCATAGATGGTATTTCGACTGTGGAGGTGTGATTTAAGAATAATTCTTACTCGTCTGTTGTACTCAGCTGTGACCTGGTTTTTCATTTTCTTGTTTTTTTATATCTTATCTGCCTCCAGTATTCCTAAGTATTTGTAGCCCCTCTCACTGTCTACATTCTTTATCAGATCTGTTGTTGGGAGTTCAAGACCATCTTAATGGACAAGTTTACTTCTTTTTATGACAAGAATAGCACATTTAGTGATGCCAAATTCCATTCGTATGTCGTTACTAAATACTTTAACAGTATTCATTAGGGTATCAAGTTGGGTTTCATTCTTTCCAAAAACCGTAAGGTCATCCATGAATAGTAAGCGGTTGACTGTAGGAAGTCCTTTCCCAAGTTCATATCCTGCCTTCACATTACGTAAGAGAAGTGTCATCGGGATCAAATAAATGAAAAAAATCAAAGAGGAAAGACGATCGCCCTGGAAAATCCAACTCCTGATTTTCACTTTACCTAATGTAACCCCCCCTGAAGTTAAATTGGTTTCCCAATTCTTCATACTATTCTTTAAAGCGGTTTGGATGTTGGGGGCTACTCTGAAAATCTCCAGGCATTTGTGTATCCATGAATGAGGTACCATGTCAAATGCTTTTTTATAATCTACCCACCCCATGGCAAGGTTAGTAGTTCTTCGTTTGCAGTTTCTCATGATCATTTTATCAATCAGAAGCTGATCTTTGGTGCCATCTGATCTTTTTCGGCAGCCTTTCTGTTCCTCAGGCAGCAAATTGTTTTGCTCCAAATGACCATAAATTATTTCAGACAATTATATGCTAGTGAAAAGTTTCCACATAACTGAGAGGCAGGTGATTGGTCTAAAGTTTGCCACCTCACCCCCTTTTGTTTTATCTTTTATGATCAAGACTGTGGTGCACTTTGTTAGCAATTCAGGAAAGTTACCTGTCGCCAAACAGCCATTTATCATTTCTGCAAGTCATGGGTCAAGAGCCTGAAGGTTTTTAAACCAGTATTCCTGGACTCCGTCAGGTCCAGGTGCTTTCCAATTTGAAAGCTTTTTAACCCCCTCCTTCAGCATCTCAATGGTGACTGTTATATTAGTTTGTCATTCTACTCTAGATGACACCTCCTTTTCAATATCTTTGATCCATTCTGCATCCTCTTGATGCTTTACTTCTTTTTCCCAAATGCCTTTCCAGAATGCACTAGATTGGTCAGCATCAGGTGTAACATCATTCCCTCTTTCAATTCCTTCTAGTTTTTGGTTGTTCTCAAACAATCTGTTTTGTCAATATTGCTCAATTCTGTTGCTGTAACGTTTAACTTTGGCAGTCTTAGCTACGACACGCTGTTTCAGTTCTTCAATTACACACTTGAGACCTTTTCGGTATATGTACAACTTACGGATTAGACTTTCACTAGCACTCTGACTTTTGAGTTTGCCATTTTCGACAGCTTGCACTTTACTTAAATCCTTTCTAAGTTGTTTTATCTGACCATTTAAACGTTTCTTCCACCAGGGCTCTTTCTTTACTTCTTTTTTCCGTTTTTTCTACTCCGAGTAGATTTGACACAGTATTGGCAGCAGCTTTAATAATTTTGTTACACTGTTCAAGATTATCTACTAATAAAAAAGGTAAGACATCATTCACTTTGGTCTTGACAATTTTAAGTCTTTTTCTATTGACAAATCTCATATTCGGCGGCTGTTATTATTATTATTATTATTATTATTATTATTATTATTATTATTATTATTATTATTTGTAATCACTAGGAGTTCTCACACAGATCATCGTTAGTGATTGCTCATCGACAACAACCAGTGGTATTTCCTGGATTCTGAGTGACAACAAGCCTTCCTAGATTTCCAGTATTCTTCACCTCTTTTCGATAACGATGCAGTATCGCAACAGCCTCTTACCATTGATTTCTCGCTGGTAAGGACAATTGGTCTTCTCTGGGATTTGAGTGGCAATAAGCCTCCCCAAGATCCCAGTATTCTCTGCACTTTTCCAGTGGAGGTCTGGTTTGTGCTGCCCCTCCTCGGTCTTCTCATCCTCCTCGACCCTCTACAAATATTTTGTCTGATGTCAGCCTAGGCCGGCACCATTTAAAATAAATAAATAAATAAATAAAATAATTAAAAAAAAATTAATTAAAAAAAAAAAAAAATTTTTTTCTTTAATTTTTAAATTTTTTCCTTTTTTTTCCTTTCAATTCCTTAATTTTTTTCTTTTCTCTTTCCTTATTTAAAAAAAAATCTTTAATTCTGTTTAATTAAAAAAAAAATTGTTTGTGGGTGGGGGGAGAGAGGGAGCAGCTTATAGTGTTTCTTGTAATTTCTATTTCTTTGGTTCATTTTTGTGTAGTGATAGCTGAGGTCAGTGTAATTTATTGGGGGGGGGGAATTATGAAGTGCTGTTTATTGCAGTTTATGTTTCTTGGTTCTTGTTGTGGTGTTCTTCGTGTGGTTTTGTTTTCTCCCTGTTGTAAATTCCTTGTGACTGGTTAGCCTTTGTAGCTTATGCGTGTTGGTTTGCGCATTCGAGGATTTTCCTTAAGATTGCAGCTGTTTTGATCATTGCCGTCCTCTGTATGGTTTCGATGGTCCCTTTGACTCCAATTTCTCCCAGTCTTTTCTCCAGGTTTTTTGGGATTGTTCCTAGTGCTCCTACGATTATTGGTATTATATTAACTTTCTTCATGCTCCATATTCCTTTCAGTTCTCTGGCTAGTTCTGTGTCTGTGATCTTCACTCTGTGGTCTGCTGGCACGGCAAAGTCTACGATTTTACAAGATTTTTCCTTTTTGTCTATTATAATAACATCAGGTCTCATTGCTTGTATGAGTTTATCTGTTTGTATATCCATATCCCAGAGGATTTTGTGTTTTTCGTTTTCCAGTACTGTTTCTAGTTTATGTTTGTACCATTTGTCTGCATATTCGAAATTCAATTGTTTGCACAGTTCCCAGCGTATTACTTTCCCAACACAGTCATGTCTGTTCTTGTATTCTTTTTGAGCAAGTTTGCTACATTCACTTATTATATGATTTATTGTTTCGTCTCTTTGTCCACACATTCTGCATTTATTGTTATTTGTTTTATCTATTTTAGCTTTAATGTAGTTTGTCCTAATCGCATTGTTCTGTGCAGACATCAGTAAAGATTCCGTTTCTCTGTTCAAGTTTCCTTTTCTTAGCCATGTCCAGCTATTTGCGTTGGTTTCTTCTCTTGTGAGTCTTATGAAACGTCCATGTAGTTGTTTTTCTTCCCATTTTTCTTTTCTTGTCTGTTTGTGTCCAGTTTCGATGCTTCCTGCATTGTTCGTTGGGACGGTATCTCTTGCTGCGGTGATCAGCCTTTCTGTGTTCTGGTTTATGTATTTCTCCAGCTCTTTTTTAGTGTCGTCCACACAGTCATCTATACTTACCAGTCCTCCTCACCCTTCGTTTCTCTTTACGTAGAGTCTGTCTGTATCGTCTTTTGGATGTAGTGCATTGTGCATAGTCATTAATTTTCTAGTCCTCTGGTCAAGGTGCCTGAGTTCTTCTTTAGTCCAGCTTATGAATTGTCCAGAATATCTTAGTGATACTGCCCAGGGATTTATTCCTTTGATTAGGTTTCTGCTATATAATTTTGTTTCTAAGAGCTTTCTTGTTCTTCTCAGGTATTCTTTTCTAATCTTCTCTTTCATTTCTGTTGATTTGATTGTGTTTGCTTCCCAAACTCCCAAATATTTATAGCTGTCTTGTTCATCTAGCGCCCTCATCTGCTCTTGGTTGGGTAGTTCCATGCCATCAGTCGTCTCCAGGTTTCCTTTTTTAATCTCTAGCTATGCACACTTTTCCATTCCGAATTCCATTTAAATGTTCCGACTGAAGATTCTGGTCGTATTTATCAGCTTTTCCAGTTCCTTTTTGCTTTTTACAAATAGTTTCAGGTCGTCCATGCACATGAGATGGTTTATTCGTTGTTCTCTGCTGTGAACTTGTATCCGGCATCACATTCCCTGAGTATGTAGTTGAGTGGCATCATGGCTATGATAAACAGTAGTGGTGATAGGGTGTCTCCTTGGAAAATGCCTCTCTGTATTTTTATCTCCGTAAAGTATTGCCCTCCAGCTGTCAGTTCTAATCTCCATGTTTCCATTGCTTTCTTGATGAAATTTATAATCCTGTCGGGTATCTTGTACATTTTTAAGCATTCAATTATCCATGCTTGAGGGATTCTGTCGTACGCTTTCTTGTAGTCAATCCATGCCATAGATATGTTCTTTTTCTTGCTTTTAACTTCTTTCAGGATCTTTTGATCTATGTATAACAGATCATTCGTCCCTCTTTTCCCTTTTTGGCATCCTTTTTGTTCCTCGGTAAGTAGTCCACGACTGTTCAGGAAAGGGTAAATTTGCTCTCTCAGTTGTGCCGTTAGGATTTTCCACATTGTCGGTAAACAGGTTATTGGGCTGTAATTGCTTGGGGTCGTTCCCTTCTTGGCGTCTTTTTGTATGAGCGTTGTCCTTCGATTGGTCATCCACTCTGGTACGTCTGTTTTATGGATACATCCTCTCAGTTTCTGTGCTAGCCTTTCATGTAGGGTCGTGAATTTGTTGAACCAGTACGCATGTATTCCATCGTGACCTGATGCTTTCCAGTTCGCCATTTTATTTAGTGTTGTCTTAATAGTTTCTTCATTAATTTCTGTTTCCGTTCCTTCTTCAATTTCTAGAAGTTTATCTTTTATGTCTTTCAGCCATTTAGCATTTTTGTTGTGATCTTCAGCCTTTTCTCATATCTTGCTCTGGAAATGTTTTGTTTTTGTCGGGTCCGGTTGTTCTGTTGTTGTTCTTTCTCCGTTTACGTTTTTGTAAAACTGGCTTTCATTGTTTTCAAAGGTCCTGTTCTGTTTGTACTGTTCCGATTTGTATCTGTATCGTCTCAATCTTCCTTCTTTTGCTGCTATCTTTTGTTTTAGTTCTTCATGTTTTCTATTTAGTCTTTCCTTGCGATTCGGATTTCTGCTCTTCCATCGTTTACTGTTCTCCTTCATCATATTTACGATGTTAGCTTCCTTTTGAAGTTTGCTGATCTGGGTTTCCAGTCTGATCTCCCATCCAGATTTCGTCTTCTTTTCCTTTTTTAGTTTCATACTTATTGATTTTGCCCCCGCATATATCAAGTTGTTAAGATCTGTGATAGTGACTGTTGGGATGTACGCAAGTACTCTGTTTACTTTCTCTGTTTCAACTTTTAACTTCTTTCAGTCTTCGTTCCTTAGGGATGGAAGTTATGTTTTGTTCTCGGACATTAATCGTTTGATGTGTTCCACTTCTCTTGCTTCTTCCTCACATAGTTCTATAGTTTCGTCGTCTTCGTGTTCTTCAGTTTCTGTGTTTATGTTTTTCCCGTCTTCTTCCTGGGAGTTTTCGTCAAGTGGTGTGTCTTGGTCTGTCACGCCATTTATCTTTTGTTTAATTTCCGTTAATTCCATCTCCGAGAACAATCATGGTAGTCAGTAGAAGTGTCCCATAGATCTTTCATTCGTTTCCGATATCCTCTTTCTGTGGGGTAGCGGCTTTTGTAGTAGCATTCCATTACCAGTCTGTTCTCTTTTGTGGTCCATTTCTTTCTATGGCTTTTTGGTCTGTTATTTTCATTCTTGCTTTCTTGTGTTTGGTCAGTGTCCTTATCATATTTCAAATTTGATGGGTTACCTACCTGTTTTTTTTTGTCCGTGGTCTTGTTCCTGAAATTAAAGGAGCCAACATTCGCAGGATGCGGACCGGGTCCCCCATGTTGGCCATCGAGGGAGCACCTGCCCATCATGATACTCAGATCATTCTTCTGAGTCCCACGGCGTTTATTTGTATTTATAGACATTTATCATGGTTTGGTGTTTGTGGAAACACCAGGCCCAGGCTTAGTTTACCTGTGATCCTGTCACAGGGATAGTGTTTCTCTCATTTTCATGAGGTTCAAAGTGCACGATCACATATATATAAAGAAACATTTACGAAAAAAAAAATTATAATGAATAAATAAATAAATAAATGAATTAAAAAAAATAATAATAATAAATAAATTTAAAAAAAATTAAAAAAAGAAAGAAAAAGATAATAATTATATATATATATATACATGCACACACACACCACACACACACACACACACATATATATATATATATATATATATATATATATATATATATATATATGTTACCTAATTACATAGTATAAGTTTTCTAGGATACTCTTAAATAAAAAATAACAATAAAAAAGATGATAGATTCCCCTCCTATGTTTGTCTAATAAATTGATGCAAAGTTATCAAACGTTCGGTCGAAATTAAAAAATAATGTTAACTTTTGTTCTCTAACGTGACTAGTTACTTTTTGGGGAGGGGGTGTTCAATTACGTTCAACTCAAACAAAAAGCAAAAATATTATTTTCCGACCCCCGAAGTGAAATCTCAGAAGCTTCTTATTAGTTAACATTAAAATTCACAATAAATATAACATTTGTATATCTACTAAAAAGACGTCTTCAATTGATACGCTCGAGACATTATTATTATTATTATTATTATTATTATTATTATTATTATTATTATTATTATTATTATTATTATTATTGTTGTTGTTGTTGTTGTTGTTGTTGTTGTTGTTGTTATTATTATTATTATTATTATTATTATTATTATTATTATTATTATTACGGTTTGCTCCTATTACTATCCTTATATAATGTTTGTAAACTTTAGTCAATTTTTAATTAATGTACTTTCCTATTGATAGCTGTCCTCGGCTTAAATAAATTAATAAAATAAATAAATTAATAACAATAATATGAAAGCAAAAACAACTTTAAAAAACAGTAAAAAACTAAAACAAATAAAAAGATAGAAATAAAAAAATCAACAAGATTAGTTCTAAATGACTTAACACCCCCACCACCATCCACCTAGATTTAAGCCAAACTGGAGATTGAGTCTTCCTCCCCATCGAAACATCCAGCATGATGTCGATGCCAGCTACGAACACGCATCTAGACATGAGCCATGAGTTTTTTAAAACCTCATTTTCCCCTTTTTGTTTTTCTCCCCTTCCATCTTTCTCCTTCTTCTGTCTTTTCTCTATCCCCAACGAGTTTATTTTATATTTATTTTATTTTATATTATATTATATTATATTTGATTTTCAACAGTCTCAAATCTAACCACGTGACTTTCTAAATTTTAATTTAAAAAAAAAATATTTTCTTTTCTTTTCTCTCCCATTTCATTCTTCCCAAACGATCGGATTTTAATTCTTCCTAATGAGATCTCAGTTTCTAACAGCTGTTGATCGATTACATTGACACGCCAGTGTCGCAGATTTTGTAGATGTCTATATAAATAAAAATAATCATATATATATATATATATATATATATATATATATATATATATATATATATATATGCATGAAAACCTATCCCATTTTTATTATTCTACAGTAAAGAAAAAGAGAACATGAATTATTTATAAATATTAAGCCGTCTAAAATCAGCGTCGATAAAATCCACCGAGGCCAACCATATAGAAAACCTGTGACTTATATTTTTTCGCTGCCAAAGAATATCGTTTTTTATCCAAACTTTATGAACAGTTGGAAGTCTTTGATGAAAGATTGCCCATACCCCCCCCCCCCTCTAAAAAGTAACATTCTATTAGAAGGCAAGAACTGATAATAATCGAATTGCTGCATGAAAAAATGGCAAATCGAGAAATCGGGAAATCGAACGGGATCAATAAAAAATGTCAACTAAGTAAAAGAAAAAAAACACATTTTTTTGATACGTCGTTATCTGTATAAAAGGTTTTATCCGTCGGTTGGTCGTTCTGACATGCTTTAACTTCAAATAGATGTTTTATGCTAAACACACAGATTAATTGGACGTATCTTAAATAAATAAGATACGTTTAATCAATCTAATGTGAAGATCTATTGATCGGTCAGTCTATAAAACTTCAGTTTGAAATAGAATTTTCATCGCTAAATGTGCAAATTGAATGGACGCATCTGTAATAAGATGTGTCCGATCATCTCTATAAGGCATCTCTATTAGTTATGGCAATTCATGACCATTTCAGAAGAAAACTTTTAGGCTTGTTTCTAGAGGAGTCGGAGGCAATCTCAATTAATCCAGGCTATTATACCACCTAGACTTTGCTGTTACTGGCTCGCAAGCCTACCAACCGCGACTAGGACGGCACTGCACAAATCTGCTGGGCACACTACGTTCTGACCTCAAGCAGGCGGGACTAGGACCACTACGTACAGCGAAACAACTTTATTGCTTATGACATCTTGCGCATGACAAGACCAGATGGCCTGGGACTAGCATGGAGGACTGATTGCAGCTACGGGATATCATTTGACTACCGTAGCCGCAGAACACAGTTTTTTAATAAATATTAATTAATAATACCCCCTCACTTTATTAAATCATGGAATGATACACATCGGCTTAAACCAGTTCTAAGTCTGCATTATACGGGTTTATTCCTAAGATTTTAACTGCAGTTTTTTGTTTGTGTATAAATACTACAAACTTCTTTTGAATATATATATATATATATATATATATATATATATATATATATATATATATATATATATATATATATATAGTATTTCATGTATATACATAACATTTTATAAGGAGATATAATATTTTTATGTATCAATTTTCAGTATTTACTTCAACAGTGCTCGATACGTAAGTAGAGCTAGGAAGTAAGCTATGAAAATATATTTATGGCAATTAAACTACACAGAGGCCCCCGCGTTTCATCCCCTGGGGAAATCTTCAGGCTAAAATATATTTTAGCCTTAAGATTCCCCCCGGGGATGAAACGCGGGAGCATCTGTGTAGCTTAATTGCCATACATATATTTTCATAGCTTACTATATATATATATATATATATATATATATATATATATATATATATATATATATATATATATATATATATATATATATAGTAATACTGGTAAGTTTGATATCAAAAGGGTAATAAACAGTGTTCAATAATAAATAGAGCTGTTTATTATGTTTTTCTTTTTTTTTTTTAATTCTTATATTTTTGTTTTTGCTGGGGATGGGGCATTCTACCGGATGCCAGACATTCACCGGCTATTTCAGACACTCCAGCCTAGAGATCTTTTTAAGATTCTAACCGTCCCTCTAAGTGTAATTGTTTGTATTTCTCTTGCACTCGGTTCACCGGGTATACTCGCCAGATAGCTCTTGAAATTCTTTTTCATTAGTTCTGTTGCTCCTATAATTACTGGTAAGATGGAGATTTTCCTAAGATTCCATTTCTTTTCATGTTGTACATAAGACCTTGGTATTTCGTAATTTTTTTCCTTTCAGCTTTGTTTAATCCTGCATCATTAGGGACACTGACTTCAACTAGGGTTTCTACTTTCTCCTTTTTTGTCCCATATCTAGATGTCAGGTTTAACAGCTCCGGTTTCTAGATATGTAGCTGTAAGGATTGCATAGTCATAGTGGATAGTGTATACATTATTTCCACCTGTTCTTTCTGGTATATGCCCAACAGGACTTGCTGCTACACTAGATATTCAACTTTTTACATATAGTCAGTGAAGATATTTACACACTCCATTGTGTCGCATTATATAATAGTCATCCCCCAGGAGAACCTTACAACTGGATGTCAGGTGGTTCACATTCTCCACTTCTGTGTGGCAGAACCTGCACTTGTTATTGTTGCTGAGACCACTCATCTTTTTAAAGGCATTGATCATCAAGCCTTGATCTTGGGCAACCATTATCATTCTCTCCTGATCATAGTGGAGCGATCCTCTTTTCAGCCAGTCTACAGAGCCTTCCTTATCTATATATTCCTGGGATAATTCACCTAGGAAATACTTAGAACGTTGTTGGTTGGCCCATTCTTCCAGTTTTCTGGAATGGCAGGTCTTTGTGTATTTCTTTCGGCTCTTGCGGGCTATTTCCGCCTCATTTGTAAGACAGTCCTATCCAAAATGTCTGGCCAGTTTTGTGATAGAGTTGTTCTGCTTGCTCTGGTTTCTTGATGTTGGCATACCATCATAAGGTTTGGGTTCTGGGAGCTCATTAGATATTGGCTGGTGCTCACACTAGTGGCTCGATGTTGATGCACAATTTCTGAGAGACCCATAGCCCTTGCTCCTTTTGGCAGACACATCCTTGGTAGACACTGGTTTCTGTACACTACTTTGTACATTGTCAACATTTTTACTCGTTTTAGTGTCTAATCTATTAATGTCCTTTTGTGGACAATCAATGATTTCAAAGCTGTATGTTATCACTGGCATAGCTAATTGGTTAATGGCAGTTACTTTGTTTTTGTTTGTTAGCTGTGTTTTGCAAATTTTTCTAACACGGCGTATATATTCTTTGCCAATTTTTTTCTCTTATCTTGGCATGTTGAATTGAATCGTTTTCTTCTATGCCAAGGTATTTGTATTGTTCCTGTTCTTCAAGGTCTTTGATGTCAGTATCTTCATCAAGCTGTATGTTTTCCGTTTGGATCTTCTTCTCAGATCTGAGGGAGCACTTGACATATTTGTCCAGGCCGAACTTAATTACAATATCTTTGGAGAATGTATGTACACCTGCAAGAGTGGGCTTAAGTCAGCATATGAACTAGCATACAGCTTGACGTCATCCATGAAGAGCAGGTGGTTGACTATTATGTGTGTATTTGTTTGCATGTGTATGTTTGTTAGGAAACGTCGGGTTTAAGTGCAAACGTGCATGTCATGTCTATGAGTTAATGCATTATAATCTAAACAGATATTGGGATTTGTATGTTACATAATGTTAACAATGACGCAAAAAAGTGAGGTAAGATGTCATATTAAAAAAAAATAACATACTGTAATATATTAGGCAATTTAAATTGGTCATTTTCATAAGTCGATCACGTGTTTAGTTTCAGAAAGTTATTTTGTCGCATTTCACTAAATGCAACCGTAAAGACATCTAGAAAAACGTCGGGCTATCCATGTCTCTGACCGAAACATCTCTACAAATGTGTAGCCAAAACGTTTTTGATGAATAAATCATTTTGTATACATATATATATATATATATATATATATATATATATATATATATATATATATATATATATATATATATATATATATAGTAAGTTATGAAAATATATTTATGGCAATTTAGCTACACAGAGGCTCCCGCGTTCATCCCACGGGGGGAATTCTCAGGGTAAAATTCATGGAGTTAGTTTTGTCGGGTGTTTTTATATATACGGCTAGCTAATTGACCAATCATATCCTTTGTTGTTCTCTTAGTCAATCGTTTGGTTTCTCACGAACAAATGTCCGGTTAGTTTTACTTCCTATTTCCTATTCTATTGCTCTGTTTTTTATAGAGTGGTCTATATCCTGTCTCGTTGTTGTGTCAATATAATGGGTGAACTTATTTTAACACGTGGTTCTTTGTATTTCTATTTTAGGTTTTAGTTTAAAGTTTTTAGGTTTTAGTTTACTTTAGTTTTTTTACGTATTTATTTATTTATGTATTGTTAGCCTAACGTACATTTTATTCTGTGCAGGCAGCTGTTTGCTGTCTCACTTCTACAGTTTAATAGATTTTGGGGGTCTTTGAAGTTTAGGATTTCAAATTTGTCATTCAGACATAATCTACACGAGTCGTCTAAATTTTTACATGTACTGGCCTGTCGTATTATTTTCCATTCAATTAGTGGCGAGCGTCCATTTTCTTTGAGCTCTAATAATGGTTTGCTAGTTCTGTTTTAATTGACGTTCTCTGTTTTTAAATGTGCTTTTGTGGTCATAATATCTGGTTTGAAAATCTAGGGAGGTCATACCGACGTAGTAATTCTTGTTCTTCGGTCTTTCCATGCCAAATATTGTGGCTTACCTTATTTATATACAGTACCGTCCAAAATTAAGGAACAAAAATTAAATCTTAATCTAAACAAAATTATATATTAATTTTTGTGAAAATTTCACTGAATATACACATTATGCAGTTGGACTTTTAACAAGATTTTTAGATTAATTAAAATAATATTTTAAAAGTTATCCACCATTTTACAGATTTCAAGTGTCCAAAATTAAGGAACAAAATATAATTTTTAACTAAATCACATTAAAAAGGCAAAATAGATTTAATATTTGGTACTTCCACCTTTGTTTTCAATAACTGATGCACATCTACGACTGCAGGATTTCACTGAATCTTGACATTGGGCCACAGTTATCTTGGCCCATTCATCTTTCAGTTTCAGCCATAAGTCTTCGATGTTTTCCGGATTCTTTGCCATAACATTCTGTCCTAGAGGCTTCCATAAGTTTTCTATAGGGTTCATGACAGGACTCTGAGCAGGCCAGTCCATTACCTCTACTTCTTGATCAGCCAGATAATTCATGACCAGCTTTGCATTATGGCAGGGAGCATTATCCTGCATAAAAACAGGCTTTTCGATACCAGAATTGTGCAACATTGGCAAAAACATACTGTTCTAAAACATTCTTGTATACAGTGGCATTTACTCTAGTATTTAAGCGTACAAGTGCTTATGTACCCTGCCATGATAT
This sequence comes from Sepiola atlantica, assembly GCA_963556195.1. Taxonomy (NCBI): domain Eukaryota; kingdom Metazoa; phylum Mollusca; class Cephalopoda; order Sepiida; family Sepiolidae; genus Sepiola; species Sepiola atlantica. The sequence goes on along the minus strand of OY744521.1, from coordinate 23,172,109 downwards.
CATGCCGATAACTATCACGCTACCCCCACCAAATTTAACTGTTTTTTTTAATGCAGCTAGGATCCAAACTTTCGCCTTTTCTTCTTCTTACAAATTGTTTTCCATCACTGCCAAATACATTAAATTTCGATTCGTCACTGAAATAATCTTTTTTTCCAATTTTCTTCTGGCCATATAACATGCTTTTTTGCAAACACCAATCTAGCTGTGTTTTTTGTACTAATTAGCGGCTTTTTTCGAGGAGATCTTGCAAAAAATACATATTTTGTGCAACCTTCTGGATACAGTTTGTCGTGAAACATTTGTGACACATTCCATTTGTTTAGAAATGTTGCCAGCTGTAAGGTGTGGTGGTCGTCATGCCTTTTTTTGGTGATAACTTCCTCCACAAATAAAAATAATAATAAGAAGACTTACATGCAAACCAACGGAAGTTTATTCACTGAAATAAACCATTAACAAATATAACATATTTCCTTTTGTAATGAGTTCAGAAGTCCTTTCTTTAGTTTCAGGGTAAGTAAAAAGGAGAATGTCTTTTGTTTTGTTGAAATGCTCATATGTTATAAAATCTTAAGAGAGGCAATAGGTAATGTTCGCCTGTGAAATTGTATGAAGCGCGCGAAAGGTGAAATGGAAGAGTGATAATAAGACGCGTGTAACCTCCGAATGAAGAGTCAGTTGAGAGAGAGGGGTTGATGTTTGTGTGTGCTTAAATACTATTTGGATAGGCTCCAGCGAGCTTAAGGAGAAAAGTTTAGAAAAATGTCTTTGGAGAAATCCCATTGGACAGAAATATCACGTGGTGTGCTCCCTACTACGTCCGCTCGTTTTGAGTTGATTTAATATATAAGGCCACGCCGGAATTTGCGTGGGCGTTATTTTTTTATTTTTCACGCGCCAATACAATTATATTCACACTGCGCGCTTAAATTGTATTTATCCCAAATAACAATTTTTATCCGAATCTTAACCGTGTCAACTGGCACAATACTCCCCCCAGATTGAAAAAAAGGAAAAAAAAAAAATTTTTTTTTTCTCTAATATGTAATGTATTCCTTGAAATGTTTCGGCCAGTGGACTTTCCTACCTGTTTTTGTCGTAGGTTTGATGTTCCCGTCATTTTCTGCTGGATTCCCATGTTCTAAGGGAATTTGTTCTGGTGGGGAAATTGTCTGAGGGTGTTCCTCAATGTATGCTGGTTTAATTCGGTCGATCGCGATGTTGTCTTTCCTGTTTTTCCTTTGGACAGTGAAATATTTTTCACTTCTGTCCAAAACTTGGTATGGTCCTGTGTAATTTGGACAAAATGGCCTTTTGACTGTATCATTCCTAATAAATACATATTTGCATGTGTGAAGGTCATTTGGCATATGTGTTTGTTTGTCAGCCCTCCTGGTGGGTGTAAATTTGAGAAAAGACATTTTGTTCTTTAATTCCGTCACAAATGTATTTGTGGGTGAAATGTCTGCGTATGCATCAAAATATTGTCCAGGTAGTGTGACTGCTGATCCAAAAACTACCTCCGCTGGCGTGCTTTGTAAATCCTCTTTTATCGTGTTTCGGATCATTAATAGGATTAATGGTAAATTATCTAACCAGTCTGCGTTGTTATGACTCGTAGCCAAAGAAGTTTTTAGCTGTCTGTGGAAGCGTTCGACGAGGCCGTTCGAGCAAGGGTGATAAGCCGTTGTCTTTATGTGGGTTGTTCCCAACAATTGGTTGAACTCTGCGAAGAGTTTCGATTGAAATTGCGAGCCTCTGTCCGTTGTGAGTACTGACGGTACTCCAAAAATCGCTATCCAGTCTTTTAATATTGTTCCAGCTACTGTCGCCGCCGATGTGTCCTTCACGGGTATGGCTGTTGGCCATCTGCTGAACCTGTCGACTATGGTGAGAATGTCGGTGTGTCCTTTCGAGGGGGGTAATGGCCCCACCAAGTCAACATGGATATTGGTAAACCTAGCATCTGGCGTACTGAAAGTGCCCAGTGGTGACTTTGTATGCCTGTGTATTTTATTCTTTTGACAGGATACACACGTCTTGGTCCAATTTCGAATATCTGTATTCATTTTCGGCCAAACGAAACGGTCTGCTATTATTCTTACCGTGGCTCGTTTGCCTGGATGAGATAAATTGTGGAAATGTTGAAAAACATGTCGTCTGATGCTTGGCGGTATGTATGGACGTGGTTGTTTTTTTTGCTGTATCACAATAAAATGTTGTTGTACTAAAAGGTACAGGCATTTCCTTCAGTTGCAAAGACGTTTTCTGTTGTACGTCAGTGAGTGTCTCGTCCGTCTTTTGTTCTTGTGCAATTAATTCCATACTCAGCGAACTGGAATTTATCGAAGTTATTGCAGCTCGTGATAATGCGTCCGCCACGATGTTTTATTGTCCCTTGACGTATCTGATGTCTGTAGAATATTGAGCAATATAATCAAGATGTCTGATTTCTCTTGGGCCATATTTATCTACATGTGTATGCAGTGCATACGTTAACGGCTTATGGTCAGTGTAAATACAAAAGTTTCTTCCTTCTAACAGATGTCTAAAATGTTTAATTGACAAATAAATTGCTAATAGTTCCCTTGAAAAGGTACTGTACTTTGTCTGTGTCTTGCTCAGTTTGGCTGAAAAAAACGAAATAGGGGTCATTGTATTCCCTGTCAGTTGGTGTATAACTGCTCCTACAGCTATGTCTGATGCGTCTGTTGTAAGTGTAAGTTTCGATTCCTCACTGTCCTTAATATTATTCAATTTTGTGAAATTGACTAAGGCAGTTTTAGCTTGATGGAAAGCTTTTAAAGCTGATCCTTCCAGTTTTAATTGTTGGTTTTTCGTTTTGTTCTTCAATAATGACATTAACGGTGCAAGGATTGTGGAACAGTTGGGTAAAAATCGTCTGGAATAATTAATTACACCTATGAAGCGACGAATTTGTCTAACAGACGTAGGTTGTGGAAAATTCGTAATGGCACTTACTTTTTCGGGTAATGGTGATATTCCATCCTTATCAATTGAATGTCCGAGGAAATTTACTTCTTGCTGACCGAAAATACATTTGTCCAAGTTTATTTTTAAACCGTAATGGGACAGTCTTTGGAAAACTTGTTCCAAGTGTTGTTTATGTTCGTCGAGGTTTCTACTAGAAATTAGGACATCGTCCACGTATGCGAATACGAATGGAAGGTCCCTAAAAACCTCGTCTATTAACCTTTGGAAGGTTTGACAGGCGTTCCTAAGTCCGAATGGCATTCTGACGAATTCGTAAAGTCCAAATGGCGTGGTCAGTGCTGTTTTATGGATATCTTCTTCCGCCACCGGTATTTGGTGATATGCTTTCACTAAATCCAGTTTGGAAAATACCGTGGCGTTTTGCAGTCCGATTGCGAAATCGTGAATGTGTGGGATAGGGTATCTATCCGGTACAGTTTGTGCATTTAATCTCCTGAAATCGCCGCAAGGACGCCATGTTGTCGCGTCTGATTTCTGTACCATATGTAGAGGAGATGACCACGCACTTTTGGAAGGTCGAATAATTCCTTGTTGTAACATGCGTTGGAATTCGTCCTTTGCGATCTTGTACTTATCCGGCTTCAAACGTCTGGGGGTGGCGTAGACGGGTTGTCTACTCGTTTTAATATAATGTCTTGCATTACGTTTAATATCATCCGCGACTGTGAATGGCTGAGTAAGTTGTGGGTATTTTTGACACAGCCGACGAATGTACGTCTCTTCAGGAAAGGCAGAACTAATCCCAGTAGACTGGTATCTTGTGGTGATACCTTTAATTACGACTTTTGTTTGGTTATCAGTCAGTGTGCGATTAGTCATGTCTACTGATAGATTAAATCGTGCTAGGAAATCTGCTCCTAATATTGGTGTCGTCACGTTGGCTATGGTAAAAATCCACGAAAATGTGCGACGCAAGCCGAGATTGACGCTTAAGTACTTTTCACCGTATGTCGGTATTTGTGTGCCATTAGCTGCCTGGAGGTGGTAAGACTGTGGAGTAGCTTTCTGTTTACCTAGCGCTGGTATCACGCTTATTTCGGCTCCGGTGTCTATTAAGAAGTTATATCCGTGATTACTGTCACGAATGAAAAATAGACGACCTTTAGTGGAAAATCCAGCAACAGTTGTCGTCACTACTGGCTGGAATGATCGTTTCCCTGATTCTTGTTTTCAAAAGTACAAGGATAAGTGCAACGCCTCGCTTCTGTGCCGAATTTTTTGTGGTAAAAACAGATTTCGTTCGCTCGTTCTCGTGTGTTTCTTCGACCTCTGCTAAAACTTCGTTTTCGGTAGTTAGGTCGATTATTAAATGAGTAACGACGGTTTATTTGCATTAATTCCTGCAATTTACGAGTGAGATTTTCGACCGTAGTTTTTAGTCCGGCCAATTCGTCGTCTCTCGTCTGTTTTGGCTGTGCTTGTGCTGAGTTTACTTTGCGGCTCCTCAGATTTTCATGAATTCGGTCTGCCATGTCGGCGAGCTTTACAGTGCTTGTCTCTTCCGTTGTGGGTGCCAGAATTTGTACTGTTGTGTCTGGGAGTTTATCCAGCCACAAACTTCTCATTATAGTTTCGGACATTTTGTTTTCTCCTAGCAATGATCGCATGTATCGTAAAAGTTGCGACGGTGTGCGATCTCCCAATTCTACTTGGGTGAAGAGATTGCGTAACATTGTCTCGTTTGATAAGCCAGTCCGTCTCAAAATAGCCTCCTTAAGTTCATCGTATGGATTATTTTCTGGTACGTTCTCCAATAAATCAGTCACTTCCTCGACGACGTCTGCCGGGAGTTTTTCAACCAAATAACAATACTTGGTTCGCTGAGACGTAATCCGTTTTGCGTCGAAAAGGGCCTGGATCTGGATAAACCACGTCTTTATATTGGTGGGATTAAAAGCTGGAATATTTAGCGTTAATGTAGCTAGAGGTGTTTCAACGCGGGGAGCTTCCATTTTTCCGTTTTTCGTTTGAAAATGATTTTAAAGCCTTTAAACTGTCGGTTGATTTGTTTAATTTCGATTTAATAGCGACTATCGGCATAACTCGCTAATTTGTTGCTATATTGTACTGAGATCCACGCTTCGTCTGACGGCTTGTATCATCCCTTGAGATTCGCATCGTCTTTTTACTTCCTTTGAGTGTTACCGCACGCATGATATCGCCAGTAGGTTAGGAAACCGCGTGTAGCTTATAAGGAGATTCCGTTGTGCATGCAATTTTCTAAGTCGGGGTCACCAACTTGTGGTGGTCGTCATGCCTTTTTTTGGTGATAACTTCCTCCACAAATAAAAATAATAATAAGAAGACTTACATGCAAACCAACGGAAGTTTATTCACTGAAATAAACCATTAACAAATATAACATATTTCCTTTTGTAATGAGTTCAGAAGTCCTTTCTTTAGTTTCAGGGTAAGTAAAAAGGAGAATGTCTTTTGTTTTGTTGAAATGCTCATATGTTATAAAATCTTAAGAGAGGCAATAGGTAATGTTCGCCTGTGAAATTGTATGAAGCGCGCGAAAGGTGAAATGGAAGAGTGATAATAAGACGCGTGTAACCTCCGAATGAAGAGTCAGTTGAGAGAGAGGGGTTGATGTTTGTGTGTGCTTAAATACTATTTGGATAGGCTCCAGCGAGCTTAAGGAGAAAAGTTTAGAAAAATGTCTTTGGAGAAATCCCATTGGACAGAAATATCACGTGGTGTGCTCCCTACTACGTCCGCTCGTTTTGAGTTGATTTAATATATAAGGCCACGCCGGAATTTGCGTGGGCGTTATTTTTTATTTTTCACGCGCCAATACAATTATATTCACACTGCGCGCCTAAATTGTATTTATCCCAAATAACAATTTTTATCCGAATCTTAACCGTGTCAACTGGCACAAAGGAAAAAGTCTTTTAACACTAGGCGTTGTATAACTCTGTCCTCTTTTGCCGTTGTCTTTCTTGGTCTACCAGGTTTCTTTGTGTTACTTAACCTTCCAGTTTCTTTATAGAGTTTGAGAACTCGGCTTACAACACTTTTTTAATGTTTCACACGTTTTCCGATTTCTTCTATTGTCAACTTTTCCTTTCTTAATTTGACGATGTTTTGCTTTGTCACTTAAATCAGTTGTATTTCTTTTTGACATGATTGATATTGCGTGACTTGCAACAGTGATGATAATTAAAGTTTAGAATATTTATTTTAATTATTTCATACAAAAATACCCTAGTGTTTTAAACTTTAAACAATTATTTTTCCTTAATGTTCCTTAATTTTGGACACTTGAAATATGTAAAATGGTGGATAACTTTAATAATATTATTTTAATTCATCTGAAAATCTCGGTAAAAGTCCATATGTAGTGAAATTTTCACAAATATTAAAATATAATTTATTTGAGATTAGGAAGATTTTATTTTTGTTTCTTAATTTTGGACGGTACTGTATATAAAATGAAAAAAGGAAAGCCAAAAACTATGTGATTTATGTATTTATCAACGTTTCGTCTTTATTGAAAGACTTCCTCAGGATGAAGAAAACAATGTAGAAAAATCATACAGAATATTAATTTTGATGTGTCAGAAAGTATCCAGACTTCGGCATGGTTGTTTACGTGAACAAGTAGAAAATGTAAAACATGATTTTGGTAGTAGTGTTATGAGCAGTGGCCTGTCTCCTTCGAAGGACGCGAGATGATTGGGATTGATAGCTTGGATTTGTCAAATATGTTATAGCCAATGTTATGTTATCCCCATATTTATTCATTCATATATATATATATATATATATATATATATATATATATATATATATATATATATGAATTTTGAATTCTAATAAAATTTGATTGACACCTTATTTTATTACTTCATTTTATATTATAATATTAATGCTCTATCCAGTATATTGAGCTTCAGTTTTTTTATCCGGATGTTTCACTAATTATAAGATATTAGTTGACGCTTATATCTTTTGTTGGATTGCTTCATATATATATATATATATATATATATATATATATATATATATATATATATATATATATATATATATATATGTGTGTGTGTGTGTGTGTGTCTGTGTAATTCTTTATAGATAATATTTTCTAAATTAACCCATATACACATGTGTTTCATGCCACACCTGCAATCATCAGTATGAAAGGAGACAATCCTTGTCGGTCACACGTTTCGAATACCAATACGAAAGTCATATTTAACTCAGTAGTCGGAGCGCGTACCGATATTAATATATAAACTAATAGTAGATTCTATACACACACACACACACACACACATATATATATAGTATTAAAAGCTATTTATGCTAAATATACTTTTACTAACTTTTTATTAATTTATTATCATTAATATCATATTTTTTATATTTTATTAAGTTCAAATTAATTTCAATTTTATTTAAGTTAAACGTTTGTTGATAAAGTTAATATTTGTTTTCATAATGGATAAAGCTTCAGCTAATAAAATACTAAAATATTTATAGGAATAAAATACTATAATATTTAGACCTTTATTTATAGGAATCAACCATTTTAAGAATTAACCATTCTATAAAATATGGGATTTATCTACTTTTAAGATCCCAAATATGTTCGGACAGGAAAGCTGTATTAATGCATATCTCATTATTAGATGAAGTAATTCTTGGTTTAACCTTTTTTGCAGTAGAACAATATAAATAATCTAGCGGGACCTGTTTCCCGGCACTGCCAGGGAAAATACATGAAGTTGAACTACAGGTGTGATTCCATAATGTGTTAAAGAAAAAAAACGCGAAAAATATTGTCATAATCAAGCATATATATGTATCGGTTAACTTTAAAAACAAAATAAACGAAAAGATTACCGAAACAGACTTTTGGTTAATATGTCAATAATCGAAGTAGAATAATGGAAAAAATAACTTAATAAACGAATTAAAGTAAGAAATTAGTTTAGAAATTTCTTTAGCGTTTATTCTTTTTTTATTCAGCAGAAGAATGCTGGCCATTCGGAAACAAAATCTGAAGCGTAATCTGCTATTCTCGAATAAAATTTGAGTTCTAAAGAAGTAGTCTGAATTAATTTAGTTTCTATGGAGTGACTGGTGATGTTATCTTTTTGTTCTTACATGAATCCTATGATGTCAAAAATACGAAATAAACTTAAATAAAAAGAAGTTAATATGTATAAGTATTAATAATGAAGTATGTTAGTATTACAAAACTGCTATTTTTATATTTTATGAAACTGGAATGTTGAAAATGAAGGGAGCGGTCATAACTTTGGTTGAAAATGTACAGTAAGTTTCAGAGAAAAAGAGTAGCGTGAAACATGAAACATAAACGGTGTTAATTGCGAAAAATAATCCTATGACAAAAGGCCCCTGGTAATAACGGGAGCGGTAGAAGTAAATATTATAATGAGAGTGTAAATAGCCGCGAACACTTTTGTAAAACACTTAGTTGTGAGAGGCCATTTAGACGGAAAATATGTAAGAAAATTCGAACGGAGATAAAACGAACATATATTTTATGAACACCCAAATCAGAAATTAGCCGAAGTTTCTGGCAGAACAGATCAGCATATAAAGCTTATGATTCTAAAGCTATAATATGTAATGAAATAGAAAACAAATTATATAGATATATTTTTGCGTATTATTATTATTATTATTATTATTATTATTATTATTATTATTATTATTATTATTATTATTATTATTATTATTATTATTATTACTGACAACATACCTATAAACTACATCAATCTTCACGCAATTATTATTTAGAGGGTAATTAATTTTAGCCCTACAATTACAATTATTTTTCGAAGTATTTTTACTTTTCATATCAGATGATTTTATTTTGAAATGTATATATATATATATATATATATATATATATATATATATATATATATATATATATATATATATATATATATATAACAAACTCGTTGTTCAATTTATTAAAGTATGGCAGATTAACATTTTGATTTGAAAAGTTTTTTCTAAATGACTTACGAGTATTTATTATTTCTAATTTTTTGTTTTTATATTAAAACCTATTCTAAATGTTTAAATGGATATATCGTAAAGGAACGTAATAAAAATTGCAATTATGTTATCTACATTCTTTAGTTAAATAGTTAAATTTAGATAACTTTACAATAAAATAGAAATGAATGAAAGATGTAGCGTCTCTTTTCAATGCAAAAGAATGACGGAGCAAATACAAGTAGTAAATATATTATTAAATGCCTGTATCGACTTCATACAGCAACAAGAACAAAGAAAACAATTCAAAATATCCGAGAATCGATCGGTTTTCTTGAAAGTCGCCATCATTTGGAAATAATTGCAGCTAGTGTCTAAAAAAGAATTGTTTTCAAGCAGTCAGCAGATTTACAAAGTAAAATATGTACAAAAACGAAATAACGAAACTTTTATTGACGTTCTTTTTATTGCAAAACAAACAAATAAATACCGTGGAATTGGATATAGAAATGGATACAGGCGGTTTGTCTCCAAACATTCCGGTAACATAAACCGTTCTTCTTCTTCATTCGTTTGCTTCACAGCATCTCGTTGTTAGATCACCAGCTCGGTTGAGAAAAGCCATGCTAATGTTTTGTTGTCTAGCATAGCTATGCCGGCTTCGCCGTTGGATGGTCGATATTTAAGACATGACTCGATGATGTGGTCTACTCTCTGTTCAGAGTGACCACAGTCGCAGACAGCCGAGTCCCTGAGACCCCATTCTTTCATAGTCGCGGCGAAACGGCCGACACCTGCCCTGGGGCGGTTGAGCATTGTCCACTGCCGGCGAGGGAGGTCCATGCCTGGTAGGTTATCCGGGTCCTCCACAAATCTGAGCAACCTTGATTTTTCTGCTGCCTGCCATTCTTCCGCCCAGAAACGTTTCAGCCAGATTCGTTTTGTGACGTCACCGGGTGTTGAAAGCAGGAACTGGTGGGCGTGCTCCGAGAATGGGCGTCGTAACTTCAGGCGAGTTCGTAGAGGGGTTTCTTTGGCGAGCTTGTGGAGAAAGTGGTCGTCATCGATGGTGGCTCAACCGTTAAGTTACGCCAATTCCATTAAATCATTTGTAAGTTTTAAACTTTCAAGTTTAAAATATCTTCATCGTTGCAAAATTAAAGAAAATTACGACAGAGATTGGAGTATAATGTACTAAACATCATTCACTCCAGAAAATGTATTTAATTCAGTAAATATGGAAGAAAGACGCACCCCAAAAGTTATAAAGCAAGTCTAAAGTTAAAAAAAATGTTATCCTTCCTACTATAAGACAACACCATCCTCATAGAGATTATCCCTTCTGGATATCTTTGTTTGGAATGGTGTTCATCTCCGCCGCCGCGTTAGATTCAGCAGGTGTTTGGAAAAAGATGCGATGTGTAGCACAAATTAAGGAGTGGTTCAACCGATTCAAAAATGGCCGCGCATCAACGGAGAGTTACCAGCGTTCTGGCAGGCCCATAACTGCTCGGAGTGCAGCTGTTGTTGAGAGGGTGCGAAAAAAAGAGATAATGCGGAACGCGACGGCGGAGATGAACACCATTCTAAAAGAAAACTTCCAGAAGTATTTCCGACAGTGGATGGATTGGGGGGCCAAGTGTGTGCAAACACAAGGGTACACTTTGAAGGGGAATAGGGTCCCAACCCCGTCACGTATTTGAGTTATTTTTTCTGACCTAAGGTCGGATACGTTTTAGACAGGCCTCGTATATTATATACAATTCTCCAAGTTAAAAAGGGCTTATTTATTATTCCAATAGTGTACGATGAGAACTCTTAATTTAACGTTATATAAACCTGTTTTATTCAAATGAAAACATTCCATAATTCATTGAAAAACACTTTTATTGATTTAAGAAAATAAAAAAAATTAAAAATTAAAAAAGAAGAAATTAAAAAAAGAAAAAATAAATAAGAAAAACGATTTAATACGAACTATTGCAGTTGTGTTAAATAATTATTTTTATATGTAAACTTTTAAAATATAATTTATCGAACGAATATAAACACTGGAAACAAAAATAAAAACAGATATGATGAACATAATACACCATGAAGTTTTATATATAAAGAAAACAGAGTTAAGTAAGGTTCTCATTTTTAATCTGAGTGATAAAGAAATATATATATATATATATATATATATATATATATATATATATATATATATATATATATATAAATTAAATGAATGTTGGATGCATTTTAATTTTTCAGCCTGACTGTGGTAAATTATACACTGATGAAGCCTCTTCATGAATATTTATGATATTCTATATATCATACACATATAGAATGTTTTCTTTGAATAACTAAAGTAAATATATCTATAAATATAAGTATATACATACATATAAATTTGGGCCTTTATTGCACCAGTAAAAAAACTAATTTGCATATTGATTTGCAAAATGAAATCTCATTAATTCACTATTCCTTATTATTTTTATCTAATTTAATTCATTTTATTATCAAGCAGTGCCATATTTACAAATATTTGTATTTTCTTTTTAGATCGTTGATAGAAAATTCGCATTTTGGGCGAAAATAATTTTTTCGACTCTTTTCGTGGCAATTTACTTCTGGGTTTGCGATTCTATTCGACAATACCCCCTCCCCAAGAGAAGGACACACACACATACACACTCCATGACACGACAAACAAGTCTAATTAAGTTCCACCATAGTGCATTTCGATTCATTTCGTATAGAAGTCAGCCACTTAATTTTTTGGCTCAATTATAAATTAAGTCTCAAAACACACGCAAACACGCAGAGTCCAAGTAATAAATTCAGTGAGTATCGCACACTAGCATTTTAATCGTGGATAAATGTTTAGCATTTTAGGTGAAATTAGTTTTTCCGCTCAATTTACTTCTGGGATTCGCGATTTTTAGTTTCCTCAGTTTTCGCGTATAACTAGTGTATGGTAGTTGTATCCGTATCAATAAATCTCATGAGAATCGGTCTAATGGCTATGGAGTTATAGTGCGGTCAATAATGCAAATATACATACATAAGTTCTTCTCTTTATTATATAGATTTGACATGGAAAATATCTCAATCTTTACATCAAGTGGCTTCATGCCTTGTCTGGAGCTATTTCCATTAAAAAAAAATCAATAAACAAGGTACTCTTGATTAGCAATAGTAACCAAGTCGATGAACGTTCCCCGCGTGTACAAAAAAACTTATGTTCTTTGATCGATAAGTGAAACGTAATTATTTCTTAAAAGTCGATTTAGTTTAGGGTTTGGCGAAACTCCAAATTGACTCATCACCATCCGCGGTTTACGATTTCATGACTTTCAAAGGTGAATCTGAAACTACGCCAAAACGAAATGAATATTTTCGACTCCAAGAACAAAAAGTCAATAATTCATTTCACTTTTTACTCGAAAGGGGAATTCCCTTAAGATTGAAGCATTTTTATGTCATTGAAAACATCCCTTTCAGAAATAACCGAATTATTTAACATTCATATCTCAACATTTTGGTCAACACCTTTTAGTCGAATAAATAAAGTTATTTCTTTTTTTCCAATTCACTTGAAATATTCAACGTTTTTCAAATGAAAGTTATATGACAAAAGTAACTAAGTCAAAGTTGAATGGTTCGGGCTTATATTCGGACGAGAAGAGGACGCTCTCGCGCGATAATCTGTAATCTCGTTCTATCTACGCAGTAGGGAATTAGGGTATCTTTTACAATAATCCGCAGAGTCGCTAACGGGGTTCAAAAAACGAACAAGAACGGGGTAAACAAAATTAATATGCAACAAGTGAAGGTGAGCTACGTCGAGAATAGATATTTTCCTACTTACCTATGACATTTGTTTGTATTTTTACGTAGTATAAATGGGTTTTATTACGTTACGATACCCCCCCCCCTTGTCTTGTCCAATGTTCGTGTGACAAAAATATTGATTTCTAATAAATAGCAGTTGGAACGGTTTAAAAATACAAACAAATGTCACAGATAAGTTGGAAAATAACTTTTATCGCCTACAGTTACTTTTATTTGTTGTATATTTGTTTTTTGAGCGTTTTCACTCTGCGGATTATTGTAAAAGATACCCGGGAATTAAAACTAGACTTCCAAAGCAGTTAGGTGTATTCTACTCGCTCTGGATTTTGGGTGTTATTTTAACAACGTTTCGGCCGATTTAACCTCCGGCCCTTTTTCAGATGCATATTTTCGAAATTGGAAATCCATACAGAATTTCCGAACTGGCCTTCGTAGTAAATTATTCTCGTTCCATCAGCCATGACCAGATTCAAGTGTTGGTGATGATATTGAACATGTACATACTTTCTGGAAACTTTGCGTCGGCAGCGTTCGGGCATGTTACGTAAACACCCGAGAGATACCGAGGCTAATGTTGACAGACGTTGATACGTTTCTGAGTCGTATTTTTCAGTTTTATTTTCAAGAAAAATAGCAAATAACAAACAAAAAAAAACGAATAAAACATAGCGAAATCACTGTTAATGAATATATTTTTTTAACAAAAGAATGCTAAATAACTCTTAATAAATACATTTAATTTTTTTTTTGTATACAGTCAACTGATTAAAAAGTATGTTTTTGTGTTACTTAAAACTGAAAAATATTTTTTTTTGTGTGTGTGTTTTTTTTTTTTTGGGGGGGGGGCTTTTTTGACATTGTCTTTTTTAATCAGTCGGGTTAGGGTTAGGGCTAAACAGAGACTCGTCTATCTCAACCGTATGCCCTGGGCCTCCGCGTTGTCGAGGATTTCGTAACAAATGGTAATCTCTCGGGTGTACATATTCGGTATCAGTACCGGAGTGTTCATTAATTATCATGTTATTCTCAGTTATTATCGCCCTGCAGAAAGGATTGAACCTTCAAACACCAGAATAATACAAATAATACAAGTTATCAATCCTCATCTAAAAACATTCTGAAACGTAAATGAAAGTTGTGCCAATTATTCTACGATTTTACTTTTTGCTGAAATATTTTTACAATTATATGAAGACTAGCAAGAAGACCCGGCGTTGCCCGGCGTTGAATGAGAAACCTTTTTTGTACTTTTGCGGTCAGCTGATAACAGCAATTTTTATTTTTTTTATTAATATCTTTCGCATTTTATGATATGAAATATTTTGGATGGGGCCGAGGCATTGAGTTGTGTGGGAGAAATGTACATACAGTGAGATTAATTAAAATAAAAGTTTGTCAATTTATAGTATTTAAAATCATAGGAGCACACCCGGCAATTCATTGAAATATACGAACACCCCGGTGCACTCCTGCGCTAAGTTTCTGAACGTCTTATTAACATTTTGATTCGTATTTTTTTAAAATTTAAGGTATAAAAATAAGAATAACACCTCTTATTTCCTTTTTATGGATGCCAAACGTGAATACATAGCGCACGATAATGTTGTCCTCCTTTAAATTATTCAAGTATTCTGTGTAATGTAGTACCAGACTATATATATGGTTATGAATGTTCATTTCTAAAACTCTACGGATAGTTCATGAACAAACGGACAGACAGAAAGAACAACTTTCTTATATAGATAACAAAAAATAAGATATCGATGACTAATATTCGATTTAAAGATCAGCAGATATTTTTTTAAGAACTCTTTTTTTATCGAAGTTAATGAAGTTCTTTTTCCCGTAAACCTAATAATAGCTTACATAATGATATTTGCTTAACCATAGGAAATTATTCTGACCACCCGTCTGTCATTTAGCTGCAAATAATTATTTTTATTTATTATACACACGTGTTGCATGCCCCACTTCTCCTGGGCCGCGGCAGTGCGCGTTTCGTATCTCTCCTCCGATACGGGCCGTGGCTTTACTCGTTTCGTATACTCGTCCCTGAAAGGGCCGTGGTAGTACTCATTTGTTATACTACTCATTCTCAAAAGGCCGTGGCAGTTCACATTTAATGCTCGTCATTTTTAAATCATCATAAATAACATAGTTCATATATTGTTTGCATACCTTAGATTTCTCGCTCGCTCTGTAGAGGGTCGTGTCGTATAGTGGATGAATTCTTTCTTCTTTCCTTCCTGTCGTGAACCACGCCGTCCGTTGTCTGCAAGAAAAAACCCATGACGCACTCAAATGATCAAAGATCGAATAAAATAGGGATATTTTTCGCGTTCTTCAAGAGTTCAGATATAAAGTAGTAACGTTTGATATTATACATCGTCATGATTTGGCTGCACACGTGCTCGGTTTGGGAACGGGGGAATAAACGAGGAGTACTGCTTTTTGCAGCATGTCGGGTTCGAGGAGTACTACATCCGTTGCGTCCGTTGCGTTAGAGTTGGTGGGGGGGGGGATGCCACACCCGGTGGCAACCCAGTTGCGTCTGTATCGGGAAGGGCTACAACCAGTAGCACCTTAGTTCCAGCAGTGTGGAGGTTGACCACACCAGGTGGAACCCCAGTTTCGTCCGTATGTGAAATAGCTACACCCAAAAGCTCTCCAGTTTGGTCGTTAGCAGTAGAGAGAAAGAACACAATTGTACGGTTCAGAGCCGGAGTACAACCATAGCAGGAGAATGACAAAGTGGGTATGGGAGGCAGTCCGCCTAAAAACTGCCACAGATCATACTCTACAAAAGGGCCTTTACGATTGGGAGCCCAAGCAAGTTATAAGAGCAGCATCCAACAGCTTATCGGACAGCAAATCAAGATCCCCATCATCATCATCATCAGCAAGGCAATCCAGGCCTAGAAGTAACAAACGAACCACATTTACAGCATACCATAAACAATTGGCCACAAGAGATCAGCATTGGCAGATACATTCCACCGGGACAGCAGCAGCAGAAGTCAGTGCCAACGACTCCTGCTCAGACTCCAGCAACACCAAGTCCAGACAAGAGAGCAGCGTGGCGGCCTCAGTCCCAACTAACACCCGGGCCCTATCATGAGCTATTCCAACATTTTTTAAATAAATATTACACTGAGGGAAATATAATCAAACCTATCTCAGGCTCCGTATACGAACTAAAAAATAGTGTTTTTAGTAACGTCAGACACAAAAATAAAAGGCCTTACTAGGGTCTTCAAAGAGTCTATGGTAGAGCTTCTTTGGGACCTCAAGATTCCAACAACATACGTTTGTAGCAGATGCTTTTCCATGTGGAACGTGCTGTTTCCCAAGAAGGAAGACGCGGAAAATCTGGCAAAGTCCGACCTGCGTTGGAAGACTATCAAAATCAAACCGACATACCTGAGTAGGAGAAGGAAGACTGTTCCATTTCTCGGCGTTCTCTGCTACCTTGGTTTTAAACGAAAGCAGCTTAAGCTAATATAGGGACGTCAAATAATTTGTCCCAGTGCGTGGTCCACTAAACCCCATGATAGGAGATCACAAGATCATCATGCGCTTGGTTTTATGAACATACCAGCCCTGCTCAGGTTTAAAGGATGGACTTTGTCAGTAATTGTAGAGGGCAGGACGCTCTACCGTTGGAACTTTCAGCAGCAAAGACATATGGTGAAGGATTGTCCCAAGAAAACTATGGAGAATACCCCTGCTGCTGCCACCTCTTTAAAAAAGGGGAGAGAAAGCGGTGCCTGTAACTTCTTAATCCAAGATGCAAGGGGCAGATAGAGATGGTTGGAGTACCATAGTAAAAACGGTAAAACAAATAGACCCAGCAAAACGCCAGGTTGATCAAAGCCCTAAGCCCCCCCCCCTCCCCCCAAAAAGAGTAACAGAAAAAGTGCAGCCACAGCCGTCAACGTCAACGACGTAAAAAAGTATGAAACGTAAACACCGGATTTCCTCGCCGGAATCGGAAGAAGAGCTGAATTCAGAGGAAGAGGCAATGGGACACAACAGCTCCAGATCAATGGAAAGCGAGGGAAAGAGAGATAAAAAACACTTATGAAAACAAAAAAGTGAAGGAGGTTGAACCATATTCTCCTCCCAATGAAGAAGAATCTGAAATGACTAACCCCAAACCCCAATCCTATTCACGTTGAACAATTTACCCTTCCCCTTTTTACTCCCTAGATCGCCCTCGCTCTCCGTCACTCTCCGTCCAGTGAGACATAGACTACTAACATTAAATCAGTGCGTCTTTGTCTAATTAGAACGGAGATACCATTCCTTCAAGGAGACATTTCTGAGGCCAATCCTCTGCATGCTTTGGCAGATCTGAATGGCAGGCAGAGGAAACAGCTTAAAACTCTAACTTTTTGATCAGGTCCGGGGTTTAGATATAAGCAACCCAAACAACTTTAAATGCGCCCTCTTGATGACCACATTCGTCTGGCGTGCAGTCGGACGAAGGCTCTGTGGAGGATGGTTTAAACTGCAAAAGAGGCATAAAACTAATCGATTGACTGTAAAATGCGAAAGGAGGGTCAACTTTAGAGATTAATAACTTCACTAATATCAATGAAGAAATTCATCTGGCACTTAAGATCTTGACAACTTTGGAGATTAATAACTTCACCAATATCAATGAACAAATTCATCTGGCACTTAAGATCTGGACAACTTTGGAGATTAATAACTTCACCAATATCAATGAAGAAATTCATCTGGCACTTAAGATCTGGACAACGTTGGAGATTAATAACTTCACCAATATCAATGAAGAAATTCATCTGGCACTTAAGATCTGGACAACTTTGGAGATTAATAACTTCACCAATATCAATGAAGAAATTAATCTGGCACTTAAGATCTGGACAACTTTGGAGATTAATAACTTCACCAATATCAATGAAGAAATTCATCTGGCACTTAAGATCTGGACAACTTTGGAGATTAATAATTCACCAATATCAATGAAGAAATTCATCTGGCACTTAAGATCTGGACAACTTTGGAGATTAATAACTTCACCAATATCAATGAAGAAATTCATCTGGCACTTAAGATCTGGACAACTTTGGAGATTAATAACTTCACCAATATCAATGAAGAAATTAATCTGGCACTTAAGATCTGGACAACTTTGGAGATTAATAACTTACCCAATATCAATGAAGAAATTAATCTGGCACTTAAGATCTGGACAACTTTGGAGATTAATAACTTCACCAATATCAATGAAGAAATTCATCTGGCACTTAAGATCTGGACAACTTTGGAGATTAATACTTCACCAATATCAATGAAGAAATTAATCTGGCACTTAAGATCTGGACAACTTTGGAGATTAATAGCTTCACCAATATCAATGAAGAAATTTATCTGGCACTTAAGATCTGGACAACTTTGGAGATTAATAACTTCACCAATATCAATGAAGAAATTCATCTGGCACTTAAGATCTGGACAACGTTGGAGATTAATAATTCACCAATATCAATGAAGAAATTCATCTGGCACTTAAGATCTGGACAACTTTGGAGATTAATAACTTCACCAATATCAATGAAGAAATTCATCTGGCACTTAAGATCTGGACAACTTTGGAGATTAATAACTTCACCAATATCAATAAAGAAATTCATCTGGCACTGAAGATCTGGACAACTTTGGAGATTAAAAACGTCACCAATATCTATGAAGAAATTCATCTGGCACTTAAGATCTGGACAACTTTGGAGATTAATAACTTCACCAATATCAATGAAGAAATTAATCTGGCACTTAAGATCTGGACAACTTTGGAGATTAAAAACGTCACCAATATCTATGAAGAAATTCATCTGGCACTTAAGATCTGGACAACTTCGGACATTAATAACTTCACCAATATCAATGAAGAAATTAATCTGGCACTTAAGATCTGAACAACTTTGGAGATTAATAACTTCACCAATATCAATGAAGAAATTCATCTGGCACTTAATCTCTGAACAACTTTGGAGATTAATAACTTCACCAATATCAATGAACAAATTCACCTGGCACTTAAGATCTGAACAACTTTGGAGATTAATAACTTCACCAATATCAATGAACAAATTCATCTGGCACTTAAGATCTGAACAACTTTGGAGGTTAATAACTTCACCAATATCAATGAAGAAATTCATCTGGCACTTAATCTCTGAACAACTTTAGAGGTTAATATCTTCACCAATATCAATGAACAAATTCATCTGGCACTTAATCTCTGAACAACTTTGGAGGTTAATAACTTCACCAATATCAATGAAGAAATTCATCTGGCACTTAATCTCTGAACAACTTTGAAGATTAATAACTTCACCAATATCAATGAAGAAATTCATGTGGCACTTAAGATCTGACCAATTTTGGAGATTAATAACTTCACCAATATCAATGAAGAAATTCATCTGGCACTTAAGATATGGACAACTTTAGAGGTTAATAACTTCACCAATATCAATGAAGAAATTCATCTGGCACTTAAGATCTGAACAACTTTAGAGATTAATAACTTCACCAATATCAATGAAGAAATTAATCTGGCACTTAAGATCTGGACAACTTTGGAGATTAATAACTTCACCAATATCAATGAAGAAATTAATCTGGCACTTAAGATCTGGACAACTTTGGAGATTAAAAACGTCACCAATATCTATGAAGAAATTCATCTGGCACTTAAGATCTGGACAACTTTGGACATTAATAACTTCACCAATATCAATGAAGAAATTAATCTGGCACTTAAGATCTGAACAACTTTGGAGATTAATAACTTCACCAATATCAATGAACAAATTCATCTGGCACTTAATCTCTGAACAACTTTGGAGATTAATAACTTCACCAATATCAATGAACAAATTCACCTGGCACTTAAGATCTGAACAACTTTGGAGATTAATAACTTCACCAATATCAATGAACAAATTCATCTGGCACTTAAGATCTGAACAACTTTGGAGGTTAATAACTTACCCAATATCAATGAAGAAATTAATCTGGCACTTAAGATCTGGACAACTTTGGAGATTAATAACTTCACCAATATCAATGAAGAAATTCATCTGGCACTTAAGATCTGGACAACTTTGGAGATTAATACTTCACCAATATCAATGAAGAAATTAATCTGGCACTTAAGATCTGGACAACTTTGGAGATTAATAGCTTCACCAATATCAATGAAGAAATTTATCTGGCACTTAAGATCTGGACAACTTTGGAGATTAATAACTTCACCAATATCAATGAAGAAATTCATCTGGCACTTAAGATCTGAACAACTTTAGAGATTAATAACTTCACCAATATCAATGAAGAAATTCATGTGGGACTTAAGATCTGACCAATTTTGGAGATTAATAACTTCACCAATATCAATGAAGAAATTCATCTGGCACTTAAGATCTGGACAACTTAGGAGGTTAATAATTCCGCAAATATCAATGATAATTCCATCTCCGTGGATGATTTCGAAATATTATTCTACATACTATCAACCCTTAACAGTAGAGACTATCATTAATATTGACGAAGTTTTTAAATAGATCACGTATTAAAGACACATTTCACACGAGAAAATTAAAGTTAAAATCGACTAGTTGAGTTGCATTGGTGGTATATACATGTAGAAATGGTCCCAACGTGCGGGTTACCATTGTATTTTGTTTTTGAACTTTTCATGATGGAGTTGGAGAATGTGGAAGAGGTCGGTAGAGGTGGTGAAAACAGAACATAGAAAAGATAAGTAAACCAGTGAAGAATTAAAAGCCGTAGATATATATATATATATATATATATATATATATATATATATATATATATATATATATATATATATATAGATATAGATATAGATATAGATATAGATATAGATATATATATAGCAATAGATAAAGTGAAAGAATAAAATACAGTCTGAATCAAATTTTATTACAATTCCATGTTCAAGCAAAGTTCTTTAAATACCTTAACTCATGAGTTTTCAAAGATAATCGTCTCCTCAGAGGACCATTACCGCAATGACATTACTGCAGGTAATAAAAATTAAACTTTGAAAATATATATAAAAAATATATATATAAAAATACATAAAGGTATATAAAACATCAAATATATCGGCCCAAAACATACTTTTTAGTAAAACTATACAGTTCATCCAAGTCAACAACTCTAAAATAGCTCCAGGCAAGATATCAAAGAAGTTGATTAAAAAATAACCCAATTGGTGAATGGTGGTTCAAAAACGACAAAAGGTATCCAGGCGGGAAATTCGTTTGCTATCGATGCAGTAGATAACAGTGAAAATTGTATTCAAGGTGTATGCAAATTAATTAAACGATAAAAAAAACGACAGAGAAAACAAATCATATGAAAAGTTCAGAAAACTCACTTGTTGTTGAATATTATAATGTCCAAATTCAGAGTCCCTAAGAACTGATAGGAGTAATGCAAACCATAAAATCCAATTCGAATAAAATTAAACTGACCTGATGTATTCGGCCATTTTTTCTTCCGGGTCCGTTAAAATTACTCAAAAAAGTTAAGGACTGTAAAGAACTTTGTCTAAACATTGAATTGTAATAAAATTTGATTCGCACCTTATTTTATTCTTTCACTTTATCTATTGCCATATATATATATATATATATATATATATATATATATATATATATATATATATATATATATATATATATATATAATATGAATGAATGTTATTATAAAAAATGTAACACACACTGTACCGGATTTCTTACGCTGTCTACTGGGTTTGCGCGAGATTTATTACCTTTGAATGTAATTCTTTTCTTTTGAGTAAGCCTGCAGTTCTTGGGGAAAAACTACAGGAATAGAAAGATATATTATAACGAGGTACCTGAAAAGCGAATTAATGAAGACCAATAGACCAACGAGTCAAACAAGCTGGAACAAAGGAAACAGGGAATAAATCAGAAAATTTTACAGAACACATACCATAATAGTACTTATAGATGAAACTGAGTGAGAGTGTGCAGAGATTAAGAAAGGGTGGAGCCAACCAAATTACAGATACAGATATGATTATAAAGTTTCGATCGATGTATTCACCATCCTTCTACATTTGTCTTTAGTCGTAGCCGAGAATCTTTTGGGAATTTGCCATTCATCGCTTGTTATGAAGCTTTTCCCCTACGCAACTACCGATTTTCTCATCGGAAGTAACTGTTTGTTTTAGTGCGAACACTGGTGTTACGTCTTTCAATCTATACAGCCATGCTGCCATTTCTAATGGAGTTTCAATCTGTAATTCTCGTGTAGTACATATATAGTCATATATAGTAAATCTATTATTATACCAAAGCTGAGTTAATCAATGCTTATTCCTCTAAAGCCTTTTTCCTATATATTTTAACCACGCAAATACATATTAAAATATTCCTTGGTTTCGGGATTGCGTTATGTTTAAAAATCCATTTTAATTCTTCTAATTAGCCGCAATTTGCAATTTACTGACCAAGTAACCCATATCTTTTTAAGTGTCTGTCTATTACTCTCACCCTCTCTCAATCTATGTTGTTTGACGGCCTCACTCTTATTTTTCGTCAATGACCCCCTTCTCTCTTTCTTTTTATTGATGGTCGATAGTAATAAAACTTACTATGAAACAGAAGATTTGGAATAGTCCATTATAAATGATAGGGAATATATCGGCGCTTAGAACATCTGTGACGATGGATGATCAAAACGCAACTCCTAGTTAAGGGAATGGAGATCCATTTGTATAAGTAAATCAAATAGATTTAAAGTTTAAATCGGCATCTTCTTTTTTCATAAGGTAAAAGTGATCATGTGAAAATGATGAAGAAAACAACTTCACCGTTGGCCAAGTAAATGCAGACAACATCGCATTCATCAAGAATTAAATATAAGTTACGACTTCACATCCGGAAATTTCTGTAGGATTTGTAAATTAAGCGCATTTATTAGTATCGGTTTACAACGTGACATAGGTAGGTGCGTAAGTAGTGATAAATGTATTAATATTTATGTTACATGTTACTGGAAGTGGTATGATTTTGGAGTTAAGTGTAGATATATAATTCATACGATTACGTAGGTGTGATTGACAAGGTTTGAGCACATGTTCACTTGTTGCCCGATTGGTTGGTTTGTATCATGTGACATAGTAGGATTTGAAGCCAGAGGAGTTTCAGTTTTAGTGAGGAAACCCATGTGAGGTAAGAGTCTGCTAGTTAAGGGATTTAGACTATTTATATGTAAGGTATAATATATTTTAAGTAAAAGCGTCGTCATCCTGATTCCTGGCAGGTCATCTTGGTCATCGGTGATTCTTTATAACGGGAGGTGTATTTGGTGAAGTAGATAACGACTGATGACCCAAGGTCGAATCCAGTCGGTTCCATTACACCACTTTCACTTATAGATGTTGGCAACCTTCCCATGCCAACAACAGAATAAAGCCGATTAAAAAAGTCGTACCATGCCGATTCATACTAATTTACTTTACTACAAAAGTACACAAACATGAAATAAATAAATAGACACCCTTATTATCTTTAATAACGAACACTACAGTCAGGTAGTCCTGATGGACCTAGGCGAGATACTATTGATTATGTTCCCTTTCTGATGACTTGGACAATCACACTGTGACAAAGTAACGGAACTCAGAGGATAATTTCGAAAGATCGGAAACAAGTATATACGGTTGAACTCACTCATAGTACGTCAAGAAAAACATCGCAGTCGTAAATTATAAATGCATTTTTTATAATTTTAAACCAATAATGGTTGTTTCCAGTTAGCGTTGGAACGACAACCATAGAAACGGCCTGGTGCTAGAGATTAGCTACTGTCACCTTCCATCGTTGTTCTTAGGTGAGGTGAAGATCACACAGCCTGGAAATCCTGATGCTAACGAAATGGGAGCTGTGGAAGCTGACAGGTTAGAGTATTCGGTAAAGGAACCAATGGAAACGGTGCTAAGCAAGGTAGGTAGGATTTGCATCAGGCAGTGCCAAGTAACCTTGAAATTTGATATAATACGTGATAATTCCGATTTTTATTCATTTTGGAGATAGTTTGGAGAAGTTTTTGAGAAAGAAACTGCCTTTCACCGTCCGACGAGAAGTGTTTTACTTCACCCGAACGGTAAACGCTTTTATGCCCGTACACTAAAACTCACTCGCCGACTGTTGGGTAACTTAGCGAGACGAAGTTTGTAACATAAACCTAATCCGGAAACACAGATGTATTAATCCCTAATTAACGAAAGACTTTTGGTCTTGTAACCACAGATTTTACGGAAATATATTCTTATTTTTATATTAAGAATGTTTCGTCGTGTTATCCGTACTCCTTTTGTTTTAAATGTATTCGCCATTCCTTAATTGGCATCCATTTCCCTGATCAACAACAGTCTCTGACTATCTACAGTAAAGGGGGAAATCCAATATGGACACAAAATTGTATCGACACAAAGATGACAATCAATTTTTACAAAACTTTAACAAGTATGAATATTTTTTGGGGCGTGTAGATTTACTTAAGTTATGTATATTACAGACAGTACGCGAATTAGCGTATCATTTTCACCATTGTATAAGGTTTTGTAACCGGACGCGTTTGTTCACTAAAGTTGGCATTAAATACCAATATTTTACATGAGTCTTGACCACATTGTCGACCCCCTGTCCTTCTCTTCTATATGATGTTCCGTTGTGTTGTGTTCGTCTTGTTTAGTTTGTTATGTAGATCAATAAGCTGGACTTCTTTTACTTTAAACAAACCGCGCGTGCGTGGTCCCCTTCTGTATGTGACTCGATGTGGCGAGTGTAAAATGAAATTAATTAGGGCAATTTCGGGCCTTTTTGACCCCCCTTTGACCCCCTGGGGGCGCGAACAAGAATTTTTCTGAGGTCAAGGATGCTCATTTTATATCCAGAACAATTGCCTCTACATTTTAGCCAAGTTTCAGAAAAATTGAATAGATGGATCAAACGTTATGGGAGAAAAGGGTAATTTTTTTGCCATTTTGGGGGCTTTTGAGCCCCTGGAGGCGCGAACCAGATTTTTTCCAAGGACAGCGATACATATTTTCTATTAGGAACAATTGCCTCCACATTTTGGCCAAGTTTCAGAAAAATTGAATGGATGGATGAAAAGATATGGGGCAAAAAATGTCATTTTTTTGCCATTTCGGAGCCTTTTGACCACCTGGGGGACTAACGAGATTTTTTTTCAAAAATCAGAGAATGTCACTTTCTAACCTGACCAAAGTTACAACTTCATGCAAAATTTCAGAGAAATTCAATGGATGGTTACGAAGAAAAATCCGGACGGACGGACATGCCTCAAAACATAGGTCCCCCGATTTTATAAATAATATAATTTATTTAACTTTAATCACTTTTATATCCATTCCCTAACTAAATATAAGTTGTTCCACGAAACGTTAATTTCTACGTCACACCTCGTTCCAATCCATTCTACTACTATCTGCTCACATCGTGTAATAATGTGAGGGGATAACACAGAATAGAAGGACACTAAAAAGTGGACCTCGGGTTAACTTTCGGCAGCTTCGTAACACACGCTTCCCTTATTATGTCTTTTAGACCTCACATTCCATGAGCGATGCTTCTGACACAGGGGGAAGAATTGCTGTTTTCTGGGTCGGAATCTATATATCGAACACTTATCGTTGGCTAGTTTTTAACCTTGAAGTAGTATCTTTTTAGCTCTTTACATAAAGTGGCTTCATGCCTTGTCTGGAGCGATTTGCATTAAAAAAGGGAAACCCGGACGAAGGGATCTCGTCTCGAAGAAGTGTATGGAGAAAGAATAATAGAGGTGTATAGAAAAAGAAAAAAGTATCGTATTAAGAAGACGAAGCGATTACAGTTTATGAAAAATAAAGATCATAATTTGATTCTTCAATTCTTATTGGTGTTACGTTAGATGATAACCCACACTGCGTTCACGTTCAACATTTATGGAAAAAGAGTATGTGTTGGTCCTCGAAACTATGCTTCATTTAGCACATATATTTTGTATTATATCATATTTCCGCTATAAATATAGTTGGATCATTCTACTGCTCCAGAAAGAACATCACTCCTAATACGATCTTCTACCTGTATAGATACGTCATATATGTGAGATACGTCCTAAGATGGAGTACTGTTGCTATATCTGAGTAAGTGCAGCTGATAACCCTCGTTCTTGCCCTGACAAAGTACAAAATCGACTTCGCAATCTAGTGGGGATGATATCTTGCCTTCCCGACGGTCTTTTTCTCACAGAAGAGACGTTGCTAGTCTTTCTCTACTCTATCCGTATGTTCATGATAGGTTTTTGACTGAAGACCTATCTCTGGTTCTTTGATTCTCCTGTAAAACATTCACAGTAAAAACTCGTCTAACTACAACCCCTGCCAAGAATTTCACTTTCTTCGTCTGAATTTCTTTCCACGACTTTTGCCCTTCGTCAGTGGTGACTCATCAGTATAAAACTAATTGGAATAATACTCAAATGAAGGGATTCATGGATTTAAAATAAATCGATTCTGCAATAAAATCGATCGAACCTCTTAGAATTTAAATCGCATAAATGCTTTCGAGTTTTTAACTAATTAATTTGTAATAAAAAAGGCAAGTTCATGCTGGTCCCAAATTATTATTTTCTAAATAGGATTTTGAAACTTACATTTTTAAAA
Source organism: Sepiola atlantica (assembly GCA_963556195.1). Lineage (NCBI taxonomy): Eukaryota > Metazoa > Mollusca > Cephalopoda > Sepiida > Sepiolidae > Sepiola > Sepiola atlantica. The sequence goes on along the minus strand of OY744521.1, from coordinate 23,145,489 downwards.
TTATATTTTATTTTTTAATTAACAATTTATTAATTATCTAATCGACTTTTATTTAAAATAAAATAAAAATCATGCTTATACGTATTTTCACACACACATACACACGCGCGCACATACACACACGCTAAAAAGGTTTAACGACACGAAATTTTCGCCTTTTACCCTTAGGCGTACAACGTGGTGCGCCTTCCCGGGTGGCTTTCGCCGCTGGTAGACCATTAACCCCGAGCAGAGACGGGGCGGTCCATTCACAAGACGCAAGCGGCGTTTGCTGCGGGTAGGGTAAACACTACTTTAGTTGCAAAACGGTGGTCACTCTTGGCGTGGCTAACGTGTGTCACCGACCTGGCGACATACCGACCGTCCAGCCGATGTGGTAGTGGAGGCGTCTATCGTCAGAATTTTGTTATAAATAGGCATAGGTTCTGTTATTCGCTTCTCCACCCCCTCTTCTCTCCTTTGTATCTATCTGCTTCTTTTTTCTACGTCGCTGCGATGCCACTAACTATATTTTAGATTTCCAGTTTTACTGTTTAACTTCTTAACCAGTTGTTCTTTTTACGAAAGGGTCTCCACTTATCAAGTCCCAGGGGCCGCTCGATGATAAGGGGGAAAGAGGTTGTCAGTTATGATCGCCTCCACAGGAGGATCGGAAATGATGGGTTGGATGGACGGAGCATTACTTAAGGAGAATTGATTGTCTATGAGTTCACATTACACTTGAAGACGACCATGTTGTAGTCGGTTGGGAAGAAGTAGGCTCGTGGTATCTTGTTCAACAGGCGGGATGTTCTAAGAAATAAGCTTTTTTCATGGAAGTTTCGTTTAGTTTTATGGTAAGGAGATAGATAGATAGAGAGTGAGAGAGAGAGAGAGAGATGCTCTTTGCTGTGGCTATAACTAAACGAGTTCTTGCTGTGAATGTTTTACATGGTGGTACCAGGTGTTGGAGCTGAGTCTAGAACCTATCATGAACATCACGATGCAGAAGAGAGAGAGAGAGAGAGAAAGAGAGAAAGAGAGAGAGAGAGAGAGAGAGAGAGAGGCTAGCAACATCTCTTCTGTGCGAAAGAGGCGGCGGACAGGACGAGAAGAAAACATTTAACTTTGTCCCTTAAACCAATGCCTCCCTCCTCCCACGCTATTTTTTCTTCCAGCATGAGGGCTAAGTACAATTATCTATCTTATACGTTGACCTACATTCTGTTTAAACGCCGATTTGAAAAATATTTAACTGCAACCACTTGCTGTGTGCTAAATTGTTTTTGACAAGCTGTTCATATAACAACTAAACGGAAATTTAATTAAAACATAACCCGCGATGGGCATGCCTGAAATTATTTTATAAATCAATAAATCGATTTGATTCCGTGTCCTTCAACTCGCACTGCCAGTTTAGAAAGCTTTTTTTTATGTAGCGTAAAAAGTCATCTTTATGTTTGTTTTGTTCGTGTTAAAATGTCCATAAAAACGATGTTTCTTTTTCCTGAACGATATTCGGCTTCCGGTAGACAACGTTTGATCAAATCACACTCGACTGATCTAAAAGAACAAAAAATACAGACGCCCAAAAAGACACATTTCTAGCAACCCGTTCTCTATATGCGGGCATGATCAATGATCACATTATTCGATAAAGAAGTACGTATTCAGTCTATATCCCCAAAATGTTTCTTCTTTTTATCTTTTTTATAATTTATATATATATATATTTATAACTTATATTTTTTTAATGAATTTATATACCAGATAAACATACACTTTTTATTATTAATTTCAAATGATATCATTTATACGATTAAATGGCTAATTGACACACTGCTTATAAAAAGTCGGTTTTATTAAATGACTGCCCAGTATTATTGATTTCTGATGTTGGTTATATGTAAAAGATAAAACAATATTTCAATATAAATTTTATGAGAAGACTATTACAAACTATTCAAAGTGATCATAATATTAATATATTAATTCCACAGAATGTGCCCCGATGAACTTACTGCACTCGTATCCTCTCAACGTAAATATCCCCGAGCAACCCAATTAGAAGCAACATTCCACCCTTTCACTATAGAGCTCGCTAAATGCCGCAAAGATTTCTACGTTAACAGCTTCGTTCCTTGAACCGCTTGACTTTGGAATTTCGTCCCTGCTTGTGTTTCCCTGACTGTACCAAGATGCAGAAATTTAAATGTAACTTGAACAAATATCTTGCTACACAACTGCCCACTTCGGATGGTCCTATATATCTGGCCCCTTATAACAGTAGTTCCTTGCGTCTCATTGACAAAATGCCTCGGTTGGATGAATAAAAGAAAAAAGAATATTCTTAAAGCTATAAAATATTTACGCCAGGAGGGCGCATATATGGTTTATAGTGTTCGACTATTGAGCACTGGTTATAATTCAAAACAGCCGAGTACGTTTTTTTTTGCTAAAGAGAAATATGTTTGTCGACGTTGGACAGCAACAATTCGGGCGTGTCTTCACTTTTCTTCCGGTTAAATGTCACCAATGCCTAGATGTTAAAATCAACATTGTTTATCTTCAGCGAGAGAGATAACCAGTAATATAGTGTAACCTTGGAAGAGAGAGAGAGAGAGAGAGAGAGAGAGAGAAAAGAGAGAGAGAAATAGGAAGAGAGAGAGACAGAGAAAGACAGAGAAAGACAGAGAGAAAGAGAAATAGAGAAAAGAAGAGAAAGAGAAAGAGAGAAAAGGAGAGAATAAGACAGAGAGAAAGAGAGAGAGAAAGAGAAAAAGATAGAAATGTAACCTGAGAAGAGAGAAAGAGAGAGGGAGGTAGAGAGAAAGAGAACAAGAGAAAGAGAAAAAGAGAAAAAGAGAAAGAGAGAAAGAGAGAAAGAGAAAAAGAGAAAGAGAGAAAGAGAGAAAGATAGAGGGAGGTAGAGAGAAAGAGAAAAAGAGAAAGAGAGAAAGAGAAAGAGAGAAAGAAAAAGAAATAGAGAGACAGAGAGAGAAAGAGCTAGAAAGAGTAAGAAAGGAAGAGAGAGAAAGACAGAGAGAGAAAGAGAGAGAAAATGAAAGAGAGGAAGATTGATAAAGAGAAAGAGAGAGAAAGAAATGTAACGTGAGAAGAGAGAGAGAGGGAAAGAGAGAAAGAGAAAAAGAGAAAAGGGGGAAAGTGAGAGAGGGAGAGAAAGAGGGAGAAGAGATAGATAGATATATAGAGGGAAAGAGAAAGAGAGAGAGGGAGGAGAGATAGATAGATAGATAGATAGATAGATAGATAGATAGATAGATAGGTAGAATTTCATTGTGTAAATTGTCTTGATTGTTGCTGTTTTTGTTGTTAAAGGAGTCAACCTTGTGCATCGAGTTCACGAAGATTATGCTTCATGATTGTCTGGTCGGTATGAAGTCTCGTTGGCTGCAGCTATTCGATAACCAAGGTTTATTTTTTTTATCCTCTTCATCGGGAGAAGCAAGACTCATCGATTGCATACAAAATCGGGGGAAGGCTTGGCGCAGAATACACAAAGGAATAACGCAGAAGCGACGTTGTCACTCTCACTCCATTGATTTACGGTTCCGCGCCTGACACGCCTGCTGTGCTTGCCACACGCATATGCAGAGACGACCATTCCTTTATCTACTTCCCACAGCGGTAAGATGTGACACAAGGTCGGAAGTGGGATTTGATAAGTCAGTACCCCAGAGGAAGAGCACTTATGACCTTTAAAATTGCCTGGGCAGCCCCGCCGGCATTCCCCGGTAGGAGCGCCTCAGGTGATTAGCAATAAACTAACCCCTTCTCAAAGGGTGAGAAGAAAAAGCCTGGGAGGGTGGACCTCCTAGAACTGCACTGGACAAACTCACAGACTGGCGGAATCAAGGCCCGAAGGCCAAGACGGTACCGGTCTATAGGGTGTAGTATCTATCAGGGCAGATACTACACTTTGATCCCGGCCAAAAGACCAAGCTAAAGGACGACGGATCTATATACCAACTCTTATTGGATTTTCACCAGAGCCCTGTTAGTCAGATGGCGGCCATAATATCGCTTGGTGCCAAACCTCTACCCTACCGGTCAGAAACCGGAGTTTCAAACGACATAGATCTGACGCTACCCCGTTGCTACCTTCCCCTCGGTTAAATTCTGATTTAAAAAAATATTTAATTGCTATTCATTTATTAAATTGTAGCTGTGTGCTCAATTAGTTTTTGACAAGTTGTTCATAAAACGTGAAAACAGTAATTTATTTTTAAGTAACTCCCAGTTCGATGGTCATAACACATTCTGAGCATAATTTATAAATCACTAAACTGATTCGATTTGTGTCCTTCAATTCACAGTGTCAGTTTTAAAAAGCTATTTATGTGGTGTGACGAGTAGTTTCATGTTTGTTTATTCTTGTTAAAAGGTCCATAAAAACGACGTTTGCTTTACTTGAACGATTATAGGCCCCGATAGATATCGTTTAATAAAAGGCGACATCTTTTTAAATATTTTTTTCTTTATATGAGGGCACGATCAATGATCACGTTATTGGATATATATATATATATATATATATATATATATATATATATATATATATATATATATATATATATATATATATATATATATATATATGTTATTCTTTCGTGTTTCAAAGTTCACGCACACTCCACGTACTAAACTTCACACCCCTACTCTAATTTTAAATTACTCCAGACAATTTATCTGACCACCCCAATCTCTCTTCTCCTTTCTCTCCCCCCTGCTATGTGTTTGTATGGAGATATGCCTGTGTGTGCGCATGTGTGTGTGAGTTGATTGGCGCGGGTCAGTGTGCCTGTGTGTTTGTGTGTATGCGTGGATACGTGTATCGTATTTTTATCTGCTTATCCATCTATTCACACCCTCATGCCAGGTCACACATGGAATAAATTTATGGTCTACTCGACCATAGAGACAGACACCTGCGTGATCATCATTTCACTCCCCCCCCCCTTTTTGTTCTCTCGTACTGCCACCACCTCTCTCACTGTGCACCCACAATTCTTCAGCACGCTGACGAAGGCCGAAGGATTACGGCCGAAAATTTTGTTCTCCTTTATTGGAAAAAAAACTTGTTTCTATATAAAGAAACAACCACAATCACTTTGATTAGTTATGAACGGACTCACAGTGGACATTTACAATGTTTATTGTTTAAAAAAAGGATTTTTTATTTGTTAAAGTTTTAAGTAACGATCCGAACGTAACGTAATATATATACAACTTGCTTGCTTGTATCTTTCTTGTATATTACTAGTATTCTGTCTCCGTGCACACTGGATGATGTCAGAAAAGGTGAATGAAGTAATATACAAGAAAGATAAAAATAATTAAAAAAGAGTGAAAAGAAGAACGAGATAAGAGAAGAGAGAGAGAGAGAGAGAGAGAGAGAGAGAGAAAACGAAAGTTAGAATAGAGAGAGGATAATAGAAAGAGTGAGTGAGAGAGAGAGAGAGAGAGAGAGAGAGAGAGCGAAGGCGATGGAATAGTGGATGAATAAATTAATGTTTATTATTAAGAAATAAAAATATCTAGTTGTGTTATATGTCTAATAGCGATCATGTGGCTGTGATGTCACCAAATAATTAGAGCATACGACCTCATTTTACTAGTCACATAACGAAGGATTAAGAAGGGCTTTCTCCCGTACCTGTTTATGGGTGTTGTGTCAAAAGATAAAAGATACACAGAGAAAAGATTTTTGCGCACATCTGGAAATTGGTGTTTTGGAACCTAAAAAAACAATAACGAAAATTACACTTTAGCTCATCCTAGGTTTTTGTATTCCATTCATAAGTAATATCTTGGAGAACAGCCGATTATGAAAAATTATGATATTGTTGAAGAAAAAAAAAAGCCGAGAAAAAGCTTAATTAAATTGATATGTCCATAAGAATACTGATTTTTTCTAGCTGGCCAATCAGCATTGAAATGTGGCAACGGTCGTAGCTATATAAGATTGACAAGTAAACAAGCGCAGACATGTAAATTTCAATTAAGTGGTTTATTTTTGCCTTTTTCTCTTCTACAGATAATCAAACATTGGTTGGGTAGTTTAAGTTAGTACATGCTAACTGTATCTACCCGGCATTTCTCGGGATTAAACAAATAAATGACTGACTTGTTTATGAAGAAACGGAAATTAACTTTCGTGAATTTAATTTCGCAATCAAATTATTTTATGAAACAGAAATTATAAAAATCCGTATTAATACTTGTCGTCAATCAATTACTGGTAAAGAACAAATAATAAAGTTTAATTGATGGTGAAACATATTTTTAATATTTCAAAATGTAACGTGTTTTTAGATATTTATTTTTTCAGAAATCAAGTAAACATTTCATTGCATGATTACTTCCCTTTAATGTTTAAGAATATTCGGGAAGTAAGGGAAAGTGTCTCCATTCTAATAGTATATTATCCGGAATAAGTATGTTCATGAAAACAAGTTGCGGCGAAATTAAATGACTTTGTTCTAACAACATAGTGAAATATAAAATAATAATAGGCAAGTTCGAATCAAGTATCGGATTGCTATTCGGGTCTGCCTTTGAAAATCCGACAAAACACCTTATGTTAGATTGAATGTGGGAAAAACAGTAGTGATCAAAACTTGAGCTGACAACAAATGCTGGTCAATGGTCTGTATGAATGTCATTGCTATTTATAATTCTACTGTGTTTTCGCCGACAAACTGCGCAAAAATACCATTTTGATGCGGACAAGAATAATAAAAAAAATGATGATAATACTTCATCTTTAAAATTCTGACAACAAATGCCATTTGCTGTCAATAACTTGATTGTTTGATGAAGATCGAATTGCTTTTATTTTTTAAAGAATTCTGACTTGAAAATGTATTCGTTTTTATCGAAAAAATATAGCGATTACGTGTTCGTCGTTTTGATACGAGAAAAGAAAAGTTTCAAATGCTCATTTAGAAGATTTGCCGTAAGTACCCTTTTAGATTGAGAGCCTTTGAAAGGTTTTGCATATTCTCTGATAAATCTCTGACTAGCGTGTATTGGCAGAAAATGTTTGTTTTCTTTTACTGGAAAAAAACAAAACGACCAGAAATAAAGGGACGAAAATTCACAGAATAATAAAAGTAAAGCATTCGAAACCGACTGAAGCCGTGGCCGATTTCTCTCCGCTGTTAAAGTCGAAGATTTATTTTCTTATCTTTTGTCTCTGCTGTCAAGAAGCCCGTCTTCTCGATGACGCATTCCTACGCACGCAATCGGTTTATTCGTTGATTGCTTGTCCAACAGAAGGATCACGTTGTTGTGCGTCCTATTTTCTGGTGGCATCTTTTTTTCTGATGTAAAGAATTTAATAATGGCGACCGAAGAACTCTGTTTTGTCAATTTTCTTTGAGCGCTGAAACCATGCATCATCTT